>CM056049.1:577254047-577854047 GCA_029574335.1 Rana kukunoris | reverse complement strand
TAGATACCTCACTAAACTTCTAGCAAGTTTTGAACATATTTGACAACATACCCCTAATGGCCCCAAATCAATAACAAATCTATACTCGCAAATGATTTTGGTATCAAAACATACCAGACACACATAAGCAGGCACGTGGGAGATGGACCTAAAAAAAAGTCATCTGGGCAATGGATAGTTATTCGGGGAAGCTTGGCAAAACGCTCCCTAAATTTTACAAACACAGAAGTAGAATACAAGTTCACGATGAGGTGTACATGTTCACTTCCAGAATAGGAAATATGATGAATATCTACTGGTCATGCATCCTTTACCAGGACTTTCTGGTCATAGCTCTTCTGCTTGCTAAGGCCTCTGTTCTAGAAATATATTCCCAAAAACCCATGGTAAGCTCTATTACACAGAAGGACTGAAGCTTTGACCAAACAACAGCAATCGCTAACCTATCATATTTTAATAGCAGCTCAGTTGAACATTGCTAGAAACTGAAAAACAAAAAAACAAAAACAACTCAGCCCTTTCCTAAAGGTCTTAACACTAGTCTATGGAAAATTCCTGAGCATTTTAAAAGACAAACACATTACATGTCTACCCATATGGGGGCCATGGTTACAACTCTTTCAACTTAAAGTGGTTGTAAACCCTTATAGACCACTTTGACCTACAGGTAAGCCTAGATTAAGGCTTACTTGTAGGTTGAATAAATATCTTGTTAACCTACACGGTTAAGGAGATATTTCCAAGAAAGACAGGTGCACTGAGAGTGCCGATACTAACGTCATCATTTAAGTAAAGTGGTGAGCGCAACTAAACTAAACTAAAAAGAGCAATCAATCCTATAATAAACAAGTGAGCACCGCTAAAGTGCAAAATGGTGATAGTTCAAATGAATTCCAAAATCAAACAAGTGTGATGTTCCAAATAAGTGTGATCCAGTGAAACAAATGGTGTGTATCAACCAATGAAAAGGCTTCTATCCATGTAGGCACTGAGACCATCCAGATGAGGCTTCAATGATAAACATGCTCACAGAGCGCTTACCTTCCAGAAGGAAGAAAGGGGCATCAACACAATCACCGATGGTACTGTAGATAACCGTCTCTGGTGGAAACCTTTAGCCAAATCTTGCCGCAATCTTGGTCGGTTCAACGTGGGATTGGAGCATGGAGGAATGTTTTTTAAAGAAAATGAAGCTCACATAGTAAAGTATGTAAAACTGGGATCAGTTTAATAAGGTAAAACACACTTACAAGAGAAAAAACAAATAAAACGCCAAACAACGGCACTTCCGGTCGGACGGTCAGAGTGTCACGTCACTTCCGGTCACTCTTACGCATTGCGTCACGTCACGTGACTTCATCAGAGGTTACCAAGGGCCTATCGGATACAATCTTTTATAGGTAAAAAGCGGAAATGAACTCGCAGCCATTTTCGATCCCGTGTCGAAATGGAAGTATCGCTGCGGCCATTTTCGACAAGGGAAAAAAACTGTTGTCTGCATAAATCCCCAAGGAGACAGACTCAGGAAGGTCCATCCCCAAGAAGGTCCAAGGAATACGCAAGACATGTCCGTCAGGACCAAAACGATGGTTAGTACACAAAAGCATCTGACCAAAAACCCGCCCATGCTCAGAATCAAGTCGACGCATGCTTGGAAGCATTGAACTTTTTTCAGCACGCCGTTGTGTTCTACGTCACTGCGTTCTGGTCTGATCGGATTTTTGGCCTGATGGTGTGTACGCACATCAGACCGCTTCAGCGTGGTCCGATGAAAGCGGTCCGTCGGACCATTCTCATCGGACCGGTCTGATCATGTGTACGTGGCCTCAGAGTGATGGAGGACCAGTGCAGGAAAGCTAGTGGAGGGATTTTCCACACAAGCGTTCTCAGACTTCTTTTGATAGAAAATCTCATATCCTGTGATAAGGAGATATCTTCACTGGTGTATGCACATGTGGTGTTTTAGTGAAGCTGGGACACTCTGATCTAAGTCATCTGGATTCAGCATATGGTTAGGGACCAATCACATTGTTTATATGAACTCTTTTTTTATATATTTTCTTCAGTATTTATGTTTCTTATTAAATCAAACGTAGTGCAGCATGTGGTTTATCAACTAATTTTCTTGTATGTTAGCCTATAACATATTTGCTGCTGCTTATTTAGTTTTTAGTTTTTTATCGCCATTTGCACAGTTTCACTTTGATTGATACAGTCTTTAAAGTAGGATTGCCTAACAGTAATTCCTTCCATAAAAACAGTCTTACGCTTTAACTCCAGAAATTCTGGCCTATAAAATGTGCTTTGAAATATGTACAGATGATTTCTCAAAACATTTTTCTTCTTTGTTCCAAGGAGACTAAAATGTAATTATTGGATTTATACATGGAGCCTGTCTGCTCTCTACCTCTCAAATTGCCTCTGATAATCACTATTTACGTTCTGCAGAAAATCAGTATACTTTCTAGATTATATGTCAGAAAAAAAGAGTCTGATGTATTATTACTGGCTGAAGTATAACAGTTCTGTGCATCCTAAATTGCCTTCGCTTAGAAAGAGGCATTGATATAAAATCTGTAAAATTGTTTATAAAGTGTGTTCTAAAAAATAGATGTTTTTTTTTTCCTGGCAGATATAAGTTAACTCTTTGCCTCCATATTTGCCTAATCTCAAAAGTGATTCAATTATGTTCTAAAATGTGTACAATTTCTATTATCAGTAGTGTTGAGCGGAATACGCCATATTCGATTTCGCGATATTTCACGAATATATAGAAGAATATTCGTGAAATATTCGTTAATATCGAATATTCGTGATATTTTATCAAAAAAATTTTTTTGCAAAATTTCGCTGATGCGAATGCGAAATTGATTGCGAAATTCTCGTCCGCGCATGCGCATGCGCGCGAACAACACGCGAAAACGGAGATCATTTCCTGGATTACTAAACTAATATGCACTAAACACTAACTCTACTTACACAAACTTATATGACTAAACTAAAGCTAATTTTTTTTTTTTTTTTTTTTTATACACAAAACACAGAGACTAAACACACACTAAACTAAGCTACCTTAAAGAAATGTACACTTACACTAACTACACAGAAATCTATCTAACACTAACCTGGACAAAACAACACAAATCTGAGCTTTTAGAAACACTCCACTCTCTCTGGCCACCTTGTGAATCTGCACTGAAATACTGCTGGGAGTGATCTTATATAATGGTCGTGCAGGCAGGTTCCTATTGGTTGCTATGGAGGTTGCTAACCTCTGACAACTGTGGTAGGAGAACTCTGATTGGCTCTGATGCAAAAGAAGGGCAGAGAAAGTATTCGCGAATATTCGTAATACGAATATTCGCATTGAGAATATTCGGCAACATAAAAGGATCGCCTCAGCTACTCGGCCCGGGGTCTCTAATCATACCAGCAATGCTTTTAGACGTCAATGGAGATCACTAGGATGTGATCTGTTTTAAAAATAAATTTTAAAAAATACGAATATTCGCAATAGCGAATATTCACTGCGATATTCGAGTTATTCGCAAATACTCGAATATGCAATATTCGTAACGAATATTCGCAATGCGAATATTCTTGAGCAACACTAATTATCAGTGTGCACCTGAATGCAGATAAATTTATGCCTCCAAATTGGCCTCCCATTAATAACACTTTGCGTCTGCGGTATAGCCAAATGACGGTTACAGCGTGGACCTAATTTTCCGGGAGGCCGTCATATGACTTCCTTCCCTTTGCACATTCCCCACATGCCCCCTGCAGGTCATGCATGGTGTGCTCTGTGATCACAGAGTCAATGAGACTCGCCTGATCAGAATAAGGGGCCGTTCTCAGCCCCTAACCACGTGATCAGCTGTCAGCCAATGACAGCTGATCACGTGATGTAAACAAGATCAGTAGTTGTTTTGTTTTTTCTTATCATGCTGACAGCTTTTGTGAAAGGGACATCGGTCCCAAAGAGGAAGAGGCACAGCCACATTTATGTGCCCACCAGTGCCACCTGCCAGTACCCACCAGTGTATATCAGTGCCACCAATCAGTGCCACCTATCAATGCCCACAAGTGGTGCCAATTAGTGCTCATCAGTGTCTCATCATCAGTGCCACCTAGCAGTGCTGCCTATCAGTGTCACCTACCTGTGCCCATCACTGCCACTTATCAGTGCCCATCGCTGCCACCCATCAGTGCCTCCCATCAGTGCCCTTCAGTGCTACCAATTAGTGCCCTTCATTACCTGTTTGCAAAATTTCATAACAGAATAGAAAACTGTTTTGTTTTTTGTTTTCAAAGTGTAATTTTTTTTTTTCAACAAAAAAAAAAAACAGCAGTGATTAAACACCACCAAAAGAAAGCTCTATGTGTGGGAAAAAAATATAAAAATGTAATATGGGTACAGTGTTGTATGACAGCGCAATTGTCATTCAAAGTGTGAGAATGCTGAAAGTTGAAAATTGGTCTGGGCAGGAAGGGGGTTTAAGTGCCCAGTAAGCAAGTGGTTAAGGATGAAATTCTCTGTCTGAATTCTGTACAATATTTATATCATATCCCCATAAGTATACAGTCTAAATGTAATATTTAAAATTAGATCTGCACACATTTATTCTTTAAAGTTAGATCTGTTGGTAAGTACTCGTTTTTCCATCTGCTGCATAGAAAACATTAAATTAATTGTAAGGCACAATCAATTTCCTTGTTCTTCCTTAACAAATAGTGGACAGTTTTAAAAGGTTTCAAAAGTTGTGGATGCAACGTGTAAAATGTGTCTTTCTTTTCTCTATGAAAATCGTAACTTTTTTGAGCAAATAGTGATCTGGTTACTCTCTCCCTCGTAAATTGCAGGCTTGACAATGAATGCTTAAAAGTTGTGTTGCAAAGATGTACCGTATGCTGTTTCCATCTTCAATGTACAAAACAATTTGCACTCATACCATTTTGTACTGTAAACCCGCCCATTTAAGCTCAGAATCAAGTCGACGCATTGCTTGGTTCACATTGACCTTTTCCTTCAGCATTTCGCCGTTCAAAATGTTTCTTCACTGCGTTCTTTGTCTGAATTTCTCACTTGGCCTGTTGGTCTCCTCAGTAAACTTCACACCATCAGACCGCTCCAGGTGGTGTTTAGTCAGCCGATGAAAGCGGTCCGTCGGAACCAGCTTCTCATCGGACCGGTCTGATCAGGAAGTGTACGAAATGGCCTCAGACAAAGAAAACATTTAGATGAAATCGAGGACCAGTGCAGTAAGTTAACCAAAAGCTAGTGGAGGGATTTTAGAAAAAAAAAACCTTTACAACTTTAACAAGCGAAATTCTCAGACTTCTAGTCAGTTTGATAGAAAATCTCACAGAAATCTGCTAGTGTGATAAGGAGATATCTGAAGATCACTGGTGATGCATACTCAGTGGGCTAGATTCTGGTAGATTTCCGGCGGCGTAGCGCAAGCCATTTACACTACGCCGCCGCAACTTAACAGAGCAAGTGCCGTATTCTCCAAGCACTTGCTCCGTAGTTTGCGGCGGTGTAGTGTAAATGTCCCAGCGTAAGGCCGCGTAATTCAAAGGGGGCGGCTTGTATTTAAATTAAGCGCGCCCCCGCGCCGAACGAGCTGCGCATGCGCCGGCCTTAGTAAAATCGCAGTGCGCATGCTCCAAATTATGACGGTGTTTTCGACGTTAACGTAATCAACGTAAATCCCCATTACGTGCACGCATGTACACAAACGACGTAAAAAATTATCAACTAATTTCCCTCTTGGTCACGGCCTCCATACTTAACATAGGATGCGCCATCTTTGGGCTACTTTATCTTTACGCCGAAAAAAACATACGGAAACGACGACGGCGTATTAGGCTCATTTGCATAGGCAAATGAGAAAACAACGTAAAGGCCATTACATCTACGATCCGACGATGTAATTGTTTTACATCTGTCAGGTCTTTAGTGTATCTATGTGTAAGTGATTCTAGGAATCACAGGCATAGATACCCATTAAAAAAAACTGAGATACGACGGTGTATCTGAGATACACCGTCGTATCTCAGCTGAGAATCTGGCCCAGTATTTATACCACTTCTATATATGACAAGTTCCCTCTGTCACTGATTCCTAAGGAAGCAGCACAGGATTGACAATGCAGCACATTGCCTTACATGACTGGGATTTTGCAACCATGTAAGCAATAAGCCGAAGATGCCAGTAATATTTTATAACCTTGCCCTTCACCTATTAAACTGATGACAGCTCAAGGATGGGATAGGTTGTATACACTATTTACGTTCTGCAGAAAATCAGTATACTTTCTAGATTATATGTCAGAAAAAAAGAGTGCTGATACAGTATTATTTTTACGATTGGCTGCAAAAGTTTTAGGCCTAGATTCACAAAGCGATTACGCCTGTGCATCCTAAATGCCTTCGCTTAGACAGGAGTAATTTCGCATTTACGAGCGTTTTTACGCTAGTCGAAATCCTCAAACCATGAAAAGACACCTGCGTGCTAAATTTCGACTTTATTAACGTGTTAGTACGCCTTCAGATCTACGCTGCCTGAAAATTGCGGCCACTGGGCGGACTTCCTGTTGTTTTTCACCTTCATGGTATGCTAATGAGCTTTTGCCTGGAATCCACAAAATTTCGCTCTTCAAACGCAATCTCTTACGGCACCTTTAGTCATCTTTTTTTTCCGTTTCACTATACCAGCTTTTTGCTGGTCTAATATTAGACAGCCCATGTTAAGTATGGCCGTCGTTCCCGCGTCGAATTTCAAAACGTTTTTCGATTTCTTTTATTGATTTTTAACGTAAGTCGTCCGGGAATGAAGGAATGTTCGTAAACGCCGCTACTCAAACAACGAATGGGACGTCACGACGTGATTTCGCGCAGCGATGCACGGCGGGAAATTCCTGAACAGAGCATGCGCAGTTCGATCGTCGCACGTAGGTGACGCGCTTGATTTAAATGCTTCACGCCCCCTACTCACGCTATTTCGATTGCGCGGCGGAAAAAAACTGATACGATACACTGATAGCGTACGCGCAAAAAAACTACCTGAATTCGGCGTACCAGTCTGGTGATAGACGGCAGCGTAGCGTATTTCGATTACGCAGCGGAAGATTACATCTATGTGAATCTGCCCCAAAGAGTATAGAGCAAAACAAGCCAAATCTTCCATATAAACAGTTCATGTCAATGTAGAATCATACTGACAATTTATGCATTCACTGCTGCCAACTTATTATCTGTAAAGTACAAGCTTCTGCAATGATCTTTGCAAAGTTCTTTTGGCATAAAAATCAACATGGGAACCAGTAGATGTCTCAACCAGTGCATATAAAATATTAAAATGGACAACTCTGCCACAATTGATTAAATAATTTTAAGTTAAAAGACAAATCTCATTTCATCCAGCCTGTTTTAAAGCATATCTAAACCCAATGACTAAATCTCATAACAGATTTTAAATACTTTTATATATACAGCCTTTCTTAAAAGAATATCTGGTAATTCTGACATAGCTAACCTTGCTGAGACACTTCCCACTATGATGTGACAAAAAATAAAGTTTGTTTATCCATCTTAGTAAAACCAGTAAAGGGTGAAAATTGTATTTTCTGGAAAAATAAACATGGCATCTGTTTGATCCACAGTGTTATCGCAAACTAAATGTTATCTAGTTAGGAATAATCTACTTTACAGGGGTAACTCCACTTTCATGGGGAAAAAATAGCAAATAAATGCATCTACAATTGCAAGTTGGCTCTTCAGGGACAACAACCGATGTGGCTAAAATCCATTTGGCTGTTATACCGGAGGAGCAAGAGGGGACTCCCTCTTCCTGCTGCCATCCGCCGCTCTTACCAGGCTTCCCCTGCCATCGAGAGACCCGGTCTGTGATCCGGCACTTCCGCCGTCCACTCAGCTGACAATGGCGCCAGTTTCTTAAACAAGTGACAGTATTCAGAATCGCAGTTTTTGACGATCTGAATACCTTGAAGTGTAAAGGAGGGATTTGGAGTCTTTTAGACCCCCGATCTCTCCATAAAGAGTACCTGTAAATACTTGTTACTGTCACAAGGGATGTTTACATTCTTTGTGACAGCAATAAAAGTGATATATTTTTTTTTTTAAAGTAACAAAAAAAAATTGAAAATAAATTAGAAAAAAAATAAAACATTTAAAGCGTCCCCATCCCCGCAAGCTTGCGCAGCAAAAGAAACGCACACATGTGAGGTATCACTGTGATCTTCAGACTGAGAGCAATAATTATAGCACTAGACCTCCCCTGTAACTCTAACCTGGTAACCGTGATTTTCTTATAAAGCGCCGTCTATGGAGATTTTTAGGTACTGTAGTTTGTCGCCATTCCAGTGTGTGCAATTTCAAAGCATGACATGTTGGGTATCTATTTACTCGGCGTAACATAATCTTTCACATTATACAAATAATTAGGCTAACTTTACTGTTTAGTTTTTCTTAATTTCTGAAAGTGTTTTTTGTTCCTAAAAAAATGCATTTGAAAGATCACTTCCCAAATACAGTGTGACATAAAATATTATTTTTATTCTCTAGATTCTCTACTAAATATATATATATATATATATATATATATATATATATATATATATATATATATATATATATATATATAATGTTTGGGGGTTCTAAGTAATTTTCTAGCAAAAAATACAGGGCCAGATCCACATACAATTGCCCTGGCGTAGTGTATCAGAGATACACTACGCCACCGTATTTTACCTGGCTCTAAGTCGAATCCAGGAAGATTTCGGCCCGTAAGGTACGGCGGCGTAGTGTATTTCTCGCGGCGGAATTGAATTACGCGGGTAGGGGGCATGAATCATTTAAATGAAGCGCGTCCCCGCGGCGATCGAACTGCGCATGCTTCGTTCAGAAATTTCCCGCCGTGCATTGTGCGAAATTACGTCGAAACGTTGTTTTTTTTAGTAGCGTAAATTACGTACATTCCTATTCACGGACGGCTTACGCAAAAAAAAATGAAATTTAGACGCGGGAACGACGGCCATACTTAACATGGCAAGTCTAACTATAGACCGGATAATAGCAGCTTTAACTATACGCCATAAAAAGCCGACTAGCGACGACGTAAGAGAATGCGACGGCCGTTCGTAACTTCGTGGATCGCCGTAAAAACCTCATTTGCATACCTGACGCGGAAAACGACGCAAACTCCACCCAGCGGGCGCAAAAATATTGCAGCTTAGATCCGAAGGCGTACAGAGACGTAAGCCTGTCGGATCAAAGCCCGAAGCCGTCGTATCATGGTTTGAGGATTCAAACTAATGATACGACGCCGGTAATTTAAAAGTACGCCGGTGTATCAGGAGATACACCGGTGTACTGGCTCTGTGGATCTGGCCCTCAGATTTTAACTTGCAAGCAACACATGTCAGAAATAGGCTTAGCCATGAAAGGGATAATAAAAAAGTCACTCCCATTCAAGCAGTTACAATGTATAGATTATGTCCTTTTGATGCACAAAAGGACAGAATCTATACATTGTGTGGGGAAAAAATACAGCGCTACTAATCTCTATATTACACCACAAAAATTAATAACCAAATGTATGAAGCTGCTGTATATAACTGGTGCACCAACCAAAAATAGTATTAGATGATATTAATAAGATACGCGCTAGATACAACTAATATTGTGAAAAATCAGTATCAAATATATATGATAACATATGTGGATCACTAAGGCTCCAAGCGGCCAAAGGAGTCAATAAACAATGTGCAATGTGCCGTAATAATAGTGCTCAGTGTTCACATTCAAAAAATAAATAACTGAATTATAGCAATATATACGATAACCACTCTACATGTAAAGAAATATGAAAAGGGGAGTCCAAAGGGTGACTTCAAACAGTAGTGCTGAAAACAATCCAGTAACTCAAGGAAGGGAACCAAACAACCATTCACGGAAAATGTCCAGCCCAGCAGAAGTTTTGATTGGATTCACAAAGGTTCCTCCGATGTTATGTAAAAAAAGGGGGAGAAAAAACATACCATTGTGCAGCACTGCGGTTTCACTAATTCAATGCAAACTGGTGATAGATACACTCACATGACCATATCGATCAGAAGGCGCTCAATATTGCGATGAGTAAGCTCTGTCACAGCCCTGTTACTTTCAAAATACGGCACATTGCACATTGTTTATTGACTCCTTTGGCCGCTTGGAGCCTTAGTGATCCACATATGTTATCATATATATTTGATACTGATTTTTCACAATATTAGTTGTATCTAGCGCGTATCTTATTAATATCATCTAATCTATACATTGTAACATCTTGAATGGTTTTACTCTAGAACACTCTATTAATGTATTTGTATTCTTTCTTTATTAAAAAAAAACATTTTTTTTTGCCAATTCTATTGTGTTCTTGCCTTTAAAGTCCAACCATTGGTTACCCCCTCTGAGTAATCATATATGTTTCTCCTCTAATCCACGGATGTGGCAATGTCAGTGCCCCCCCCCTCTTTTCTCTTTATTCAGGATTGGGGGGGTGTATCCTGATTTTCAGTGCTAAAACCAACCTACCAAAGCAGGGACAAAGTTGCCATTTTGATAGCTATATCTAAATGCTATTATTTAGATAGTGTTTTTTTTCACTCAGCATTAGGCAACTGTATACAATTTCTTTCTAAACATATTACTATAATATTATTTTAATTAAGTCCATCTGCACATAATTGCTCTCTTTGGAATATGCTATGAAAAATTATTCATATGGTTGAACTAGAAAAAGCGGTTTCTTTAAAGCAAGTATAAAAAACACTGGAAGACAAGAGACATTTGCTGAATTTCTGAGGCTTTGTTTATCTGCAGTTTTCATGTGTTTGCATTTTCTTACTTACCTGAAATGGCAGTCTGTATGCTAGCAGCATGAAAAATTCAATTTACATGGGCCAGTGATGTGAAACATTTGGTAAGAAAAAGAAAGGGAGCCCTAATTTTCCAGAACTCATCATACTGTCTGTACTAGCATTTCTTATCACCGTGCATTCACGACCCAAACTATGGTATTCAGAACAGAAATACACAGTTCTCTCGTTTATGGCAGTCAAGTAAATTATTTAATCACTATTCACTAATGATGTGATAAATTGAAAGCAACTACCATTAGAGATTTACTTCTTACTTTATGTGCTGTCATCTGATTTGTATGCTTCATTCATTGCTGGAAGCCTGAAGGAACATAAAAATTAGTTTAACCAATCAATCTTATCTCCTTTCTGCAGGAAACACTGCGTGACACACTTGAACTGTCCAATCTCCCTGTGACGGGTGCTTATGTTCCACTGTGTTTTGTATTTGTTCTACTATTAAAGCACAGGGATACATATCACAGGGATATTTAGGGTCAGTCCTATTTGGCCAGGTATTAAGGTATAAGAAGAGTACATTTCTACTTTATGGGCAACTCTAGTACCAGTGGTTTTGCATTTCTAGCAAGCCACCCTACACCGCTTTCAAAATCTAGGAAATAATTTCTTAAACTTTTCTTATCTATACTGAAAAAGTGACAAAACAGGGGGAGTAAAGCCTCAGATAATAGAAAAGTAATATTGATAAAAACGTACCATCTTCCAAGTTATGTTGAAAAGGGTAAGGGCAAGAAGAATAGTGGCTGAAACTAAACTAGAAACATGCCCACCCAAGAAAATGTGGACTATATCGGTACTGATAAAAAGAATTAAGAGTTATTAGATTAAAAAAGATTTATTACATGATAAGCAATACAAAACAATCATACAAATTAAGGATTTGGCATAGTCTCGACTAGTTTCTCGGGTTTGCCGCTTCTTCAGGAGAGCCGATTTATTAAAATACATAACATTATACAAACATATAAAATACGATTCAGCAGAAGACAATAAACACCTAATAGTGGGCGGTCCGCCTCCACATGTTTTTACTACCCATCGGGCAAGCTATTATTAATTTTTGTTTTTCCAGTGTTTATTGTCTTCTGTCAGTCAGCCACACCAGGTAGGAAAGGGTAATTATAGAGCGGAAAAAGGTGCTCTGTTTGGGGTGTCTGGATTCCAATGAAGGATGACTAACTTTTAGGCCGCGTACACACAAACAAATCTATCTGCTGGAAATGGTCTGCCCGACCGTCCCAGCAGACAGATTCGATCGTGTGTACGGGCGAGCAGACGGATTGGCCAGCCTACAGATTTTAAAGCATGCTTTAAAATCTGTCAGCTGGGAATCCGTCCGCACGATATGTCTGCTGGTTAGTACGCTAACCAGCAGACATATCTTCTCGCACATGCGTCGAATGGATTCGACGCATGCGCGGAAGTAATTTACTTCCTGGTTCGGTGATGTGGCGGCGTCAACGTCACCGCCACGTCACCGCCACGTCAGCGCGCTGTCTGCTGGCGTGGATTTTGGTTTGATCGTGTGTACAGCAATCAAACCAAAATGGCCAGCAGACAGATTTGTTCAAATCGGTCTGTCCGACCGATTTGAACAAATCTATTTGCTCGTGTGTACAGGGCCTTAAAATAAGATTGGATTTATTTACAATAGGGATGCAAATACATTAGAGTAATAAATAAGGAGAGGGGGAAAAGGGAATGAGGTAATAGGGGAAGAAGGGGGCTATTTACTACTAGTCTAACACCCACATACACACATTCTCTCTGAACCTCTCATGCCCAGGGCCTTCTCTTTTTGTCCAGAATTGAAACTTCCTCCAGTTGGGGGTTGGTAATTGCAGTCAGTGAAGATATCTATAACCGAAAGTCATAAAAGTTAATTCCTGTCCCAGGCTTACAGTTGCGATATGATGTCCCAGCCAAGGAGGTGAACTGACCTCCTAGCCAGATCTGGGCAGCAGGGCTGTCTTACTGAGGAGGCACGACTGGGCACAGACCAGGGGCCCCATCAGAGCGAACACATTGCCACCCGAGATTGCGGGTGAGAGAGTGGGCATCTCCGCGGATCCACGGACGGCTCCGTGTATGAGAGAGTGGGTGGCTGGATGGCTCGTGGATGAGCGGACAGCTGGCCAATCAGGGAGCCGGCGGGCGGGGAAGCAGAAAGATGACATCATCTCTCAACGCCTGGTGCTTGCCCTGCATCCCTGCAGTGTAGTTCTGCTTTCACTGTTCAGGTAGCCGCGGGAAGCAGAGAGATGACATCATCTCTCTGCTGCCTGGCTAGTTATCTGCTGCCTAACTTGCAAAAGACCACCTTAGCAAGAAAGTGACACAGCAAGTGACAATCCGCAACGTGTCGCAGGCATTGTGGCAAGTGACAATCCGTGATGTGGCAAGTGACAATCCGCAATGTGTGGCAGGCGACATGGCAAGTGACACGCTGAATCTGGTGACAAGGAACCGGTGGCAAGTGACATGCTAAATCTGGTGAGAGGATGGGTGGCAAGTGACACTCTGAATCTGGTGACGCGATGGATGGTAAGTGACACGCTGAATCTGGTGACAGGTGACGGTGGCAAGTGACACACTGAATCTGGTGGCAGAGGATGGATGGTAAGTAGCACGCTGAATCTGGTGACAGGTGACGATGGCAAGTGACACGCTGAATCTGGGGCAGGTGACGATGGCAAGTGACACGCTGAATCTGGGAGCAGGTGACGATGGCAAGTGACACGCTAAATCTGGTAGCAGGGGATGGGATGCAATTGACACACTGAACCTGGTGATAGGTGACAGTGGCAAGTGACACGCTGAATCTCGAGGCAGGGGAAGGATGGTGAGTATCATGCTGAATCTGGTGACAGGGGACGGTGGCAAGTAACATGCTGAATCTAGTGGCAGGGGATGGGGGGGCAAGTGACACACTGAATTTGGTGGCAGGGGGAAGGATAGTGACACTCTTAATATGGTGATAAGGGAGCAGTGGCAAGTGACACAGTGAATCTGGAGGCAGGTGACGGTGGCAAGTGACACGCTGAATCTGGAGGCAGGTGACGGTGGCAAGTGACACACTGAATCTGGTGGCAGGGGACAGTAGCAAGTGACACGCTGTAAAGTAGAAATATTGTACTTTCATTCTTGAGAGTAGGTGCGCTCGTGGATGAGCGGACAGCTGGCCAATCAAGGAGCCGGCGGGCGGGGGAGCAGAAAGATGACATCATCTCTCAATGCCCGGTGCTTGCCCTGCATCCCTGCAGTGTAGTTCTGCTTTCACTGTTCAGGTAGCCGCGGGAAGCAGAGTGATGACATCATCTCTCTGCTGCCTGGCTAGTTATCTGCTGCCTAACTTGCAAAAGACCACCTTAGCAAGAAAGTGACACAGCAAGTGACAATCCGCAACGTGTGGCAGGCATTGTGGCAAGTGACAATCCGTGATGTGGCAAGTGACAATCCGCATTGTGTGGCAGGCGACATGGCAAGTGACACACTGAATCTGGTGACAAGGAAACGGTGGCAAGTGACATGCTAAATCTGGTGACGGGATGGGTGGCAAGTGACACGCTGAATCTGGTGACGCGATGGATGGTAAGTGACACGCTGAATCTAGTGACAGGTGACCGTGGCAAGTGACACACTGAATCTGGTGGCAGAGGATGGATGGTAAGTAGCACGCTGAATCTGGTGACAGGTGATGATGGCAAGTGACACGCTGAATCTGGGGGCAGGTGACGATGGCAAGTGACACGCTAAATCTGGTAGCAGGGGATGGGATGCAATTGACACACTGAACCTGGTGACAGGGGACAGTGGCAAGTGACACGCTGAATCTCGAGGCAGGGGAAGGATGGTAAGTATCATTCTGAATCTGGTGACAGGGGACGGTGGCAAGTAACATGCTGAATCTAGTGGCAGGGGATGGGGGGCAAGTGACACACTGAATTTGGTGGCAGGGGGAAGGATAGTGACACTCTTAATATGGTGATAAGGGAGCAGTGGCAAGTGACACAGTGAATCTGGAGGCAGGTGACGGTGGCAAGTGACACGCTGAATCTGGAGGCAGGTGACGGTGGCAAGTGACACACTGAATCTGGTGGCAGGGGACAGTAGCAAGTGACACGCTGTAAAGTAGAAATATTGTACTTTTATTCTTGAGAGTAGGTGCGTAAATTGGGGCAGGCTTGTAGGGGCTCCATAGCATTACTTTGACCAGGGGCCCATGATGCTATTAAGATGGCCCTGTTGGGCAGTAAACCCCAGCAGGGGTCCTGGTATTCAGAATGTCCATTTCATACCCCCCCAAAAAAAATTCTATTCTAGTCTATCTTGGACATAGAGATGGAGTGGTAGAAATGTTATCCCTAGCTAAATAAGGTATTAATAAAGTGGTAATAAAGCCACATTTTGAAAAGGGGTGTGTGGTGTACGCGGCACAGGCTTTTTTTGGACTGGGGGAGTGGTGTTGTGTGGCTTACCAGTGCCCATTAATGCTGCCCACTAAACTCACCTGCCTGACACACTGACCATTACATTGACTTGCCTGACCTACATACACTGACCTACATACACTGACCTGGCCTATATACACTGACCTGACCTACATACACTCACTGGCCTACATACACTGACCTGACTTACATACACTGACCTGACCTACAGTATATACACTCACTGACCTGCATACACTCACCTACCTGACATACATACACTGCCTGACCTACATACACTGACTGACCTACATACACTGACTGACCTACAAACACTCACTGACTTACATACACTGACCTGACCTACATACACTCACTGACCTACCTCAGCTCAGCCATGGTGTACAGTGTGCTGCACCAGCGCACCTAATGCCCATCATCGCAGAGATACAGCCAGAGGAGGAGCCGAGGAGGAGAAGAGAGCCGCCCATCCAAGTGCCGAGCGGGGAGCAGGGATGTGGTGCGGTGGCGGCATTGTAATTCCCACCTTTTGGAGCTTGCAGCAGCTATGATAGACATCACACATCCCACGGTCCCGGCATTGGACCAGTAGGACATTCATCATAAGCGCTGCAGGTTCCAGAAGGCGGGATCTGCTATGAACACTCAGCGGCACTCTGTGCGGATCGGTGGTGCTCGGGATCAGAATGGTCCCCGCTCTGCGGCGCTCGGGGCTAACAATTAAATACTGCATGCCTGAGACTCTGGGCTTTTCGAGGACCCATTTGGGGCTCCAGCCCCCCCTCCTGACGCCCCTGCACTGCAGCACTGGAGGGCTTTTTTGGCAGGTAAGTCTACCATTATGTGCCAATATGTTGTGCATACTAGTACATTATGGCATATACTTTCACCATCACCTTCACTGCACTCTCCACTCTTTCTTCACACTTTATACTTTACACAATATTTTTATCTCATATGCCGTGTACACACGATCAATTTTTGTGATAAAAAAAAACGACGTTTTCTGTGAAGTAAAAAACGACGTTTTTGAAACGTCACTTTTCAAAGACGATGTTGCATACACACCATCGTTTTTTTCACAAAAAGCGAGGTTACGTTCACCACTCTTTTCCATTGAAGCTCGCTTCATAACTAGCTTCTGGGCATGCGCGGGTTGAAAAACGTCGTTTTAAACTACGTTTTTGCTACACACGGTGACTTTTTGTGAAACAAAAAACGACGTTTTGAAAAACGACACAAAAAATTCAAGCATGTTGGAATTTTTTTTTGGTCGTTTTTTTTAAGACAAAAAACGACGTTTTGCCCACACACGATCAATTTAAATGAAGTTTTAAAAAAACAAAGTTTTTTTTCATCGCAAAAAACGACCGTGTGTACGCGGCATTAGTCCTCCCCTCTTCATTTCAACACTTTCAACCAAACATCACCATTCCTTATACTCTATTTATTCACATTTATATATATATACATTTTTTTTTTCATTTATTTCATACTCTCCTTTTTCTTTTTCTTTTCCATAATGTTTTCCACTCCTTTCCTCACACACACGCATTCATATTTATTTTCACATTTGCGATTTAATTCACATCCACTTCCATTTATTCCTCTAAACTCATATCCAACTTTTACTTTTCACTTCCCAATCCCCACTCCATTTTCATGTTTCATTATTCATTTTTTTTTTTTTTTTTCATACATTCCCACACCACATTCCCACATTACTACATTACTTCTCCTTGCCATTCACACCCTGTATATCTCATTAATATTGCTTACATCATGCTTACAGGAATCACCATCCTATAGCTCACGCGTCCTCCACTTGGTATTCATTTAATTAATCCCCCTTCTTCATCTATCCTCTTTCTCACACCGCTTTATTTAATTTTTTCTCATAGCCACCATCACCACTTTCTTCTCACCTTCACCATTCTTCTTCACCCAAACAATAACGCTCACCCAATTTGCTTATGTATAATTATTATTATTTCATATTTATTAATATTTTAACTATACTAATATATGAACTTCAAAGCTCATAAAATCTGCTCATGAACACAGTTCATGTCCAGATATAATATCATTTTTAATTTTTTTATTTTATTGATATAAAATATTGAACAAATATAATTAATTGGTGTGTTGTGCTTCCCCGTGGGGGGGATTTTCTGTTAGCTTGCAAACATATGAAAATAACTTATTAAACAAATGAAAATGCCATTATGCTTAGCATGTTGTATTTACATTTAAAATGCTCTGCTGCAGGTGTCGGCACCCTCCTTTGCCTGCCTTTTTGGGATTTCTTGTAAGTGGCATGCGATTTTGTGGTGCTCTGCTTTGGGTCTTCTTTTTGGTGAAAAAGTTTGGTTCACACTATGTACACATAATGATTTGGTAACTATGTACATTTTTATATATTTCTCTCTCTCCTCTGCAACTTAGGGAAGGGGGGTAAAAAAACGATTTTTTGTGTTTGCTATTCATGTGTATGGAATTTTAACCACTTAATATTGCTGCCCAATGACCAGAGCACTTTTTGTGATAAGGCACTGCGTCGCTTTAACTGACAATTGCGCAGTCGTGCGATGTGGCTCCCAAACAAAATTGGCGTCCTTTTTTCCCACAAATAGAGCTTTCTTTTGGTGGTATTTGATCATGTCTGCGGTTTTTATTTTTTGCGATATAAACAAAAATAGAGCGACTATTTTGAAAAAAATTCAATATTTTTTACATTTTGCTATAATAAATATCCCCAAAAAATATATAAAAAAAAATTTCCCTCAGTTTAGGCCGATACGTATTCTACATATTTTTCGTAAAAAAAAAAATCGTAATTAACATTTATTGATTGGTTTGCGCAAAATTTATAGCGTTTACAAAAAAGGGGGTAGTTTTATGGCATTTTTATTAATATTTTTTTTTTTACTAGTAATGGCGGCGATCAGCATTTTTTTTCAGTACCGAGACATTATGGCGGACACATCGGACAATTTTGACAAATTTTTGGGACCATTGGCATTTTTATAGCGATCAATGCTATAAAAATGCATTGGATTACTATAAAAATGCCATTGGCAGTGAAGGGGTTAACACTAGGGAGCAGGGAAGGGGTTAAGTGTGTTCCTGGGTGTGTTCTAACTGTATGGGGGGTGGACTCACTAGGGGAAATCACTGATCTTCTGTTCATACATTGTATGAACAGAAGATCAGCGTTTCCCCGCTGACAGGACCAGAGAGCTTTGTGTTTACACACAAATCTCCCGGTCCTCGCTCTGTAACGAACGAGCGCGCGTGCCCGGCGGCGATTGTGACCGCCTTGCACGCGAGCGGAACTCGGGGGACGAGCGGGGGCGCGTGTGCGGGCCTGCGGCGGCGCGCGCGCCCCCTAGCGGCCGCAAAAATGCAGACGTATAGCTACGGGCTCTCGCCCAGGAGAGCCACCGTCCCGCCATATAATGATGGTGGGCGGTCGGCTAGTGGTTAAGAATGTGTGGTACCGAAAATCATATTTTAATTGTCCTGACTTTTTTCATAAGTTTTTACAATAAAACTCTTTAATATATACATTGTCTCCAATTTATCAATTGAGCTGCCTAAAATTATCAGGTATACCCGGGGGGGGGGCAGCAATTTTCCCTCTGCACTACGCGTCTTTTCCATTTACAGTCTACCATTATGTGCCGATATGCTGTGCATACTAGTACATTATGGCATATACCTGCATAGGTACCCTAAAAAAACAATATAGTGGACTTTACTACTGCTTTAAGAAAGGTATTAATTAACAATTTCTAAAGTTCTAGACACCGGGAAAAGAAAAAGTCTCAGCCTCACAGTGTTTTTTTTTTACCAAAGCTTTTTTTTACAAGGATAGGAATTATATTAGGATCTCATACTAAACAAAAGGTCATACAATGGCTTAAATGATACGAAAGCGCTAAATACACAAATGAAATGTATAAATGAGGGCAGTTCTACCCACAGAAAAGATTTGATTTTTTTTTATGCCGTCCTGATAGTTACAGAGCTTTGCCATACACCACAGTCCTCTCTGGCAACAGAAATGACCAAATCATTCTCTATTGTACAGTAGGTTCATTTTCAATAACAGGTCTCCTTCCCACCCCCACCATGACTGGACAGTGAATGGAGTTGCAGCACATTGATGAACTCTTTGTTAATCTGCTATTTCATTTTATTAGCATTCTCTTTGCACTGCAACACCCCACATTGGCAAGTCAAATTAAGATATTTACACTGCTTTCATGTAAACAAAATAGATAAGGATATATAGATAAAGGACTAAATTACTCTTATGCCCTGTACACACGATCGGCTCATCCGATAAAAACGGTCTGATGGATTTTTTCATCAGATATCTGAGGAACACCCCCAAAAATATCTCAGGGGAATCCTAAACGCATTCATGGATTTTAAACAAGGTTATGTAATCCTATTAGGTGACTTCAACTTTTCATTGGATCATCATCTTGATAGTACGTCTGGTGCACAGATGCATGACTCTAAACAACTGCGATTATTGAAAAAAAAAACTGTTTAATCACCAACTAATTGACCCATGGAGAATAGCATATCCTAATAAAAGGGACTATACATACCACTCATCTGTGCACGACACATACTCAAGATTGGATTATTTAATGGTAGATCATGGCATATTGGAATATGTAAATAAAACCTCAATAGGTCATTATGTTTTAATGAGTCAGAACAAAGAAAAGGAATGTGGAACTTAAATGAAGATTTGATTGATAAAATAGAAGTCTGCGACACAATAAAAAAAGAGATTGAGCAGGCCATGTCCTCCGCCAGCCTCCCCCCTGAGATGTGAAATGCCTATGTGGTAACCATACCCAAACCCGGCAAACCCCCTGATGTCCCTTCCAACTTTCGCCCCATCTCATTATTAAATACTGATGTCAAGCTTTATGCCAAAATCCTCGCCCACAGGCTTTTAACTGTTTTACCATCATTGATCAACTCTGACCAATCCGGTTTTACTGTAGGCAGACAAGCCTCCGATGCCACTCGCAGGATTGTTGGGGTGGTGCAGCACGCTTGGGCCTCTCAAACGCCTTCTCTGCTCCTCTCTTTGGATGCGGAGAAGGCGTTCGACAGGGTCCATTGGGGCTATATGTCCCAAACTTTAACTAAGTTTGGATTTCGGGGTCCTATCGTATCAGCTATCCTAGCCCTATACTCTCATCCCATGGCCCAGGTCTACACCTCTAATTGCCTCTCCAGACCTTTCCATATATCCAATGGGACGCGTCAGGGGTGACCCCTATCCCCCTCGATTTTTAATCTCTTGATCGAACCTCTGGTCGAAAAAATCAGAACCCATCCCCATATCCTGGGTTTCTCTATAGAAGACACATTCCATAAGATTAACTTATTCGCTGATGACATCATCCTATCCATAACACCCCCGGCTAAAGCACTCCCCCACGTCCAAAGTGTTCTTCAATCCTTTAGTAACATCTCCTATTATAAAGTTAATTGCTCCAAGTCGGTTATACTGCCTATTCATCTCCCCCCTCTGACCAGGCCTATTTGGAAGGTACCTTTCCATATGCGTGGTCTACTAATAGCATCTCATACCTAGGCCTTCAGATCACGGCAGACCCTTCGAGATTAGCGGATGCCAACTACCCAGCTTTAATAGGGAAACTCTTGAGGGAGTCCACCCGGCTGGCTAAGACAGAACTCTCCTGGTCTGGGCGTCTTGCTTCCTTTAAGATGTTACTGCTACCCCAGATCCTGTACATCTTTTGCACGCTCCCTGTCCCCATAAAGCCCCCTCACCTGAGATCCTTGAACTCTATCCTACGGACGTATGTGTGGAGTGCACGTAGACCCAGATGCTCTAAAACACTTCTAACTAGACATAGATCTGCCGGTGGCATGGGTCTCACGGATATAAGGGACTATTACCGTGCAACCCTCCTGAAACCAACTAAAGGCATGGTTTACTGACCCTCCGGTGGTCCCTTGGTGCAGCATCGAACGGTCACTAAGCCCTACTAAGGACTTACCCTCCCTACTACTTCTTGATAGGATGAGACCCTTTTCCCTACACCAGCTTCCCTTGTCCATTCGGGCCTCCTTGGAGGCCTGGAGGGACCTCGGGCTCATCTCTGACCCTCGAGATGTGATGGTGGAAGTACCAATCCCCATTGAAACCCTAATGAGTGCCATTCCCAATATCAACCTTGGAGACTGGAGAAGCAGGGGCATCACCCATATCTCGGATCTTCTCCGTGAGGGCCGCCTTGTCTCCTTTCAGCTCCTCCAGTCCATGTACCACCTCTCCTCGAAAGACATATACAAATTCCGTCAAGTATCTCATTTCCTACAATCGATTAATAGCCACAAAATACTCCTCCCGGACCAAGTGTGGAAATTCTTTACGTCCTCCACTCCCCTTGTCAAAGGGATACCCCTTTTCTACAATCTCCTCCAGCATAGACGTACCTTCGTCAAAGCCCCCCCGTTCTTGAAATGGGAGGCGGACCTTGGCATGACCTACACAGACTCACAGTGGCAGGTCGCCCTCAATTCGGTCTTCAGGGCCTCTAAATGTTCCAACCACTGGGAACTTGCCCAGAAGATTTCTCTGAGGTGGTACCTCACACCATACAGGATGTCCAAATTCTCGTTGGCTAATTCTCCTCTATGCTGGAGGGGATGTGGAGAGGTGGGTAACATTATGCACGTTTTTTGGAAGTGCAAACACCTGACTAGCTTCTGGAACAGCGTGTTCAGATGTATATGCTCTATTACGGGTGTCATTACACGGCTGGGACCCGACTTGGCTCTGCTGAGTTTAAACATTGACAAGTTCCCCCCTCAGTTCCGAACTGTGGTAACGCACCTCCTGCTAGCTTCTAGATCCCTCATCACTCGGAACTGGAAGTCTAATGTAATCCCCAATCTCTCAAATGTAATCTCTCTCACGCGCGATAATTGCGTTTATGAATCCCAAATCGCCTCTAGAGCTGGACAGAGGAGGAGCTTTGATAGGAGATGGCAGATATGGAATGAGTGGACTAAGGAGTGACCTTACCTTAGTCAACCGACTGCTTATGTTCTCTTAATGATTACTTACGTTTCAGCGGAGGTTCCCTCCAAGCCCTGGTATTTACACGCTCTGCACTGGTCTTAACTACGAGGTCCATCCCACTCCTCCCACTCCCCCATCTCACTCCCTTTCCCACTCCCTCTCCCACTCCCTTTACCTCTCCCCTCCCCATCCCACTCCCTTCCCGCTCCCTTTCCCATCCCCCTCCCCCGTTCCCTTGCCCTCCCTTCCCTTTTTCTTTCTTTCTTTCTTTCGTTCTTTATCAATATTTCTTCCTTATCTATACTTGTGTTATTGTTTGATACCTTACCTTGCCTGTTGCAATTGTACCTCCATTATGCATCGCTTACCAATGCTATTTGCCCATGTTGGGACCTGTAAAGTTGGTTGTTAGACTTGTTTGAAGATGCCGACTAATCTGTTGTGTTTTACCATGCATCGGAGTTATCTTCAAGATGTAAAACTAATGTTACCATGTGACTGTGTCCTACACTCTCGCATGATTACATGTTCGATGATGTATGACATTCTTTGTATGTACAAAAATTCCAATAAAAAACTTAAATGGAAAAAAAAAGGAGATTGAGCAATTTTTTTTGACAAATAAAACACTGGACGTCAGCTCTGCGACTATATGGGAAGCCCATAAAGCAAGAATTAGGGGTAAGTTAATCTCCATAGGGGCTGGGGGGAAAAAAAGGAAGAGAAGCAAACAGAAAAAAGATAATAAGTGAGTTACAAGACCTGGAACAAAAACATAAAAAAAAGGAGAAAGCGAAACATATCAGAAAATAGTGATAAAAAGGGCCCAACTTAGAGACCTGATGGAACTCGAAACCAGAAACATATTGAAGAATGTAGCAAAAGAAAGATACAAATGGGGGAATAAACCTGGGACATATCTTGCCAGAATATCTAAGGAAAAAATAAATATAAACTACATTAAAAAAATAAAAAACCAAGTAGGGCAGATACAATATAAAACTTCTGAAATTGCAGAGGCCTTTCAGACATTTTACAGTGCACTGTATTCCATTAGAAGGGGAGAAACTCAGGAGCAGAAAGAAACTAGGAAAATAGAAATCTAATTTACCAAAGCTGTCGCAAGAAAATGCTGAACTTCTAGATGATCCAATAACATCTAGAGGTAAGAGCCCAGGTCCAGATGGGTTACCGATCAAGTATTATAACATTTTTAAAAAGAACTCTTGGTCCCAGAGCTATGCAACTATTTCAATAAAGTAGGAAAAAAGGAAGAAATATGAAAATAATCTCTCCTTGCCAATATCTCAATTATTCCTAAAATGGGAAAAGATGGAACTCTGTTTCAGTTACTGTCCGATATAAAGGTTTATGCAAAGATACTGGCAACGAGGATTAAGACACTAATGCCCGACTTAATAAACGCAGATCAGACAGGATTTGTAAAAGGGAGAGAAGGGCGGGATAATATCTTGAGAACCCTATTATTTTTACAGGAGGAAGATAAGAAGAAACCCCCAGTTGTACTCATGTCAATAGATGCCGAAAAAGCATTTGACAGAGTCGACTGGGGGTTTATGATGAAAACTTTGCGAACTATAGGACTGAGACCCAGATTCATGAAATGGGTGGATAACATATACAATAATCCGACGGCAATGGTAAAGGTCAATGTGAGTGTGTCGTCTGAGTTTGAAATGATGAATGGAACGAGACAGGGCTGCCCGCTATCACCCGTCCTATATATAATATAATTGGAACCACTATTGGCCAGGATACGGAATAATCCAGATATAGGGGGGATGAGGAAGAGCATAAGGTTGCTTCGTATGCAGACGACATACTCCTATATGTGACCAAACCTAGACTCTCTCTTCCCAATGTAGTGAAAGAAATACAAAAATATTAATGAAATAAAACAAGATTTGAAAAACCTAGCAAAAAGACCGATCTCCTGGGTAGGTAGTATCAATGCATTGAAAATGATGGTTTTACCAAAAATAATATACAAGTTCCAAATGCTCCCCATAAGAAATCCACAAAGCTTTTTTAAGATAATAAAAACTATGGGCCAGATCCACAAAGATGGGACGCCCACGCGGCGTATCCCATTTACACTACGCCGCTGTAAGCCACAGCGGCGTATTACGAATCCTCAATGAAATGCCGCTGTAGCTTACGGTGGCGTAGCGTAAATGGGCCAGCGTACATGGGTGTAATTCAAATTTACTAGTGGTTTAGCATCATTATGAATGACCCGACGCAAACAACGTTTTTTTTAATTTGCGCATGCGCCGGCCGTGGATGTACCCTAGTGCACATGCGTGCACATGCGTGAAATCATGTCGCAAATAGTCAATTAAAACAATGTGTATGTAATATACGCAATTCCCTATTCGCGAACGAGTTACGCAAACGACGTAAACGACGTCCGATACGACGCGGTTCATACTTATTATTGGCTGTGCCTCACTATAGCAGCTTTATCTTTACGCCATACAGACGCTTACGCAAACGACGTAAACACACTGTGCGGGGCGTATGTATGTTCGTGGATCGCCGTATCTACCTAATTTGCATATTTAACGCGGACGCGCCCCTAGCATCCAGCGTAAATATGCATCTAAGATACGGTGTAAGAAACTTACGTAAGTCGTATCTTAGCACAAGTCCGGCGTATCTTGTTTTCTGGATAGAAAACAATGACACGCCGGCGGGAAATTCGAATTACGCCGGTGTATCTATAGATACACCAGCGTAATTCCTTTGTGGATATGGCCCTTAAATCTTAAAATATATATGGCAGGGCAAAAAGGCCAGAGTAAAATATTCTACTCTAAGTCAGAAAAAAAAAGGGGGGGCTGGCACTCCCAGATATAAAAAGATATTACCATGCCGTAATTTTAGCAAGGTTAGTTAAATGGACAAACACAAACACTCAAAAGAAGTGGGCACAGATGGAGGACACTGTGGGGTAGATTCATGTAGAGATCCGACGGTGTATCTACTGATACACCGTCGTATCTGTGTGATCCGATGCTCGGATCTATGCGGCTGATTCCTCGAATCAGGTTCCGCATAGATCTCCCTTAGAGCCGACAGGTGTAAGTGAGTTACACTGTCGGATCTTAGGCTGCAATCTCCCGCCGTCCGCTAGGTGGCGCTTCAGTTATTATACGCGACGAATATGCAAATGAGGAGAACCGCCGATTCAGAATCGAATGCCCGGCCGTCGTTTTTTTTTTACGTCGTTTGCGTTCGGCTTTTTCCGGCGGATCGTTACCCCTGCTATATGCGGGGTAAGTGCGGCGGATCCTATGTTAAGTATGGCCGTCGTTCCCGCGTCGAGTTTTGAATTTTTTACGTCGTTTACGTAAGTCGTTCGGGAATACGGCCATACGTTAATAGCGTTAACGACGAAAACAATGACGTCCTTGCGACGTCATTTAAAGCAATGCACGCTGGGAAATTTAGCCGCCGGCACATGCGCAGTACGATCGGCGCGGGGACGTGCGTGATTTAAATAGTAAACTCCCCCTAGCCGCGGAATTTGCATTCCGCCGGGGGATTTACAATCCGCCAGGGCTACTTACGAGGCAAGTGCTTTCTGAATACAGCACTTGCCTCAAAAACTGGCGCAGGCGGATCGTAAAAAAGATAGATCACGCGGATCAAAAGATCCGCTGATCTATGTGAATCTAGCCCAATAAGTTTGACACACTTAAACAGGAATGTTTGGATTCCACCTAAATTTAGAAAAATGGGCACGGACACACATAGTATAACGTAGAATATATTTAAAAAATGGGACACACTATACAAGCGAGAAAAATGGGAATACAACTAGCTGGCACTCATTTTTTTCCACCCGGTAATAGGACACGAATAGGAAAGAATTTGGGTACTAAAAGATTAGGGGAAATTGTTACACTAGGGAAAATAAGGTTAAGAAACGATTTGCAGACACAGGAGGGGGTTCAACATTTGAGCGAATGGGAATATTTCCAATTAAAACACTTTGGCCCAGATTCAGGTACATCTGCGCATTATTGGACCGGCGTAGCGCACCGCCTTTACGTTAGACTTGCGCAATTTTGCCGCGTAATCACCCTATTCTCGTAGCTTTTGCGCAGAAAATTGCGCATGCGTAACGTTTTTTCAGGAGGCATAAGGTGGAGTAATACAAATTGGGAAGGACGTGGGCGTGTTACATTGAAATGAGCCGTGACCCCATGCAAATGAAGGGCCGGCCGGCTCGCGCATGCGCGCTTGAAGGAGACCATGGTCAGCTCCGCTGTGCGCATGCTCACAACTCGGGAGCGGCGCAATCAGTGAAATTGAAAATGGACTAGGGCAACGTTGTGAACTACGCAAACAGCATAAATAGACACACACAAACGCACTTGCATTGCAAAAGTACATCCCTTTGTCTCTTCCCATTTAACCAAGTGCTTTTGTCCTGTTCGTTGCGGTGTGTTTTGTAGTTGTCAGATTAGTGTTCGTGTGATCAAGTGTTTGTTAGTAGATCTTTGAAAGTGTTTTTTGATGTGTTTGAGAGACTGTTTGTTTGATTGATATATTTCTGTTCGTTTGTTTTCTTGCTGTTTTTTTGCTGTTTGTTTTTGTGACTGTTTTCTTGCTGAGTAGTTTTCTCTTTGTGTGTGTTCTTGCTTGATTGGTTGTGCTTGTTTTTGTGAGTGATTTTTGTTGACTGGGAGTGATTTTTTTTGGAAGTATGACAGAGAGAAAGCGAAAGCTCAATTTTACAGTGGGGGAAAAAAGAATTCTTGCCCGGGCCATTAGCGATTATGGGCGTTTCCTCCACGGCCCGGACAGTGCCAACACCAACCCGGCCAGGAGGAGGGAGATTTTGGATATGATCACTGAGCAGGTCAATTCAGCGGGGGAGGGGGAGACACAGACCCAGTCTGGGATTGACAAAAAAATCAATGACCTACGGCGTCTGGTCAAACAGAAGCTGGCCAGAATGCATGCCCATGCCAGGGGCACAGGAGGGGGCCCACCATGCCGTATTAGGCTGACAGCGGAGGAGCGTACGGTGGCCCTGACCTTTCATCGGCATGAAGTTGAGGGCCTGCCCGGCTTTGACTCAAGTCCGGAGCCCGTGGTGCCAGGTAAGTATTTTTTTTAATATCAGGTGTGTAGCATGTGTGGGGGAGGGGGTGAAAGGGAATATGTGGCAAGTGTGTGGATCCTCCAACCTGTGAATGTTTTGTGTCATCCACAGATGTGCAGGAGGGTGCAGGGCCATCCGGCCTGACCGCACCATCCCCAGGACAGCAGCCTAATGAGGCCCCCCAACAAGGCCGGAGTCCACGGAGGAGGTTCAAGAGGAGGAGGAGAATCATGAGGAGGAGGAGTCCATGTCAGGCACTGGACGTTTGGTTTTTGAGGACTCTTCCCCTCTGGCTGGCAGCAGGCAGCCCTCCCTAAGGGGGAGCCCCCCCCCTCCTCCCCCAACATGGCTCCCCTCCCAAGGGCCTCCCCTTCTCCCCGGCCACAAGCATCAGCAGGAGGCAGGATTTCATCCCAGAACACCAGGGGGTTGGCCGATCTCCTGCCCGCCACTCTGAGAAGGGACCAGGCCCTTCAGACCCGCCATCTGGGACAGGTCAGCCAGACATTGGTGCGGATGGAGGAGAGCCTGTCCTCCATCAAGGATACGCTGGGGAACCTGGACTCCAACTCCCGGGCTTTCACAACCTGCCTAAACGACCTGCAGACTACATCAGCAGGCGTTGGGCAGGATGTGAGGGCCCTTACCCAGGCTATCCAGGCCAACACGGCAACACTTGGTGCTGCCCTGGACAGAATAGCCGTGGCCTTGGAGGGCAGGCCGCCAGGTGGGCAGAGATCAGGGGCTGCTCCTCCTTCCCCGGTTTTACCCCTCCCCCATGAGTCTCCCCTGAGAAGCCGGGGCCGTGGCCGGAGGCGCCCCAGGCGTGGCTCACGTAAAGGGCAATAATTATATTTTTCCCCTTTTTTTTTATTTGCTGGAAAATTTTTGCTTTTGCAGGTAATTTTTTTTTTTGGGTTGTGAATGCTGTTTGAATGTGGGGGTGACATTCCTGCCGGAAAAGGGGTGTCACCCTCAATTTTGGTGGAGAAGGGTTCCCCAGGACCAGGGAGAAGTGATCCCCAGGTCCGTGTGAATGGTGTATGAATGTACAGTGACATAATTGGAGCCTTGGCATGGCGTTGCTGCTCACAAGTCCTGCATGGTGGACTGGTGCCAATCCAATTTGATGTGCATGTGGGGTGTGTGTGCTAGGGACAACAGTGTTGTGCATGCATGCATTCTCATTGTGCCATGATTAATGTGTGTGTTTAACGTGCAAAGATGCCCAATGTGAGTTGTCTCCTGGCTGCTCTTCACTCAGAAGACGGGGTAGCCTCGGTTAGGGGGGGATTGTCTAATTCAGGGGTCAGGTCATCACGTAGGCCAATCTGCAGGCCCTTTCTTTCTGCGAAGTTGTGCAGCATGCAACATGCACCGATGATCTGGCACACAAAGTTTGGGGAATACAAGAGGGTACCCCCAGACTTATCCAGGCATCGGAAACGTGACTTTAGGAGGCCAAAGGTGCGCTCCACCACTGCTCGTGTTTGGGCATGTGCTTGATTGTATCTTTCCTCTCCTGGGGTTTGGGGGTTCCGGATAGGAGTCATGAGATGGGGTCCCAGTGGATATGCAGAGTCACCTGTAAGGGAAAAGACAGGAGGATGTTAGTCATGCATGTGCCCCTTGTGATGTGTGCATCATGGGAGGGGATAGTCATGCCTGACTCCCATGTCACTCACCAACCAGCCAGGTGTCCCCATACACGTTCTGATCGAATTCCATTCGGATGTGGCATTGATTGTATATGTAGCTGTCATGGCTGGACCCTGGGTGTTTGGCACGGACGTGCCATATGAGGCCTTGGGCATCGACTATCACCTGTACGTTGATGGAATGCCAATGCTTCCGATTGCGCTACATGTGCTCTGTCTCCTGGGGGGGCTGGAGTGCCACATGTGTGCAATCAATGGCCCCCACAGTGCGTGGGAATCTGGCAATTCTGTAGAATCTGTCATTGCCTTCAGCCGCAGGTCCTCAGTGGTGGGTTTGATGATTTGGTTGGCCATGCGTCTGAGGATTGCAGGGACAACCTGGTGCACACATCTGCTCATGGAGGATTGTGACATCCCAGCCACCACTCCACTTGTACGCTGAAAAGAGCCACTGGCAAGGAAATGGAGTGTTGCCATGACCTTGACCAGTGGCTGCACTGCATGTGAGCGGTGTGTTGGGCTGGTGATGTCCTCCTGCAGGGTTGTGGTTAATTCCAGGATGACATGAGGGGTGAATCTGAAGATGCGATACACCTCAGAATCACTCATGCCAAACAGGTCTATGCGGGTGCGGTATATCCTCTCCCGTGCCCTCCTCCGTGCCATCCTCCGTGCCCTCATCCTTCTTTGTTCATCTAAAGTCAGTAGTATAGCTATGTGCGACGATGCCCCTGGCATGTTGGCATACAGATTGTTGTGCAACACGTGTGACTGCTGAGCTCCTCACTAACAGTGTTGCTTTATCTAACAAGTAGACTTTTTTTCTCTTTTTAGACCAGCTTTTATATGCTCTAATTTTAGACAGGACATTTTGCTGTTGCGCACACTGCGTAGCCTGCGCTGCCCCAACGTTCTTTTGTGGATCCCCGTAAGTCCCTCATTAGCATATTTGACTAGCAAATCAATGGTCTGTCTAGCGCACGTTTGCGCGGACGGATGCGCCAGTCTAACGAAATTACGCGGGACAAAAAAAAGTAGATTTTTTCCGTATCTCGTTCTGGGGATGCCGTGCATCGAAACGCACGCGCACATTTCGACTTACGCACGCGCATCTCCTGTTGCGCAGGCGTAATCGCTCTGTGAATCTGGGCCTTTGTGAGCACTTTACCACAATCGATAAGAGATGATAAAACACTAAATTCAATAGAAAAATTATGCTTCACCGGAAAACCACTACAACATGGAATTGTGGTACTCTGTGGGATATTAACAGATTTAGAGATGCAGGGAACGCTGACATGCGTAGAAAAGTGGGGTCAAGACATTGGGGAAAAGCTGGAGGACTCACATATGATAGGGGCAGTGTTCAACTATGCTACTGACATCACCACAATAGAGACAAACTATAAATGTATGGTCTGCTGGCATTTGACCCCTGAAAGAATGAATAAAATACATCCAAACAACTCTGCGCTGTGCTGGAGGGAATGTAGCTTATTAGGAACTACAATGCATGTTTGGTGGGACTGCCCGAGAATACAAGAGTACTGGAAAGAAGTTTTAGCATATATAGAAGAAATTACAGGTGAAAAGATCCCACAAAATCCCTTGACCTGTTTGTTCCATGGAACGGAAAGGCCAAAAAAAAGGTATGGATTAACCTTGGTCCCAGTGCTGCTGAATGCAGCAAAAGGCCTAATTCCAAAATATTGGCTATACCCACAGAGGTCACCCATAAAAGAATGGATACATCGAGTTGATTACATATGAGAAATGGAATATCTGGGACGAATTGGTTAGAAGTAGAACAGTCTGGGAGCAATGGAGAGCATTGAAAACGTCAGAAATTTTTTCACAGGCAATGATAGGCATAGACATGCGAGACTCAGGTAGTAATAGAGAAACTAACTTCAAAAGGCCACTGACAGAACCGAAGGGAGGGGGGGAAGGGAGGTTGGGATTAACGAGGAATTAAAAGATGAAGAAAGGGCAATAACTCAGGGGCGAGATCTTCTTTATGTAAAGACGGTCATAACTAAAAAAAGTCCATTCAAGAGTGACTTTTCTTTTTTTGCTTTTCGTTGGAATTTAGATGAATGTTAAGAAATAAATAGTACAAGGAAAAAAATAAAAAATAAAAAGAGGAAGAAAAAATAAATAAAAAAAATAAAAAAGAGAAAGATGTAAAAAATGTAATGCGAGACCGCAAAAAAGACGCGAAGGGTGGAAATAGCATGTCTCGCTGTCCTGTTTCTTGGTTGAGTCTGATGTGGAAAAATAAAAAAAATAAAAAAAAATATCTGAGGAAGCTGACTTTCATCAGTCTTGCCTACACACCATCAGTTAAAAAAAACTGATCGTGTCAGAACGCGGTGATGTAAAACACAACAACGTGCTGAGAAAAATTAAGTTCAATGCTTCCGAGCATGCGTCGACTTGATTCTGAGCATGCGTTTTTTACTGGGTATCTATGCGTGCGATTCCTATAATCACTTACGTATAGATACAGTGAAGATCTGACAGGTGTAAAACAATTACACCGTCAGATCGTAGATGTAATGACTTCGCTGGCTGCTAGGTGGCCTGTACGTTGATTTCTCATTTGCCTATGCAAATGAGCCTAATCCGACGATTCCCGAACGTTTTTATGCCGCCCTGTCATCGTTTTCGTTGTTTCCGTAAGCGTAAACCTACCCCTGCTATATGAGGGGTAGGTTTACGAAGTTCCGCCGTTGCCATTTTAAGTATGGCGTCGGGTCAGCGTCATCTTTTTCCGTCGGTTATGTTGTTTTACTAAGTCGTTTGCGAATAGGGATTTACGTAAACGACGCTCACGTCGGTTTCATTCACTTTTTCCGATGTGAGCTGGAGCATGCGCACTGGGCTATTTTTGAGGCCGGCGCATGCGCAGTTCAATCGACACAGCTCGCGCTTAATTTAAATACAATTTGAATTACGCGGCCTTACACCGGGCCATTTACACTACGCCGCCACAACTTACGGAGCAAGTGCTTTGGGAATACGGCACTTGCTCTGTTAAATTGCGGCAGCGTAGTGTAAATGGCTTACGCTACGCCAGCGGCCATTCTATGAGAATCTGGCCCTTTGTGGCTCCATGAATTATACACCTACAAGTATAATGGGGGATATTGCAACAGCCCTACTCCCTAGGTGCCGTAGTGCGTAAATTATTATTGCCTCCCCCAGTGCTTGTCAAACGCCCTCTGAAAAGTGATTCAAATGTTACTTTTCAGAGAAACAACAGTCCTTGGCAAAAGTGTCAATGAGAACTTAAAGGGGTTGTAAAAGTATTTTTTTTTTTCTTAAATAGCTTCCTTTATCTTAGTGCAGTCGTCCTTCACTAAGATCATCCTTCGATTTTGCTTTTAAATGTCCTTATTTCTTCTGAGAAATCCTCACTTCCTGTTCTTCTGTCTGTAACTCCACACAGTAATGGGAGGCTTTCTTCCTGGTGTGGAGCGTTGTGCTCGCCCCTTCCCTTGGACTACAGGAGAGTCAGGACGCTCTCTACATTGCAGATAGAGAAAGGAGTTGTGTGTTAGTGGGTGTCCTGGCTCTCTTGTAGTCGGGGGGGGGGGGGGGGCAAGCACAACACTCCACACCAGGGAGAAAGCCTTGCATTACTGTGTGGAGTTAAAGACAGAAGAATAGGAAGTGAACATTTCTCAGAAGAAATAAGGACATTTAAAAGCAAAATGGAAGGATGAGGTAAGTGAAGGAGGACTGCACTAAGGTAAAGGAAGCTAAATAGGTTAAATAAGTACAAATATAAGGACCATAAAAAAAACTATGGAGATGATGATAATAATTCATATAATCCAAGTACATAGGTGTACTCTTAATAAAAACAAAAATACGAATAAGTGAGAAAAGTCAGTGAAAAATTATTATTCAGAAGAAAATCCCAAGTGTGAACAAGTGAATCCAAGGTCTTCTTATCCTTAATAATGTGATATCAGAGAAAACTTCCTTCCACCAAATATACACCCGAGTGGTATAGTGATGTAGTCTCCTTACCCGTTGGTATGACCACAAGCACAGCGGTCAATCAAAGCCCAGGGTGTTTATAGTCTCCCAAAAAGACTTTCAGCTGAATCCGGGCAGCGACGTATAAAGCGAGCGACGGAGAGCCTGAGGGAGTGTGAGAGACACAGAGGGAACCGCGGCCCGCAGTGGCGTTATAACCAGGGGGCAGGGGGTGTCTCTGCCCCGGGCGCTGAGCTGAGGGGGGGCACCGGCGACCGGTAGCTCTGCTGATACTTTGTATAGTGAGCGCAGAGTGAGCGGCTCCTCCACTGAGTGCACAGCCAGCCCCCCCTGCCGGTACCTACCAGCGGCCGGCACGGGCACGCTTGGAAGGATGCAGGGATGCCCTGTTTAGCATAACACCGGCGCGCGCTGCGGGGGCTCCAAGATGGCGACGCGCTCTGCAGTCCGCCTGTAAGGACTCCCGCTCAGCCAAGCAAGTAAGTGTCGCTGGGATGTGATGCCAGACAGCCTGTCCCAGGTCTTCCCCAGTGCACACCCTGCCTCTGCCACAGGCATAAGGTGGAGGAGATTGCTGTGGTCACTTTGTTTGCACTTGCACCTTATGCCGATATACAGATTGGATGTTTGGATTTATCACTCCTTATGAAATTTTTACTCACGTGGACTTTCTTTTTATATGAATTTTTTCTGTTTAGATTTGATTCATTATTGTATTTATTGTTTATTATTTTATACATTTGTGCTACACTTTTTCACTTTAGATCCTGCCCTCAACTTCTCTGCTGGCTGCCCCGACTATAACCGGCCCGGTCCATAGCTTAATAGGGAGCTCCACACTGCAGCCCTGATATCATGTTTATATAAGAGGGGGGCGAAAAAAAATGTCTGCCCTGGGCGCCCATGACTCTGGTTACGCCACTGGCGGCCTGGGATGCTTATGAACGTCTGACTCAGTGTGCAAGAATCGAATTCAGCTGTAAGTCTTTTTGGGAGACTATAAACACCCTGGGCTATGATTGACCGCTGTGCTTGTGGTCAACTGGTCATACCAATGAGTAAGGAGACTACATCACTATACCACTCGGGTGTATATTTGGTGGAAGGAAGTTTTCTCTGATGTCACATTATTAAGGATAAGAAGACCTTGGATTCACTTGTTCACACTTGGGATTTTCTTCTGAATAATAATTTTTCACTGACTTTTCTCACTTTTTCGTATTTTTGTTTGTATTAACAGTACACCTATGTACTTGGATTAGATGAATTATTATCATCATCTCCATAGTTTTTTTTTTATGGTCCTAATATTTGCACTTTTTTTAACCTATTTTGCATATGCGCATATATAATAACCTCACACCGAGGTTTGGTGAGTGATTATCCCCCAAAAAAAATTGCACCTTGGTGTCATTATCAGGTTCATCATTTTTATTGTTTTTGGGCCGTACCTTATTTTCTAGCATTTTTGTAAATTTGTATCTACAATTTTTTGGTACTGGCAGCATTTACGTTTCTTCTTTTTTGTTTCAGCGCAGTGTTTTTTTTCCAATCCTTGGAAATCTTTTTTCTTTACCCTTTAATAATATGTTAGTAATAACAGAGTGGCCTTTTTTTTGTGCCTGGGGTTTAACTATTAAATCCAGTATGTGATCCTCTTATAGAGGTATCTGGACTTTCCCCAACAAATGATGACTTCCTATCAAAGACCCCTTTGTGTTTTTTTGGGGGACCATATACTACATGTGTTACATCCCTATTTAGGAATTTTAATGTTATTTCTGTTTTGCAGCTGTGTTTTTCCTTCCCCCTAAATTATATCAACACTAATGTACACGACCATTTTTAATGGTCTAGAAAAAACAATGGCCCAGATTCACGTAGATCGGCGCATTATCATTCCGGCGTAGCGCACCACTTTTCCGTTAGACTTGCGCAATCTAGCCGCGTAATCCGGCGATTCACGTAGCTTTTACGCAAGAGATTGCGCAAGCGTAAGGTTTTTTCCTGAGGCGTAAGGAGGAGTAATACAAATTGGGAGGGACGTGGGCGTGTTACATTGAAATGAGCCGTGACCCCATGCAAATGAAGGGCCGACCGACTCGCGCATGCGCGCGTGAAGGAAACCATGTCAGCTCCGTTGTGCGCATGCTCACAACTCGGGAGCGGCGCAATCAGTGAAATTGGAAATGGACTAGGGCAATGTTGTGAACTACGCAGACAGCATAAATAGACACACACAAACGCCCTTCCATTGCAAAAGTACATCCCTTTGTGTCCCTTCCCATTGAATCAAGTGCTTTTGCTCTGTTGTTCGTTAGAGTGTGTTTTGTACAGTAGTTGTGAGATTAGTGTTCTGTGTGATCTAGTGCTTGTTGGTAGTTTTGTGAAAGTGTATTTTGATAAGTGTTTGAGACTGTTTGTTTGATTGATATATTTCTGAGCGTTTGTTTTCTTGCTTTATTTTTTCATCTGATTTTTTTGTGTCTGTTTCTTGCTGAGTGCTAGTGTGATTTTTGGCTGTTCTTTTTCTCTTTGTGTGTGTTCTTGTCTGATTGGTTGTGCTTGTATTTGTGACAGATTTTTGGTGACTGCTAGTGAGTTTGTTTGGAAGTATGACTGAGAGAAAAAGAAAGCTCAATTTTACTGTGGGGGAAAAAAGAATTCTTGCCCGGGCCATTACCGACTATGGGCGTTTTCTCCACGGCCCGCAGAGTGCCACCACCACCCCGGCCAGGAGGAGGGAGATATTGGATATGATCACGGAGCAGGTCAATTCATCGGGGGAGGGGGAGACACGGACCCGCTCTGGGATTGAAAAGAAAATAAATGACCTCCGGCGTGAGGTGAAAAAAAAACTGGCCGCAATAAATGCCCATGCCAGGGGCACAGGAGGGGGCCCACCATGCCGGGTTAGATTTACAGCGACGGAGCGTGTGGTGGCCCTGACCTTTCACCGGCATGAAGTGGAGGGCCTGCCAGGCTTTGACACAAGTCCGGTCCCCGCGGTGCCAGGTAAGGTTTTTATTTCTCTCAGGTGTGTAGCATGTGTGGGGGAGGGGGTGAAAGGGAATATGTGGCAAGTGTGTGGATCCTCCAACCTGTGAATGGTTTGTGTCATCCACAGATGTGCAGGAGGGTGCATGGCCATCTGGCCTGACCGCTCCAACGCCAGGACAGCAGCCTAATGAGGCCCCCCCAACAAGGCCAGAGTCCGCGGAGGAGGAACAAGAGGAGGAGGAGGATCATGCGGAGGACGATCATGAGGAGGAGGAGAATCATGAGGAGGAGGAGTCCATGGCAGGCACTGGACGTTTGGTTTCTGCGGACTCTTCCCCTCTGGCTGCAAGAAGCCTGCCCTCCCTAAGGGTGAGCCCCCCCCCCTCCTCCCCCAACATGGCTCCCCTCACAAGGGCCTCCCCTTCTCCCCGGCCACAACCATCAGCTGGAGCCAGGAGGTCATCCCAGAGCACCAGGGGGGCGCCCAATCTCCTGCCCGCCTGTCTGAGAAGGAACCTGGCCACCCAGACCCGCCTTCTGAGACAGCTCTGCCAGACTATGGGGCGGGTGGATCAGAGCCTGTCCTCCATTAACGATAGCCTGGGTAACCTGGACTCCCACTCCCGGGCCTCCACAACCTGCCTAAATGACCTGCAAACTACAGCAGCAGGCGTTGGGCAGGATGTGAGGGCCCTTACCCAGGCTATCCAGGGCAACACGGCAACACTTGGTGCTGCCCTGGACAGAATAGCCGTGGCCTTGGAGGGCAGGCCGCCAGGTGGGCAAATCTCAGGGGCTGCTCCTCCTTCCCCGGCTTTTCCCCTCCCCCATGCGTCTCCCCTGAGGGTCCGGGGCCGTGGCCGGGGGCGCCCCAGGCGTGGCTCAGGCAGAGGGCATTAATTTTTTTTTCCCCCTTTTGTTTGTTTTGAAAGCATTTTTATTTTTGTTCTCTGCTTATTTATTTTTTTCGATGCAATTTTTGTTTCTATGCATTTTTTTTTCCTGACATTTTTGGCATATTTTGGGTTGTGAATGATGTTTGAATGTGGGGGTGACATTCCTGCTGGAAAAGGGGTGTCATCCTCAATTTTGGTGGAAAAGGGTTCCCCAGGACCAGGGAGAAGTGATCTCCAGGTCCGTGTGAATGGTGTATGAATGTACAGTGACATAATTGGAGCCTTGACGTGGCGTTACTGCTCACCAGTCTTGCATGGTGGACTGGTGCCAATCCAATTTGATGAGGATGTGGGGTGTGTGTGCTAGGGACCATAGTGGTGTGCATGCATGCATTCTCATTGTGCCATGATTCATGTGTGTGTTTAACGTGCAAAGATGCCCAATATGAGCTGTCTCCTGACTGCTCTTCCCTCAGAAGACGGGGTATCCTCGGTTAGGGGTTGATTGTCTGGTTGGGGGGTTAGGTCATCACGTTCCTCTATCTGCAGGCCCTTCCTCACTGCGAGATTGTGCAGCATGCAACATGCAACGATGATATGGCACACGAAGTTTGGGGAATACAACAGTGTACCCCCAGACTTATCCAGGCATCGGAAACGTGACTTCAGGAGGCCAAAGGTGCGCTCCACCACTGCACGGGTTTTGATGTGTGCTTCATTGTATCGTTCCTCTCCTGGGGTTTGGGGGTTCCGGATAGGAGTCATGAGATGGGGTCCCAGGGCATATGCAGAGTCACCTGTAAAGGAAAAGACAGGAGAATGTTAGTCATGCATGTGCCACTTCTGTTGTGCATCACGGGAGGGGATAGTCATGCCTGACTCCCATGTCACTCACCAACCAGCCAGGTGTTCCCATACACGTTCTGTTCGAATTCCGTTCGGATGTGGCATTGATTGTAGATGTAGCTGTCATGGGTGGATCCGGGGTGTTTGGCACGAACGTGCCATATGAGGCCTTGGGCATCGACTATCACCTGTACGTTGATGGAATGCCAATTCTTCCGATTGCGGTACATGTGCTCGGTCTCATGGGGGGGCTGGAGTGCCACATGTGTGCAATCTATGGCCCCGATGGTGCGTGGGAATCTGGCAATTCGGTAGAAATCTGCCATTGCCTTGATTCGCAGCTCCTCAGTGGTTGGTTTTATGATTTGGTTGGCCAAGCGTGTGAGGATTGCAGGGACAACCTGGTGCACACATCTGCTCATGGAGGATTGTGACATCCCAGCCACCACTCCACTTGTACGCTGAAAAGAGCCACTGGCAAGGAAATGGAGTGTTGCCAGTACCTTGACCAGTGGCTGCACTGCATGTGAGCGGTGTGTTGGGCTGGTGATGTCCTCCTGCAAGGTTGTGGTTAATTCCAGGATGGCATGAGGGGGGAATCTGAAGATGCGAAAGACCTCTGAATCATTCATGCCAAACAGGTGTATGCGGGTGCGGTATACCCTCTCCCGTGCCATCCTCCGTGCCCTCCTCCTTCTTTGGTCATCTATATTCACTAGTGCAGCTATGAGCGACGATGCCCCTAGCATGTTGGCAGTCAAATTGTAGTGCAACACGTGTGTGTGGTCTGCTCCTCAGTAACGGTGTTGCTTTCTGTGAGATGTAGACGTTTTTTCAAAAGTTAGACCAGCTTTTAGGTGCTCTAACTTTAGACAGGACATTTTGCAGTTGCGCACATCGCGTAGCCTGCGCAGCAACTGCGTTTTTTTGTGGATCCCCGTAACTCCCTCAATCAATGGTGTGTCTAGCGCAGTTTTGCGCGAAGGGAAGCGCATGTCTAACTCAATTACGCCGGACAAAAAAACGTAGATTTCTGGTGTATATTGTTTTGTGAATCGCGTCCAACTATACGCACGCGCACATTTAGACAGCAGTTGCGCACGCGTAATCGCTCTGTGAATCTGGGCCAATGTTTTTTTCAACCCGATTATTGTTAAGCCTTTCTTGCCTACACACAATCGTGAAAAAAAAAATGCTCTAGCAAAGCGCGGTGACGTACAAGACGTACAACGGCACTATAAAGAGGAGGTTCCATGGAGCCACCCATGGGGCTGCTTTTGCAGATTTTGTGTTAGTAAAAGTTTGGTGAGAGACGATTTGCGATTTTCAGTTTGTTACAGCGTGATGAATGTGCTATCTCCATTACGAATGCTAGTTTTACCAGAACGAGCGCTCCCGTCTCATAACTTGCTTCTGAGCATGCGCATTATTTTCATGTGGTTAAAGTCTACATACGACCATTTTTTTATGACGTTAAAAACAACGTGAAAAACGATGCAAAAATTTAGAGCATGTTCTAAATTGTTAATGCCCATTTTTAACGTCGCGAAAAATGCTCTGGAGCCCCCACACGATCGTTTATAATGACTAGGGTTGTCCCGATACCACTTTTTTAGGACCGAGTACAAGTACCGATACTTTTTTTCAAGTAGTCGCCGATACCGAATACCGATACATTTTTTAAACGTGTCCCCAAATGCAGCCATGTCCCCCACATATTGCAGCCATGTCATGTCCCCCACATATTGCAGCCATGTATGTCCCCCACATATTGCAGCCATGTCATGTCCCCCAAATATTGCAGCCATGTATGTCCCCCACATATTGCAGCCATGTCATGTCCCCCACATATTGCAGCCATGTCATGTCCCCCCACATATTGCAGCCATATGTCATGTCCCCCCACATATTGCAGCCATATGTCATGTCCCCCCACATATTGCATCCATGTCATGTCCCCCCACATATGCAGCCATGTCATATCCCCCCACATATGCATCCATGTCATGTCCCCCCACATATGCAGTCATGTCATGTCCCCCCACATATTGCAGCCATGTCATATCCCCCACATATTGCAGCCATGTCATATCCCCCCACATATGCAGCCATGTCATGTCCCCCCACATATGCAGCCATGTCATGTCCCCCCACATATGCAGCCATGTCATGTCCCCCCACATATGCAGCCATGTCATGCCCTGTGCCCCATATTGCAGCCATGTCATGTCCCCCCACATATGCAGCCATGTCATGTCCTGTGCCCCATATTGCAGCCATGTCATGTCCTGTGCTCCATATTGCAGCCATGTCATGTCCCCCATACCTCCGCCGCCGTCCATGCTGCAGCCTGCAGGGTTAATCCCCGTGCAACACATACCCGCGGCGCCATGTATAGACACGCGATTGGACGGATCCGTCCAATCGCGAGCAAGAGGGGAGTGTCTATGCACGTATCCGTGTATGGACACTCCCCCCTTGCTCGCGATTGGACGGATCCGTCCAATCGCGTGTCTATACATGGCGCCGCGGTTTTACAAGTTTACACGGGGATTAGCGGCGATTGGCGGCGGGCGGTGTGCGACATGCGACGAGCTTGGTGCGGCGTTCGGCGGCGGGGGGGGAAGTATTCTATTTTGGTATCGGGGGTATTTGGGGGAGTACAAGTACTCCCGCAAATACTCGGAATCGGTCCCGATACCGATACTGGTATCGGTATCGGGACAACCCTAATAATGACATAAAAAATGTATTTTTCACATCGCGAAAAAAAGGTTGTGTGTACGCACCATCATACTTAAACATACCATGGTCTAATCCTAATTAACAGTTTCTAAAAATATAATGCCTCGTACACACGATCGCAATTCACGAAGAGAAAAGTGCGATGTGAGCTTTTTGTCGCAAATTCTGACCGTGTGTATGCTCCATCGCACTTTTTCTGTGAGAATCCCGGCCAAGAAAAGATTGAGAGCTGGATTCCAATTTTTGTGACAGGAAAAATTCCTATCGGGCATCTTGATTGTCTGTATGCAATTACGATGCAAAAAAAAAAAGCACATGCTCAGAATCAAGCAGAAGAGCCAAAACTACCTATTGAACTTCATTGATCTCGGCTCATCATACGTCACCACGTTCTTGATGTTCGTCCAAAATTAGTGTGACCGTGTGTATGCAAGACAAGTTTCAGCCGTTTTCCCGCTGGAAAAAAACGTGATTTTCTTGACGGAAATCGCGATCGTGTGTACGAGGCATTAGAATTCACTATAGGAAAACACATAATTTACTATAATGCCTCTTTCATTTTTGTTTTATATAAAACCACCATAGAAATGCAAATAAAGATGATGTAGGTGTAATGAAAATAGAAATAAATTACTCTTACAAAAAAAATATAAAACGTTATATTCATATCCTTTTTTAAGAAATGTGCAACAGCATGTGTTTTTATTTTATTTTTGTAACACATGTTGTGGTTTATAAAGGTTCCTATTTAAATGCACTACTGTTGGAAAAACGAATTTATGCAGCAACACATACCTTTACTAAGGAAGTGGGGATAATTGAGCTGAAAATGAATGTGGTTATTATGCTTTTACAATTATGCTGCTCATACTGAATATAGATTAACAAAATTATGCTTTTGGTATAAAATACATGAATAAATGCAAACATTTTATTTCTGTTCCCATGCTACTAGGTTATAAAGACCAAAAATCAAGCTTAAAGGGTCAATACACCAAGACATAATATTTCTGTTTTGCATTGCTGCCAGCAGGTTGGAGTTGATCCAGGGTTTGTACTAATCCCTGGATGATGACTTTAGGTTGAATCTTTATTGAAGATAAGAACTAAAAGCAAAATATGATTACAACATGAGAATATAATGGTGAGTTAAGCTGTTATAACAAGGTAGTTTAAAGCACAAAGGGTGAACCACTACTACAAAGAGGAGAAATAATGTATTAATATATAAAAATACTCAATTATATTTTAATAAGCAGAATAAAAAGGAAATAAACAATAGAATAGAAAGACGTCTAAGGAAGAAATGTGACAAAACAAGTTTCAGGTAAACAGATAATGGGAAATATTTGTTTCCACACTACACTGCTTAAATAGAAGTTGCTACAGTAAATGAAAACTTTCATAAAAAACAAAAAGACACTAAAGCAAATAACAAAATTGAGCCAGTGTGATTTAGGCTCAGTTCAAACCGCAGCGACTTGGGATCCTACTTTCGAGACCCGAAGTTGCATGACATGTGAAATCCCATGTTAGTCAATGAGATCGGTCTTAATTAGCACTACTGAAGTTGCTCTGACTTTAGAAAAGTACTATGTGAAGACGATTTATTTCCGACTTGTGTCCATAGACTTTAATGGAAGTTGCCTCCAAGTCGGATCCTCATCTATAGTGATTGGGATCCGACATTACAGGAAGAGTACCCAGGCATTTCCCAAAATCTCTTCAAAGTCGCTTCAAAGTCTCTTTAACCACTTCAATACCATGCACTTATACACCTTCCTGCCTAAGCCAATTTTCAGCTTTCATCACTGTCGCAATTTGAATGACATTTGCTACATTGTACCTAAACAAATCTTTTATAATTTTGTTCCCACAAATAGAGCTTTGTTTTGGTGGTATTTGATCACCTCTGCAAAAAAGACCGAAAATTCTGAAAAAAAAGTTTCTTTGTTTCTGTATTTTTTTTGTAAATAAGCACATTTTCTTCTTCAATGATGGGCACTGTAGGTGCACTGACGGGCACTGATAAGGCGGAACCAATTGGCACCAATGAGGTGGCACTGATAAGATGGCACTGATGGGCACTGACGATGGGCACTGATAAGCAGCACTGATAGGCACTGATAGCTGGCACTGGAATTCAGCACTGATGGGCACTCATAGCCGACACTGATGGGCACTCATAGGCGGCACTGATGGACACGCATAGGCGGCACAGATGGGTACTTATGGGTGGCACTGATGGATCTTTATGGGCAGCTCTAATAGGTAGCACGGATGGGCACTGATTCTCACTGATAGGTGGGCACAGGTGGGCATGGGTGGGCACTTATAGGTGGCACTGATGGGCACGGGTGGGCACTGATAGGCGGCACTGATGGACACTGATGGGTGGCACTGATGACACTGATAGGTAGCAATGCTGGGCATCACTGAAATCATTTGTTTCATAATGGTGCCAGTCAGTGCCCATTTGTGGGCACTGATTGGCACATATTGGGCATGTATTTGCATATGTGGCTGGCCATGGGGGATGTACCTGGCCACCCACATGCTAGGAGTTTCCCTGGTGGTCCTGGTGGCTTTCCAGGTGGTCCAGTGTGGGCATCTGTGGGGGAGCTGCGCTGATAAAGAATCAGCGCAGACCCCCCTGTCAGGAGAGCTACCGATCGACTCTCCTCTACTTGCGTCTGTCAGGCGCGAGTGTGGAAAAGCCGATCAATGGGTCTTCCTGTGTACATCGTGATCAGCCGTGATTGGACACAGATGATCACATGGTAAAGAGCCTCCGTCGGAGGCTCTTTACCGAGATCGGTGTAGCACTGTGTCAGACTGACACACTGCACCACCGATCACCTCAATGCGCACCCCCACGCATATGACGTCCAGTCAGGATAACGCAACCACCGCCCGCCCATCATTTTGCTATAGTGTCAGTAAGTAGTAAAGTCACATAAAATTCCTAAAAAGTCACATATAATAGCACTCAAGTTGCCAGGAAGTCACCTGGCAAAGTTGCACTATATGTCGCACGACTTATAAAATGAAGTTGCTTTTAACATGTGTGTAGACTGTGTAGAAGTAATGCCCCATACACACAAGTGGAATTTGCGCCAGCAAAAGTGTGATGTGAGCTTTTTTAATCGAAAATTTCGACCGTGTGTATGCTCCATCAGACTTTTGCTGTCGGAATTTCTGCCAGCAAAAGTTTGAGAGCAGGTTCTCAATTTTTCCAACGGAAAAAAATCCTAGCGGAAAATCTGTTTGTCTGCATGGAATTCCGACGGGGAAAAAAAACATGCATGCTCAGAAACAATTCGACACATGCACTGAAGCATTGAACTTATTTTTCTCACCTCGTCGTAGTGTTGTACGTGTGTAAAAATAGGGAAAAAAATCAGCGCAAACAACCAATATGAATAAACAAAATGAAATGCTAGCTGAAAGCAAATAGGTAATCACAAGCCTATAGAAACAATACAAAAACAATGGGTATGTGCAGCGCAAATAAAGTAATAAATGAAACAGTGATATGCAAATCACAACATATATATAAAAGTCACAATAGTAAGACCAAAGTAAGGATAAAGTCCCTCGTGAAAAAGGTGAGTTTGAATCCTCTGCTAGTGAGCGTGACAACAGAATTCTCCACCACACACACAATGTACTTACCAGAAAAGATGGACCTCTCTGTGGGAGAAGGTCATATGAGCATGTATCCAACAAGGGATAATACCAAATTATCCATGCAGCAGGAGTGTCTCCAAACAGGTGAGCAGCAAAACCAGGGCTGGCCTGCAGTGTCCGTGATCTCCACTAAAAGTTGCTGGGTGAAATCGCATTGAAATGCATGACCAAAGAAAAATAAAGGAAAACGAACTAAATGGCATCCGTATGTTTATTTGAATAAAAGGAGGGGGACATATAAAAAGGTATATGCTGATGGTAGCACAGGGATAAAACAAAAATATCGAACAAGCGTGGAAGCTGAATATATCAATCCAGCAGAGAGATGGCAGCAGGTGACGTATGTGCATAAGCTCCTCTTCCTGTGCACGGCGTTAAGTCCTGGTTGGACTTCGTCAGTGCAACTCATTGCAACTCATTGCAACTCTTGGCAAATGCTTAAAATATATTTAAAACCCAACAATTAACTTCTCTTATTTGCTTCCTTCTGGTGTGAAAGTGTTTTTATAATCTGTTCAATGTTTGAAAAAAAAAAACATTGATTGTGCCAAAAATCTTGTGAGCTGAGAACTTCTTGTGCTACATGCCTCTGCTGTGCAACAATGTGATCAGTGATGCTTCTAGCCAGCAGAGAGATAGATGTGTTTCTGGGGGACAAATCTTCTCAATTAATATAGTACAGTGAGTGAACATAGCACCCTAGGACAGGAAGTGTGCTACCGACAGGATCACCAGTTGCAAATAAAAAGAAAAACCTTAAACAGGTTAATGCAACCACCACATTAAAGGATTGGTAAGCTGAAATATATACACATGTTGTTCTTTAAAGGAGAAGTACAGCCAAAGCTTATTTAGCTGTACTTTTCCTGTGCATCACATGAGTGCAGTTTTTTTTGCACTCCTGTGACCATTTTCAGCTGACGGGCTCCAGGTCCAGGGTCGGCAAGATGTGGATGCGGCACGTGCAGCATGTGTGGCAGCCGGCTCAGGCTCTCAGTGAGTCACTGAGAGCCTGAGCCGGCCACTCCCACCCTCTCCACAGCCCAGCACTCCAGTGAGCGTGGGGGGGGGGGGGCAGAGCAGGGAGCTGGTGACTGACAGTCTCCAGCTCTCTGCTCAGAGAGCCCTGAGAACCGAGCGATCTGAGGTGTTTAATTGCTCGGTTCTCAGTGTTAGAGCCGGCGGGGTACAGACGCAGCATTGGAGCAATGCTGCATCCACCTAGGTAAGTATGATTCTGAAAAAAGGAAAGCCATACTCTCTTTTAAATACATGAGGGGTACATCTATGTAAGTTGTTTTATCTCACACTATATACTGTATTTATTGGCGTGTAACACTCACTTTTTTACCCTAAAAATAAAGGGTAAACTGTGCCTGCGTGTTATGCGCAGGGGGCTGTGTAAAGTTTTTTTCCTTAAACTTCCCTCATGTTATACGCCTGTGCGTGTTACACGCCGATAAATATGGTAGGTTATATTATTGAGCCACTCTTTTGATTATTTCCCTATATTAGATATACTGTTAGGCCTGAAAGGTATTCCACTATTCAAGTTAAAGACTTGTTTCAGCTAATACCCCCGATACCAGAATAGAATACTTTTTACATTTGCATTTGTGGGTGACATGGCTGCATTTGTGGGTGACATGGCTGCATTTGTGGGTGACATGGCTGCATTTGTGGGTGACATGGCTGCATTTGTGGGTGACATGGCTGCATATATGGGTGACGTGGCTGCATTTGTGGGGGACATGGCTGCATTTGTGGGGGACATTTAAAAAAAATATCGGTATTCGGTATCGGTGACTACTTGAAAAAAAGTATCGGTACTTGTACCCGGTCCTAAAAAAGTGGTATCGGTACAACCCTAGTCTGGACCAATTGCAATTATGGTAAATATTTATTTTCAATCAAAAACAGGATATAAAAGCTGTGTAACTGTGGAAATTTGCTAACTTGTAGCAAATTTGACCAGGTGACAGGTGACTGCCAGCATTATTGAAGTTCACAGGTACCTTTGCTCAGTGCAGGATAACTTACCCAATGCAGGCACATTACTTACAGTTAACAAGTATATAACTGTGTAGATCAAGCCATCCAAGATTTCCTATTCTTGGAAGTGGGGAGCCCAATCTTTAGTATAACTGTCCATCCACAGTGGAAAGTAACCACCCAGTAATGTGCATTGTGCAGTAAAGTGCTGATCATCCATATTCAGAGAAAAAGTTGCATATAAATGGAAATTCTCAAACCATTTTATTTTTAATTGGTATAGATTGGATATTTGTTAGAGTTGGAGGCAGCCAATAGACCATCAGATTATTGATACAAGATAACTTTGTGTGTGAAGAGTACACGGGCACCTTAATTGTGTTTAAGTTTATCTCCCAGATTTATTCTTTCCGTTATATTTAACTTGTTTTGTTGCAGAATACTAATTGTTTTTTTCTTCATTGATTTTGTGTCACTTATCGCGTCTTTGTGAGTGCTATCTGACCTGCTGATTAAGGTCAAATCTGTACTTCTGTTATCTTAACCTTTTCTCAGCTAACCAAGCATCTATCTAAAAGGTCTAGAGGCTAAAACTCTTCAAGTATTGCAAATTGGAATACCACTTTTATTTTCTGTACCTAATATAATGCATAGTGCATAACCTAACATAAGTTAAATGATTCTACTCTCTACAAGGTCGTGAAATAGTATTTCTCTGTTTTTAGAAGCCCTTGTATTTGTTAAATGTAGCATTCTTATGTTTGAAAAAAGTTTATTCAATAAGGCAGTGCAAAGAGTAGGGAAAATGTGCAAGGAGCAGTAAGTTAGACTAACCCAATATAATGAAAAATTTAGGGTGGAAATAAACCCAATGATTTAACAAATAAATTCAAGCCATGGAGAGTCAGGACAATCACTAACACACAGCTCCTTTCTCTATCTGCAACGTAGAGAGCATCCTGACTCCCCTGTAGTCCAAGGGAGGGGGCGTGCACGACACTCCACACCAGGGAGAAAGCCTTGAATTACTGTGTGGAGTTACAGACAGAAGAACAGGAAGTGAGCATCTCTCAGGAGAAATAAGGACATTTAAAAGCAAAATCGAAGCATGAGGTAAGTGAAGGAGGACTGCACTAAGGTAAAGGAAGCTATTTAGGGAAAAAAAAATTACCTTTACAACCCCTTTAAATTCATTTCATGTAAAGCACATATGCATGAGCAATGCTAACATTTTAAATGATCAAGGGCACCCTGGGGCATGCAAAGCATCCCACACCAAATTGGGGGCTTGCCAAAAAGTAGATGTGGTGTTGAGAGACACAGTTAAAAGAAACCTGTCATGTGACAATAATGTAGGCTACGCACTGCTGGAAAAAAAAAAAACATATTCTTTTTGGTGTTCCTTGACTTCAATGACTGAAAAGAAGAAAGCAGAAATTTAGCAATCGAAAACCAGTTTAGAACCAATCATTCCATTGCTCAATAAAATGTAATTGTTCTAGATATATTCACAATATAACACGCTCTGATTTTCACTTAATGATGGGCTTAAAGCTGAAGTTTTTTTATAAGTTTAGCAGAAAACAAAAAATCGGCATAAGGGACAATGCTTTTTACTAATCCAAGTGTCTCTTGTGCTGCTGTCACCTGGTTTTCTAGAAATCTTCATCCACATAAGTCTTGGGTCCCAGCTAAGGCCTCCATGCTGAAACCCTACAAAAGTACAGTAAAACCTTGGATTGCGAGCATAATTTGTTCTGGAAACATGCTTGTAATCCGAAGCACTTGTATATCAAATAATCAAATTTCTCTATAAGAAATAATGGAAACTCAGATACTTTGTTCCACAACCATTTATTCATAAGTCCTTCAGTGTAGAGTCTATATAAAAAGATTATAGCAATGTGATAGGTTGTGTAACCATAAATGTCCATCCACAAAGGACAATCCTCCACAAGTGGATTGGAAGCAAAAATTCAGCAGGAGCTGCAGAGTATAAAAGAGAAGAGAAGAGCCTCCAAGTGCAGCAATATAGTTACATTTAATGAATGTACTGTAAAACATTTAACAACTCACATGGTTGATAATAAAAAGAGGCATATCTAAGTATGCCAGCATTCGGGGTAAAGCTGTCCACATAGACCATCCCCTGCACTGCTGACTCTCACTGCTGTCAGTCTGCAATTGTAACCGGGAAGACTACCCTGCAGTACAGCGATTTGAAAGTGAGACTTGAAGCACTCATGGAGCACAGCGTGGAGGGCATGACGTTGATGGTGTTGCAGAGGATGGTCTATGTGGACAGCTTTACCCCGGATGCCTGCATACTTAGATGTGCCTGTTTTAATCATCAACCATGTGAGTTTCTAAATGTTGTAACTTTAATAAATGTAACCATATTGCTACACTTAGAGGCATCTCTCTTCTCTTGTATACTCAGTTGTGACACTTGTTTATCAAGTCAAAATTTCTAAAATATATATATTTTCTTGCATACACTCTCAGGCCAAGTAACTCTCAATACATTGTTTTTCCACAGATGTCACCCCAAAAAAATTCCTTTTAAAAGCTGTCTCAACCAAACATCTTTTGTTTATCTTGCTCCCTCCTGCTTCCTCAACTTCATGCTGCCTGCTGGCACTGGCCAAACATAGACCCTCACTTCAGTATTATACCCAGCTCATGGTACATGCGGATCTGCATTTATTTTTTACTGTAATAGTTGTCCTGTGGACAGATTCTCCCACCTGAGCTGTGGATCTCTGCAGATCCATCAAAGTTACCATGGGCCTCTTGGCTGTTTCTCTGCTTAATGCTCTCCTTCACGGGCCTGTCAGTTTAGGTGGACGGCCATGTTTTGGTAGGTTTGCAGTTGTGCCATACTCTTTCCATTTTCGGATGATGGATTGAATTGTGCTTTGTGAGATGATCAAAGCTTGGGATATTTTTTTTTATAAACTAACCCTGCTTTAAACTTCTCCACAACTTTATCCCTGATGGTGTGTTCCTTGGCCCTCATGATGCTTTTTATTCGCTAAGGTGAAGAAACCTCTGAGGGCTTCACAGAACAGCTGTATTTATACTGAGATTAAATCACACACAGGTGGACTTTATTTACAAATTAGGTGACTCCTGAAGGGAATTGGTTTCACAAGATTTTACTTAGGGGTGTCAGAATAAAGAGGGCTAAATACAAATGCGCACCACACTTTTTAGATATTTATTTGTAAAAAAAAATTGAAAACCATTTATAATTTTCCACCCACTTCACAATTATGTGCCACTTTGTGTTGGTCTATCACATAAAATCCCAATACCATACATTTAAGTTTTTGGTTGTAACATGATAAAATGTAAAAAATTTCAAGCGGTATAAATACTTTTTCAAGGCACTGTAAATCTTTAGAAATTGGATTACAGCACATTTCTTACATCAATGGATACCGCTTTGTGAATGGAGCCCAGTATAACAATATGTGTCACAGATTGCATTTTGTCAGATATGTCTTCTAGATGTTTGTAGAGCTTTTTTTCAGCACATTTCCTCAGGTGAAGTTAGTGTTAAATATCAATCACATTCTATATTCATGTCAGGTATATTTTCTAACTAGCATAATTTCTGTCATTTGTTCCTGCAGCAGTTTCCCTGTATTAACAGCCATCTAAGTGCAAAGAGCAACACCTGTCTAAAAGAATTTTAAATCAATATAAATAATGCATGCTCACACTTTGTGTTAACCAAGATCAGCCTTCAGATTCTTCCTGTTGTATTTGACTTTTTTGTATTATTTATTCCAGAAGTTGTTTGTTTATTATGTAAACATGCACTTTTTTGAATTAATAATACATTTTATATTAGGTAGGTTCTTCTCTAGAGCAGCAGGTAAGTATATTTAAAAGAAGTAGATGTTAACTTAAATTCAGTGACTTGTTATACTGTATTGCTGCACGACTGCATTCTAAATTCATAGCAAAGCTTAACCATAGCCTCATAGGTGTGCGCAGCCTATTGCATTAGGGTGTACACCCCAAAGCTCAAACACATACTAACGATCACTCATGATGTAAGGGAAGGGGGACCGGTAAGTTATATATTTACCGGCCCCTTCCCCCACTCATCCTATAACATCCCCGCAGCAACAGTCGGAGGGAGAGGAGAGTAGGGAAGCCGGAGGCACTGCGAGGGGAAGGAGGGGGGAAGCCAGGGCAGTAGGGGGAAATCTGTGCTGCACAGTGTGATTAGGGTGTGCCTGGACACACCTGGCACACCCCGTGCACACGCCTATGTATGCATGTCTATAAAATATCCCCTAATACTATGGTATCCAGAGGAGAAGGAACAGCATGAACAACAGTTATTATTGAGCCTATGATTCTTGGGGGTTTAAGCTGTGTCAGAGAACAGCGTCAGAAATAGACAGCTGTTCTTCCTTCTACAACATGTTTTAGAGCCCTATAAGTTTCTGATGTAGACATACTGTGATCCAGTTGTTTTATGGAAAGAAGATAAGCAGACACCTGGTAAAGTAATGATCAATTGTAAATGTTTCTTTGCATATGATACTGCCAGTATCAGCCTGTGATGAGCTACATCCATTAGCTAAGTAGGTATAAAGGTAAACCCCCCATGACTCTATTTCCAGTGCACTGTGAAACACGAGAGGAGCTGCAATCCAAACTATAGTACTGGCAGTAGACACGAGGGGTGCACATGCGGGAAGCAGCCAGAGGTGGCAGTAAAGAGCCTGACTCTGAGCTGACTAACACAGAGCAGCAGCTGCGGACTCGCACAAATATAGAGAGCCAGTCCAGCTACAGATCACCCATCCTGCCTTGTCCCATCCCTGATAGCTGGCCTGACACCCCCCAATGTGTGGCACCCGAGTTGTTCCGCCCCCCCCCCCCCCCCCCCATCGGTACATCACTGTCCGGGACCCCACAGAGGCATTTTCCATCACTATCCCGGCATGACACGGACCGTTACCGGGTATAATTTTCTGCCTATTTGGGATGCAAGCACCCAGACACACCTTGTTAGTTGTGTCATTTTCGGTGCACTACCAGTTCTTGTCCCTCATCCCTTACATCTATAAGGGCATCTCTCCCTCTGAGCTTATCAAATGGGAGAGACCTTCCACTTGGCGAGTGGTACGCACTGAAGAGTGACTTTCACGGGGTGTACACCACTGCCTTGGTCTACACCCCATACTGGCAGGTCAGTGGACAGGTGAGCGCGCTCCCGTCCCTCCAGATCCAACTTGTGATCTGGGTGGAAAGAGCAGTCACAGGGATTCCTCCCCCTGCAATTGATACTGACTCCCTTATACATATAAATACCTCCATCCATGGCTGCTTGCATGTGGCTGGTCATTCATTTGAAGACACAGACAGAGGGAGTATGCACACCCAGTTATATAGGTGAGGAACCCTTTAAAAGGGACAACATTTCTATTACATTCTCTCTATCTGTGTTCTGCTATCTGTGTTTTGCTTAATTTATAGTGATTTAAATAGCCTTTTATTGGTTTTCATATAGATTTTTTTCACGGTTACATCTATGCTGCAAGGATAAGCAAAAGCTTAGTTGTGACTTGATTCACTCTTTAATTTTGCCGCTTGGAACTTGGGACACTCTTTTGATTGTTTAACCATTTAAGACCCGGACCAAAATGCAGGTAAAGGACCAGGCCCCTTTTTGCAATTCGGCACTGCGTCGCTTTAACTGACAATTGCGCAGTCGTGCGACGTGGCTCCCAAACAAAATTTGCATCCTTTTCTTCCCATAAATAGAGCTTTCTTTTGGTGGTATTTGATCGCCTCTGCGATTTTTATTTTTTGCGCTATATACAAAAATAGAGGGACATTTTTGAAAAAAAAAACAATATTTTTTACTTTTTGTTATAAGAAAAATAAAAAATAAACAAAATTTTAGTCAAACATTTAGGCCAAAATTTATTTAGCCACATGTCTTTAGTAAAAAAAAATCGCAATAAAAAAAAATAGCTAATAGCGACACTAATACAGCGATCAGAAAAATTATCGCTTAGTGACGCTGGCAATAGGGAGTGAAAGGGTTAACTAGGGCGGTGATCAAGGGGTTAAAACTTTATTAGGGGGGGTACGGGGGCTACCCTGAACCTAACACTAACTGCCTGTCACACTGACACTAAATACAGTAATCATACATATATGATTACTGCATTCAGTGACACTGTGACAGGGTTTCTTGGTAATATAATTATTTATTAATGTTTATATACGTTATTTTTTAATAACATGTTTGTATAGCTTTACGTTATATGTACAAATTGTTGCTTCAATCTAAGGCCCTGATGAAGTGGGACTCCCCACTAAACACGTAGGCCAGTTTTCTTGGCCAGGAGCAGCACATCCTGGATAGACTTACAATAACTGTGGTTTTAACCAGTTTGTTTCAACTTTTTTCAATCTAACCGTTTGTATATGGAAATTAAAAAGATTTGTTTATTATTCAAGCCTTTTTGGTAAGTGTATTTATTAGACCCTGTAAGGTACATGTAAAGTCCCACCCCATTTTTGTTCTCATTCAGTAATTGTTTTATATGGGATGGTACCTTTTGTAGGGTCATAATTGCCTCACATTCATCCCTCATACTCTTATAAGCGGTCATACATGTGATGTCATTTTAAATCTTCAATAAAGATAGTAAGGAGGGCAGCAATATTCTGGAATCCGTGTATATTACTGAATCTCACAGATGAGCTGTGCAGCACCCTGGTTTCAGCTCACAACACGTGAGTCGGTCACTCACCTGGAGCAGCATTATTTTGGTTTGTTGATCCAGATTTACATGTGTCTTATTGTTACTGTTTATATGCCTAGTTTTCATCTTTAACCACTCGCCCCCAAATCACGCATATGTACATCATTTTGAGAAAGTGGTTGTACCGGGGTGATGCATGCAGCACCCCAGTACCGTTTTTTTAGAGCAGACGGTTGGCTTTCATGTGATAAGCAGGGGACATCTTCCCTCGCGCTGCCCTTCTCCATTTTGCCTGGATGTTCACCAGCTGGCCAGAGACCCAAACGCAGCCGGAATCGGCTTTGAACGGGTCTCCGATGTAGTAACCAAAAAGCAAACCAATGTCACAACGTCACTTCCGGGTTACTGGGCAGCCAACGTATTCAAAAACGCTGATTTTGCAGTTTGAATCATTTAAAGTGCAGAGGGGCTTGGGGTCTTTTACCCCAAATCCCTCCATAAAGAGTACCTGTCACTGCCTATTACTGTCACGAGGGATGTTTACATTTCTTGTGACACCAATAAAAGTGATCAGATTTTTTTTTTAAAAAGCCCAGTGTAAACCACTACCCGCCGGCTCTATTGCAATTGATGTCCGCAATGTGGTTCCGTTATCCTGACTGGGCGATAAGCCGCTCGCGCGCGCCCCAGGTGTGGTGCTGCGTGTGGCTCCAACACACCGCATCTCCAATCATTGTAAAGAGCGTATGACAAAGGCTCTTTACCACATGATCAGCTGTGACCAATCACAGCTGATCACAGCAATAACCAGGAAGTGTTGGTAATCTGCTTTCCTCAGTTCACGCTGACAGCATAGGCGTGCGCAGAGGGTGTGCCGGGTGTGCCTAGGCACACCCTAATCGCCCCATGTGCATTAGCATTATCCAGGAGCAGCACCAGGTGGGTGGTTGGGGGTGCCAGTGGCCATTGTAAATGCCCTTGTTATATTAAAATCTAGGTTCATCTTTAGGAACACATTACACCTGTATTTACAATGTATAGTAATATGCTCCTAATCACCTGGCTTCCACCACCAGCGCCCCTTCCTGTGACAGCAGGTAGTGTTTATGTGTGTTTGAGCTTAGGGGTGCACACCCTAATGCAATAGGCTGCGCACACCTATGGCTGACAGGAAGAGCCAATCAACAGTTCTCCTGTCAGAGGGGGTCTGCGCTGATAATCAGCGCATTGATTATGAGCTAAGCCCCCTTCAGAGGTGCCCATCACATGTGCCAATCAGTGCCCATCAGATGCCAGTCGGTGCCCATAAAAATACCAGTGTCCATCAGTAACACCTGTCGGTGCCCATCATAGATGCCAATCAGTGCCCATAAGTAATGACTGTCAGTACCTCCTTATCAGTGCTGCCTATCAGTGCGATCTATTAGTGCCCATCAGTGCCACTCCTCACTGCTGCCTATCAGTGCCCATCAGTGCCACCCGTCGGTGCCCATCAGTTCTGCCAATCAGTGCCCATCAGTGCATGCCATTGCTAAGCATGTCATCTACTAGGGCCCCCAGGTCCTTTTCCATCCTATATTCCCCCAGATCCCCCCCCCCCCCCACAGTGGGTAGATAGCCTTCATATTTTTGCCACCCAAATGTATTATTTAAACTTTTTGCACATTAAGCTTCATTTGCCATGTAGTTGCCCATCCCATTAATTTGTTCAGATCTTCTTGCAAAGTTTCCACATCCTGTGGAGAACTTATTGCCCTGCTTAGCTTAGAATCATCCGCAAATACAGAGATTGAACTGTTAATCCCATCCTCCAGGTCGTTTATGAATACATTAAATAGGATTGGTCCCAGGATATTAGTGCCTCCTCATCAGTGCCCATAAGTGTCACCTTACCAGTGCCACCTCATCAGTACCGCTTCATCAGTGCCCATAAGTGAAGGAGAAAACAAAAATGTATAACAGAAACTTAGAAAAACTTTTTTTTTTTCAAAAATGTGGGTATTTTTTAATTTGTTTAGCAAAAAATTAAAAACCCAGTGGTGATCAAATACCACAAAAAGAAAGCTCTATTTGTGAGAAAAAAAATGACAAAAAATTTGTCTGGGTGCAGCGTTGCATGCCCGCGCAATTGTCATTCAAAGTGTGGTAGCACTAAAAGCTGAAAATATGTCTGGGTAGGAAGGAAGTGCCCTGTATTGAAATGGTTAAGTACCGTAGTTTGTCACCATTCCACGAGTGCATGCAATTTTAAAGCATAACTGTTATGTATCTATTTACTCAGCGTAACATCATCTTTCACCATATACAAAAATATTAGGCTAACTTTACTGTTTAGTTGTTTTTAATTCAATGAAGTGTATTTTCCCCCCCAAAAATATAGTTTAAAAAACACTGCGCAAACAACGTGTGACAAAATATTGCAACAACTGCCATTTCATTCTTCAGAGTCTCTGCTAAGTATATATATATATATATATATATATATATATATATATATATATATATATATACACACACATACATACATACACACATTCAGATTCCAGAGCCAGATTCACAGAGCGATTACGCCTGCGCAACAGGAGATGCGCGTGCGTAAGTCTAAATGTGCGCGTGCGTTTCGATGCACGGCATCCCCAAAACGATATACGCAAGAAATCTACTTTTTTTGGTCCAGCGTAATTTCGTTAGACAGGCGCATCCGTCCGTGCAAAACTGCGCTAGACAGACCATTGATTTGCTAGTCAAATATGCTAATGAGGGACTTACGGGGATCCACAAAAGAACGTTGGGGCAGCGCAGGCTACGCAGTGTGCGCAACAACAAAATGTCCTGTCTAAAATTAGACCATATAAAAGCTGGTCTAAAAAGAGAAAAAAAGTCTACATGTTAGATAAAGCAACACTGTTAGTGAGGAGCTCAGCAGTGACACGTGTTGCACAACAATCTGTATGCCAACATGCCAGGGGCATCGTCGCGCATAGCTATACTACTGACTTTAGATGAACAAAGAAGGATGAGGGCACTGAGGAGGGCACTAAGGAGGGCACGGGAGATGTTTTTTTATTTTATTTTATTTTTTTATTTGCTTATATAAACTTTACAATTTAATCTAATCTAATACAATATTCTTATCTGATACAAGCCCCTCACTCTTCACTCTTCACGGGAGAGGATATATCACACACGCATAGACATCTATGGCATGAGTGATTCTGAGGTGTCTCGCATCTTCAGATTCACCCCTCATGCCATCATGGAATTAACCACAACCTTGCAGGAGGACATCAGCAGCCCAACACATGGCACTACCCATGACACCCATGACAGCTACATATACAATCATAGCCCCATCCCCACAGATTTCGAACAGAACATGTATGGGGACAGCTGGCTGGTTGGTGAGTGACATGGGTGGCAGGCATGACTGCCCCCCCCCCCCATGATGCACACATCACAAGGGGCACATGCACTACTAACATCCTCCTGTCTTTTCCCTTCAAGATGACTCTGCATATGCACTGGGACCCCATCTCATGACCCCATCTCATGCCAGGCCACATATGCATCTTTGCACGTTAAACACACACATTAATCATGGCACAATGAGAGTGCATGCATGCACACCACTGTGGTCCCTAGCACAGACACATCACATCCTCATCACATTGGATTGGCACAAGCCCACCATGCAGGACTTGTGAGCAGCAACGCCATGCCACGGCTCCAATTATGTCACTGTACATTCATACACCATTCACACAGACCTGGGGATCACTTCTCCACCACAAATGAGGGTGACACCCCTTTTCCCGCAGGAATATCACCCCCACATTCCAAAATCATACACAAACAGAACCAAAAAAATAAAATAAATGACAAGCAAAAATAAAAAATGCCCAGCAAAAATATAATTTAAACAAAATAACAACAAAGAAAACACATAAAAGACAAAAATCACTCTGCAAAACAGTCCCCAAATATCTCAAAGACACGTCACAAACAAACAAACAAATACTAATAAACAAAAGCACCTTGCTGTATAGGAAGGGATACAAAGGGATGTACTTTTGCAAAGGAAGTGCATTTCTGTCTGTCTATTTATGCTGTTTGCGTAGTTCACTAAGTTGCCCTAGTCCACTTCCAATTTCACTGATTGCGCCGTTCCCGAGTTGTGAGCATGCGCACAGAGGTGCTGACCATGGTCTGCTTCAAGCGCGCAAAAGCGAGCCAGCCGGCCCTTCATTTTCATGGGGTCACGGCTCATTTCAATGTAACACGCCCACGTCCTTCCCAATTTGTATTACTCCGCCTTTCGCCTCTGAAATAACGTTACGAATGCGCAATTTTCTGCGCAAAAGCTACGAGAATAGGGTGATTACGCGGCTACATTGCGCAAGTCTAACGTAAAGGCGGTGCGCTACGCCGGTCCAATAATGCGCAGATGTACCTAAATCTGGCCCATTGTTTGTTTCTAGGAAAAAATACTGATTTTAACTTGTAAACAAAAAGTGTCAGAAATCGGCTTGGTCTTGAAGTGGTTAAATAAAGCAAACTCTGCGACAGAAGCACCATCACTATTAATGCTTTGTGTTTTACGTTTACTGTATATTCATCCACAAGTTTGCCCTTAACATATTTCAATGTCAGTTCATCATCTGGATGTACATCAAATGCTGTGACAAGCATTTCATAACTTTCTGGTAAGCTGTTGAGTAATAGTGTTGCAAGATGAAAATCTTTTATTTCTTGTCCTATACCTCGCAGGCTGCAAAAGTATATTAAAGGATGAGGTGCTAATAATGTCCAGTGAATCAAAATTAATACAAATAGAAAATAGATGGCAAGCTAAACGTCCAAAATGATGAATCCCAACACGAAGCAGTGCTGCTCGAATTATTTTTCTAGTGCTTCACCACGAGTGCTTAATAGATGGATGGCCACTCACCAGAAAATTTTGACCCCTTTTTACAGGAAGGTTAAACAGCGCTTCTGGAATAAGCACAGTTCCGCTCCACTGGCCCCTCGAGATGAAACTAGGATAGGAAAAATTACTCCTACTCCACAAGAGACATATAAATAGTTCTCATCATGTAGTAATTTTAACAGATAAAAATATATGACAACAACAAATGGCGATTACTGTACACTAACATGTTACAGTGCCGAAGCAGGCACCAGGTGTAATCAGCATATGCACGCCGGCTACTCCTAAAGAGATAGCATCCTAAGGGCAAAACCTAGATTGGATGTGGGATCATGAGGACCTGGAATGGCTGCTCCTCTGCTCTGTCATATGTTTCGTCATATTGGCGTCTTCAGCAAGTGATGTGACACCGTCTCTAGCTTGCTTAAAAGTGAATGGGAAGGCTGCTACTGGTGGAACTCCTCCAAAATGGAGTAGGAGACAAAAATGTACTGCAAAATCTCCCTCTAGGGCAGTGTTTCTCAACTCCAGTCCTCAAACCCCCCCAACAGGTCATGTTTTCAGGATTTCCCTCAGATGAAAAGGCTGTGGGAATTATTAAAGCAGTGAAACTGATCAAATCACCTGTGCAAAATAATGGAAATCCTGAAAACCTGACCTGTTGGGGGGCCTTGAGGACTGGAGTTGAGAAACACTGCTCTAGGGGATGCCGACTTGCACACTCTATTTCCAGTTGACCACTAGATGATTCTGTTCTGTGATGCTTTTACTAAAAGCTATGTGATGTTTTCATTATAGGTTTTATCGCACGCATCAAGTTTCTTTATCATATTTGGCCACTAGATGGTGCTATTCCATATAGCTTCCTGATATTAGTTTAGTACGAGTATATGATGTGATCATGTTTTTTTTATAAGATTTAGCAATGATGGACTATTTACATCTGCAATGTTTTAATGTGTTTGCTGAGTTTTATATATATATATTTTATAAGGTTGGTTTATGCTGTAAGGTGGAAACAGAGGCCCAGATTCACGTAGATCGGCGCATTATCAGTCCGGCGTAGCGCACCACTTTTCCGTTAGACTTGCGCAATCTAGCCGCGTAATCCCGCGATTCACGTAGCTTTTACGCAAGAGATTGCGCAAGCGTAAGGTTTTTTCCGGAGGCGTAAGGAGGAGTAATACAAATTGGGAGGGACGTGGGCGTGTTACATTAAAATGAGCCGTGACCCCATGCAAATGAAGGGCCGGCCGATTCGCGCATGCGCGCGTGAAGGAAACCATGTCAGCTCCGTTGTGCGCATGCTCACAACTCGGGAGCGGCGCAATCAGTGAAATTGGAAATGGACTAGGGCAATGTTGTGAACTACGCAGACAGCATAAATAGACACACACAAACGCCCTTCCATTGCAAAAGTACATCCCTTTGTGTCCCTTCCCATTGAATCAAGTGCTTTTGCTCTGTTGTTCGTTAGAGTGTGTTTTGTAGTTGCCAGATTAGTGTTCTGTGTGATCTAGTGCTTGTTGGTAGTTTTGTGAAAGTGTATTTTGATAAGTGTTTGAGACTGTTTGTTTGATTGATATATTTCAGAGCGTTTGTTTTCTTGCTTTATTTTTTCATCTGATTTTTTTGTGACTGTTTCTTGCTGAGTGCTAGTGTGATTTTTGCCTGTTTTTTTTCTCTTTGTGTGTGTTCTTGTCTGATTGGTTGTGCTTGTATTTGTGACAGATTTTTGGTGACTGCTAGTGAGTTTGTTTGGAAGTATGACTGAGAGAAAAAGAAAGCTGAATTTTACTGTGGGGGAAAAAAGAATTCTTGCCCGGGCCATTAGCGACTATGGGCGTTTTCTCCACGGCCCGCAGAGTGCCACCACCACCCCGGCCAGGAGGAGGGAGATATTGGATATGATCACGGAGCAGGTCAATTCATCGGGGGAGGGGGAGACACGGACCCGCTCTGGGATTGAAAAGAAAATAAATGACCTCCGGCGTGAGGTGAAAAAAAAACTGGCCGCAATAAATGCCCATGCCAGGGGCACAGGAGGGGGCCCACCATGCCGGGTTAGATTTACAGCGACGGAGCGTGTGGTGGCCCTGACCTTTCACCGGCATGAAGTGGAGGGCCTGCCAGGCTTTGACACAAGTCCGGTCCCCGCGGTGCCAGGTAAGGTTTTTATTTCTCTCAGGTGTGTAGCATGTGTGGGGGAGGGGGTGAAAGGGAATATGTGGCAAGTGTGTGGATCCTCCAACCTGTGAATGTTTTGTGTCATCCACAGCTGTGCAGGAGGGTGCAGGGCCATCTGGACTGACCGCTCCAACCCCAGGACAGCAGCCTAATGAGGCCCCCCCAACAAGGCCAGAGTCCGCAGAGGAGGAACAAGAGGAGGGGGAGGATCATGTGGAGGACGATCATGAGGAGGAGGAGAATCATGAGGAGGAGGAGTCCATGGAAGGCACTGGCCGTTTGGTTTCAGCGGACTCTTCCCCTCTGGCTGCAAGAAGCCTGCCCTCCCTAAGGGTGAGCCCCCCCCCCCTCCTCCCCCAACATGGCTCCCCTCACAAGGGCCTCACCTTCTCCCCGGCCACAACCATCAGCTGGAGCCAGGAGGTCATCCCAGAGCACCAGGGGGGCGCCCAATCTCCTGCCCGCCTGTCTGAGAAGGAACCTGGCCACCCAGACCCGCCTTCTGAGACAGCTCTGCCAGACTATGGGGCGGGTGGATCAGAGCCTGTCCTCCATCAACGATAGGCTGGGTAACCTGGACTCCCACTCCCGGGCCTCCACAACCTGCCTAAATGACCTGCAAACTACAGCAGCAGGCGTTGGGCAGGATGTGAGGGCCCTTACCCAGGCTATCCAGGGCAACACGGCAACACTTGGTGCTGCCCTGGACAGAATAGCCGTGGCCTTGGAGGGCAGGCCGCCAGGTGGGCAGATCTCAGGGGCTGCTCCTCCTTCCCCGGCTTTTCCCCTCCCCCATGCGTCTCCCCTGAGGGTCCGGGGCCGTGGCCGGGGGCGCCCCAGGCGTGGCTCAGGCAGAGGGCATTAATTTTTTTTTTCCCCCTTCTTTTGTTTTGAAAGCATTTTTATTTTTGTTCTCTGCTTTTTTTTTTTTTTTTCTATGCCTTATTTTTTTTTTTGCTGACATTTTTGGCATATTTTGGGTTGTGAATGATGTTTGAATGTGGGGGTGACATTCCTGCTGGAAAAGGGGTGTCATCCTCAATTTTGGTGGAGAAGGGTTCCCCAGGACCAGGGAGAAGTGATCCCCAGGTCCGTGTGAATGGTGTATGAATGTACAGTGACATAATTGGAGCCTTGACGTGGCGTTACTGCTCACCAGTCTTGCATGGTGGACTGGTGCCAATCCAATTTGATGAGGATGTGGGGTGTGTGTGCTAGGGACCATAGTGGTGTGCATGCATGCATTCTCATTGTGCCATGATTAATGTGTGTGTTTAACGTGCAAAGATGCCCAATATGAGCTGTCTCCTGACTGCTCTTCCCTCAGAAGACGGGGTATCCTCGGTTAGGGGTTGATTGTCTGGTTGGGGGGTTAGGTCATCACGTTCCTCTATCTGCAGGCCCTTCCTCACTGCGAGATTGTGCAGCATGCAACATGCAACGATGATATGGCACACGAAGTTTGGGGAATACAACAGTGTACCCCCAGACTTATCCAGGCATCGGAAACGTGACTTCAGGAGGCCAAAGGTGCGCTCCACCACTGCACGGGTTTTGATGTGTGCTTCATTGTATCGTTCCTCCCCTGGGGTTTGGGGGTTCCGGATAGGAGTCATGAGATGGGGTCCCAGGGCATATGCAGAGTCACCTGTAAAGGAAAAGACAGGAGAATGTTAGTCATGCATGTGCCACTTCTGTTGTGCATCACGGGAGGGGATAGTCATGCCTGACTCCCATGTCACTCACCAACCAGCCAGGTGTTCCCATACACGTTCTGTTCAAATTCCGTTCGGATGTGGCATTGATTGTAGATGTAGCTGTCATGGGTGGATCCGGGGTGTTTGGCACGAACGTGCCATATGAGGCCTTGGGCATCAACTATCACCTGTACGTTGATGGAATGCCAATTCTTCCGATTGCGGTACATGTGCTCGGTCTCATGGGGGGGCTGGAGTGCCACATGTGTGCAATCTATGGCCCCGATGGTGCGTGGGAATCTGGCAATTCGGTAGAAATCTGCCATTGCCTTGATTCGCAGCTCCTCAGTGGTGGGTTTTATGATTTGGTTGGCCAAGCGTGTGAGGATTGCAGGGACAACCTGGTGCACACATCTGCTCATGGAGGATTGTGACATCCCAGCCACCACTCCACTTGTACGCTGAAAAGAGCCACTGGCAAGGAAATGGAGTGTTGCCAGTACCTTGACCAGTGGCTGCACTGCATGTGAGCGTTGTGTTGGGCTGGTGATGTCCTCCTGCAAGGTTGTGGTTAATTCCAGGATGGCATGAGGGGGGAATCTGAAGATGCGAAAGACCTCTGAATCATTCATGCCAAACAGGTGTATGCGGGTGCGGTATACCCTCTCCCGTGCCATCCTCCGTGCCCTCCTCCTTCTTTGGTCATCTATATTCACTAGTGCAGCTATGAGCGACGATGCCCCTAGCATGTTGGCAGTCAAATTGTAGTGCAACACGTGTGTGTGGTCTGCTCCTCAGTAACGGTGTTGCTTTCTGTGAGATGTAGACGTTTTTTCAAAAGTTAGACCAGCTTTTAGGTGCTCTAACTTTAGACAGGACATTTTGCTGTTGCGCACATCGCGTAGCCTGCGCAGCAACTGCGTTTTTTTGTGGATCCCCGTAACTCCCTCATTAGCATATTTGACTAGCAAATCAATGGTGTGTCTAGCGCAGTTTTGCGCGAAGGGAAGCGCATGTCTAACTCAATTACGCCGGACAAAAAAACGTAGATTTCTGGTGTATATTGTTTTGTGAATCGCGTGCAACTATACGCACGTGCACATTTAGACTTACGCACGCGCAACAGCAGTTGCGCACGCGTAATCGCTCTGTGAATCTGGGCCAGAGTGTGCAAATCGGCACCTCCTACTCCATTTTGGAGGAGTTACACCAATAGCAGCCTTCCCATCCACTTTTAAGCAAGCTAGGGACAGTGTGACATCACTTCCTGAAGACGCCAATACGGCGAAACAAATGTCGGAGCAGAGGAGCAGCAATTCCAGGTCTTCATCCCACATCCAATCTAAAACTTTACCCTTAGGAGAGACACAGACTTCACGCTATCCCTCAAGGACTAGCCGGCTTGCATATGCTGATTACACCTGGTTAAGGATGAGCCAAACACCCCCCCCCCCCCTCCGTTCAGGTTTGCACCAGAAATTGCGAATAGGCAAAAAATGTGTTCGAAACACACAAACACCATTAAAGTCTATGGGACACGAACATAAAAAAAGTGCTAATTTTAAAGGCTTATATGTATGGTATTGTCATAAAAAGTGTTTGGGGGCCTGCATCCTGCCCTAGGGGACATATATCAATGCAAAAAAATTCAATGCAATGCAAAAAAAAAAAAAATGGCAATTTTTTTGGGAGCAGTGATTTTAATAATGCTTAAAGTGAAACAATAAAAGTAAAATATTGCTTTAAAGGGAAAAAATTCATTTAAAACTGCTCGTGGCTGTAATGAACTGTTGCCAGACCCTTATCCGAGCATGCAACCTGGCAGGCTGCAGAAAAAGTGGGGGTATGAGAGAGCGCCCCCCCTCCTGAATCATACCAGGCCACATGCCCTCAACATGGGGAGGATGCTTTGGGGTCTGGACCCCAAAGCACCATATGCCCATGTTGATGGGGACAAGGGCCTCATCCCCACAACCCTTGCCAGGTGGGTTGTGGGGGTCTGCAGGCAAGGGGCTTTTTGGAATCTGGAAGCCCCCTTTAACAAGGGAACCCCCAGATCCCGCCCCCCCTATGTGAATTGGTAACAGGGTTCCCGTCGAGTGACACTACTTCCAACGTGACAGCTCTTATATAGCTGAGGTTTATATAGCTGAGGGCGGGGCCACCTGGTTACTACATGGGTGACCCCGCCCCCTCTTATGCCATGGGGTTTCCTGCAGTTTCCCCAGGGCATCAGAAGGGGCGGGTCATCCGTGTTTGTCAGCACTTGAACTTTAACAGCACTACAGAACAGACAGACAGTGCACAGTCCACATGGGTTTTGCTGCTCAACTGCAGACATTAAATGTTATTAAAGAGAAAAGACATAAAGTTTAACCATAGATGCAGCTACAAACTTATAAATGCTGCCATCTACAGGTTGAAGAATATATATCTACTAAATACTAATGTATAGTAGTTGTTGCACAAAATACAATTCTGTATTTCAACAACTTGAATGACAAAAATGAGAACCGCTTTACATTATTTAATAAAGTGATTCTAAAGTCTAAGATTGGGTTCACACCAAACATTGCAGCTGCTTATAGCAGGAGTCCGATGTGTCTCCAATTTTGGGCTGAATTCGGACCTGCAATGGACCAAAAGATGCACAGGGCTCCTGTGCAATTCGCACCGGAGTAGATGCAGAGATGTGTGAATCGGCTCCATAGAGAGCCGGTCAAAGTCTCCTGCTATGCAAATAGACTGCGGGGAAACCCACATCCAATTTGCACTGGTGTGAACCCAGCCTTAGGGTTGTTTACATTAATGCAGTGGAAGGGAGTGTTTACTTGAATACAATTCAAATTTAAGAGTTATTTTCTTTACCTCAATGCACTCTCTGTTTAAAGTTAAAAGAAAACTCCCTACTAACTTTTTTCCCTACTCCATGTGACCCCTCCCCCCCCCCCCACAACACTTACCTGAGTCTGTAAGCGATTCAGCACCATGCCTGGCTAAGTCTTGTTACAGGAGACTCAGGCAGCTGCAGGAACCATTGGCTGCTGCTGTTTTCAGTCAAATCCTTCAAATAGAGACTAGGGGGCATTGTTACGCTGTGCTTTGTGTGTCTATAAACACACAGCTCGGCTTGGGAGTGTGCTCAGATGTGTGTGCCATAGCAGAAGGGGAGGCACATATAGGAAAGTAGGATCTGCAAGCTCAAGCGGGGGACTCCAGAAGAGTAGGTAAAGTAAGGAACCATTCCGTGTAACACCATTGCACAAAGCAGATAATATAGCATTTTTTTATTTAAAAAAAATAAGGCTTTACAACCACTTTAGGTTAACATACACTGTGTAAATTGAGCATTTATTTTACTAAGTGAACGATCTCTATTTTTTCAGCAAATAAACCCCATTGCATTTGCTTTGGAACAATCATATTGGCCAATCAGTACTTACAAAAGCACACATGTAAATGTTTCACAATTTTTGCCCAGAGATAAAGAAACATTATTAATTATTTTAGACAAATTATGCTAACAAAAATTGTTTAGCGCAAGTGTCCCCTGAATTGAAAAAAATAATAAAAATTGTAATGGCAAACTCTTATCAGAGAGAGAGAGAGAGAGAGAGAGAAAGTGATTTGTTATTTAATGATTAAAACAAATAAAAGCCATTGCAAGAAATAAATTTAAAAAAACAATGGTTGCTAAATAGCTGTTGGAGTAAATATCACTAGCTACCCTTTACAAACACAGGGCTAGATTCAGATACATTTCGTATCTTTCCAGCGGCGTAGCGTATCTCATTTAGGTCGCGTACACACAATCGAATATATCTGCTGAAACTGGTCCGCAGACCAGTTTCAGCAGACAGATTCGATAGTGTGTACGGGCTAGCAGACAGGTCTCCAGCAGACAAAAGTTTTAAAGCATGCTTTAAAACTTGTCTGCTGGAAACCCATCTGTCCGACATGTCCGCTGGTTAGTACACCTAACCAGCGGACATAAATCCCCCGCATGCGCCGAATGGATTTGACGCATGCGTGGAAGTATTTTACTTCCTGGTTCGGTGACGTGGCGGCATCAACGTCACCGCGCTGTCAGTCCGCGGGGATTTTGGTTTGATCGTGTGTACACACATCAGACCAAAATCTCCAGGAGACATATCCGATTAAAACGGTCTGTCGGACCGTTTACATCGGATATGTCTCCTCGTGTGTACGCGGCCTTACACTACACCCCCTTAACAGGTCCTGTATTCAGAAAGAACTTGCGCTCGAAGTTACGGCGGCGTAGTGTAAATGGGCCGGCGTAACGTCGCGTAATTCAAAATAGGCAGGTAAGGGGCGTGTTGTATGTTAATGACACATGACCCCACGTAAATGACACACCGAATGAACGGCGCGTGCGCCGTCCGTGGACGTATGCCAGTGCGCATGTTCGAAATCATGTCGCAAATAGTCAATGCTTTCAACGTGAACGTAACTTACGCACAGCCCTATTTGCAAACGACTTACGTACTTTGACGCTGTCCCAACGTCCATACTTAACATTGCGTACGCCTCATATAGCAGGGGTAACTTTACGCCGGAAAAAGCCTTACACAAACGACCTAAAAAAATGCGCCGGGCGCACGTACGTTTCTGAATCAGCGTATCTAGCTCATTACCATATTCGATGCGTAAATCGAAAGAAAGTGCCACCTAGCGGCCAGCGTAAATATGCAACTTAGATACGATGGCGTAGGAGACTTACGCCGCCCGTATCTTAGCAAAATTCTGGCGTATCTTGCTTTCTGAATACAGAAAAAAGATACGCCGGCGCATCCTAGAACTTAGATACGCCGACGTAAGTTCTTTCTGAATCCGGACCACAGTGTGTATCAAAAGAAATGCTCAGCCTGTAAAAATTAACAAATGCTATACTAGATAAATTATGTAGCAGAATATTGCACAGACAATCATAAAATAATATCCGGGGGGGGGGGGGCGTGTGCTGAACCAAAAGGGTTCTATAATTCCACTATTCTGAAAACTTAAATTATGCTAATAAAAATCATATTACCCTATGAGCAGTACACAAAAAGAATTCATCATAGAAATAACGTACAAAACTACATTTCTATTTAATAGCATACCACAGAGGTCACACTAAATAGCTCTGCCTGTGTCTTGTAGTAATGATTTTAATGCATCTATTTGCAAATTGCCTGTTATGTTTTTATGCTTTCTCAAAGGAAGATGCTAATGCAATAACTGATCATTTAGGTGAGCTTTGCATTTTGGACAACCCTAAACATTTTACTGGTAAAGTTTGTAATACCTTCAAAGGAGAATAGATGAAGGAAATTATTCTCTGCTGCTTTCAGCACAATGAGATCACATTTTGCCTTTCTATCCCTGTTTGTTAGATTAGGATAAATGGCTCGAGTAAACACATTGAATTTAATTCTTCGACCCTTAGTGATGAGAAAAAGCAGTGCCTTGGATTCATAAAGGTGTCCTTGTTATAGAATTAAACCTGGGCTCCATTCTGACTTGCCAACAGCTGCAGAAGTTGGCACCATCTTCAATACATTTAATTATTCTGTGAAACACCAGTCCAATCTTCTGCAGATTAAAGAAAAAAATAGTGTAATTGCAGATTTTCCTCAAGCTTAATGCCTTTTATTTAATATATACCAATGCAAGAATGTAATCTACACATCCTCAGAGAAGCAGTGTGAAAATTACGACATATAACAAACGCTACAAACATATTTATACTACCTTTCTATCATTTTGATGTGCAAGTAATTATATAAAAAGAGAGAGAGAGATAAGGGTGTCTGGCTTGCAGAATGCTTGTTCAAGGTTCAAAAGTATTGAATATATTTAACCCAAATATAACCATGAAATTAGAAGGCCAGTGATGCCACTGTCCATGTTTTTCATTTGACAGTAACAATTTAAAGGGGTTGTAAAGGCAAAAGTATTTTTTTACCTTAATGTATTCTATGCATTAAGATAAAAAAACCTTCTGTGTGCAGCAGCCCCCCTCAGCCCCCCTAACACTGATTATAGTATTCTACATGTTTACATATCTAGAGAGTACAAAGTCAAGTATTTTTTTTATATGTGGTTCTGAAGAGAGCTGCTGTATCCCATAACATGCTTCTGTTTTGTAAACCTAATGCCGCCTACACTCGACCTTTTTTCGGGTTTTAAAAAATTACGTTTTTTTTAGGTCATTAAAAACGATCGTGTGTGGGCTTCAGAGCATTTTTCAGGTTCTGAAAAACGGGCAAAAAAAAATTCGAACATGCTCTATTTTTTCACAATGTTTTTAACGTTGTCGTTTTTAAGGTTGTAAAAAATGGTCGTGTGTGGGCTTTAACGACGTGAAAAATCCACCCATGCTCAGAAGCAAGTTATGAGACAGGAGCGCTCGTTCTGGTAAAACTAAAGTTCCTAATGGAGTAAGCACATTCATCACGCTGTAACAGACAGAAAAGCACAAATCGTCTTTTACTAACACAAAATCAGCTAAAGCAGCCCAAAGGGTGGCATTATCTGAATGGAACTTCCCCTTTATAGTGCCGTCGTACGTGTTGTACGTCACCGCACTTTGCTAGAGCATTTTTTTTTTCACGATCGTGTGTAGGCAAGGCCGTTTTAATGATCTGGTTCAAAAAAACTTTTTTTCTAGACCCTTAAAAACTTCGGGCCAGATTCAGGTACAATTGCCCTGGCGCAGAATATCAGAGATACACTACGCCTCCGTATTTTACCTGGCTCTAAGACTAATTCAGGTAGATTTTGGCCCGTAAGGTACGGCGGCGTAGTGTATTTCTCGCGGCGGAATCAAAATACGCGATTAGGGGGCGTGAAGCATTTAAATTAGGCGCGTCCCCGCGGCGATCGAACTGCGCATGCTCCGTTCAGAAATTTCCCGCCGTGCATTGCGCGAAATAACGTTGTCACGTCAGTTTTTTTTTGAGTAGCGTCGTTTACGTACATTCCTATTCCCGGACAACTTACGCAGAAACAAAAAAAAAAATTTGAAATTTGTCGCGGGAACGATGGCCATACTTAACATGGGCTGTCTAACGTTAGACAATATTTTTGCTTCCCTAACTTTACGCAGCAAAAAGATCACTACAGATGCCCTAAGAGAATGCGACGGAAGATCGTAACTTCGTGGATCGCCGGAAAAAATGGAGTTACTCACCGGTAACGTCCTTTTCCAGGAGTCTTTCAGGACAGCACCTTAGAGAGATCCCGGCTCCTCCCCTTCTAGGAAACACCGCCTTCTTTAGATCTTTAAAGCCTCATCCTCCCACTGGCCCTTCAGTTCTTACAGAGTACCTCCGGCCAACTGGGGAGACACAAGACAACGTTATACAAGAATACTTTATCTTACCTGACGTCCTCATGTGATGAGTCTTCAAACCCTGGGTGGGTAGCGGTGCTGTCCTGAAAGACTCCTGGAAAAGGACGTTACCGGTGAGTAACTCCATTTTTCCCTAGTTCGTCTTTCAGGACAGCACCTTAGAGAGAATAAGCGAGTACCTTACCTTAGGCTTGGTCCTGAGCTGACAGCAGGTCTAGTCTGTAGTGCTTTACGAAGGTAGCAAAACTCGACCATGTCGCTGCTCTGCAGATCTGCTCTGGAGAAGCACCAGCCCATTCCGCCTGTGAAGTCGCCACTGCTCTAGTAGAATATGCCCTGATTCCCACTGGAGGCTCCATCCCCTTTAACACATAAGCTTGACTAATAGCTGCTCTAATCCAGCCCGCTATAGTACGTCTGGAGGCTCTAGAACCCTTTCTAGCCCCTGAAAATAAAACAAAAAAGGAATCTGATTTTCTAAACTGTTTGGTGCATTCCAAATATTGAAGGACGCACCTCCTTACATCTAGGTTGTGAAAAATAAACTCTTTTTCCCTCACCGGGTTTGAACAAAATGTTGGCAGAATAATTTCCTGGCCTCTGTGAAACTTCGAGGCCACCTTTGGCAAAAAGGCCGGCTCGGTCTTAAAAACAATACGATCCGGAAAAACTTGAAAAAAAAGGAGTTTTAATTGAGAGGGCCTCGAGTTCACTTACTCGACGTGCCGTCGTAATCGCTACCAAAAAAGCAGTTTTGAGAGTGATTAACCTCAAAGAGCATGACCCCAATGGTTCAAAAGGATCTCCCGTAAGGGCCTGCAAAACTAAGGAAAGATCCCACACGGGAAAAGGGGTCACACCTACTGGCCTCTGCCTACTCAAAGATTTAAAAAATCTTACTATCCAGGGATCCCCTGCTAGATTTTTCTCTAAAAATACACTCAGGGCTGACACCTGTCCCTTCAAGGTGCTGAGAGCCAATCCCTTATCTGCCCCCGCCTGTAGGAACTCTAGTACTGCTACGGAACTGTGTACACTAAAGGAGCTTTCAGAGCACCATGAATTGAATCGTCTCCACGCTTTGTGGTAGATGGTTTGCGTTTCCTTTTTCCTACAATTTAGGAGGGTCGCAACCAAGCGATCTGAAAACCCTTTTCCCCTCAGCAACTCCTCCTCAGAAACCAGGCTGCAAGTTTCCACCTGTCCACGTGAGGGCAGCAGACTGGACCTTGAGTGAGAAGGTTGTCCCGAGCTGGTAGAAGCCAGGGGGGCTCTACAGCCAAGTTCTTTAGGATTGAAAACCACGGTCTCCTGGGCCAATATGGGGCAATTAGAATTAAGGTTGTGTTCTCTTGTTGAAATTTCCTCAACACCGCAGGGATCAGAACCGGAGGGGGGAAGGCATAACACCTGAAAAATTCCCATTTCTGAGCTAGTGCATCTATCCCTAAAGCTCCATCGTACCTGCTTAGAGAAAAGAACCTGTCTGCCTTGGCGTTCTGCCTGGAGGCAAAGAGGTCTACGCATGGCGGCCCCCATCTCTGGGCTATCATCCTGAAAACCTCCTGACTCAGTGACCAATCGCCCTCCCTCAGCGTTGTTCTGCTGAGGAAGTCTGCTAAGCAGTTCTGATCCCCCTTCAGATGTAAGGCCGACAGGGACAGGACATTGATCTCGGCCCATTTGAGAATGGCCTCTGTCAACAGCCAGAGGGAGCCGCACCTTGTGCCCCCCTGCCTGTTGATGTAAGCCACTGCCGACGAGTTGTCTGTTCGAACTCGAACGTGGTGACCCCGCAGATCCTTTTGGAATGAGACAAGGGCCAGTGACACTGCCCTCAATTCCCTCCAATTGGAGGACTTTGCTGTATCCACTGACGCCCAGGTGCCCTGTACCCAGCGGGAACCCAAATGTGCTCCCCAACCTGTGTTGCTGGCGTCGGTTGTGACCGTCCTGGATATGGGTAAGACCCACTCTAGGCCTTGAGACAAATTTGCCCCCCTTCTCCACCACCAGAGGGACCGTTTGACTTGACTTGGGACAGAGACTAGGGAATCCAATGACCCCTGGCTGTGGTCCCACACCTTCAAGATGAAGAGTTGAAGGGGACGGAAATGAAGGCCCGCCCACTGTACTGCTGGAAGGGTGGAGGTCAGCAACCCCAGGGCAGACATTGCCTTTCTTATAGAGACCTGGCCGCTGCCCTGCAGAAACAGCATGGCCTTGTCCACTTTTTGAACCTTCTCTGGAGGAAGGAAAGCCTTTTGATCTGTTGAGTCCAACACAAATCCTAGGAAAGGCACCCTCTGTGACGGGATTAGGTTGGATTTTTCTGGGTTTATGAGCCAACCCAAGCTTTCCAGAATGTATCTGGCTGACTGTAAGTCCCGATTCAATTGTTCCGGGGAGGGAGCGAACAATAGAAGGTCGTCCAGATATGCGACTATCAGGATTCCCTTGAGCCGCAGGAAGGCCAAGACCTCTGCCATTACCTTTGTGAATATGCAGGGGGAAGATGACAAGCCGAAAGGAAGGGCTCTGAATTGTAGGTGCAGTACCTGATCCCCGGTGTTTATTGCTAGCCTCAGGAACTTCTGGTGTTCCTCCGCTATGGGGATATGTAGGTAAGCGTCCTTTAGGTCTATCGAAGCCATATAGCAATTTGGCGGGAGAAGGGCTTTTACAGAATGGATCGAATCCATTCTGAACCTCTTGTACCTGACCGAGGTATTTAAAGGTTTTAGGTTGAGGATAAGCCTGAACCTTCCCGACGGCTTGCGGACCACAAAGATGTGGGAGTAAAAACCCCCACCTATCTCCCTGGTCGGGACCTGGACAACCACCTGCTGCTCCTCCAATTCCTGAAGTGAAGAGAGGAGGGCACAAGACTTTTCCACACACTTCGGAAGGTTGGTAATTAACAGTCTGAGGGGGGGAGGGGTTGAGAATTATAGCCTGTAACCCCTTCGGATGATCTCCAAAATGTACTGGTTGGAGGTAATCATCTCCCACTGTGGGAGGAAGACCCCCAATCTTCTTCCCACTGTTTTGGAGTCAATTGGTCTTTTTGGGGGGTTCAGGAGGGGGCGAAAAGTTGCTCCCCCTCGACCCTTCCCCTTCTGTCCCCAACCTTTCTTCTGGGAACCTGACCTGGGTGTCTCTGATTTTCCACGAAATCGAAACCTCTTTTTTGGCTGTTCCCCAAACTTCTTTTTAACGGGGAACACCTTCTTTTTGTCGGCGGTCTGGTCTAGGACTGCTTCCAGACCAGGACCAAACAACAAATCCCCCGTAAGAGGGATACCACAAAGTTTTACTTTGGACGCACTGTCCCCCTGCCATGTTTTGAGCCACAAGGCCCTTATGGCTGAGTTGCACAATGCTGCAGACCTTGCGGACATACGAATAGATTCCGCTGAGGCGTCTGCCAAGAAAGCTACCCCCTTCAGTAGCATGGGGAAAGAGGAGAGGATTGTCTCCTTTGCTGTACCTGCCTCGATATGGGATTTAATCTGAGTCAGCCAGTACTCCAGGTTGCGGGCTACCACTGTAGCCGCCATTGCTGGCCTAAGATTACCCTGGGAGGAATCCCAGGTTTTCTTTAACAGGGAATCCATCCTCTTATCCATGGGATCAGAGAGTACTCCCATGTCCTCAAAGGCTAGGTCTGTATGTCTAGAAACTTGGGAAAAAGCCGCGTCAAGTTTAGGTGTCTTGTTCCAAACTAAGGTTTTTTCCTCCTCAAAAGGAAATCTTTTCAGCACCTTTGAAAAAAAAGGTTTCCTTTCCGGATCCTGCCATTCTCTTTTGATGGCATCGACCAGAACGTCATGGACTGGGAAAACTTTCCTTTTCTGTTCCCCTAAGCCTCTGTACATTTGGTCGTGCAGGGACAGCGGCTTCCTCTCCTCCTGAATCCCTAGGGTGGTGTGGATAGCCCCTAAAAGCTCCTCAACCTCCTCTAGAGAGAGTTTGTAACGTGAGGGTTTAGTGGACTCCCCGTCCAACCCCTCTTCATCTGATTCTCCCTGAGAATCGGAGGGAGTGCTGCCTGCTTCTACCTCAATTTCCTCTGCCGACCCTACCGGTCTCTCTGCACCAATAGCGAGGGGTACCGGTGGATCAGGTGAAACCGCCTGTTGTACTGGGGGAGGGGTGCTCTGGGCCTGGGGCAACTGAAAGTTAGCAAACAGAGTTTTAAACAATTGGAAGGTGCTTGAAAGCTCCTTAACTGATGCTGCCAGATCTACCCCTGTTCTGCTGCCTGCTCTCTCACTACCGCATCCATACACCCCTTACAGAGAGTCTTGTCCCAAGTCTCCCCTAACGTGGACCTGCAGACAGGGCACTTTCTCTTAGAGCCATGGAGCGATTTGCTTGTGTATTTCTGAAAACAAACAGAAACATAGAGAGCAGCAGTATTAGTCAGAACCCCCCAGCTAAATAAACAGGGATCACCAGGAGTGCCTAATCCCCAGGACCGACCACCACCAGGGACCCACTCCTCTCCCACCGACCACCAGGCAGGGAAAAACACCTCTGTGGAGCTAACAGGGGTTTTGTGAATCAGGGAACACCACCCCAGGGTTCCACTGACCTTAGCTTGGCTGGAATCTTTTTCTCCAGGAGCGATTTTAGAAGCCTCCGCCTCCGACATCCTCCCGCACAGTAGGAACGGTGGTCTCCAGTCTTCAAATGCTGTCACTACAGACAAATAGGCGACCGCACCAGCCAAGTGCTCGGTCCGCATTTCTAGGCTGCGTCCGGAACCGGAAGACGCGGCCTCGTGAGTCGGACCCGCCCCTTCCACCGGAACTGACGTCACCCGCCGTCCGACGCAGCCACCGAGCTCCAGGCTGAGAATGGGGGGTAAAGGATCCAACCCACAGCGCCACCCTAGGCGCGCGAAAGAGCGGACCTCCCAGCTGCCAAACTTTCCCCAAAGAGAGCTTGGGATGCAAAAGCGCTTGCTACAGGTAATTAAACACCCTCGTTTTTTACCTGGCGCCAAAAAAAACTTTTTTTTTTCTTTAAAGGGAAAAAGATAAAGAGCATAAAACACCAGGCACCTCCCGGGTCCTGCCCTTCTCTGAAAAAGACTGCCTTAGCCTCCCCGGCTAACAGCTCTGGTTCCCCAGCAGTGTCTCCCCACCGGAGGAAACACCATAACTGAAGGGCCAGTGGGAGGATGAGGCTTTAAAGATCTAAAGAAGGCGGTGTTTCCTAGAAGGGGAGGAGCCGGGATCTCTCTAAGGTGCTGTCCTGAAAGACGAACTAGGGAAAAGCTAATTTGCATACCCCGACGCTGAAAACGACGCGAACTCCACCCAGCGGGAGGAAAAAGATTGCAGTGTAGATCAGACGGCGTACGAAGATGTAACCCTGTCGGATCGAAGCCCGAAGCTGTCGTATCATGGTTTGAGGATTCAAACTAATGATACAACGCGGGTAATTTGAAATTACTCCGGGCTAACAGGAGATAGACCAGAGTAATGGCTCTGTTAATCTGGCCCTTCATTTTTTACAACCCGAAAAATTATCGTGTGTACGCGGCATAACACTCAATGTGCATGGATGAGGCGATACTGGACTCAGAGGGAAGTGAGTACATTATATGCTGACCGACATTATCCCAGGTTCAGTTACAGATTCTCTCACAGGATACCAGCAGCTAGTAAGGCCACTGGGTACACAAGATGGAAGTTTGAATTTGCATAATCATAACCAAGAATCTGTGTTCATTGGAACATAAATGTTTAATTTCTGAATAATGTGTACCCTTAACACTTTCAAAATCAGGGAGGCACACCTGTTTGAATCAACATAATACTGTTGGAAAAGGAAGCAACAACAGGAGAAGCTCATGTGTGAGGGGGAGGATGCTTCGCATTGCAATAACAGAAAATTGAAAGACAGATACTTACTGTAATTTTGCTTTCCTGATTAGCTCCATGGCAGCACAGTTGGGTATAGACCTTAAAGCACAGGTCCCACAAAAAAATATATTAAAAGCCAGCAGCTACAAATACTGCAGCTGCTGATTTTTAGTAAATGGACACTTACCTGTTCATTGTGCATGTGATGTCGGCAGCAGAAGACGAGAAATCGCCTCTCTGCTGCCCCTGCCGCCATTCTCACTGCCCAGTTTCCTACGGCGCATGCATTGCCAGTGGTCTCCGCTGTCTCCTGGGACCTGTGTGTTTCCCAGAAGGCAGCAGGGGGGACGGGAAGTGGAGTGACTCTCCCGTGGGAGTCTCCCCGAAAGTGGGTGCAAATACCTGTATACAGGTATCTGCACCCCCTCCCCTCTGAAAGCTGCCAAATGTGACACCAGAAGAGGGAGGCTTCCGAAAAGCGGAAGTTCCATTTTTGGGTGGAACTCCACTTTAACTCATAAATTTTAGCTCACCTGCAGCCTCTGCATTTTGTAACTACCAAACTGGTGGGATCTGTGCTGCTATGGGGCTCATCAGGAAAGGGAAATTATGGTAAGTATCTGTTATTCAATTTTCCGTTTTACTGACGGCTGGGAACTAACTAGCCACATAGTGGAATCATAATACTACACACTCCTTAAAGCGGAGTTCCACCCAAAAGTGGAACTTCCACTTTAAGTGCTCCTCAACCACTTACATGCCACATTTGGCATGCAATTTTTTGGGGTGGAGTGGGGGCTTCGGTAGGAGTGGGACTTCCTGTCCCACTTCCTCCTTCCACCCAGGGACCGCCTCGAGACTTCTCCCCTCACTTTAGGCGATATCCAGGGTCCCAGGAGATCACCTGTCCATTCATAGAGTGCAGTGCAACTCGAGCATGCACAGTGAGTGGCCAGCCGTAAAGCCGAACACTGTCACGGCCGGGTGCCCACACTACGAATGGAGGTGCCGACCGGAGAGGGGGGAAGAGGAGTGCAGCAGGTAAGTGTCTGTTTATTAAAATGCTTCTGCCAAATTCAACTGTCATTAAGGTTGCTTTTGTACAATAATGAGCCATGATTGTATATATATTGATGCCGATGTAGCTGCCCTGCAGATCATCTCTGGGAGATTCGGCCTGCTGCCACTCTCAAGGTCGAGACCCTTTTAGTGAAAAGTGCCATGATTCCTCTGGCACAGCCAACCCTTTCAACTTGTAGGCCAAGGAGACGAGCTTAACCAACCAAGAAGAAAAGAGAAGAATGCAGAGGATGAAGGTGGGCTCCAATTTGTAAGTTAAGGTCCTTGAAGCATGGGATGGCGGGGCCTATACCCAGCTGTGCTGATATGAAGCAATTAGGAAATTTAGTTTTGAGGAGAGTGACTAATAAGAGAAACTCATTTTAAAGCAGTTGCAAAGGAAGATGTAAAAAAACAAAAAGGTTCAAACTCTTAACTTTGAAATGCATGCTTTAGCATTAGACCTAAGCCTGTTGTTCTTTAGTAAAAAAAAGTCATGGACATAACTACAAATCATAGGGTCCCATAGAAAAAAAGTAAAGGGCTCCCTGGCAACCTCATTCTGTGGTACCTGACACTGTCAATTGTGACAATACTATCACTGATTATAAAATATGCCTAAACCAAGCAAAAGTAGCACAAGAGCTGTCAGTCTAGTCAGTGCACTACTATAGACCAGTGGCTTGGTTGTGAGTGCAGGGAAAACATTTTTAACCTGACTTAGGCAGATTACTCTGTCCTGAGTAATCCAGATAGCAAGCAATTGTGCTGCAAGTTTCAAAAAGGAGTTTCTAAGCTATTGCTAGACTTGTCAGACTTCACAAATGTGTTACGCAATTGCAGCAAGTCCGCATTGCATGACTCCTGATCAACTTTCTTTACAAACATTCTGCAAGTTCTGGATTGGTCACTGTGGCAAACCTAGCCACTTCTAGAACGCTGGACGTTACATGTTAAAAGGTTGTCTGTATTATAGGCTATGTATTCTGCTGGGTCTTGTGTGGGCATAGTGATTGGTGTGCTGGCAGCCGTGGGCCACTGGCATTCAGGTACTTCGTTTTGTGTTGCCCAATCGGTGTTCGGCAGTTTTAAACCGAACTCCCACAACACATAACCCCAGACCCCAGCTATCAACCGACTTTTCCCTCATGCAGCAATGCCTGATGGGAGAATTATCCAGAATGTTAAGTTCCCCATCTGGTCCTCCCTGTGTTACCCCTGTTGAATCTATTTGGCTGTTTGGAAACCCCTTGCATTGGGAATTCTATAAATATGGAAGCCTGTGAATGAAAAGTCAGTTGACTCTCAGAGCTGTGTGTTGTCCGGTTACTGGGGAGATTTGGGACATTGCCTTACTTTTCAATGCTGACTGTGGATTTACCCTGGTTACCAGTGGAGATCGTGGAGTTTAATATTGTACTCCGCTACAGTCACGTTGTGCAATAGTCATCCCACCATAGGGGTCACTGGGGCTGAATTGAACACTGAAATGTTGCTCTTGCTCGAGGCTTGCCATACAAATTGGAAAAGTGTTAACTAGAACTTGTTCTTTAAGTGCTCTGCAAGTGTATAACTTGCCAATGAAAATGTGCATCAAGTTTACAGACTTACAATCCAACTCTGCCACAAATGTGTGGTAAGTTATCTTTGCTACCTGGGAACTCAAAGTAACTATTTAACTCTTATACATATTTAACATGTTTTTTCTTGCATAAATACATACATCAGTTGTTTTCTCAGTTTTTACAAAGAGACGCACTGGATTTTTTTAAGCCAAAATATGTAGTACCATAAGGTTATCCAGTGGCTAGAGAAAAACTGACAAACTGGGACCCCTCCATCTAGATGTACATCCCCAATCATCTTCTGTAGTTGGGTTCCCAATCCCATGCCACCATGCATGCCTGTCTTGCCATTATTTTACAGCTCCCAGTCTGCTAATTGGGGTATAATGTGGACCTTGGATTGTGCAGTAATGTTACGGGTCCTTCTTTCTGCGTGTTATCTGCCTCTGTACTCTCCTTGTGATGATTATGAAAAGTTCTTGACTAGTGAGAGGAAAAACAAAAGGCTGGGCATCAGGGACATTGGTGGGATTATGATAGATCTGGGGCAAACCTTATTTGACCATTACAGCAAATTAGATTTCAAAGGTATGCTACATCCAATAATACTAACTAAAAAAGGTATCCCTCACAAGAAGAACTTGTGTGGATAAAGGTGAATTTTAAAGACATGACACATATACAGTACACATATACAGCCATGGCTAAAAGTTTATACTAATTTTCACAAAGTCTGCTGCCTCAGTTTTTGAGATGGGAAATTGCATATACTCCAGAATGTTATGAAGAGTGATCAGACGAATTGCAAAGTTCCTCTTTGCCATGAAAATTAACTTAATCCCATAAAAAAAATTTCCACTGCATTTGTGAAGAAGGCTTCAGGGTGCCCAAGAAAGTCCAGCAAGCGCCAGGACCGTCTCCTAAAGAGTATTCAGCTGCGGGATCGGAGTGCCACCAGTGCAGAGTTTGCTCAGGAATGGCAGCAGGCAGGTGTGAGCACATCTGCACGCACAGTGAGGCGAAGACTTTTGGAAGATGGCATGGTGTCAAGAAGGGCAGCAAAGAAGCCACTTATCTCCAAAAAAAACATCAGAGACAGATTAATCTTCTGCAGAGAATATGGTGAATGGACTGCTGAGGACTGGGGCAAAGTCATATTCTCCAATGAAGCTTCTTTCCGATTGTTTGGGGCATCAGGGAAAAGGCTTATCCGGAGAAGAAAAGGTGAGCGCTACCATCACTCCTGTGTCATGCCAACAGTAAAGTATCCTGAGACATTCATGTGTGGAGTTGCTTCTCATCCAAGGGAGTGGGCTCACTCACAATTTTGCTCAAAAACACAGCACGAATAAAGAATGGTACCAAAACACCCTCCAACAGCAAATTCTTTCAACAATCCATTAACAGTTTGGTGAAGAACAATGCATTTTCCAGCATGATGGAGCACCGTGCCATAAGGCAAAAGTGATAACTAAGTGGCTCGGGGGCCAAAGTGTTGACATTTTTGGTCCATGGCCTGGAAACTGCCCAGAGCTTAATCCCATTGAGAACTTTTGGTCAATCCTCAAGAGGCGGGTGGACAAACAAAAACCCACTAATTTTGACAAACTCCAATAAGTGATTTTGAAGGAATGGGTCGCTATCAGTCAGGAATTGGCCCAGAAGTTGACTGAGAGCATGCCCAGTCGAATTGCAGAGGTCCTGAAAAAGAAGGGCCAACACTGCAAATACTGACTCTTTGCATAAATGTTGTGTAATTGTTGATAAAAGCCTTTAAAAACGTATAAAGTGCGTGTAATTATATTTCCTACATCACAGAAACAACTGAAACAAAGATCTAAAAGCAGTTTAGCAGCAAACTTTGTGAAAACTAATATTTGTGTCATTCTCAAAATTTTTGGCCACAACTGTAGTATATAAAAGTATTTTATTTCACAAATTTAAAAAATTTGTAAAAAAAAGGCCTTCACAACAAGCCCAAACAAGTGGGACACCCTTAAAGACTAAACCCTCAAATACTGGGCCAGATTCTTAACAAATTGCGTACCTGGCGGCGTAGTGTATCGTACCGCATTTACGCTATGCCTACGCCAATTACTGGAGCAAGTGCCATATTCTCAAAGCACTTGCTCCGTAATTTTTGGCGGCGTAGCGTAAATGCGGCGTCGTAAGGCCGCGTAATTCAAATAGTTAAGGAGGGGGCGTGCTGTATTTAAATTAAGCGCGCCCCCGTGCCGAACGAACTGCGCATGCGCATGCCTTTAACGTAGGCCACTGCGCATGCTCCGTAATACGCCGCAAATACATAGGTTGTGACGTGAACGTAATAAACGCACGTCCCTATTCACGACGCATTACGTAAACGACGTAAACGACGGAAAAAGCCGACGCTAACCCGACGGCCATACTTAACATGGCATACTGCGGACTGACGTAAGGTTACCCCTCATATAGCAGGGGTAACCTTACGCGTACGCAACCTACGTAAACTACGTCGCCTCAGCGCAAAAACTTTCGAGAATCGGCGTATCGTCTCATTTGCATATTCGGCGGGGAAATCGACGTAAACGCCACCTAGCGGCCGGCGTAGTATTGCATTTAGGATCCGACAGTGTAAATGATTTACACAAGTCGGATCCAAGCTTAAAACCGGCGTATCATGTTTTCAGAATAGAAAACAATGATACGCCGGAGGGAAATTCGAATTACACCGGTGTATGTGTACATACACCGGCGTAATTCCTTTGAGAATCTGGCCCACTGTCTAGAACTGGACAAGAGTATCCGGAAGACACGTACAAGTGACAGACTATTAAACACTCATGGTTACTCTTGTCTTGTGTTTTAAGGGTTAACTTTATAGGGGGTGTTCCCCTTGTTTTGGCATGTTGTGACGCCCTTTTTTACTAGCTTTAAATATTTGTGAAATAAAATACTTTTTTATATATATATATATATATATATATATATATATATGTGTGTATGTATATATATATATATATATATATATATATATATATATATATATATATATATATATATTGTGATAAAGTTGCAGAAATAGCGATAAATGTAGTGTAGCAAAGTCACTGGTCTTCAAGCAGAAATAGCAATAAATACAGATTTATTGCATCCAACAGAAAAATAATACAAATAAAAAAGCCTACTCCAACTTAGGAGGCTGACTAAACAGTAGTGTCCCTCACTACCTCTTACTGCAGGGGCTATTCTGGCCTCCAGTATGAAATAAACAAAGTAACAGTCCGAATAAACAATTATTTCTGACAGACCTTATTCCTTGGATATGCAGACAGCCTCCAGTCTGTCCATCCAGCGCAGCATGGATCTCACACTGAGCTCTCACTCTCCCCAGTCACTATCAGGTGTAGGCTAATTAATAGGGAGAGAGAGGAGGTTTACCTGTTGGCCAGGCTTAACCCCTTCCAAGACAGGGAAAGCTGACCTTTCCAACCTCTCGCTGACATACACAGAATCGTGTACCCTGTCACATATCCTCCCCCCCAGCTTAACACTTGTGTGGGACCACCTCTGCAAACCCATGTACTCGGGACAGAGCATCTGCATTACTGTGGAGGAGACCTGCCCTATGTCATACCACAAAAGTAAAGGGCTGTAGGGACAAAAACCACCTTGTGACCCGAGCGTTCTTGTCCCTGTTGGTGTGCATCCAGTTTAACGGAGCATGGTCTGTGACGAGGGTAAACCGTCTGCCCAACAAGTAGTATCGGAGCGTTTCCACTGCCCACGTAATCGCCAAACACTCTTTTTCGACTGTGGCATAGCGCTGTTCCCGAGGTAACAACTTTCGACTCATATATAGCACAGGGTGTTCTTTACCGCCCACATATTGGGACAAAACTGCGCCCAAACCCACCTCTAAGGCATTGGTCTGGAGAAAGAACTGAAAGAACCAGGTTTCCTTTAGGACATCCAGTATACCCCTGGGATGCCTACCATATAAAAGCTCAAATGGGGAGAAGCCCTTAGAACTTTGGGGAATCTCTTAAACTGCAAACAGGTAAGGAAGTAGCAAGTCCCAATCCTTCCCATCCCTGCTAACGACTTTTCTCAACATCCCCTTTAGGGTCCAGTTAAACCTTTCTACCAACCCGTCTGTCTGGGGTTAATACACTGACGTTCTCAGAGTCTGTACATTAAATAGCTGACATAGCTCTTTCATAATACAAGTTATTGAGTTTCTTCTAGGGTGGTCCTCTTTCCCAGGGTCCTCTTTCCCGTGGGCTCATCCGTAGTGATACACAGCACAAGTTTCTAAGTCAATATTCTTGTGATGTATTTTTGAATTAATCATGCAACCACTTTTTCCAGGCTTTATTCATACAAGAGCTGCTGTTAGTGTTCTGGATACATAGAGCAGGATTACAGAGACAGTTACAGTGAGGCTGAGGCCTCAGCTGCACCACCTTCTTTTGCAGCACCCTCTTAATTTGGCTTTGCCAAGCATTGATAACAGGTAATTTAATCACTTGCTTACTGGACACATATACCCCCCTCCTGCCCAGGTGAAATTTCACTGCGTCACTTTAACTGACAATTGCGCAGTTGTGCGGCGTGACTCCCAAACAAAATTGACGTCCTTTTTTCCCCCACTAATAGAGCTTTCTTTTGGTGGTATTTGATCACCGCTGCGGTTTTTAACCTCTGCGCTATAAATAAAAAAAGAGCGACAATTTTAGAAAAAAAATCAATATTTTTTACTTGTTGCTATAATAAATATCCCAATTTTTTATTTTATTTTTTAAAACCTTTTTTTTCTCAGTTTAGGCCGATACATATTCTTCTACATATTTTTGGTAAAAAAAAAAAAAAAAATCGCAATAAGCGACTGGTTTGCACAAAAGTTATAGCGCCTACAAAATAGGGGACAGAATTATTATTTTTTTTATTTTTTTTTACTAGTAATGGCAGCGATCTGCAATTTTTTTATTGGGACTGTGACATTATGGCAGACACATCCGACACTTTTGACACATTTTTGGCACCATTCACATTTATACAGCGAACAGTGCTATAAATATGCACTAATTACTGTATAAATGTGACTGGCAGGGAATGGGTTAACACTAGGGGGTGAGGAAGGCGTTAAATGTGTAGCCTAGTGAATGTTCTGACTGTAGGGGGAGGGGACTGACTGGGGGAGGTGATCGATCTGTGTCCCTATGTACAAGGGGCACAGCATCTGTCTCCTCTCTCCCTGACAGGACGTGGATCTGTGTGTGTAAACACACACAGATCCATGTCCTTGTCTGTGTAACTGCCGATCGCGGCCGTCAGGCACGCGCATTGGCATCTCAGTAATGCGTCGGGAACACGCGTGCGCCGCCGGCAGCGCGCGTGCCCCCCAGTGTCTGGAGCCCATATATAGACGGCCTCCCGGCAATTGGGATCCACACTGCAGCCGTACAAAGTCGTATGGCCGGCAGGAAGTGATTAATAAAACAGAGTTAAAAAAAAATACATATTTAGTCATTTTAATGCATATGCAAACAACTAAAACCATTTATAACTTCCAACTGGTGTTCTTTCAGTCCTCTGGTCCTCATTCATTCTAAAATTCATTAATTTAGATACATAGGGCTAGATTCAGGTAGTCCGCCTTATCTTTGTGTGGGCGTAACGTATGTCATTTACGTTATGCCTCCGCAACCTTTTCAGGCAAGTACTTTATTCACAAAGCACTTGCCAGTAAAGTTGAGGCGGCGTAGCGTAAATGGCCCATCGTAATTCAAATTTGGCAGGTAGGGGGCGTGTAGTATTTAAATCAAGCGCGTCCCCGCGCCGAACGAACTGCGCATGCACCGGCCGTGAAAAAATCCCAGTGCACATGCTCCAAACACGTCGCAAATTGTCAATGAAAACGACGTGAACGTAACTTACGCTCTGGCCCATTCTGAATTGACTTAAGCAAACAACGTAAACGACGTCCAATACGACGATGTCCCGACATCCATATTTAACATCCGCTGCACCTCACTATAGCAGGGGTAACTTTAAGCCGGGCGTAAGTCTTACGTAAACGACGTAAACAGATATGCCGGTCAGACGGACGTTCGGGAATCGGCGTATTTGCTCATTTGCATATTTTACAACAGGAAAGCATATCTCATTATGAGCATACGCTTAAATTTGGGCAGGCTCAGATTAGGACTTACTATGGTGTATCTACTGATACGCCCGTCGTAAGTCTTTCTGAATCTAGCCCATTATCTATACAACCACCATGGCTTGCTAGTCTCTTGTGAACAAGAAACAAAATACTGTTATTTGCCAAAGACTGCAAAAAATGTGCTTGGCCTTGACAAGAATTGAATGAATTCAATTCTATCTCCTTTTCTATTACAGCAACCTTTATTTTAGTGCTGAAGGCTCATTAATACAGCTGCTGCCCAGTGGCATATGAATAATTCCACTTCTGCTTGCTGTAATATTTTCTGAAGATGTTCCTTACATTTTTCCAGAGTGAACTAGACCCTGTTCTTTTCATATGTTTGATGAGCAGATTGCTGTTGTGGTTGGGAGGTAGGAGCAGCTAAAGAGGTCAATTATGAGATCTTTGACAATGTTTTGTTGGAGAAAGACAGTAAAACACTGCCATGGCTGTATAATGAATTATTTAAGCATTCTTTTTAGGTCATGCAAAGATGCAACAATGAGCTCAGGGGGGTCAGTACTGAAAACCAAGATAGCTCTGCTCAGTTATAGCTTCTATACACCATGCATATGAATTTATTATAAGATGGGTTTTCTTAAATAAACAGCTAACAACACAGAATATGCTATTGACAAGAAACTTGGGAAATTAAATAAGAAAAAAAGAAGTAAGTGTGGCACTTTGTTGTTGACACTTTGATGTTAATACGTTAGCAGTGATGTTTTAATGACTAGGGTGAAAAAATGATAATGCCTATGTCAAAGATCCACTTTTTTGTATAAATATGAAGATGAATCATGAAACATGTTTTATAGAGTAAATATGGTGAAATATGTTTTTCCAGTTTTTGGTAGTGATGAAAAGTTAATATGTGTTCTTTTTTTTAAATGCTATCCCTTATTAGGAGACCCTCCCTTTCTCTCTGGGGACCAGGAGAGGAATGATGAATAAAATCTTCTTCTCTCGCCCTTGACTGCCTCTTGTTTCAAACAGAACCACTACAATCCCTCCCATTTATTTGAGGACTTTGACACCTACTCTCATCTTAGTTTACAGAGAATAAGGAATTTTGGCCAACTTCAAGAGATTCACACTATTTCTAGTTTTTGCATTCTATCCAATTTTAGTTGCACGCTCGATTCTCGTTCTAGAGGTCTTTTTTGTTTAATGCAAACACCCCTCAATATAAAATATGTAAATACAACAAAAATGGGTAAGAATATGATCTACTTAAAGTGTTAATAAAGCCCACTTTGTAATTTTTACCTACAGGTAAGTCTATAATAAAGCTTACCTGTAGGTAAATTAAATATATCCTAAATGTGTATCGTTTAGGAGACATTCACCCTGTATGCAGCCGCTGATGTAACCGGAGTATGTTCTCTAAAGGTACAGCACACTATGCCGGACCTTCAGAGCTTCTTGCCGGAACCGAGGGCTCGAGTGTCGTGATCGCGGCTCCAGCCAATCACAATGTCGGAGCCCACGAACCCGGAAGAGAGGCCGAGGGAAGATGCCAGTCCTCTCAGCAGTGACCAGGCACCACTGGAAGGGCTTTGTTCTAAGGTAACCGATACATACCAGCTAGGGATGAGCTTTATGTTCGGGTTGAACATGTGTTTGACTCGAACATTGGCTGTTTGCCGGTTCGCCGAATAGTCAACAATTTGCGGTGTTTGCAGCAAATTCGAAAGATGCAGAACACCCTTTAAAAGTCTATGGGAGAAATCAAAAGTGATAATTTTAAAGATTATTGTCATAAAAGTATTTGGGGACCTGGGTCCTGCCCCAGGGGACATGTATCAATGCAACCCTTCAGGTCTGGTATGGATTTTAAGGGGAACCTCGCGCCAACATTTTAAAATAATGGTGGGGTTCCCCCCAAAAATCCATACCAGACCCCTATCCAAGCACGCAACCTGGCAGGCCGCAGGAAAAGAGGGGGGATGAGAGAGCGTCTCCCTCCTGAACAGTACCAGGCCACATGCCCTCAACATGGGGAGGATGTCCCCATGTTGATGTGGACAAAGGCCTCATCCCCACAACCCTTACCCGGTGGTTGTGGGGGTCTGCAGGTGGGAGGCTTATTGGAATCTGGTCAGTGCGCGGGTGACCCCGCCCCCCTATGCAATGGGAAACCCCCCATGTTGAGGGCATGTGGCCTGGTATGGTTCAGGAGGGGGAGTGCTCTTTCGTCCCCCTCTTTTCCTGCGGCCTGCCAGGTTGCATGCTTGTATAAGGGTCTGGTATGTATTTTTGGGGGGAAAACCACGCCATTTATATATTTTTGCACGGCTTTTCCCTAAAATCCATACCAAACCTGAAAGGCCTGATATGGAATTTGGGGGACCCCCATGCATTTTTTTAATCTTGGTTCGGGGTTCCCCTTAATATTTATACCAGACTCAAAGGGCCTGGTAATGGACTGGGTGGAACCCATGCTGTTTTTTTTTTAATGACTTGTATCTGTATTGCTGGGACCCGACAATTCATTATAGCTGCAAGTAGTTTTAAATTACTTTTTTTTCCTTTAGAAATTTCATTTTATGCAGGGACTGTTAGAAACACGGGAAACATGCGCTACTTTACAGGCATACTATGGACACCCCCCCAGGTACGGAATTTAAAGGAATATTTCACTTTTATTGTTTTACTTTAAGCATTAATAAAATCACTGCTCCCGAAAAAACTGCCATTTTTAAAACTTTTTTTGCATTGATACATGTCCCCTGGGGCAGGACCCAGGTCCCCAAACACATTTTATGACTATAAACTGCATATTAACCTTTAAAATTAGCACTTTTTATTTTTCATGTTCGTGTCCCATATTTTAACGGTGTTTGCGCGTTCGAACACATTTTTTGCCTGTTCGCATGTTCTGCTATGAACCAAACGGGGGGTGTTCGGCTCATCCCTAATACCAGCAATATTTTGCTATTGTCTTTTTGTTTTTATTATTCTGTAGCTGTTAACTACTGCTTTATGCAAAAAGTTATAAAAACATACTAGCACGAAAGAACTGCTTTTTTGATGGTAGTATACTCCTGTAAGCTTGGTCAAACATATAGCCTCCAATCCTCCAATATATTTAATAGGTTGTGCACAACCTGACAGCATAATACATATTTGGTTGAGTTGCCATTTTCACACACATGTTCTATTTATGAAATTTCAATGGTCTAGCACAGCGTTCTCCAAACTGCGGGCCATGGGGCCAGATAGGGCCCTTTGCTTGCTTTAACCTGGCTTTTGGGAAATTGTTTCATCCACTGATACCAACCATGGTTCATAATTCCCCCCACTGACACCAATGAAGGCACACAATTCCTCCCAATAACACCAACGACGGGGCACTATTTAATGACAGCATCAATGGGGCACAATTTGGGGCATAATGCACATCAGTGCAGTGCATTCCAGTGTTTTCAACAAAAGTAGAACATGCAGCATTTTTTTGGAAAGCACCAGAATGCACCAAAACACATCAAATACACACAGCATGACAAGGAATATCACATTGTTTTCAGTGGTGCCCATCCAAATCAATGCAACTCAGCTCTATGTGATTTTGGAAAAGATTCCCATACTACTGTGGCATGACTTTGTGTGATTTCAGCCACAGTGACTTCTATGTTATATCACAGAAGTCACATCAGCATGTGATAAGAAGTGATTTCTATGCAACTTTGATGGGTTATTGTTTTATTTTAACACTCACCTCACCTCTCAGGTCATCCTTGCTGCCTAAAAATACTACACTCTATTCCCAAGCACATGTCATTCACACCTGACGCATTAGGAACACACATCCTTTTTTTTGTTGCGTATTATTCACCCATAAACGCATAGGGCAGCACATTCACTTAAACCAGGTCTTTAGTCACGCATTCAGTTCTCTAATGTCTCCCTGCCTTTCTTGTGTTGTGTTGTGTTGTGCATGGAACAGGCCAGGCTATATTCTAAATAACTTAACTTTGGAGGTCCTTCCCTTTAACTTGCAGTCTAGTTCTTTAAATTGATTCGTAAGTGGTTTACCACTGTGGGCTACAGATATTTGAATTGAAGCTGTTGGTATTGTAGTTGCTGCTGCCCACCACTGAGGATGCGCCATACTCCATGATCCTAGAACTACAGAACCCTCTCTGCCATTTCTTTCTCCCCTTTGACCACCACTTCTCCTTTTCTCTCACCCCCCAGCCCCCCCCCCTGCTCAGTCACTCCTTTACAAAATTACACTTGCAGATTGTCTTAGAAATTCTTAGAAATAAAATGCACTAATGATAATAAGTTAGGGAATCATATCGGTTCTAGTAAAGATAGTTAATTTCTAGGATTTCTGGAGACAGAGGTAGCAGAGAAACTGGCTCAGTTAAAGCTTAATAAAACAATGGGTCCTGATAGTATTCATCCCAGAAAACTTTGAGATATAGTTGTTGGACCAATAACAGATCTTTTTAACCACTTGCCGACCAGCCGCCGTCATTATACTGCGGCAGGACGTCAAGATCCTGCAAACCATTATAGCTGTAAGTCGGTTCCTTTAAGCGGGATAGCAGGCGCAAGTGCTGCATTGCGGGGGTGTCGATGCTCGTGAGCCACGGGGAACACAATTAACCCCTTGATCGCCCCCTAGTGTTAACCCCTTCCCTGCCAATTAAATCTTTACATTAATTCGTGCATTTTTATAGCACTAATCGCTGTATAAATGCCAATGGTCCCAAAATGTGTCAAAAGTGGCCGTTGTGTCCGTCATAATGTCACACATCTGATAAAAATTGCAGATCGCCGCCATTACTAGTAAAAAAAAAATAATAATAAAAATGCCATAATACTACAGTATCCCCTATTTTGTAGAGGCTTTCGCGCAAACCAATCAATATACACTTATTGCTAGTTTTATTACCAAAAATATGTAAAAGAATACATATTGGCCCAAACTGAGAAAAAAATTGCTGTTTTTGAAAAAAAATGGGTATTATTATAGCAAAAAGTGCAATATATATATTTATTTTTTTCAAAATTGTTTATTGCACAAAAAAAAAAAAATCACAGAGATGATCAAATACCACCAAAAGAAATGTCTATTTGTGAGAAAAGAAGGACATCAATTGTGTTTGGGAGAAGTGTCGCAGGACCATGCAATTGTCAGTTAAAGCAACGCAGTGCCGAATCGCAAAAAATGGGCCCGTCATTGAGCAGCCAATTCTTCTGAAACTGAAGTGGTTAATCAATCTCTTCTAACAGGAGAAGTTGGCCATGATTGGCAGACAGCTAATATTGTACCTATTCACAAGAAGGGCAGCAAGGTAGAAGCTGGCAATTACAGGCCAGTGAGTTTAACATCAATTGTAGTCAAGTTAATGGAATCACTCATGAAAAGGATCATTGATCACCCAAAAATACGTAGCTTGCTGGACCTGAAGCAGCATGACATTACTGAGGGCAGATCATGCCAGACTAAACTGATTTTTTTTACTAAATTTACAAGTGTTTTGGACCAGGGTGGTGCTGTAGTCATAGCATACTTTGATTTCAGCAAGCCATTTGGCATTGTTCCACATAATGATCTAATACACAAGTTGTACACGCTAGAACTTAAAGGCTGCATTCACACCTTAGCGACACCTAGCGCGGCGTTTTGTACCGCGATTTTCCGCGACAAATTGCGGCGCTTTGTACCGCGATTTGCCGCGACAAAGCGCGTAGTTTTAAACCCAATCGTTTTTACAGGTTGTTGTCTGCTATGCCGAACGCCGAAGCCGCCTGAATACGCGTAACAAAAAAGGGTCCAGGACTTTTTTTAGCTTCACGCGATCACCGTTTCGGCGTTCGGCGTGGAGATGTGAACCATCTCCATAGAGATTAGTGTTATTTCTCCCCTCCAGCGTATCTGAGTGTCGCTCAGGTGTGAATGGAGCCAAAGGGGTTGTAAAGGTTTGTTTTTTATTTTCTAAATAGTTTCCTTTAAGCTAGTGCATTGTTGGTTCACTTACCTTTTCCTTCCTTAAATGTTTTGGCCCAGATTCACAGAGCGATTACGCCTGCGCAACTGGTGTTGCGCGTGCGTAAGTCTAAATGTGCGCGTGCGTTTAGATGCGCGCGATTCAGAAAACGAATTACGCCAGAAATCTACTTTTTTTTGTCCGGCGTAATTTCGTTAGACAGACGCATCCGTCCGCGCAAAAATGCGCTAGACACACCATTGATTTGCTAGTCAAATATGCTAATGAGGGAGTTGCGGGGATCCACAAAAAAACGCAGTTGCTGCGCAGGCTACGCGATGTGCGCAACAGCAAAATGTCCTGTCTAAAGTTAGAGCACCTAAAAGCTGGTCTAAATTTTGAAAAAACGTCTACATCTCACAGAAAGCAACACCGTTACTGAGGAGCAGACCACACACACGTGTTGCACTACAATTTGACTGCCAACATGCCAGGGGCATCGTCGCTCATAGCTGCACTAGTGAATTTAGATGACCAAAGAAGGAGGAGGGCACAGAGGATGGCACGGAGGATGGCACGGGAGAGGGTATACCGCACACACATAGACCTCTTTGGCATGAGTGATTCTGAGGTGTATGGCATCTTCAGATTCCCCCCTCATGCCATCCTGGAATTAACCACAACCCTGCAGGAGGACATCACCAGCCCAACACAACGCTCACATCCAGTGCAGCCACTGGTCAAGGTACTGGCAACACTCCATGTCCTTGCCAGTGGCTCTTTTCAGCGTACAAGTGGAGTGGTGGCTGGGATGTCACAATCCTCCGTGAGCAGATGTGTGCACCAGGTTGTCCCTGCAATCCTCACACGCTTGGCCAACCAAATCATCAAACCCACCACTGAGGACCTGCGGCTGAAGGCAATGACAGATTTCTACAGAATTGCCAGATTCCCACGCACCATCGGGGCCATTGATTGCACACATGTGGCACTCCAGCCCCCCCATGAGACAGAGCACATGTACCGCAATCGGAAGAATTGGCACTCCATCAACGTACAGGTGATAGTTGATGCCCAAGGCCTCATATGGCACGTCCGTGCCAAACACCCCGGATCCACCCATGACAGCTACATCTACAATCAATGCCACATCCGAATGGAATTCGATCAGAACGTGTATGGGAACACCTGGCTGGTTGGTGAGTGACATGGGAGTCAGGCATGACTATCCCCTCCCGTGATGCACACCTCACAAGTGGCACATGCATGACTAACATTCTCCTGTCTTTTCCCTTCCAGGTGACTCTGCATATGCACTGGGACCCCATCTCATGACTCCTATCCGGAACCCCCAAACCCCAGGGGAGGAAAGATACAATCAAGCACACATCAAAACCCGTGCAGTGGTGGAGCGCACCTTTGGCCTCCTGAAGTCACGTTTCCGATGCCTGGATAAGTCTGGGGGTACACTGTTGTATTCCCCAAACTTCGTGTGCCATATCATCGTTGCATGTTGCATGCTGCACAATCTCGCAGTGAGGAAGGGCCTGCAGGTTGAGCTACGTGATGACCTGACCCCCCAACCAGACAATCAACCCCTAACCGAGGATACCCCGTCTTCTGAGGGAAGAGCAGTCAGGAGGCAGCTCATATTGGGCATCTTTGCACGTTAAACACACACATTAATCATGGCACAATGAGAATGCATGCATGCACACCACTGTGGTCCCTAGCACACACACCCCACATCCTCATCAAATTGGATTGGCACCAGTCCACCATGCAGGACTGGTGAGCAGTAACGCCACGTCAAGGCTCCAATTATGTCACTGAACATTCATACACCAATCACACGGACCTGAGGATCACTTCTCCCTGGTCCTGGGGAACCCTTCTCCACCAAAATTGAGGATGACACCCCTTTTCCAGCAGGAATGTCACCCCCACATTCAAACAGCATGCACAACCCAAAATTTAAAAAAAATGTCAGCAAAAAAAAAAAAAATGCAAAAAATGTCAGCCAAAAAAAAAAAAATGCAAAAAATGTCAGCCAAAAAAAAAAAGGGGGGAAAAAAATTTGTGCCCTCTGCGCGAGCCACGCCTGGGGCGCCCCCGGCCACGGCCCCGGCTCCTCAGGGGAGACTCATGGGGGAGGGGCAAACCCGGGGAAGGAGGAGCAGCCCCTGATATCTGCCCACCTGGCGGCCTGCCCTCCAAGGCCACGGCAATTCTGTCCAGGGAAGCACCAAGTGTTGCCGTGTTGGCCTGGATAGCCTGGGTAAGGGCCCTCACATCCTGCCCAACGCCTGCTGCTGTAGTCTGCAGTTCATTTAGGCAGGTTGTGAAAGCCCGGGAGTGGGAGTCCAGGTTACCCAGCGTATCCTTCATGGAGGACAGGCTCTCCTCCACCCGCCCAAAAGTCTGGCAGAGCTGTCCCAGATGGCGGGTCTGGAGGGCCTGGTCCCTTCGCAGACTGGCGGGCAGGAGATTGGGCGCCCCCCTGGTGCTCTGGGATGACATCCTGCCTCCAGCTGATGGTTGTGGGCGGGGAGAAGGGGAGGCCCTTGTGAGGGGAGCCATGTTGGGGGAGGAGGGGGGGGCTCCCCCTTAGGGAGGGCAGGCTTCTGCCAGCCAGAGGGGAAGAGTCCGCACAAACCACTCGTCCAGTGCCTGACTCCTCCTCCTCATGATCGTCCTCCTCCTCATGATCGTCCTCCTCCTCATGATCGTCCTCCTCCTCTCGAACCTCCTCCGCGGACTGTGGCCTTGTTGGGGGGGCCTCATTAGGCTGCTGTCCTGGTGTTGGAGCGGTCAGGCCAGATGGCCCTGCACCCTCCTGCACATCTGTGGATGACACAAACCATTCACAGGTTGGAGGATCCACACACTTGGCACATATTCCCTTTCACCCCCTCCCCCACACATGCTACACACCTGATAGAACAAAAAACCTTACCTGGCACCGCGGGGACCGGACTTGTGTCAAAGCCTGGCAGGCCCTCCACTTCATGCCGGTGAAAGGTCAGGGCCACCACATGCTCCGTCGCTGTAAGCCTAATACGGCATGGTGGGCCCCCTCCTGTGCCCCTGGCATGGGCATGCATTGCGGCCAGTTTTTTTTTCACCAGACGCCGGAGATCATTTATTTTTTTTTCGATCCCAGACCGGGTCCGTGTCTCCCCCTCCCCCGATGAATTCACCTGCTCCGTGATCCTATCCAATATCTCCCTCCTCCTGGCCGGGGTGGTGGTGGCACTCTGCGGGCCGTGGAGAAAACGCCCATACTCGCTAATGGCCCGGGCAAGAATTCTTTTTTCCCCCACAGTAAAATTAAGCTTTCTTTTTCTCTCAGTCATACTTCCAAACAAACTCACTACCAGTCTCCAAAAATCAGTCACAAATACAAGCACAACCAATCAGGCAAGAACACACACAAAGAGAAAACGAACACCCAAAAATCACACTAGCACTCAGCAAGAAACAGTCACCAAAAAAAATAAAATAAAAAATAAAGCAAGAAAACAAACGAACAAAAATATATCAATCAAACAAACAGTCTCTCAAACACTTATCAAAATACACTTTCACAAATATACCAACAAGCACTTGATCACACAGAATACTAATCTGACAACTACAAGACACACTGCAACGAACAACAGGAACAAAAGCACTTGGTTCAATGGGAAGGGACACAAAGGGATGTACTTTTGCAATGCAAGTGCGTTTGTGTGTGTCTATTTATGCTGTCTGCGTAGTTCACAACGTTGCCCTAGTCCATTTCCAATTTCACTGATTGCGCCGCTCCCGAGTTGTGAGCATGCGCACAGCGGAGCTGACATGGTCTCCTTCACGCGCGCATGCGCGAGCCGGCCGGCCCTTCATTTGCATGGGGTCACGGCTCATTTCAATGTAACACGCCCACGTCCCTCCCAATTTGTATTACTCCTCCTTACGCCTCTGGAAAAAACCTTACGCTTGCGCAATTTCCTGCGCAAAAGCTACGTGAATCGGGGGATTACGCGGCTAGATGGCGCAAGTCTAACGTAAAGGCGGTGCACTACGCCGGTCCAATAATGCGCCGATGTACGTGAATCTGGGCCTTTATTTCTTTGTTTTCTTTGTCTGAATTTCTCACTTCCTGTTTCTCCTGAGTAATCTGTTCAGTCAGCTGTTCTAAATGACTTTTTTTAATGTCATTAAAAACGATTGTGTGTGGGCTCCAGAGCATTTTTCACAACGTAAATAATGGCCATTAAAAACAGTGTCATTTTTAACGTTGTAAAAAATGGTCGTGTGTAGGCTAAGGCCGCGTACACACAATCAAATCTATCTGCTGGAAACGGTCGGCCCGACCGTCCCAGCAGACAGATTTGATCGTGTGTACGGGCGAGCAGACGGATTTGGCCAGCCGACAGATTTGAAAGCATGCTTTCAAATCTGTCGGGTGGGAACCCGTCCGCCCGACATGTCTGCTGGTTAGTACGCTAACCAGCAGACATGTCTTCTCACACACGCGTCAAATGGATTTGACGCATGCGCGGAAGTGATTTTCTTCCTGGTGCGGTGACGTGGCGGCGTCAACGTCACCGCCACGTCACCGTGCCGTCTGCCGGGGGGGATTTTGGTTTGATCGTGTGTACACGATCAAACCAATATGTCCCCAGCAGACAGATTTGTTCAAATCGGTCTGCCCGACCGATTTGAACAAATCTGTCTGCTCGTGTGTATGGGGCCTTTAACGACCTGAAAAAAGGCACATGCTCCGAAGCCAGTTATGAGACGGGAGCGTTTGTTCTGGTAAAACTAGCATTCGTAATGGAGATAAGCACATTCATCACGCTGTAACAGACTGAAAACCGTGAATCGTCTTTTAGTAACACAAAATCAGCAAAAGCAGCCCCAAGGGTGGCATCATCCGAATGGAACTTCCCCTTTATAGTACCGTTGTAAGTGTTGTACGTCAACGCGCTTTGCTAGAGCATTTGTTTTCCCGATCGTGTTTAACAATAATAGGGGTTGAAAAAAACGTTGTCGTGTGTACGCGGCATTAGATTTTTAGCGATCGCACTTCCAAGTGCACTTTTACTGCAATTTCAAGTGCACTTTGCATTTGTAGTGCAAAGTGGATTTGCACTTCGTAAAAATAACCCCCATAGTTTCTTCCAGCAGTCCAAACATTTTGGATTGTTTTTGATTTGTAGAATAAAGAGAATCTGTCAAGATTGGGCTTATGTGGGAATCAGAACATTTTGTGTTTTTAACAATGCAGGTTTACTTATGAAGTGTGTATATTCCCCTTTGCCTCCAAACAAATGTCAGACTGTACACAATGCAACTGCTAGACTCCAGGTGATTTCTAAAAGTATAATTGCCTCGCCCATAGCAGTTCCCATGTCTCTCCAGGCAGGCTTCTTTAAAAATTGTAGAGTAAATTGGTAAACTTGAGATTCAAGCATTCTTTTATGTAGTTCCTAATATTTCCCCCTCTCATTTTTTTTGCATATGCACACTGTTTGAGTTATAATACATATGCAAAATTTCCAACAAACCTAGTTAATTAATGTAGTATATTTTGCCCAAAGAATGCATATTGCTTTTTTTTTTTTTCAAATTTTATATGTGTATTTATTTTCTCATAATTTAAGGAGTATGTATTATTCAGAATCCTGACTTGAATATTGTTTTACTTTAAAATAACTCATCCGAAAACAGTATACTTAAAACACCATAGGAAGGAAATCTAGTTCACATTATATGTTTATAATAATCTTTTTAAGTAAAAGTGTGATATTGGGAAGACATTTACAGTAGTATGCTTATGACTAAAGTTTTACAGCACTGCACAGCATAAGGCATACAAATGGATGCATTAGAGGTATTTGTATTTGCTTCCCCTGTGCTGGCTTTTGAAGCTTTCACAGAGGTGCCTGAAGGTCTTATTGTCTGTCATGGAAATGTTAGTAAAGATGAGCAGATGATTGCTGAGGTTGACTGTGATGCAAATTTCCTTGATGTCTTGAAAAATACGTTAGCTGTCTATTTAGCAAAGATGGATAGTGTTATCCTGTTTAATTTGAACACAACAAGAATGTTGATTCAAGGAGACACTGCCAAGTTAAGGTCACAAGGAATATTTATTTACCTCTGAAAACAAGCCAGCCTGCTACTTCACTTGTGATTTTTAACTTGTTTTCCTCAACATCAATAAAGGACAAAAGCCGGTATGGGATCAATTTTTTAAATCTATTTTTAACTCATCTGTCTTTATTCTGCATGATTGCTTTGTGTCTGTCTGTTCTCTTCTTTAATAAATAAATATTGAATAATTTGTTCACCAGTGCATAGCTATTACCTGCCATGAGCAACATCTGAATTATTTGCTTTATAGAATTATTATCCTATTGTCATTTTTATAAAACGGCTCATTTAATGCTCCCATTAGGTCATTGGGTAAGGTGACTCAATGATGTGTAATCTACTTTTCAACTTTGCCTGAAAAAAATACAGAAAAGTAAAGATTTTATTGAATTCTGTCAGCTTTAATTTTAGATGTTCTAGCAACTGAAGATTACTGGTTTATCTGTTAATTGCATAAATCAATTTCAGTTCAGTGTGTTTCCTGCTAACCTATCAAACTCAATATTATTCATTAATTGCTGGATACATCTCCCAATAAAACATTTGATTTGCTGTAAATATTATTATGAGGTCTTTTCACACAATGAAGGAGAATTAAAATGTTTTCTAAATGAAGGACAACATAAGTCAAAAGGCTTGAAGTGTTACTAAGCCCACAACAGTAAAATCAGTCTGTAGAGGCAGTAAAATATGCTTGTTATACTCACTGTGGAGCCCAAGAGGTTAATCCTCTGCATTGTGTAAAAAGGCTGTTTGATCCTGTCTTCTGTGATCCTCCCCTTCTCCCACAGTGCCCAGTGCATCTGCTGATAGTACAGAGCCCTAGGAGGCACACTGCACATGCTCAGCTTGGTGTGTATTGCTAGAGATTTTAAATTGTTTTGGGGGGAGAGTGCATGTGATCGGCACCCAGCCAATCAGCACTGTCCACACAGAGGATCAGGGGTCATGTAGCATTATAGGACAGTCAGGAATGAAAACTTCTCCTACAAGCTTTAACCAGTGCTCAGCCAGAAACTTATAGAAGTCACAAGTCCATGTTCTGTGTACTGTGGGTGACTAGATATAGTGAATGCAGGGTCCTGAGTTTAGTAACACTTTAATGATATTTACAGGACCTGTTATAATACATGGGTAAGCAACAAATGCTGTAGAATATATACTAAGGCTGACTACCTTGTACATATGTACATATGTAGCCCTCTAAGGAGCCGCAGGTAAACTAGGATCCTTCACCCTGCACAGCCAGACAAATCACATTTTTATAGGCACTTCAGAGTCAGAGAACAGTCTGTGACGTTCTTGTTTTGATATGTATTGAGGGTATTAACTTGGATAGGGATGGGAGGTTATGGGCTGCACTCTTGACTTCAACAATAACTTCAGGGACAACTCTTCCTACATACAGCTCTGTGGCAGGCGCAGAACTATGAAGTGCCTCATGCGCTGTGGCATTAGAAGAATTGTGATATCTCTAACTTTTCAATCCAACAAGACTGTCTATTACTCTGAAATTCCTCTAGTGCCGTTCTATGGAAGCAGTAGGTTTAAAGAGCACACCAAAATGCTTAAAATAACTTCTTTAATAACTTCAATTTTCTTCATATAAAATACTGCTGCTTTGCAGCAGACAGTCCATGTACAAAAACTTGTGATGAATAAAGTATAACAGAAAATGGTGGTTCAAATATTCAGTCTTGTCATTTAACATAAGATGGTGGATATAGTTCTTTCTTTTCCCCCCTCTCTCTCTCTCTCTCTCTCTCTCTCTCTCTCTCTCTCTTTCTCTCTTCTCTCTTCTCTCTCTCTCTCTCTCTCTCTCTCTCTCTCTCTCTCTCTCTCTCTCTCTCTCTCATAACTGTGGTTTGCAGGGTTAGCTTAGTTTGGTTTGAAGGTTTGGGTTTGATGAGTGATGAGTGATTCAGGTTTGGTGGAACTACAAGTGAACACACAGCTAAATCAGTATACAGTTCTAATCACACTAGTTACAATAAGAACATATATATAACTGTATAATTACCTAATTTTGCCCTCTGGCTTCCATAAGAACTGCTCCCTGTATGTCTCTGTGTGTCTGCTTGCTTTGCTGTCTGCATGTGGCTCTGTCTCTGTGGAATGAATAATTTGCAGAGCACATGTACAGCACTAGGAACCTCCCAGACAGAGTGGATGCAAAGCTGGCTGTGACTGGTCAAGATTCTGCTCAATGTGAGATTGGCTGTGATTGGGCCAAGGCCTCTGATGAGTCACAAAAGCTTAACTCTATGCTTGCTGGCATGAATTATACTGTTATTTCTTACCTACTGCTGCCACACAAACAAATGACTCTTAAAGGCATATTTTTTCTTTTGCTTCTGTGAACACAACATACAACTGTTATATAACATCCAAACACAAAATCACAGTGAATAACTCTGCCTTTGTCTCTCGCATATAAAAATGTGCTCTACATTAGGTTCTTAGCAGGTTTAGCAGTATATACATGTAAGTTATATTAGCTACCTAGGACAGGTTCTAGCTGGACAGCTACACTCCCACCAAAATTACCTAGTTCTTGTTCCCTATAGTAGGATGTGAACATGAATTTGGGGAATTTTCTATCAGGTTCTCAACTTTCCAAGTGTCTTTTATCACTCTCAAGTTGAACAACTAACTTCTGTATAGGACGTTCCAACTTGAGTGGAGTGGTGAGATGTTTTCCCTTTTTGTCAAATTTTGAGTCTCCTATTTGTAACAACGCTCTTCTTACTAGTTTGTCTTCATCCTTTTGAACTTCTAGAACTTTGGCCAATTTCCATTGACTTCTAGGTAAATCTTCTTCTTTCACTAATACTATATCACCAACTTGGACATTTCTCCTTGGTGTTTGCCATTTACTTCTCAGCGTAAGATTGCCTAATTACTCTTTCCTCCATCTATTCCAAAACTGTTCTGATAGATATTGAACTCTTCGCCATCTCTTTTTGGCATATAAATCCTCTTTGGTGAATTTGCCAGGCGGTAGTTGTGTGCAATCAGACTTAAGGTGAAGTAGATGGTTAGGAGTTAAAGGTTCCAAACTTGTTGGATCATTGATGTTGTCAACTGTAAGTGGACGACTGTTAACAATAGACATTACTTCATAGAATAGGGTCCTAAGTGAAGCATCATCCATTCTTCCAGAGTTCTTTTTCAACATTGAACTTAGCACATTTCTTACAGTTCTGATTTGTCTTTTCCAAACTCCTCCTGTGTGGCTTGCATGTGGAGCATTTATATGAAAGTCACATTGATTCTGTGACAAGTACTCAGTTACCTTTCATTTATCGATCTCCTTTAGAGCTTTCTTCAATAAATTTTTTGCTCTGACAAAATTAGATCCTTGATCAGATCTAACCTCTCTGACAGTACCTCTAATGGTACATCTCAAGGCATTGATGAATGCGTGAATTGACATATCTTCTAACATTTCCAGATGAATTGCCCTGGAGCTCAGACATGTGAATATTAGTCCATATCTCTTGTACTCCTTGCGGTTCTGCTTGGTGATCAATGGGTCGAAGCAATCCATTCCACTATAAAGAAATGGTGATGATGGGTTTACACGATCTACTGGTAAATCTGCCATTCTTTGTTCTTCGGTAGGTCTACGCGCCTTTCTACAGGTTACGCATTTATTTATATACTTTGCTATAACTTTGCTTCCTTTCACTATCCAGTAACCACCTTCTCTCAAACAGTTCTGGGTAAAGCTTCTTCCTTGATGCAAGGATTTGTTGTGGTAGTGATCAATAATCAATCTTGTGAAAGTAGAATTTTTGGGTAGAATTGCTGGATGCTTCACTCTGCTGGGTAACGATGCATTTTCCAGTCTCCTTCCTACCTTCAGTATACCATCCTGTAGAACAAGATTGAGCTTGTACAGTGGGTGGTTGTTAGGAAGCCTTTTAGGTTCTTGACTAAGTCTCTTCAACTCTTCACTATAGAATCTCTGTTGAATGAGTCTTATGACTGTTTCTTCAGCTTTCATTTTTTCCTCTACATTCAATGATTCCTTCTTTCTGATTCCCTTTGCCAAACATTGAATTCGAGCTACTACGTTTATGACCGTATTCCATTTTGAACATCTGGCTAGTCTTTCAAGTATGTCATCTTGACATTTGGCAGCAGTGCTTAATGTTTGTACAACCTTTACTTCTGGATCACCCATAGACAATTCTGTGTAACCTTCACTGGGTATGATCTCCTTTTCCCAAAGGAACTCTGCATCGTTGAACCAATTAGAATTTTTCAATTCTGATACATTCAGACCTCTTGAAGCATGATCTGCCGGGTTATGCTTTGTATCAATGTGATGCCAATGTTCCGGATTTGTCATTTCCCGAATTTTCTGAACTCTGTTGGCGACAAAGACATGGAATCTTCGAGCTTCGTTGTTTATGTATCCTAGGACAACTTGTGAATCTGTCCAAAAATATTCTTCATCTATTTTTAACTCCAATTCATCTCTTAGAAACTTGCTTACTGATGCTGAAACAACAGCTGCTGTCAGTTCAAGTCTTGGTATTGTTTGAATACTGGTAGGTGCAACTCTGGTCTTTCCCATAACCAGGGCACAATGTATTTTTCCTTCTCCTATCACTCTGATGTAGGAGCACTGACCATAGCCATAACTACTGGCGTCTGAAAAGTGATGAAGTTCTATTTTCTTGTACTCTCCGAAATCATGAGGTACAAAACATCTGTGTATCTGAACTTCTTTCAAATTTTGCAAGTCTCTTATCCAAGTCTCCCACCTTGGCCTCAAATCTTCAGGTATGGGTTTATCCCATCCCAACTTCCGTCTGCATAATTCTTGTAGTAGTTCTTTTGCTTTAAGGATTACTGGGGCCAAGAATCCCAGTGGATCATATATTGAAGCCACTGCAGAGAGAACGGTACGTCTGGTTGCAACTTTCTCTTCAAAGGATACTTCAAAGAAGAACTCATCGTTCTCTACATTCCATCCCAAGCCAAGTACATTCTGAACTGGAAGATGATCATAATTGAGATCTACATTCTTCATTGTTGATGCACGTTCAGAGTCACTGATGGATTCCAGTACCTCCCTGTTGTTTGAGATGAATTTGTGAAGGCGCAGGTTTCCTTTTGCGCATAATTATTGACTTTCCTTTACTAATTTGATTGCAGATTCTGTGGATTCTAGACTTATAAGACCATCATCTACATAGAAGTTTTTCTTAAGAAAATTTGCTGCTGATGGACAATCCTTTTCATTTTTATTAGCCAAGTACCTAATACCATAATTGGCGCAACCTGGAGACGATGCTGCTCCAAACAAATGTACTTTCATTCTGTATCTGTATCTCCGTCCTCCCACCATAGGAACCTCAGGAAGTCTCTATCTTCGTTCTTCACATGGAACTGGTGGAACATTTTTTCAACGTCACACATGACCGCTATGGGATACTTTTTGAATCTACAGAGTACTCCAGGCAGAGTGTTTGTAAGATCTGGTCCTTTTAGTAGATGATCGTTCAATGTAACACCATCATACTTTGCTGAGCAATCAAAGACTACTCTAATTTTATCTGGTTTCTTTGGGTGGTAAACACCTTGATGTGAAATGTACCACACTTCTCCTTCTTTAGGTTGGTAATTCACCTTCTCTGCATGTCCTTCTTCAAGGATACCTTCCATGAATTTCAAATAATCCTGCTTGGATTTGGGATCTCTTCCCATCTTTTTCTTCAAGCATTTCAATCTTGCTAGGGCAAGATTTCTGTTATTTGGCAGACGAGGTCGTTCTCTGAAGGGTAAGGGCATTTCATGATAACCTTGTTGATTCTGCTGAATACTTTCTGTGTACGAACTTTATGTCTTCTTGGGATACACTCTTCTCTTCAGAACTTTATGTCTGCAAAGTCAGATTCAAGGATCTTGATTACTTTTGCTGAACTTACAGTTGGTAGCTCTTGGACAGATATTCGATGACACAATCCTGTCACCTGTCTTGAGTTTGCAATCTGCTGTTTTCCTCCAACAACACCCCATCCTAGATCAGTTTGAACAGTGTAGGGTTCACCCTTCCCTCCTGTGAATACCTCTCGTGGCACCAAAGCTTCGGGACAATCGTAGCCTATCAACAGTTTGACACCAAATTCCTTCAGCGGTGACATCTCATGAGATATGATAGATAGGTGCTCCCATTTATTGGCTGTTTCACAGGTAGGTATACGATCTCGATCTAGAGGTATGTCGTCTTTCGTATAAGATGGAGGTAGATTTAATGTGAGGTTTGAATGAAGTCCTCTAACTCTCAGTCCTTTAACCTTTTGACTGTTCACTAATGTGTCTCTCCCCGTCATTGTGGTGAGCTTGAGCTTCACTGGTTTTGTAGCCAGTAGTGCATAGGCGTATACCTTCTTGTTCCTCCTTTTAGGATTTGAAATGCACCCTGGTACAACTATTGATGTGCCGTTGCTTTCTCCTTCCCTTATTCTGCAAGAGAATACTGATAGTTTATTTTCTTCCTCAGCATCTTTAGGTATTGAGGATTCATCCTTCTTCGGACGTTCTTCATGTAGTGGGTAGGATGGCGTCCTTTGCAGATGCTGCATGTAGCCTTTTTCTTACATTCCTTTGTAACATGGCCTTTTCTTAAGCATCCAAAACACAGTTGGTTATCAAGTACAAATTTTTTCTTTTCATTTGAGGACTTCTCTTTTAATTGTTGGCACTTGTGTATGGAGTGGTTCTCTCCACAGAACATGCACTTAAAGGTAGTCTGAGGATTTGTCGGTTCTGTCTCTTTACTGAACCCAGTAGTGACTTTAAGCTTGCTTTCACAGGTATCTAGACCTTTAGCTGCTGTGTTGATTGCAAAGCTAGTTGCTCTTGCACGTCTTGTATCTCTCGCAGGCCTTTCTTCTAAGGATTTTAAGGCATGAGATGCTGTTACTGGATTACATGCTATTCGTGCTTCCCTATTAACGAACTCAGAGAACCTTTAAAACTTGGAAAGTCCTTATTTATATCTAACTGTTCAGTCACATAGCGATTCCATCTAGAAGCCACTTCTTCAGGTAGCTGGGCTAGCATCCTGTGATTTTCTAGATAGTCGTTCAGTACTTCTAGTCCTCGTATATGTGGGATGGCATTGCTGCATGCTTGCAGGAAATCACCATACTCTTGGAGTTTGAAGTGTTCCTTGGGACCTATTTTAGGCCAGTTATTCAATATCTCCCTAAAGGCTATTTGTACTAAGAAAGGATGACCATATCTTGCATTTAACTTTTCCCAGGCTTGCTCATAGGCTTCTTCGTCTGTTCTATTCTATTACACTCTCTCTCTCTCTCTCTCTCTCTCTCTCTCTCTCTCTCTCTCTCTCTCTCTCTCTCTCTCTCTCTCTCTCTCTCTGTAAGTTATTAAAGCATTCTCTGATAAGAACATATATATATATAACTGTATAATTACCTAATTTTCCCCTCTGGCTTCCATAAGAACTGCTCTCTGTATGTCTCTGTGTGTCTGATTACTTTGCTGTCTGCATGTGCCTCTGTCTCTGTGGAATGAATCATTTGCAGAGCACATGTACAGCACTAGGAACCTCCCAGACAGAGTGGATGCAAAGCTGTCTGTGACTGGTCAAGACTCTGCTCAATGTGAGATTGGCTGTGATTGGGCCAAGGCCTCTGATGAGTCACAAAAGCTTAACTCTATGCTTGCTGGCATGAATTATACTGTTATTTCTTACCTACTGCTGCCACACAAACAAATGACTCTTAAAGGCATATTTTTTTCTTTTGCTTCTGTGAACACAACATACAACTGTTATATAACATCCAAACACAAAATCACAGTGAATAACTCTGCCTTTGTCTCTCACATATAAAAATGTGCTCTACATTAGGTTCTTAGCAGGTTTAGCTGTATATACATGTAAGTTATATTAGCTACCTAGGACAGGTTCTAGCTAGCCAGCTACAAGCTCCACTTCTTCCCTTGCTAGCAAAACCCAGCAGGAACACTGTGAACATTCTGACAGTCAATCAGTCAGCCGAGAGCTATGGCTCATTACAAGCAGGAACCCGAGGCCCCTTGGTTGTGTAGAAGAATTTTAGTGACTAACTTGTACAACTTGTGCAATTAAACTCTGCTTGTGTACCAGAGCAGTACCAGAGCAGTAACTCAACCATGAGATACTACAGTGCAATAACTCATAAATAACAAAGCTGTGTTAAAAATTAAGTTAATTAAACATCTGTGTTTAGTTGTCAATTAATATGAACAGTGAAGACATCAATATATGAAAAAAAAATACAAGAAAGTCCACAGGAGTCCACAAAATTCTCCTTAAGAAATACATAAATGTTGGGAGTATCCATCACCGTGATGGATACTCCTCTCACATAAGTGTAAAAACAGTAAAATCGCACTTACATGATAAAAAAATGTAAAGCAGTAACAAATTCTTCGCCAGCAATACACATAGCACCCACATTTCATGGATCACTGAGATGCAATAATGTCAGCACGCAGCTCCTCCTAAAGCGTTTCCTAATATAGCGCAAAAAATAAAAATCGCAGAGGCGATCAAATACCACCAAGAGAAAGCTCTATTTGTGGGAAGAAAAGGACGCAAATTTTGTTTGGGAGCCACGACGCACGACCGCGCAATTGTCTGTTAAAGCGACGCAGTGCCGAATTGTAAAAACCCCTTGGGTCATTTAGCAGCATATTGGTCCGGTCCTTAAGTGGTTAAAGAAATGATATATAGGATACCACACTATTGGTGCATACTGTATGTACACTTACCACACATTCCCTGTCCCCTAAGGAGAGATCTTGGAGACACTATTAACCCCTTCCTTACCAGCCCATAGGGGAATCGCGTCATGGTGATCCCCTCGCCGATGAGACTGGACGTTGCACAACGTCCAGTCTTCACGGCGTTCTAGGGCGCGCGCCAGCGCGCCCGCGGCACCACTCGCGGTCCCGCGCGCGTGCCCGACGGCCGTGATTGCCGCCGGGCACCCGCGATTTCCGGCAAACACGTCAGGAGTGTGGATCTGTGTGTGTAAACACACAGATCCACCTCCTGTCAGCGGTGAGGAGACTGATGTGTGTTCCCAGTACAGAGGAACACACATCGATCTCCTCCCCCTGTGAGTCCCCCTCCCCCTACAGTTAGAACATACTTTAGGACACATTTTAACCCCTTCAGCGCCCCCTAGTGTTAACCCCTTCCCTGCCAGTCACATTTACACAGTAATCAGTGCAGTTTTATAGCACTAATCGTTGTGTAAATGTGAACGGTCCCAAAAATGTGTCAAAAGTGTCCGATATGTCCGCCGCAACGTCACGGTCACAAAAAAAAAAAACGCAGATCCCCGCCATTACTAGTAAAAAAAAAAAAAAAAAAAAAATGCCATAAATCTATCACCTATTTTTTAGACGCTATAACTTTTGCGAAAAAAACCAATCAATATACGATTATTGCGTTAGAATACGTATCGGTCTAAACTGAGGGGAATAAAAGTTTTTTTTTAAAAAAATATTGTAAGATGTATTAAATAAAAAGGAAAAAATATTGTGTTTTTTTAAAATTGTCGCTCTTCTTTTGTTTATAGTGCAAAAAATAAAAACCGCAGAGATGATCAAATACCACCAAACAAAAGCTCTATTTGTGTGGGGAAAAAAACATAATGATTTAATTTGGGTACAGTGTTGCCTGACCGCGCAATTGTCATTCAAAGTGCAACAGCGCTGAAAACTTTGTGGGTTCACTGGAACTTTCTTGTATTTTATTTATTTTCCTTTTTTTTTGCATTATTGCAGGTTTACCGCAGTATATTGCAGTGCATTAGTGCATGTTTAACGCAGTATATTTCAGTGCTAACTGCACGTTTAACACAGTATATTTCAGTGCATTTGTGCATGTTTACTGGAGTATATTGCAGTGTGTTACTGTATGTTTAACACAGTATATTTCAGTGCATTATTGCACGTTTACCACAGTATATTGCAGTGCGTTACTGCACATTTACAAAAGTATATTGCGGTGCCTTACTGCACATTTAACACAGTGGGCTAGATTCAGGTAGATGAGTGTAACTTTGTGCGGGTGTAGCGTATCCTATTTACGTTACACCTCCGCAACTTTCTCAGGCAAGTGCTGTTTTAACAAAGCACTTGCTCCGTAAGTTGCGGCGGCGTAGTGTAAATGGGCCGGCGTATCCGCGTGTAATTCAGGGAAGGTAGGGGGCATGTTGTATTTAAATTATCCCTGACCCCACGTAAATGACACGCCGAACGAACTGCGCATGCGCCGGCCATGAACGTATCCCAGTGTGCATGCTCCAAATCACGTCGCAAATAGTCAATGAAAACGACGTGAACGTAACTTACGCCCAGCCCCATTCTGAATCGGCTTACGCAAACAACGTAAACAGCGTACAATACGACGCTGTCCCGACGTCCATACTTAACATTGGCTGCGCCTGCTATAGCAGGGGTAACTTTACGCCAGACTTATGCTTACGCAATCGACGTAAAAACATACACTACGTTCGTAAATCGGAGTATCTAGATCATTTGCATATTCAATGCGTAAATCGACGGAAACGCCACCTAGCGGCCAGCATAAATATGCAACTTAGATACGATGGCGTAAGAGACTTACGCCGGTCGGATCTAATACAAATCAATGCGTAACTGATTCTAAGAATCAGGTGCATAGATACGACCCCACTCACGCAGAGTTACGACGGCGTATCAGGAGAGACGCCGGCGTAACTCATTGCTGAATCTAGCCCAGTATATTTAAGTGTGTTAATTCAGGTTTACCGCAATATTTTGCAGTGTGTTAGTGCACATTTAATGCAATATATTTCAGTGCATTATTGCACGTTTACCGAAGAATATTGCAGTGCGTTAGTGCACGTTTAACACAGTATATTTAAGTATGTTTTTGCATGTTTACCACAGTTATTTCAGTGCAGTGTAATTCAATTCAATGCACATTTACTACAGTATATTGCAGTGCATCAGTGGAGTGTGTCTGTGTAGTGAGTACTCAAGTTAAAGTGCACCAAACACCACTTTCCATTGATTAAAGTGCATTCACAAACATATTTTCCTATCTTTATTACATTTTGTTAATAAGCTCCCTACCCCCTGTACATCTTATCTGGGAGGCCAACAAGGAAAGGCAGACTTTTCTATGGCACGTAAGGGGGCCGGCAGCATCTGTGTCCACAGGCAATGGTGGACATTGTCCATCCTCAGGCATGACATAATTTCCTCTATTTAGTGATGTTGCCCATGCTATCCAGCCACAGCATGCAAGTTGTGTTCCTGTTAGAGCAGACTCTGCTTGGCATTATGGACCGGGCACTCAAGGCAGAGCAGCGGCCTGCTGTACGCAGACACTATTCTTGCAATGTCATACAACACACAAGAGGAACGGGAGGAGGGGGAGGATTCTGGCAGTTTTGGAGGCATTGAAGCAGGGGAAGACATGTGTCAACCCTTAACAGATGGTTTTCCATCCCCAGAACCCTTGGAAGTAGTACATGGATGGGAGGAGGCAGTTCCAGATACTGTCATTCTCAGTGACCCAGAGGATTCTTCTTCTTATGCCTCCACAAACTTGTAGCGTGGTAGACACAGCAGATCGCAATGCTCGGTATCTGGCTGTTGTGAGCAGCTGGGGGGTCATGTGATCACTATGACCAATCATAGGGATCACATGATTACTGTACATGTAAGAAAAACTGTCATGAATGGATTCCATTCATCACAGCTTGCTTCCTATTGTGATGCTTCAATTGGCCCACATGGTACCTGGGACAATCACAGCACCCTGTACCATGTAATTAGCTGTAGCCAATCAGGGCATCACAATAGTAAGTGAACTGTCATGAACTGTCAGGAACTTCTCCCTGTACTGCTGTCACAGGGAAGGGGGAAGTGGGTGGTGGCTGCAGCACTGTAAACATGTTACATGTTTCACCCTAAAAGTGTGTGGAACATGTAACATGTTCCCAAAGGTGCACTTGCCCTTTAAAGCTGACCTCCAGGCAGATATAAAAGACACTTAATAATGCAGCTCTGTATTTATTATATATGCTTAAATGCAGGGCTTTTTTTCTGGGGGAACTTGGGGGAACTCAGTTCCACCACCTTTGGCTCAGACCCTTTGGTGCTCGCTCACCACAATCACTTGTAAACACATAAGTCTGGTTTCTGTGTTTACAAGTGACTGCTTTGTAACCCCCTGAACTCTGTACACTGTATGTAATGCAATTCTGGTATTTAATGCCCCTTTAAGACCCTTCTACTGTTTGTGAAATCTGAACGGGTCGTGGTTGAGTTCCTGCACCTATTTTCTGAGAAAAAAAGCTCTGCTTAAATGTATATTTTTAAATGCAAGTGATGTAAATCCCTGAAATGTACTTGTTATCAGCTTCTTGCAGACTGTACTATACAGCAGAACTCAAAAAAGGAGAGGGAGAAGCAGCATAAGAATTCAATCAAGTGTGCTGCAGTGCAAGGAACATGCTGATAGGAGGAAAGTGCAGAGTGATATAGAGATGAGTACCAGTGTGCTGTTTCGCCTTTCACTGTCCAGGCCAGGTATGGGGGTAGGAAGGGAACCTGTAAGTGGAAATAAAAAAAATGTAAAATCAGGTCCCTTTACTACTAGATGAGGCTGTGCTGTGGGACAGAGCTGTGTAAATCTTGCGACTGAATGGGCAGAAATACACATCCTTTAACAGGTGAAAAAGTTCTCTTATATGAATTTAATCTATGTTTATAGTACAGGCATTACTTTTGTCTGACACTGTCAGTGTATAAAAATGTGACTCTCCTGTTTAACATTTATCCTAGCAAATAATAATGAAAAAAATGCAGAAAATTAAAGTTAGACCAGTGATTTATTAAAGGAATTGAGAATCCCCTCTCAAAAAAATAGTGAATACCCTCTTTAATTTTTCAATTATGTGAAAATCAACTTCCTGTTTACTTTAATATTAAATACTGTGCAGCTGAAAGAGGTAAACAGAAATTAATTATAACATAACTGGATATTTGAAATTAATATTCACACAGTTTATTGAGTTAAGAATCCCGCCTCGTTTAGTAAATCCGCCCAATTGTCAGCCATTTGTGGGACAGGAAAAATTGTTCAAGTCTTCCATTGCAGTCATCAGACAAAAAGATGTCATCCAAATCAGCTCTCAGACGTGCACCTAAATTTGTATTCTGTTGCTTGTTTGTTAGAACACTTTACATTTAGGAAAAGCATACGCTCAGACATAATCCTTGCAACTGTTTCATTCATAGGAACCAGCTGATCAATAGTTACTGGCGGTATGAAATAAATTGTATCAAACTGTAGGCTTTCTATATAAATCACTGACCATTAGCCCATTCCTTATTCTTATTAGAGCATCAAGATAATGCAATGCCTGCTGTCATGTGCACTGTAAATCTTAGACAGATGAAGACTGTTTATCTCTATGATGAATGATCATAACAAACCTTGCCTCAGTTCAACGAGAAAAATATGCAATTGATGAAGCAGAATATGCCTTAAAATGTCTTGCTATGTTGCGTATTTCATATTAGGATGCTTTTCAGTATAAAGCCTATAAGTTGAAAGTATCTGATCCAGATTGCTCCTCTTTGGAAATATGGCAAGTATCAAATTCAAGTCAAAAAGTAGTGTTCTTTAAAAAAAATAAAAAGTGTATGATACATTTTTCTTTTCTTTTTCTTTTTTTAGGTGCTTAAGAAACATTTCCCACGAATATCATATATACTTATATCCAGCCTGCACCTGAAGATTTTCACTTTTTCTAGTTTCTTCTCAGCCTCTGTTATAGAAAGCCTGCTATTTACAGAGTTCAATAACTGAGGCTGGAATTTAAACATTCAAGTGAATGAAGTAAAGCAGTGAACCAGCCCTAATTAGATGGCTCTGAGGTTTCAATGGGAGACAACATGTCTGAAAGGAAAATATTTAAGCTGTGCACAATAGCTAACCCACAGTGCTCTGGGAATCCTTTACATACTAATTGTTTGTAAAACAAAGACCAAAGTCTTTCAAATAGGTACTTGTACTCATGAAAATGCTCCCAATACCCAAAACCCATACACTGCAAACAATTGCATGCGATTGAACAGGAATGCTCTGTGATTCCTGTCCGAATCACATGTGGTTTACCTCACTGCTCCTGTGTGAACCCAGGTTTGTCATAGTGATTTTAAACCAGAGTTCTAACGAGGTTAGACCAGGTTTAAACCAACTCTGGACATCTTCGGCTGCGGCTTGGGCTTCTCCTGCCTCTCCCATGGCTTTGTTCCTTGCAAGTTCACATCAAATCTAAGCTCATGCCTCATGCAACAGGATAATGACCCAAAACACACAGCTAAAAAGGACCCAAGAATGTGTAAGAACAGAATATTGGACTATTCTGAAATGTCCTTTTAAGAATTCTATCAAACAAGCTAAAACATGCAGTCTGTAGAAGATATGCTTCAAATCTCAGACAGCTAGAGAAGTTTTCTTAAGAAGAGTGGGCCAAACTACCTATTGGCAGGTGCAAAGTATTATTGAAAACTCCAGAAATCACGTGTTTGCAGTGATTGCCTCCAAAGGTTGTGCAACAAAAAATATAGGGTTAACCACTTAAGGACAGAGCCTCATTTTGAGATTTGGTGTTAACTGCTTTAAAAAAATGTTGCTCGAAAATTACTTTGAACCCCCAATTATTATATATATTTTTTCTAACACCCTAGAGAATGCAATACTTTCTGTCACACCATATTTGTGCAGCAGTCTTATAAGCGCACTTTTTTAATAAAAAAAATAAGACAACAGTAAAGTTAGCATAATATTTTTTTATATTGTGAAAGATGATGTCACAGTGAGTAAATTGATATGTAATATGTCCACTGCCAGTGTATAAAAATTCAAAATTGCGCCGGCTCGTGGAATGGCGACAAACTTTTACCCTTACAAATCTCCACAGGCTATGTTTAACTGCTTGCCGACCGCCCACCGCAGTTATATGGCGGGACAGTGGCACTGCTGGGCGAGAGCACGTAGCTCTACGTCCTACCTTTAGCGGCTGCTAGGGGGGCGCGCGCGGCGCCGCCGGCCTGCGCGCTCGCCCCCGCTCGTCCCCCGAGTCCCGCGCGCGTGCCTGCCAGGCGCGGTCGCCGCCGGGCATGCGCGCTCGTTCGTTACAGAGCGGGGAATGGGAGGTATGTGTGTAAACACATACCTCTCGTTCCTGTCAGCGGTGGAAACGCTGATCTTCTGTTCATACAATGTATGAACAGAAGATCAGTGATTTCCCCTAGTGAGTCCACCCCCCCATACAGTTAGAACACAAGCAGGAACACACTTAACCCCTTCCCTGCCCCCTAGTGTTAACCCCTTCACTGCCAATGGCATTTTTATAGTAATCCAATGCATTTTTTTCTATTGGGGTCTAGCAAGGCAAATGTCCACTGCAAAATACATATCCTGGCTTAAGGTCATTTGATTCCAAAAGCTCCATAAGCCCTGCTCCTGATATTATAACGACGCCTGTGGGTGTTGGTAAATATTGTTGTTCCAGTTTATGAAGGGAAAACAACACAAACAAGTCAGAACTAACAACAAAGACTTTTCCACTGTGAAAAATCTCCACAAAATGTCTGCCATACCTCAGACACACATGCTGAGCATTACAGAGGCATCCATGTCTGACAGACAAATTTCACCTCAAATGCCTGTCACCTCTATAACTCATCCTCTGGGATCTAATCCAACTCCTGCTCTATATTCCTCTGTACTGAAAGAAAGAACAGTCACTGAGTTGACTGGTCATGTAATTTCTACTGCAATCTCCTCACAACCTCCTCCTGGGCATGAGCAGGTGAATGTTGAACGGGCTCTTGATGTTTCTTTCAATGTAACTGATCTGTTTAACAGAATAGCTGAAATGTTAGACAAGGGTCTGACACAGACTGCTGAGAGGATCACTAGAGATATCAGAGCAGACTTCCAAAGTATTGGTAACAGGATAGAATCTATTGAACATAAATTGGACGCTAATGTTTCAAGGATTGATCAGAATACTGACCATCTACAATTCATGCAAGAACAACTAGAAGCTGCTCAAGATAGGATAGATGATTTGGAAAACAGATCTCGGAGAGATAATTTCAGGGTAAGGGGGATACCTGAATCCATAGTTAATGTTCACTCTGCTATACAAGACATCATTAGAGATCTGATTCCATCCATTCCTGCACATAAGTTGGAATTAGACAGAGCGCACAGATCCTTAGGCCCGTTACGCAAGGACGGTTTACCTAGAGACGTGGTAGTTAAACCACATTATTATTCCACCAAAGAGGAAATAATGCAAAAGTCCCGTCAACAAGAACATTTGCAGTACCAAGGAGCAAAGATCCAAATATTTTCTGACATTTCCCCCCACACTATTCAGAAGAGGAGAGCAATGAAACCATTATTGTCGGCCCTAATGAAGAAGGAAGTCAAGTATAATTGGGCCTTTCCCTTTGCTCTAAAATTCACCTATAATGGTAGACATTATGCTGTACGCAACTTTCAGGAGGGGGAAAGATTACTATTAGACCTAAGAATTATCGCAACTGCACCAGACATGGATACTACACCTCCACAGCCTCTCTCAGCTAAAAGACAGACACCTACTAGCCCTACTTCGGGCGAATGGAATAGAGTCAAACACAGGAAAGTTGGGAAAAACTCAGCAACCTGACTTGGATCATTAATTCCAGTTGAACTTTCCCGGAGGAGACACCAATGAGAGTATATGTGTATATATAAGAATATATATAGGGATATGCATATAATATGTGAAATTACAAAGAAATGTTTTTATTTATTTTTCCCCAATGAGATTATTTGCGTTTATATGAGAATATATATAGGGGTATGCATATAATATTTGAAATTACAAAGAAAGGGGGGCCCCCCCCCTTTTTTTTTTTTCCCCCAATGAGATTATATGTGTATATATGAGAATATATATAGGGGTATGCATATAATATGTGAAATTACAAAGAAATGTTTTTATTTATTTTTCCCCAATGAGATTGTATGCGTTTATATGAGAATATATATAGGGGTATACATATAATATTTGAAATTACAAAGAAGGGGTTTTTTTTTTTGTTGTTTTTACTTCCCCCAATGAGATTAATATTTGAAACTACAGAGGGGGGGGGAGGAGGGGGGAGGAGAACATTTCTCATTTTTTTTTCTTTCTCTCTTCTCTCCCTCCCTTGTGAGCTTATATGTATGTATAGGATAATATTTATGGGTGTATGCATATTATGTGGGTTTCCCCCCCCCCCCGTTTTTCTCTTCCCTCTTCATCGCTCCTCCTCTGGGAAACCTCGTTACGGCACATGTCTTAATGCATAAACTGTACGAGATCAATTTCTTCCTAAAAACAAGTTGTATAGGATAACGTATAGACTGTTGGTAATGGGTGGTGGTGAGGCATTGAGCCTCTACTCACTTTCCAGACAGACTTTTTGTCGTCCTGGGAAGCGGGTGTTTGGTCCCTCAACACTGGACCACTTTGGAATTTCTTCTTTAAATGGGGGAAGGGAGATTAGTCCCTCCCCCCATTTCGGGTCATGGTTTGACCTTATGTTATGCCACATTTTGCTTTATTGTTTACTGTTTTATTCTTTCCTTTTGATTTCTCCCTCTTTCTCCCTGTCTTTCCACTCTGTATTCTCCTCTCTGTCGGCCTACCTGTCAGGAAATGGGTTTTCTAGGTTACAGACTCATTACATGGTATACATTCTGGAGGATGTAAGGTTTAGGTTCCATGGCTGGACCAAATAGCTCTTCCACACCCCTTCGTGTTGTAACACACAACACTCAGGGGCTGAACTCTCCTATTAAGACGAAAGGCTTTTCAAGTCTATAAGTCTATGCATGTGGATGTTGTTTTACTACAAGAGACACACTTCCCAAGGCGGTACACCCCCTCTTTTTTACATGCTCACTTTCCAGTGTTCTATTTATCTAAGGCGGAAAATAAGACCAAAGGGGTGGCTATTTTATTTTCTAAATTTTGTAAATTCACTTTGATTAAGGAATACAGGGACTCGGAAGGAAGATTTGTTTTGGCTAAAGGAACCCTAGATGAAAAAATGTACACTTTTGTCTCATACTATGCACCAAATAGGGGACAACAGAATTTTTTTTCACAGATGCTAGATACTCTCCGACCTTTTATGGAGGGTATCATAGTTATGGGGGGGGACTCCAACTTGGCCTTTGATTCGGGTTTGGATAAATCTAAACCAAATAAGACTAAAATAATTAGGCCGACTAAAGCTAGTACTCAAGTGGCACGTATGCTACACCAATCTAGGTTGATTGATATTTGGAGAGAATTGAACCCAAACGCTAAAGACTATACACATTTCTCTAATCCCCACCTATCTTATTCACGAATAGACCACATATTGATTTCGAATCATCATGTCCCGGCAGCTGTTGAGTCAACTATTGCAGATGTTCCATGGTCGGACCATTCTATGGTACTGGTATCTCTAAGACGGGAGAATACAGCCCATAGAGTGTCTCATTGGACTCTTAATCAATCTATTTGAAAAAATCCAGCCCTTGTGACGGAAATTGAACAAGCTATAAAGGAATATTTTGAATTTAATGATACACAAGAAGTTTCCCCGGAAACTCTATGGGCGGCCCACAAGGTAACAATTAGAGGAAAAATAATACAAATTGCGTCCAGACTTAAAAAACAAAAGAGGGTGGAGGTGAGAGAGCTAGAAGAGAAATATCTAGACTTGCGCAGAAAACATAAGTCAGATCCTTCTGGATTTCCCACCTCTTCACTTGATGCCGCTAGATCGGCCCTGAACTTAGCACTAACAGCACGGGCAGGAGAAGATATGAAATGGACAGGTGCCAGATTTTACCAATTGAAGGATAAAATAGGGCCGATGTTAGCAAATAAATTGTCACCTAGATTTAAATCGAAGACGCTCCCCAAGATTAGACAAGCAGATGGATCCCTTACTTTAAATCCTCAGCGGATGATGGAAACCTTCCATGATTTCTATTCTAGACTTTACGCTTTTGACGATAAATCTACTTCAGATAAAATAGAGAAATTCTTGGATAAAATAAGTCTTCCTACTTTGAAAAAGGAACATATGGAGATATTGGAGGCTCCCATATCAACTGAGGAAGTTCTATCAGTAATTCAAAATCTAAAGACGGATAAGGCACCGGGACCCGATGGTTTTTCCTCCCCATATTATAAAACATTCTCAGTTATCCTTACGCCCTACTTAACTCGCTTTTATAATTCCTTGACAGATGGTATTTCTATTAATAAACAACTTAATATGGCTTATATCTCAGTGATCCCGAAACCTGATAAAGACCTTAGTCTAGTTGAAAATTACAGGCCAATATCTCTTATTAATAACGACCTCAAAATATTAACCAAAATTATGGCCAATAGAATGTCCCCTTTCATGAACCAATATATTAATGGGGATCAGGTAGGATTAATTTCAGGGAGGCAGGGACCGGACCAGATAAGAAGGGCAGTTGATCTGATTTCCATTCTACAATCTGGGTGGACTGGGGATCGTGGACAAGAAGGGATGCTCCTTTCCCTAGATCTCCAGAAAGCCTTCGACTCAGTGTACTGGCCATATATGTTTAGGGTACTGAAGCGATGGGGTTTCGGCTCTAAATTCATGGGAATCTTATCTGCGCTCTATTCATGTCCGGAAGCTAAACTCCGTGTACAGGGCCTATTCTCAGAACCTATTAAGATCCGGAGGGGCACACGACAAGGATGCCCCTTGTCTCCTATGCTATTCGCAGTCATGATCGAATCTTTGGCTATAGCTATTCGTGATGACCCGGATATCAAGGGAATTAAATGCTCTCAAAAGGAACATAAATGTGCATTATTTGCAGATGATCTATTACTTTTCATAACCTCACCTCCATCCTCTCTTCCTGAAATTATTTACCTATTGACTGACTTCGCTAGAGTGTCGGGCCTCAAAGTAAATTGGGCTAAATCCAGAGCGCTTAATGTGTCACTCCCTGAACCCACAGTTTTAATGTTAAAAAACAAATATGAATTCAAATGGGAAATTTCATCTATCAAATATTTAGGAATCAACCTGACTTCGAAGTTTGAGAATCTCTATTCTGCCAACTATCCTCCTACGTTTAAAAAACTCGAGAAAGATTTAAATGATTGGGGTTCCCAGAAAATAGGATGGATTGGTAGGATTAATTCGGTTAAGATGACTCTGCTCCCCAGACTTTTATATCTCTTCCGCTCATTGCCCATCCCAATAATTAAAAGTCACCTAAAATCATTTCAGGGCAAAATCACCAGATTCGTTTGGAACAAAAAGGGTCCGCGTGTTCCTTCTCGAAGCCTCTTCAATCTAACTGAACAGGGGGGTTTAGGAGTCCCGAATTTGTGGTGGTACTACCAGTCTGCTAGGTTGGCCCAACTATCTGAAGTATATCTTAAAAAGGACCGTCCTGATTGGATTAATATAGAAGAACAAGCATCTTCTGCGTTTACTATAGAAAATTTGATGTGGTGTACCCCCAAACACAGACCCGCTATTATGTCCCCAACCCTTTCTCAAGCTTTAGTAATTTGGGATTCACTTAGGAAAAATCCTTCTCTGGTCTCGAAAGGTCAACCCTTAGCGGAGGTTTTCCTGGATCCGATCTTTGCATCTAGAGTCGACGTCGACTCCTTCAAATGGTGGCATGACAAGGGGGTGTACCGCATTGGACAGCTCTTCTCAAGATTGGGCCCTTTACCTGAACAATTTTTTGTTGATAATTTTGATCTCCCCTCCTCCGAGAGATTGAGATTCTCTCTATTACATGATTACGCCCAAAATCTTTGGTCTGATAATCTAATTTCTGTCTCCCTATCTCCATTTGAACATAGATGCGACCAAGCCTCGGTGAGACGGGGTAATATCTCAGTTATTTATAAATCTCTTGCGACAAATGATACAAAATTACCCCACATGCTCGCTTGGGAAAGAGAACTTGGAGATGAATGGGACTTAGAGGATTGGTATGGAAATTTTGCTAGATCTATCAAGGGTTTGCTAAGTGTATCTCTGGCGGAAGCCAATGCGAAAATCTTTACTAGATGGTACATGGTCCCTCTTAAATTGGCCTCGATGTATCCTTCATACTCACCCTTATGCTTTAGAGGTTGCCAGGGAATAGGGTCCATGTTTCACACTTGGTGGGAATGTCCAAAGATTCGGGGTTATTGGAATAAGGTGTTTCACATTGTCAGACGAGTAACAGGGTGTAATGTGCATCAGTCTCCAGCAATCGCTCTATTGAATGGTCTAATCCCACAAATCTCGAAGGTTACCAGAAAACTGATTCTATTTATCCTGACAGGCGCCAGAATTACTATTGCAGCCGCATGGAAGAAACAGTCGGTCTCTATTCTACACATGAAGAGAAAAGTCACATGGATCATGGAGCAGGAAAAGAGAATTAGTTTAATGTTAGATAAAACTATTTTGTTTACTGAAACTTGGGAACCGTGGCTTAAGTACATGGGAATCCCCTATACTCCGGGGATACAGTAGTGGCTGTTGCTCCGGACTGATGCATAATCTTGGCAGGTGGGCTTACTCTTTCCTCTGAACTCTTTACTCTGCTCATCTCTATCTCCCCCCCTTCTCTTCCTCCCCTTTTCCCCTTTTTTTTTTTCTCTCCTTTTCTTTTCTTTTTTTCTCTTAATTTTAGATTCGAGAAGACTAAACATAGTACATTACTTCTCATAATGTGATATTCTCACTTTGGGGATAATGGGTTTGGAAATACTCATTATATATCGGGTTTTTCTATTATAGTTAACCCTGGGTAGGATGTTGTCTTGGTTCTTTAGACAAATGTTAGATCAATTTGCTTTTGGGGAGGTTGGGTGGAGGGGACAGGTCCACCTCTAGGATACAGAGTGATCCCAAGAGGGGTGTCGGAGAGGCAGAGATTGTCCTGGATACCCACCTTCTTGGGGTCTATGAAAGATTGGTCTACTACATCCCTCATTGCTTTAATATTCTGGATCAGACCATAGGATATATGAGATCTCGGGGGATTAGGGAGGTGATTTGGGACAAACTATATTACCTATGGGGTTCTGATTTATCTTAATAGTTCTCATTTCTCTTTGCAGTTCAATAAGTACTACCCTCTGGGGTTAAAAATGTTGGAAACGATAAACACTGAATGTACCTGTTTATTCTCAAATGTATGTTCAGCTGTAATATTTACTGTGTTATTTGGCGCATAGCTGTATATTTTATATTTTTTTGTTTTGAAAATAAACTTAAATTTGAATGATAAAAAAAAAGAAAGCTCTATTTGTGGGAAAAAAGGACGCCAATTTTGTTTGGGAGCCACATCGCACGACCGCGCAATTGTCAGTTAAAGCGACGCAGTGCCGAATCACAAAAAGTGCTCTGGTCTTTGACCAGCAATATGGTTCGGGGGTTAAGTGGTTAAAAGGTTCTACAGGTTGCATGTTTTGAGTTACAGAGTAGGTCTAGGGCTAGAATTATTGCTGTCGCTCTAATGATCCTGGAGATACACCACATGTGTGGTTTGCATATGCAGGTGCTACTCACAAATGCCTTCGCTTCTGTGCACAAGCAAAACATTTTTTTTTTTTTTTATTATTTATTTTACTTTTTCTTTTTTTTTTTCTTTTTTTATGGTGTCACGTTTAGTCCTATTACAAGGAATGTAAACATCCCTTGTAATAGAAAAAAGCATGACAGGACCTCTTAAATATGAGATCTGGGGTCAAAAAGACCTCAGATCTCATATTTACACTAAAATGCAATAAAATAATATTACAAAAAAAATAATTTAAAAAAAATTTCCTTTTAAGAGCTATGGGTGGAAGTGTTGTTTTGACGTTGCTTGCTCTCCCGCCACAAATAAAGTGATCTTGAAGGCGAATCTGCCGCAGAGACAACTTTTATCTGAAAGCCGACCACCCGCTCTTGAAGAAAATACAGAGGTTTTGGTAGCTAGTTGCTGCCATAACAACGATATCCCTCTCCAAACAGGCGACGTATAATGACGGCGGGCAGTCGGAAAGTGGTTAACCCCCCTGGCGGTATTCCCGAGTCTGGCTCGGGTTGGAATATCAGAACCAAAAGCAGTAACCCCGAGCCCGACTCGGGATCGCCTCGCAGTGTCCACAGGCAGGGAATTACTTACCTTGTCCCTGGATCCTGTGATGCCTCTCCGCTGTGTGATCGATCAGTGTCCTCACTAAATTCACACAGTGCCTGTGTGCCGCCGAGCTCCGTTCCCTGCGACGTTATGACGCACGGGGGCAGAGATCGGCGCCAAATTCAATAAAGTAAATAAACAAAATACATACAGTATACTGTAATCTTATAGGTCCCATGTCATTTTCATTTATTTTATTATTTCAAATATTCAGTTGAATCTAAATTTAAAAACAAAGTTTGATTTGTATTTAATATGGAATTAACAAAGATCTTATAGATTACAGTACTGTATGTAAAAAATACACACCCCCTTTGTCCCTAGTGGTCTGCCCAGTGTACTGCATGCACTTTTATATAATAAAAACTGTTCTTTCTGCCTGGAAACTGGAGATTGTCCATAGCAACCAAAAAGTGTCCCTTTACATCAAAAGCGGTTTTAGACCAGCTAGAAAACAGCGATAATAAATTAGAATAACTTGCAGAATTGAGCGATAGCGATTTGTTGGGAAATTTCGTCATCAAAAAATAAAAGTAATGACAGCGACAATTCTGCAACTGAGCAAATTTCAGTGTTTTTGATTTGATTACATTATTGAATAATTTTTATTATAATTACATTATTATTTGTTATAATTATTTATCGTTATTTATTATTATAATTTATGATTTTGTTTTTCAAACTTTATCATACCCGAGATGTTTACTAGACTCTGGTTTGGACAGATTTACGTGAGTTATTCCTAAGGCCTTCAATACAAAACGCCAAATTTCCATGCAAAATAATGGTACCGCTTTCAGCACCTAAAATCTGACATAATCATTATACCGCCAGGGAGGTAAAAGGTCCCATGTCATTTTCATTTGTTTTATTATTTCAAATATTCAGTTGAATCTAAATTTAAAAACAAAGTTTGATTTGTATTTAATATGGAATAAACAATGATTGTTGCCAAATATGTTTTCATGATAATGGTATTAACGTGCTTGACTGGCTAGCAAACTCGCCTGACATAAACCCTATAGGGAATCTGTGGATTATTGTCAGGAGGAAGATGAGACACACCAGATCCAAAAAAGCAGATAAGCCGAAGGCTGCCATTAACCGCTTTCCGACTGCCGCACGCATATATACGTCGACACAATGGCACTCCTAGGCAGAAGGACTTATATATACTTCCCATTTAAGGAAGAGCCATTGTGCACACGTGTGCGACGCAGGCGGCACACACGCGCGCCGCAAGCTCCGTGAACCCGACCGCGGGGAGATGCTAATGTAAACAAGCATCTCCCCACTCTGCCTAGTGACAATGACACTGATCTCCACTCCGTGTATTTGGAGCGGAGATCAGTGTCATGTCACACACAGCCTATCCCCCTACAGTAAGAAACACTCACTAGGGCACACTTAACCCCTACAGCACCACCTAGTGGTTAACCCTTTCATTGCCAGTACCATTTTCACAGTAATCAGTGCATTTGTATAGCACTGATTGCTGTAAAAATGACAATGGTTCCAAAAATGTGTCAAAAGTGTCCGATATGTCACCCATAATGTCGCAGTCACGATAAAAAAAAAAAAAAAAAAACACTGATTGCTGCCATTACTAGTAAAAAAAAAAATCTAATAAAAATGCCATAAAACTATCCCCTGTTTTGTAGACGCTATAACTTTTATGCAAACAAATCAATAAACGCGTATTACGATTTTCTTTACCAAAAATATGTAGAAGAATACGTATCGGTCTAAACTGAGCAATGAGGAAAAAATTTGAAAAAAAAAATTACATTTTCTGAGATCCAAAATGTTGTAGATATATATATATGTTTATCTATCTATCTACATATACATACATACTAGGGGTGCAACAGATCAAAAAACTCATGGATCGGATCGATCCTCGGATCGGGAGTGACGGATCGGATCATTTTCGGATCAGCTAAAAAAATCTCCCCCACTGTAATATCCACATCTCTCCCCCCGTAGTACAGGCAGACAGTGACCCCCGTAGTACAGGCACAGTGACCCCCCACCCCTAATACAGGCACAGTGACCCCCCACCCCTAATACAGGCACAGTGACCCCCCCCCCTAATACAGGCACAGTGACCCCCCTAATACAAGCACAGTGACCCCCCTAATACAAGCACAGTGACCCCCCCTAATACAGGCACAGTGACCCCCCCCAGTACAGGCAGAGTGACCCCCCTAATACAGGCACAGTGACCACCCCTAATACAGGCACAGTGACCACCCCCTAATACAGGCACAGTGACCCCCCCTAATACAAGCACAGTGACCCCCCTAGTACAGGCACAGTGACCCCCCTCTAATACAGGCACAGTGACCCCCCCTAATACAGGCACAGTGACCCCCCCTAATACAGGCACAGTGACCCCCCCAGTACAGGCACAGTGACCCCCCCTAGTATACAGGCACAGTGACCCCCCCTAATACAGGCACAGTGACCCCCCCTAATACAGGCACAGTGACCCCCCCTAATACAGGCACAGTGACCCCCCCCCAATACAGGCACAGTGACCCCCCCCACCTAATACAGGCAAAGTGACCCCCCCTAATACAGGCACAGTGACCCCCCCTAGTACAGGCACAGTGACCCCCCCTAGTACAGGCACAGTGACCCCCCCCCAAAACAGGCACAGTGACCCCCCCCCAGTACAAGCACAGTGACCCCCCCAGTACAGGCACAGTGACCCCGTTAGTGGCGTGTGCACCTCGAGCGTGGGCTCCTCCTCTGCGGGTGTAAACAGAGGAGGGCCGCCGCCGGGTGTACCAAGATGGCCGTGGCTCCGGAGCTAGGCCGAAGCCGCGGCCTTTCCTAATGCTATGCCCGTGGTGGTGATCCGCGGATCGCATAGCGTGCCGATCCGAAGGGGGTGACCCGTTCGGATCACGGATCGGCAGTGATCCGTTGCACCCCTAATACATACACACACACACACACAGCACATTACTCAGATGTGAAAGGGCTCAAGAATTGAAGAATGACATGGCAATCTGGTGTTAAACATTGAAACGTTTCTGGAAAAGAGCCTCAAAAGCAAACAGGGGCTATCAAACATTACTCTGCCAGGCTGCATCTTTTAAAATAAAAACTTTGTCATGAATAGTTATTAAAGCGGAGTTTCACCCTAAATATAAGATCTCCCATGCGCTTCAGCATACTGGCGTCAGCGCCAGTATGCTGGGTTTTTTTTTTTTTTATAGCACACTTACTGTTTTATCGTAGAAATCCTTTTCTGTCCCCCGCGTTGGACGGCGCCAGTACAGCGCGTCACATCTTCCTAAGATACCCGATATGGACTCGGGTATTTCCGGCGCTATGCGGCGCCTGCGCACAGACCTAGGAGCTGACTGCGCAGGCGCCGTATTTCTCCGAGTCCTATTTCGGAGAAATACGGCGCCTGCGCAGTCAGCTCCTAGGTCTGTGCGCAGGCGCCGCATAGCGCCGGAAATACCCGAGTCCATATCGGGTATCTTAGGAAGATGTGACGCGCTGTACTGGCGCCGTCCACCACGGGGGACAGAAAAGGATTTCTACGATAAAACAGTAAGTGTGCTATAAAAAAAAAAAAAACCCAGCATACTGGCGCTGACGCCAGTATGCTGAAGCGCATGGGAGATCTTATATTTAGGGTGAAATACCGCTTTAAGTTATTAAGCCTTGCATTTAAAGCGAACTAAAAGCCTTGCATTCAAAGTGTAAGTTGTTTTGATAGTAATTGAATAAAAGAACATCAACTCAGATATTTAGTGCTAGTGTTCTGAGTGAAGACACCCAAATACAAATACAAGGTAGTTGAATCATATGAACAATTCTGACAAAATCATATTACCGTACAATTAAAAAAAAATACACACAAAGAAAAAACATAACTAGTTCAAAAGCCAGAATGTGTCACAAAGTTCCCATGTCACTGGGGTCACTCAATAACCACTTGTGGGGTTTTTTTGAGTAACATATTCTGCACACCCGATTTGCATGTTAGAAATAAAAAAATAAAAAAACACTGGTCTGTTTCTTTAGGCAAAATCTAAGGCTTTGATTTCAGCAAAATATACAATTTATTAGCAGACAATGCCAGAGTTAATCATTTTCTGTTTTGTGCTGAAGGAAAGAAGCAAGTCCAGGTCACTTGCAGTACTGAATCTGACACGTCTTTGAGTAGTCTAATGGCAATTAGCTGCCCTTTTTATGAGTGGTGGTTTGTATTATACCTTCTCAGCTATTATACATTCTGAATTAAATTTTTTATCTAACTGTCATAGACTACAGATGACCTTTACTGACCTTCTATTCAACAGACTTGGACTGAAGTGCTAAAGCACGGCTGCTCTTTTCCACTTGAGATATTACTGTGAAATATTGGATGGCTTTATAGTGTGTAATAACAGCCAATTTTGAAATAAAATTGCTGCTCATCTACCAATTTATGAATTACGAAATAAATTTGAGAAATGTAACAATGATGAAGATCCTGAAAATACAAGCCCCTCCTGTTCCAGAATATCTTAGACAGTCCATACATTTTCACATAAGTCAAATAACTGTTTACAAAGCATCCTCTATTTTTTTACACTATTCTGTGATACTTTATTATGTTTGTAGAATTTCCCATGGTAACAGTATGGACCTGCTTTAAAAGCCAATATTACATTAATTTGCAGGTAGCCTGCTCCAATTTTGTGATGCAGGATCCAGAAAAATAGTGACATGTAGCATTTTGGTTACAGTAATGCCGCATACACACGATTGGAAATTCCGACAAGAAAAGTCTGAGAGCAGGTTCTCTATTTTTCTGATGGAATGCAATTTAGATGCGCAAAAAACACGCATGCTCAGAATCAAGCAGAAGAGCCAAACTGCCTGTTGAACTTCATTGATCTCGGCTCATCGTATGTCTTGTATGTCACCGCGTCTTGATGTTTGGAATTTTTGACAAGATTTGTGTGACCGTGTATATGCAACACAAGTCAACATTCCGTTGAAAAAGCCACAGTTTTCTTGTCGGAATTTCCGATCATGCATACGCGGCATTACACATCTCCCGTCCCATAAAAATAAACAATAAATGACTTAGAAACTATAACTAATGCATTTTTGTGTATTCTGAGCACATCTACATCATGGAAACGTACTGTTCCTAAAGGTTTCTACATTCATAACATAAAAATATGCATAAATTGTATATCTGGATTTGGTTGTACACTGTGGGCCAGATTCAGGTAGATGGGAGCTTCTTTACTGTGGAGTAACGTTTCTCATTTACGTTACTCCGGCGAAACTTTAGCAGCAAGTACTGTTATTCACATAGCACTTGCTCCTAAAGTTGCGGCGGCGTATCGAAAATGAGCCGGCGGAATTCAAATTGGGCGGGTAGGGGGCGTGTATTATTATAACTAGGCACGATCCCACGGCGAACGTACTGCGCATGCATCGACTGTCAATGCATCCCAGTGCGCATGCTCCAAATTCTGTCAGTAAACGTCAATGACGTCAAATCCCCATTCATGGACGTTTTACGCAAGCGACGCAAATTTTTTTTTTTTCGAACGGATGACGACGGCTATACTTAACATAGGATACTCCACTAGGGGGCTGCTTTATCTTTACGCCGCGTATCGCTTACGGAAACGTCGGAAAGTCACTGCGTCGCGCCCGAATACGATCGTGAATTGCCGATTCCCGCTGATTAACATATTTTCGGCGTTAATCAGCGGGAACGCCCCCAGCGCCATTTTTTTAATTGCAGTTGCGATGCGACGGCGAAATTCAATTACGCCGCTCGTATCGGAACTCCAACCCGGCATTTCTTGTTTTCTGACTAAAGAAAACAGAAACGCCGGCTCAAAGTGAGAGTTAGGCTGGAGTATCACTGATACTCCAGCCTAACTCTACCTGAATCTGGCCCTGTGAGTCTGAGCCAGTCCAGCATATTTCCTCCATCCAGTAGCAGTGTACAGCCAGTCATTGGGTGGGCTGCTATACCTGTACATACAGTGGTGCTATCTTAAAGGCTAAGTTCATCTTTTGGAGCACGTTACATGTTCCCCCCATATTTTGATTGGAACATGTAACATGTTACAACACAGTGGGTGGGGAATATTTTCCCTGCGCCTGCTGTCATTTGAAAAGAGATAAGCAGTGCATAGCTCTGCCCACACAGCTGCATCATTCATTCACAGTTTCCTGTAAAATAATTTACTAAAAGTACCATCAGCCACTGCGGCTGTGCAATTATTTATTTATTTTCAGGAAGGGTGAACTTATCCTTTAAACACAAGTATAGTATTATTTGCATATGCTCCTATGCTGTACTCATTTTTATAATAGCACTGCCGTATATGCATGTACAGTAGCCCACAGCCATTCAGGTAAATGCAAGGCTGCAGGCTGCACCTGACCCTCTTGGGTGAAGAAAATATATTGACAATTAGGCTAAATGGGCTCAGCTGCCCTGAGTGCTCCCATGGCTGTCAATCAAAGCCAGTCAGCCAATCAGAGGAGGGGGACAGGTCCAGGCTTCATGTCTAAATAAATACACAGAGCTCTGACTCTCTTTGGATGCCCCCTGCTGCAAGTTTCTGGCTGAGGGGCACTCAAAGGAGGAAAGGGCTAGAAGCAGCGAAGAGGAACACGAGAAGAGGAGGATCCAGATTGCTCTGTGCAAAACCAACTGCACGAAGGAGGTAAGTATAACATGTTTGTTATTTATTTTTAAACAATCCTTTACAATCACTTTAATTTTATCTTATCTATTTAACGAATTAGAGACTTACAAATTAGTTGATTTACTAAAACGAAGTGCAAAATCCAGTGTAGCTATGCATGGTCAGCAATCAGCTTTTAAATTCAGCTTGTTTAATAAAAAATAAAAAAACTGTCACTACCCCTACCTACAGTATGACTGGTCTTCACAGCAAGGAGCATTGGAAGGGCGGACGCATGTCAACAAACACACAGAATAACCAAGCTCAACTCACCAACCAATCAGCAACCAACCAAATTCACCTGTCTAACAGTGCGTTAAAAACAGGAGTTTAGTTGCACGCATTTGCAAATACATGCGTAAGCTGCAGGCCCCGTCAAGGCTCCCTGTGTACTGCAGTCCTAACTCTAAAATGTAAAGTCTCCTCAATGGAAGCACATGCATGCTGATGGATAGATGAAGGGCAGATGACTGGAGGGAGCCCAACCCTCCTTAAAGGAACAGGGGCACACTAAACACCCAGCACATAGAAGCAAAGGTGCTAGTGTGTTGCCTGACCACAATGACAACAATACAAAAAACAACTGTCACTGCCCCTACCTATGACTGGTCTTCACAGCAAGGAGCATTGGAAGGGAAGACAAATGTCAACAAACACACAGAATAACCAAGCTCAACTCACCAACCAATCAGCAACCAACCAAATTCACCTGTCTAACAGTGCGTTAAAAACAGAATTTGTGAGATAATGTATGTGTTACTAGGGCAGGTGTCCCTTTAAGCCTATCCGCAACACATATGCATCCATTGGGCTCAGGGATGTTTTTTTAATTATTATGTATTTACAGTTTTGTAGTCATGCACAGTTTCTCACAACACTAAGGTGAGAGGATGTCATTAAGAGCAAAATTAACAAGTGATGTAAATTAATGATTTTTCAGATAACAAAATAGAATGTTAGAAGTCCCAAAAATGTTTCTCGGGGTGCAAACCCTCTTACAATGTAGTATTCTGTGCATATTAGTGGAAAGTCCCTGTGATTATGACTATGTAAGGAATGCTGTGTGAGGAGAAAATAATGTAGTTAAAAGAGAAAATAAGAAAAAAAGGGGGGGTTGGAGTTTGGGGGAAGAAAGAGGGTAGGGGAATGCTGTGCAAGGCACCCTGCAGAGAACATGATGTATCATATATGTCAAAAAGGAGCGATCGCCTAGCCAGAGGAAGACAGTAGGCACTGGTAGTCTGCGGAGAAAGTGAAGCTGGACCAATAGAATCAGCATTTACAACATTGTTCTTTCCTTGTTGTTGACTGTGGCCATTGGTTCCTCCATTGTATGTATTTCCGTAATCTTGGCAAACCAAAAGTTAAGTGGTCGGGTTGTGGTCTACTTCCAGTTAAAAGGTATACATGATTGTTCTGCATTGAGTTTCCCTTTTCCTGACTGTGTAATGCATATGCAGTATGTGGTGGTAGCCTAGGGGGCTCTTTACACCCAGCCACAGCACAAATGCATCCATTGGGCTCCAGGGTTCTACACCCAAATTTAATGCCCCTAACTAGAAACACAAATAATATACTCTACCTAGTTAGAAACACACAGTAATATTTTTTTTTTTCTAGTTAGAAAGCCCAGCAGTTGCTGATTACTTTCTGACCGTTTCTGTCTAACTGAAACTTCATACAGAATGGATGAGCTGTCTATACAAATTAGGGTTGTCCCGATACCAGTATCGGTATCGGGACCGATACCGAATATTTGCGGGAGTACTCCCGCAAATACCCCCGATGCCTAAATAGAATACTTCCTGTCCCCCCCTGCCGCTGCCACATCGAAAACCGCCGCCGCATGGGTTAAATAGCGTGTGGGAACATCACAGCTTTCATTTGAATAGCTGTAGTGTTCCCGCTGCGTATAGACACTCCCCCTTGCTCGGGATTGGATGGGTGATCATGATCTGTCCAATGCCGAGCAAGGGGGAGTGTCTATACGCGCGGGCAAAACAGCTATTCAAATGAATGCTGTGATGTTCTCCATGTGGCGGCGGCGGCTTTCAGCGGCTAGGTATGGGGGACATGGCTGGAGGGACATGGCTGGAGAGATGTAGCTAGAGGGACATGGCTAGAGGGACATGGCTGGAGAGACATGGCTAGAGGGACATGGCTAGAGGGACATGGCTAGAGAGACATGGCTGGAGGGACATGGCTGGAGGGACATGGCTCCGGGGACATGGCTGCGGGGACATGGCTGCATATGTGGGGGACATGGCTGGGGGGACATGGCTAGAGGGACATGGCTGGAGGGACATGGCTGGAGGGACATGGCTGCAGGGACATGGCTGCATATGTAGGGGACATGGCTGCATATGTGGGGGACATGGCTGGGGGGAAATGGCTGCATATGTGGGGGACATGGCTGGAGGGACATGGTTGCATATGTGGGGGACATGGCTGCATATGTGGGGGACATGGCTGGGGGGACATGGCTGGGGGGACATGGCTGCATATGTGGGGGACATGGCTGGAGGGACATGGCTGCATATGTGGGGGAAATGGCTGGAGGGACATGGCTGCATATGTGGGGGACATGGCTGGAGGGACATGGCTGCATATGTGGGGGACATGACTGGGGGGACATGGCTGCATATGTGGGGGACATGGCTGCGGGGACATGGCTGCATATGTGGGGGACATGGCTGCGGGGACATGGCTGCATATGTGGGGGACATGGCTGGAGGGACATGGCTGCATATGAGGGGGACATGGCAGCATATGTGGGGGACATGGCTGGGGGGACATGGCTGGGGGGACATGGCTGCATATGTGGGAGACATGGCTGGGGGACATGGCTGCATATGTGGGATACATGGCTGCATTTGTGGGGGACATGGCTGCATATGTGGGGGACATGGCTGCATATGTGGGGGACATGACTGCATATGTGGGGGACATGGCTGGGTGGACATGGCTGCATATGTGGGAGACATGGCTGCATTTGTGGGGGACATGGCTGCATATGTGGGGGACATGGCTGCATATGTGGGGGACATGGCTGCATTTGGGGACACATTTAAAAAAAGTATCGGTATTCGGTATCGGCGACTACTTGAAAAAAAATATCGGTACTTGTACTCGGTCCTAAAAAAAGTGGTATCGGGACATCCCTAATACAAATGAAAGACTATTTCCAGCAAAGTGCTAAAATTTCCCATCAAAAGAGGTACTGTAGATAACTAAATTGACTACAACACTCACTGACTGCAGTTGAAAATATGAAGTACTTCTATGCATAATTTTAACATTTACCTGACTAGAGAGCCATCAGTGCTGCTCTCCAACCATGCATATATATACCCTACTGGAAGAAATTAAATGTTTTCATGCAAAACACTAATCTTATTTTAAGGAGCTTGGGAATTCTAAAAGGAACTTCTTATTATTTAAAAAAATTATTTGTAACTGGTTGTTATGGCAAATGGCAGTTAGACATTTTGCTAACAATCTCCATTTTCATAGTTCCACCTCCATTTTGCTCTTACAGCAGTTGAGCAGTGTGTATGAATGTATAGTTTATAGTTTAACTACTTGACCACTGGGCATTTAAACACCCTTAATAACCAAACCAATTTTCAGCTTTCGGTGCTCTCACATTTTGAATGACAATAACTCAGTCATACAAAACTGTAACCAAATGAAATTGTTGTCCTTTTTTCCCACAAATAGAGATTTCTTTTGGTGGTATTTTTTTTTCGCTATAAATGAAAAAAGAACGAAAATTTTGTAAAAAAAATGAATTTTTCTTAATTTCTATTATAAAATTTTGCAAAAAAGTAATTTTTCTTCATAAATTTGGCCTAAAATGTATACTGCTACATGTCTTTGGTAACAAAACAAAAAAAAATGGATATTATTTAGTCTGGGTGAAAGTTATAAGGTCTACAAGCTATGGTACTAATTACTGAAAATTTATCAATTTGATTATACCTGATGTACTGACAGCCTCTCTAATTTCTTGAGACCCTAATATGCCAGAAAAGTACAAATACCCCCCAAATGACCCATTTTTGGAAAGAAGACATTTCAAGGTATTTAGAAAGAGGCATTGTGAGTTTTTTGAAGTTGTCATTTTTTTCCCACAATTCTTTGCAAAATCATTTTTTTTCCACAAAAGTTTCATATTAGCAGGTTATTTCTCACACACAGCATATGCATACACAAATTACACCCCAAAACACATTCTGCTATTCCTCCCGAGTATGTCGATACCACATGTGTGAGACTTTTACACAGCATGGCCACATACAAAGGCCCAACATGCAGGGAGCACCATCAGGCGTTCTGGAACACCCAGACCAATTTTGACATTTCTCTCCTACATGTAAAAATCATCATTTATTTGCTAGAAAATTACATAGAACCCCAAAACATTATATATGCTTTTTTAGCAAAGACCCTAGAGAATACAATGGCGGTTGTTGCAACTTTTTATCGCGCATAGTATTTGCACACTAATTTTTCGAACACATTTTTTTTGGAAACAAAACAGTTGTGTGGTTTTTAAAAAAAAAACATTAAAGTTAGCCCAATGTTTTTGCATAATATGAAAGATGAAGTTACGCCGAGTAAATAGATACCCAACATGTCACCCTTCAATATTGCACACGCTTGTGGAATGGCGCCAAACTTTGCTATTTAAAAATTGTTTATTTTACTTTATTTATTTTAGTTTGACACGTTTTTCCCCAAAAATAAATGTTTTGATTACTTTTATTCCTATTACAAGGAATGTAAACATCCCTTGTAATAGGAATATAGCATGACAGGTCCTCTTTACAGTGAGATATGGGGTCAATAAGAGTCGAAAGAAGCACCGGAGGGCGAAGGGAGTGAGGACATCCCCTTTTGCCTCCCGTAAGAACGATTATAATACATCATAATGTGCGCTGTCACAGACATCAATCTGCGAGAATGCACAAATCATTAACAAAAAATCAAATAATCAAATGAAATGTTATTTATAACAAAACATCCTAGTAACATAAGACACAAAAAAAGAAAAGAAAAGAACCCTTATCTATGCGTCTCCCATGTTCATATTTCTGGTCCCAAGGTAGGATTCTCCCAATACTTGAAAACCCCCCTGGGGTGTGTAACAAGGAGAAAGATTTTATTATAGGGGATGAAGTCCCATTGGCAAGTGACAAGCAAGCCAAAGGGATATTCATCCACGGAGGAGCTAGAACCGGGAGGCAATCAAAAGATTGCATTCCCTGGATGGGAGTAGAGCTGGGGGAAAAAAGAGAGAAATAATATTTCATTAGTCCGTTTTCCCCGAGCTGAATCCCTCTAAAAAAGGTCTAAAGCTTTCGCTCACGTTAAGTCCAGTGGCGGTTGTGGCCCTAAGGTACCCAATCCAGCGCATTTCACGCTGGAGTAGAACCTTGTTCCAATCGCCCCCTCTCAATGGAATATGGATACGGTCTAGTACAGTGAAATTAACCATTGGCATGTGGTATTCATGGCATTTGGCTATATGTCTCCCAAGTGGGAGATACAAGTTACAGATGCGCATGGAATGCATATGTTTATCAACTCGCTTGTGGAATTCTTGTTTTGTTTTTCCTACATAAAAAGAACCACACTGACACTGCATGAGGTATACCACTCCCCGAGTCCTGCAATTAGCAAAATGCTTCAGGGAGAAGGTATCCCCATTGGGCAGTGTCAGTGTGGTTCTTCGACCTATCACAGGGCATTGAGCACAAGACCCACAGGGGTAGGTGCCATGTGTTGTACAAGGATCCTTCCTGCCATTGCCCCTATATTCACTTTTAACTAGCATAGTGCCAATAGAGCCTGCCCTCTTAAAGGTGATCTGCGGTTTGTCTGTAACTAGTTTTTTAAGTATGGGATCATCTGTTAGAATGGGCCAAAATTTTGAGATGATTTGTCTTATTTTTGGATGTTCATTGGAATAGCCAATGATAATCCTAGTTTCCTGTCCTTCCACTTTCTTTGCTTTAGATTTTGGTCTAAAAATCAAAGTTCGTCTGTTGGTAGCTCTTACCCTGTTGAAGGCTTTCTTAAGGCTGGTCTTAGTGTATCCTCTTGCGAGGAGACGAATTGTCAGGGCATCACTTTCTTTCTGAAAATCGTTGTCCGTTGAGCAATTCCTTCTCAAGCGAAGATATTGGCTATAGGGAATGGACTTTTTCAAAGATTCAGGGTGAAAACTCCCCGCATGAAGCAGGGTGTTGCCAGCCGTCTCTTTCCTATATAAGGTGGTACTTATTTTCCCTTCTACATCTTTTTTAATTTTGATGTCCAAGAAACTGATTTCATTGTCATGAAAGGACATAGTAAAAAATAAATTGAAGTGATTAATATTCATTAACCTTAAAGCGGATCTCCACCCTAAAGTGAAGATCCGCTGATCCGAACACTCCCCCCCTCCGGTGTCACAATTGACACCTTTCAGGGGGGAGGGGGGTGCAGATAGACAGGTATCTGCACCCACTTCCGGCCCAGCATTCACAGGCAAAAGACGGGCATTTCATCACATCCCGTCCGTCCCCCGTTGTGTGCTGGGAACACTCGGCTCCCAGCACACAGCTGGAGCCAATCGGCGGGCGCAGCGCGACTCGCGCATGCGCCGTAGGGAACCGGGCAGTGAAGCCGCATCGCTTCACTTCCTGGTTCCCTCACCGTGGATGGAGCGGGGAACAGCAGAGAGACGAGCGATCGCTCATCCTCTGCTGCGGACGGCGCTGGACTCCAGGACAGGTAAGTGTCCTAATATTAAAAGTCAGCAGCTGCAGTATTTGTTGCTGCTGACTTTTAATATTTTTTGTTTTGTGAACCATCCACTTTAATAACTCAAAGAGATCGCCTTCTGAGCCATCCCATACAATGAAAATGTCATCTATGTAGCGCTGCCAAACAAGAATGTTGGCAGCGCACATAGATGCATTTTCCCCCAATAGAAATCCTCGCTCCCACTCCCCCAGGTACAGGTTGGCGTATGAGGGTGCGCTGCACGTCCCCATTGCCACACCCTGTACCTGGAGGTAGTGGGAGCCTTGGAAGAGGAAGGTATTGTGTTCAAGAATGAAATCTAGCATGGCTAAGATGAATCCATTGAACTTCCAATCTGTTGTTGGTCTTTGTTTTAATACACGACCTATAGCCTCTATTCCCAGAGTATGTGGAATACTATTGTATAGTGATTCCACATCGATGGTTACAAGTATCGCATCAGGGGGAATAGTCATATCCTCCAACATTTGGAGGAGATGAATCGTATCCCTGGTGTATGAGGGCAGGTCAAGAACATGGGGTCTGAGGTATTGGTCAATGACTTGACTTACCCCTTCAGAGATGGATCCATTGCCCAATATAATTGGTCTTCCCGGTGGGTCTTGGAGATTTTTATGCACCTTGGGCAATGCATACATTGTTGCTTGTCGTGGATGTTTGGTTCTGATGAAGTCCCAAACATCTTTGATGATGGTGCCATTACTATAAAAATCATCCACAAGTTGATAAAACTCACTGTTGAATCTATCCACAATTGCCGGAGTGATTTTTCGATAGCATTGTCTGTTGTTGAGAATCTTCAGACACATTTTTTCATAATCACAGTTATTCATTATAACAATATTGCCGCCATTATCTGACGCTTTAATTGTTATTTCAGAATTATTTTTGAGGGTCTTCAAGGCATGTTGCTGTTCTACATTTAGATTGCCACAATTGTTATCAATTTTTAAGGCTTCTAATTCTCTAGATGTCTGTTTTACAAAGAGTGAGATTGCAGGATTTAGGTTTAATGCCGGGAATTTATTGGATTTGAGTTTAAAATTCCTGGTTTTCTCTATACCTATCTCGTTAGTCTCCAAATCTGTCTCCCTCAAAGTTTCCTCCTCCCAGGCCCCCCCCAAAGAAGCATTTTCCTGTAATAGGAGATTCAAGTCTCTTGCAGGAATGGCTGAGCAGGGATGGCTGGATCTGTGACTGCAATAGTCACAGATACAGCCACAGCGCTGCTGACACCCGCGATTCCCCCTCTCACACTGTATTGATCGGTACAGAGAGAGGAGGGAGGAACCAGCATCATCAAATGTCGCCGGTTTGTTTACATGTGATTGCTCCGTCATTGGACAGAGCGATCACGTGGTAAACGGACGATATCAGCGGCAATTCACCGCGATCCGTGTGTCATGGACATTCCTGTGTGCGCGCCCCAGGGGGCGCGCGGGAGCACGATTCTGGGAAGACGTTATATAACGTCCTCCCAGAGTTAAGCAACCACCTTGCCGCCGTTATTTGACGGCGGCTGGTGGTTAAGTGGTTAATCCAATACTGTAGGTACCAGGCCCAGTTTTCTCAGTGAATGAGCCCTCAATAACAGAGAACCAGTCAGATGAACCCCTTTTCTTTCCTACAATACACATTTGTGTGAGGAGACTTGCAATTTTGACAATCTTTGACAGTATAGAGTACTGTACAATGGTCAGGAAGCAGCATTTTTATGGAGAGAAAAAGGTATCGTAAGGCATCTCAAAGCAATTAGTTATACATGATAAAATGCAGAGGCACAGGACTGTGAAACATCAAATAGACTTAAAAAACCTTTTAAGAAAAGATAGAAAAAAAAAAAAAGAATTAACAGCAACCGTGTGGAAAGATATTGTCCATTTTAAGTAATAGCTTACATTAAAATAATTTCCTAAACACTTACATATATTAATAGCACACCAACAAGAAAAAGTCTAAAGTCTATGGCACATCTAGCTACTTTTAATGTGAATCTAATCTGTTATTGCATGTGCTGACAAATTAATAAAATAAGGCTGCAGATGGTACTGATTCTGCTTGACTAACTTATGGTTTCCTGTCTATTAAGATAGCATTTGACAATTACAAGGGCCTTGACACACTGTAAAGTGTGTGATGTTCAATGAGGCATCTTAGCATTAAATGAAGAAAATGCAATTAAAAGGATGGCATATTATTACGGGATTTTATCCTGGTAATATCAACATTGTGTATAATGGTAACAACAGGTTGTCAACACTCAAATAAGCCTAGGGCACCATAACCTCAAAATATAACCAAAGGAGAATTATTTTTCTTCACTTATTACACCAAATTGACAGGGCATATGGAGAATACGAACGGTGATGGGGCCCATTAAATTATGGGTCCCCATGTATAAAGATTTTTTACCACCTCTGTGAGAACACTGATATTCCATAAATTATATAATAAACTAAAATGTATATATCCTTCATATAACTCCTGTTTTTATGCCTACCTATTGAGCTTCAAGAGGGCTTGCTACAGTAGGGTGACCAGACATCCCCGGTTTCTGGGGACAGTCCCCGGGCGATTTCAAAGACAGTCAGTGCAGAATAATAAAAAAAAATCTATATTACACCCCCCCCCCATGCTCCGCCACGCCTACTAGCTTAGGGGATGTATTTTTTTCCATTATGGGCCAGATTCAGGTAGATGAGAGCATCTTTGCTCCAGAGTAACGCTTCTCATTTACGTTACTCTGAAGACCCTTTCAGCGCAAGTCCTGTAATTCACATAGCAGTTGCGCGTAAACTTGCGCCAGAGTAACGATAATGCGCTGGCGTAACCCGACGCAAGTGGAAGTGGGTGTGATCATATGTAAATGATGGGCGGAGCCCAGCGCAGAGGCTTACGTTCAGCGCATCAACCACGGAGCATGCGCAGTGAGTGCGGCTCCACTCGCCCCCTTTGTGCGCATGCTCACAACTTCCGTCGGCACCACTTCACGGGAAACGTCAGCGCAATGCCTTCCGTTGGGCGTTTAAATGCGCCCGTAGAAGCGCCATTTCGGCACTAAAGTATATCCTGCTCCCCTCCCCGCAGTGATGTTACTTTTGTTTTGAGATGGCTGCTCCCGTTCCCCGCAAACACACAGGAGAAAGCTGAACTTTAATGGCCAGGAGCTGTCAGCCGTCATCTCGGCTATGGAGACCTATGATGTCTTCCTCCATGGCTGTAAAATTTGACAGACAAGCATGGACAGAGGTGTTGTCCTGCAAGTGGGGGTGCTCAGCTAGCTCTTATCGTCGGTAACGCTGCTGTAGCTGCTCTCCTGCTGACCTGTGGCCATCTGGAGTAAAGATAAAGCAGCCTTTTGTAGAAATAACTTTGCGCCGGACGGACGAGATACGCGCGGCGCATGTAGCCAGCGTATGGTGCTAATCCGTTCGTGAATTGTGAAAAATCCCTCATTTGCATATTTGCAGGGGAAATCAATAGGCGCGACTGATGCGCCCAACGAAATTAAGCGCTGACGATACTCTGGCGTCGGAACGTTCCGCCAGTCGCAAATGACCCGTTATTGGGCGCATCTAGTTTGGTGGGTACGGGCACATAGAAACGACGGCGCATCATCACAGTTACGCGGCGCATATCGAAATACTCCAGCGCAAGTGTTCCTGAATCTGGCCCTATCTGTGCCCCTTTCTGATGATCATACTGTATGCTGGTCGGAGCGGAGGGGATATTTCTTCAGTTTCGGGTGCATGCCCATTTAGCTTCTCTCACATGTTCTTCTGCCTCCCTCAAGTCCCGGCCAGCCGCCTGCCTGCTTATCTCCTTGCCTTCCCTGGTGGAGTGATCTTCCTCCACTCCCCACCCAGTAGTAGCCGGGCCCGGAGAGATAGACTTGTCAGGCTGTGAGGTGGAGGGCAGAGTCGCTGATTGCCGCCATTACTAGTAAAAAAAAAAGATGTCCCCAGATTTCATTTTAAAAATCTGGTCACATTTTGCTACAGAGTTCCCTTTATGTGCATATTGCTGCCACAACCGAGGTATCCATCTTTAGTGTGAGCGGTCCTGTACACGATAACGGCAGTCTCCATGGCGGATTCGCTGTGAGATCGCCGTTATCGGTGGCGGGAGAGGGCCCCCCCTCCTGTCGCTCTCCCGCGCCCTCCGCTGCTAGCGGCGGAGGCGATCGGGTCTGTTCGGCGGCTGACTGGGGATGCGAGTGAGGGAAAAATGTTCTTCACCCGTCCCCATAGCTCTGCTGGGCGGAAGTGACGTCAAAACGTCAGTCCCGCCCAACGTCTTAAAGAAATATATATTTTTTTGTCATTTCAAAAAATGACAGTTTCCAAAAATTCTCTTTTTGACCACAGATCTCATATTTAAGAGGACCTGTCATGCTTTTTTCTATTACAAGGGATGTTTACATTCCTTGTAATAAGAATAAAAGTGATCACATTTTTTTTTCAGTGTAAAACATAATAAAATAAATAAAAATAAATAAGAAAACCAAAAAAAATTATTTTTAAAGCGCCCCGTCCCGACGAGCTTGCGCGCAGAAGCGAGCGCATACGTGAGTAGCGCCTGCATATGAAAACGGTGTTCAAATCACACAAGTGAGGTATTGCCGCGATTGTTGGAGCGAGAGCAATAATTCTAGCCCTAGACCTCCTCTGTATCTCAAAAAATGCAACCTATAGAATTTTTTAAACGTCGCCTATCAAGATTTTTAAGGGTAAAAGTTTGACGCCATGCCACGAGCGGCGCAACTTTTAAGCGCAACATGTTGGGTATCATTTTACTCTGCGTAACATTATCTTTCACAATATATAAAAAAAATTGGGCCAAATTTATTGTGCGCTTGTAAGACCGCTGCGCAAATACGGTTTGACAAAAAGAATTGCAATGACCACTATTTTATTTTCTAGGGTGTTAGAAAAAAATATATATATAATGTTTGGGGGTTTTAAGTAATTTTCTAGCAGAAAAAACTGTTTAATCTTGCAAACACCAAATCTGAAAAACACCTAAGGTCCTTAAGTGGTTAAATAGCTCATTAAAAGTGTATTTACTTCAGTGCAAAATAAATTTCTTTATTCTAAATCCCTGTTGAAAGTAAACAGAGTATTGCCTGGCCAAGTTGTTAGGGAGGTTACAGTGGTTTTTCCACATCCTCCCAGTCCCATTGCAATGTGTAATTGTGACTTTTTTTTATGAGTGGAGGAAGTTTCCTCTAATTTGGAGAAAAGGCATCCATTGCGGGGTGGAGGAGTTCTGCATAATAAATCAGAAAGAGAAGATTTTTTTGCTGGGTTTGCGACACAACTAGACCACCCATGTGAATGACATAAGGTGTTCCCCTCCTGTGTATTCCCCCAGTTTTGCTGAGTAGGTAGCAAGGGGCAATCACAAAAAACTTTTTTCTGGGAAATACTACTTTGCAGTGTATACAGCAACCACTGACACACTGACCCAAGAATGGAACTTTCTTTAACTCAAATCCTTATTGTTTTCTAAGGTATACTGAGTTGAAGTGGATCAGTGTTTCCCACTTGACATTTTACACCTTCTGAGTTGAAACATCCCTCTTAAGATCTTCTGAAGCTCTGAGCTCCTTTTAGGCAAGACGCAGAATTTTTACCAAGGAAACCTATATGGCAAAAATAATGCATCTTTGTCATAGACAAATAAAAACAAAAAAAGCCAAAGGCTGACGCTGCGCTAATTAAAAATTGAAAAAATTAACCTGTGAATGGAAGAGCAATGAGCTACTGGCACTAAAAATTGTGTACAACAATTCAACAAAGCAAAAAAAAACAGAAAGAAGTGCAGCGCTAGAAATAGTTAACAATTAAATACATAGATCAAGTGATAATAAAGTTCATTGAAAAATGGGTTGAAAAGAGCTAATTGATAAATGTGAGAAAGGATAGATCTCCATAAACTAATAAGTGATAAAGTCCAGTGCAAAAAAATCCAACAATAGTTCTTGTGCTGAAAAATTCTAAAGGTGATCAGGTGCGATCCAATATGCTGTTAACCTCTTCAGATCCGCGCTATTGACATAATACGTCAGCAGCGCGGACCTGAGGCGCCGGGGTCACGTCTTTGGACGTGATTTACTTGTAATTCCCCGCGCGCGCCACAGGGTGGCGCGCGGCGGGGAAAAACAGTCCCGACGCATCACCAAGGATCCGATGCGTGTACCCGGCGGCCACGATGTCCGTCAGGTACACGCGATCGTCGGTGAGAGAGCAGGGACGTGGAGCTCTGAGTGTAAACACAGAGCTTCACGTCCTGTCAGTGAGAGGCGACTGATGCTGTTTCTCTTGTACATAGGGAGACAGCATCAGTCACCTCCCCCAGTCACCCCCCTCCCCCCACACAGTTAGAACACACCCAGGCAATACATTTAACCCCTTCCTCACCCCCTAGTGTTAACCCCTTCAATGCCAGTCACATTTATACAGTAATTAGTGCATTTTTATAGCACTGGTCGCTGTATAAATGTGAATGGCGCCAAAAATGTGTCAAAAGTGTCCGATGTGTCCGTCGCAATATCGCAGTCCCAATAAAAATCGCAGATCGCTGCCATTACTAGTAAAAAAAATATATAAAAAAAATCATAATTACAGTATGTCCCCTATTTTGTAGGTGCTATAACTTTTGCGCAAAGCAGTCACTTATTGTGATTTTTTTTTTTTTTTTTTACAAAAAAAAAATACGTAGAAGAATACGTATCGACCTTAACTGAGAAAAAAAAATATAAAAAAAAAAAAAAAAATGGGATATTTATTATAGCAACAAGTAAAAAATATATATATATTTTTAAATTGTCGCTCTTTTTTTCATTATAACGCAAAAATCAAATACCACCAAAAGAAAGCTCTATTTGTGGGGAAAAAAAGGACGCCAATTTTGTTTGGGTGCCACGTCGCACGACCGCGCAATTGTCAGTTAAAGCGACGCAGTGCCGGAAGCTGAAATTTCACCTGGGCACGAAGGGGGTTTATGTGCCCAGTAAGCAAGTGGTTAAAGAAGAAAGGATTTCCACAAATTCACCCGTGAGAAGACTGCCTGCTTACCACAAGGAGAGACTGCTTTGCATCAGTCTCATGAAGCATAGGGAAGTCCTGGTCTCCCCGAGACCAATCCACGCAATTCAGCAGCAGTAAGTCCAGGATTAGGGATGAGCTTCGCGTTCAGTGCGAACACATGTTCGCATCGAACAGTGGCCATTTGATCGTTCGTCGAAAATGAACAAATCGGGTCGTTCGCGCCAAATTCGAATGACCCATAATTCACTGCGGCGTTGCGCGCTGATGATTGGCCAAGCATGCACCATGACCCCACATGCTTGGCCAATCACAGCGCCCAAAAAACGAAGAGACCTAATTGATCAAAGCCTGGGTGCTTTGGCCAATTAGGGCTCAGGGCTTTAGCACACGCCCCACACTATAAAAGGCCGCCTTCCGGGCTGCCTCGTGTAGTGTGTTCCGGCTTGCTTAGAGAAGTGAGACAGTCAGACAGACAGAGAGAGAGAGAGAGAGATAGAGACACAGGGGTAGATTCACATACACTTAATATTGCGCTGCGTAATCGAAATACTCTACGCTGCCGTATTTTACCAGGCTCTACACCGAATCCTGGTAGATTTTTGCCCGTACGCTACGGCGGCGTAGTGTATTTCTCGCCGCGTAATCGAAATACGCGATTGGGGGACGTGAAGCATTTAAATTAAGCGCGTCCCCGCGGCGATCGAACTGCGCATGCTCCGTTCAGAAATTTACCGCCGTGCATTGCGCGAAATCACGTTGTTACGTCATTCGTTGTTTGAGTAGCGGCGTTTACGAACATTCCTATTCCCGGACGACTTACGTAAAAAATAATAAAAGACGTCGGAAAACGTAGAAATTCGACGCGGGAACGACACCCATACTTAACATGGGCTGTCTAATATTAGAGCAGCAAAAAGCTGGTATAGTGTTACGCAAATAAAAGATGACTAAAGGTGCCGTAAGAGATTGCGATTGAAGATCGTAATTTCGGGGATCGCCGGCAAAAGCTCATTTGCATACCCCGACGCGGAAAACGACGGGAAGTCCACCCAGTGGCCGCAATTTTATTGCAGCGTAGATCCGAAGGCGTACAAACACGTAATCCAGTCGAATTGAAGCCTGCAGTCGTCTATTCATGGTTTGAGGTTTTCGACTAGCTAGAAAACGCGCGTAATTTGAAATTACTCCAGTCTAACACCAGTTAGACAGGCGTAATGGGTCTCTGAATCTGGCCCACAGTGTCTTTTTAGATAGACAGATAGATAGATAGATAGATAGATAGATAGATAGATAGATAGATAGATAGATAGATAGATAGATAGATAGATAGATAGATAGATAGATAGATAGATAGATAGATAGATAGATAGATAAATCAGGGAGGCTACTAGTTAGTATAGTTAAATGTACAGTTTGTAGAGAATATATTGACATCCCTAGGAGTTGTCAATATATTTATAAACTGTATAGCTTAGCTAGTTCTGCTATTAGTATCTGTCAGGCAGGAGATTGTGCTTGATGCTCTAACGTGTTAGTGTACACGTGTTAGTTAATTGCACATAGACGCATTAACTGTTACTGCACGTGTGCTATTTATTTGCACAGAAAGGCAGTTGCTGTTAATGCAAGTGGGCTATTGAATTGCACAGAAACGCAGTCGCTCTGACTGTGCGTGTGCTGTTACATACCACCTTAGCGCATTTGGTGTCACCGCACGTGTGCTGTTACATATCACCTGACCGCATTTGGTGTCACCGCATGTGTGCTGTTACATACCACCTGAGCGCATTTGGTGTCACCGCACGTGTGCTGTTACATACCACCTGAGCGCATTTGGTGTCACCGCACGTGTGCTGTTACATACCACCTTAGCGCATTTGGTGTCACCGCACGTGTGCTGTTATATACCACCTTAGCGCATTTGGTGTCACCGCACGTGTGCTGTTACATACCACCTTAGCGCATTTGGTGTCACCGCACGTGTGCTGTTACATATCACCTGAGCGCATTTGGTGTCACCGCACGTGTGCTGTTATATACCACCTTAGCGCATTTGGTGTCACCGCACGTGTGCTGTTACATATCACCTGACCGCATTTGGTGTCACCGCATGTGTGCTGTTACATACCACCTGAGCGCATTTGGTGTCACCGCACGTGTGCTGTTATATACCACCTTAGCGCATTTGGTGTCACCGCACGTGTGCTGCTATATACCACCTTAGCGCATTTGGTGTCACCGCACGTGTGCTGTTACATATCACCTGAGCGCATTTGGTGTCACCGCACGTGTGCTGTTACATATCACCTGAGCGCATTTGGTGTCACCGCACGTGTGCTGCTACATACCACCTGAGCGCATTTGGTGTCACCGCACGTGTGCTGTTACATACCACCTTAGTGCATTTGGTGTCACCGCACGTGTGCTGTTACATATCACCTGACCGCATTTGGTGTCACCGCACGTGTGCTGTTACATACCACCTAAGCGCATTTGGTGTCACCGCACGTGTGCTGTTACATACCACCTGAGCGCATTTGGTGTCACCACACGTGTGCTGTTACATACCACCTTAGCGCATTTGGTGTCACCGCACGTGTGCTGTTATATACCACCTTAGCGCATTTGGTGTCACCGCACGTGTGCTGTTACATACCACCTTAGCGCATTTGGTGTCACCGCACGTGTGCTGTTACATATCACCTGAGCGCATTTGGTGTCACCGCACGTGTACTGTTACATACCACCTGAGCGCATTTGGTGTCACCGCACGTGTGCTGTTATATACCACCTTAGCGCATTTGGTGTCACCGCACGTGTGCTGTTACATACCACCTTAGCGCATTTGGTGTCACCGCACGTGTGCTGTTACATACCACCTGAGTGCATTTGGTGTTACCGCACGTGTGCTGTTACATACCACCTGAGTGCATTTGGTGTTACCGCACGTGTGCTGTTACATACCACCTGAGCGCATTTGGTGTCACCGCACGTGTGCTGTTACATACCACCTTAGCGCATTTGGTGTCACCGCACGTGTGCTGTTACATATCACCTGAGCGCATTTGGTGTCACCGCACGTGTGCTGTTACATACCACCTGAGCGCATTTGGTGTCACCATACGTGTGCTGTTATATACCACCTTAGCACATTTGGTGTCACCGCACGTGTACTGTTACATACCACCTTAGAGCATTTGGTGTCACCGCACGTGTGCTGTTACATATCACCTGAGTGCATTTGGTGTCACCGTACGTGTGCTGTTACATATCACCTGAGCGCATTTGGTGTCACCGCACGTGTGCTGCTACATATCACCTGAGCGCATTTGGTGTCACCGCACGTGTGCTGTTACATACCACCTTAGTGCATTTGGTGTCACCGCACCCGTGCTGTTACATACCACCTGAGCGCATTTGGTGTCACCGCACGTGTGCTGTTACATACCACCTTAGCGCATTTGGTGTCACCGCACATGTGCTGTTATATACCACCTGAGCACATTTGGTGTCACCGCACCTGTGCTGTTATATACCACCTGAGCGCAGTTAGTGTCACTGTACGTGTGCTGTTACATACCACCTGAGCGCAGTTAGTGTCACCGCACCTGTGCTGTTATATACCACCTAAACGCAGTTAGTGTCACTGTACGTGTGCTTTTATATACCACCTGAGCGCAGTTAGTGTCACCGCACCTGTGCTGTTATATACCACCTGAGCGTAGTTAGTGTCACTGTACATGTGCTGTTACATACCACCTGAGCGCAGTTAGTGTCACTGCACCTGTGCTGTTATATACCACCTAAACGCAGTTAGTGTCACCGCACCTGTGCTGTTATATACCACCTGAGCGCAGTTGGTGTCACCGCACCTGTGCTGTTATATACCACCTGAGCGCAGTTAGTGTCACCGCACCTGTGCTGTTATATACCACCTGAGCGCAGTTGGTGTCACTGTATGTGTGCTGTTACATACCACCAGAGCGCAGTTAGTGTCACCGCACCTGTGCTGTTATATACCACCTGAGTGCAGTTAGTGTCACTGTACGTGTGCTGTTACATACCACCTGAGCGCAGTTAGTGTCACTGCACCTGTGCTGTTATATACCACCTGAGCGCAGTTAGTGTCACTGTACGTGTGCTGTTATATACCACCTGAACACATAAATATGTCTGGAAGGACAACAGAGAGAGGCAGAGAGTCACGAGGGCAAGCAGGCTCTGCATGTAGAGGTAACGCTGGTAGTGGATGTGGTGCATCCTCTTCAGCACGTGGCCGTAGCCGCTCATCCTTCTTTTCGGGAGCTGGCCGTGTTGAGCCTCAACATGCAGAGAAATTAGTAGAGTGGATGGAAAAACAAGGGGGGTGGTGTCTGCGCTGTGAAAAGTGGGTGAAATCCAAGGGTGGTACGGGAATAAATCCCTGGGCTGGTGAACGTTGGTGGACGGGGGGGGGGGATTGGTGGTGTATTTAGAACAGAGTGATAGCGTACATAAGTTTTGTGTCAATACGTAAACCGTCAAAATGTAGCACAAAAGATAATATTGAATACTAAACAATGGCAAGTGACAAAGAAGGAGTACAAATTCACAAACAGTAAAATGTACACAATGTGCTGGTCCAGGTAATGTGAAATCAGGGAGAACTTCCGCTAGGGGCGCCCCTGAGTGTGTAACACAGTGAACAATACAAATAATAATATATAAATCAGTGAAGAAATGCAAAAAAGTCTCTGAAAGTGTTTCCCAAATGTCCCAGAAGAAAGGATCCAAAGATGTCCCAGAAGACAGTTTCCAAAAGAGGAAGAAATGGTGACGGGAAAGGACGTGGTACAGTGAACATCTCAGGTGGTCCCTAGCCCCTCACCTCACGGCTATGGCACGGATAGCCAAATAAAACCACCTCTGGCAGGGGGGAGGAGGAATACACTTCAATGGACAGAAACAACATCAGCACTCCTCAGCAGTAAGGCATGGAGAGGATACAAAGCAAGTAGGATATGGTGTTATGGAAGTGTCTAAACAGGCAACATCATTCACTCATACATCCACTCACATGGAGGTGATGGATGGTGGGCCTATCTCCCACGAACACCGAGTTCGTCCTAAGTCCTGGATGCACACCTGGCTCCTCTTCTGGATGACCAAGCCGTCCTCATCCTCCTCATCCTCTCTCACACAGACTGATCAAAGTTTATCTGGCAAAGCAGCTGCCAAGGTGTCCTCTTCCCTCTGCACAATGGCTTCACACAACACTTCCCTAGTACCACCATGTCCTCCTGAGGAGTCCCCTGAACTGTTTCAACACAGTGTTGGGTACATGCTGCAGGAAGATGCGCAGCATTTTGAAGACTCCGATGACGGAACACTGATAGAGGAAGGCATTGATGTGAGGCCAGGGAGAGGGGGTGGCTGAGAGGGACAGCAATTTGTCAGTGATGATGTTCCCCCAGCTGGAGCATACTGCCAGGTTGTTGACAGTGATGAGGAGGGAGGGGATGATGAGTGAGGTCACTGACTCTACCTGGGTGCCTGATAGGAGAGAGGAGGAGGAGGATGAGGAGGAGGAGGACAAGGCACATCTCCAAAGAGGCAGGATGCCCTCCAGGGGTCAACTTAAGGTCACACCCACTGCATTACAGCGCACATCTACGGCGCTTGTGCATGGCGCTGCTGTGTCTGACCGGTACAGCAAAAGTTCTTTGGTGTGGGCCTTTTTTGAAACATGTCCACAAGATCGTACCTTTGCTATTTGCAACTTATGTCGCAAGCGTATCTCGCGTGGCCAAAACATCAACATGCTTGTCCAGACATATGTCGACCTGCCATGCAGCTCGTTGGCAAGCACACCAGAAAGACCCACACCAAAGACAAAAGCGTACCCCCCCTTGCCCTTCTGGGACCTCCAACCCCAGTAGACCCCCAGTCCTCTATGAAGCCTGCAGTGAAGGTGTAGATATAGGTGTGTCACAAGCTAGTAGTAGCGGTCAATCTACTGATAGTACCAGGCAAATTTCCCTGCCCCAGCTGCTGCAGCGCCGAAAGAAGTACAATCCCAGCCATCCACATGCCCAGCAGTTGAATGCTAGCTTAGCGAACTTGCTAGCACTTCAACTGCTACCTTTTCAGTTGGTAGATTTTGCCCCCTTCCGTGAGTTTGTGCAATGTGCAGTACCTCAGTAGCGAGTACCAAAACGCCACGTTTTCTCACGGAAGGCTATTCCGGCTCTCTACCGGCATGTGGAAGGCAATGTCCATGCCTCGCTGGACAGGGCGGTCAGTGGTAAGGTGCATATTACCGCTGACTCATGGTCCAGCAGGCATGGACAGGGACGTTACCTGTCTTTTACGGCGCATTGGGTGACTCTGCTGGCAGCTGGGAAGGACGCAGGGCAAGGTCCAGTAGTTTTGGAGGTTGTTCTGCCACCACGCCTCCAAAACACTACTACTGCTTGTGACACACCTCTCTCCTCCACCCCCTCCTCTTCTTCTTCCTCTGTGGCCTCTTCCTGTGGTGATGTTTTCTCCGAACCAGCCGTGCTCTGTAGGCGTACGAGGGGATACGCAGGAATGCAGGCCAAGAGATGCCATGCGTTGCTAGAGCTGGTGTGCTTTGGAGACAGGAGCCACACTGGGGAAGAGGTTTTGTCAGCTCTGCAGGGTCAGGCTGAGAGGTGGTTGACGCCACGCCAGCTGAAGCCTGGAATGGTGGTCAGCGATAATGGCACCAACCTCCTCTCTGCCCTGCGACAGGGAAAACTCACCCACGTGCCCTGTTTTGCGCATGTCCTCAATTTGGTGGTGCAGCGGTTCTTGGGCAGGTACCCGGGCTTGCAGGATGTCCTGAAGCAGGCCAGGAAAGCCTGTGTGCATTTTCGAAGGTCATATAATGCCACTGCTCGGCTGACTGACCTCCAAAGGGAACACAACCTGCCCAAGAACCGCCTAATTTGTGACATGCCCACCAGATGGAACTCAACGTTGGCCATGCTGCAGCGGCTGCACACGCAGCAACGGGCCATCAATGAGTACCTGTGCCAATATGGCAGCAGAACTGGGTCAGGGGAGCTAGGTTTTTTTCCCCATGCCAGTGGGCCTTGATCAGGGATGCATGCACTGTCCTGTCACCATTTGAGGAGGCCACGAGGATGGTGAGCAGTGACAGTGCATGCATCAGTGAGACTGTCCCTCTTATTCACATGTTGGAGCACACGCTACATGGAATAATGGACAGGGCCCTTGAGGCAGAACAGAGGGAGGAAGAGGAGGACTTCTTTACCTCTCAGGGCCCCCTTTACCCAGACAGTGGTCCTGCTTGCCCACCTAGCACACAGGAAGAGGAGGAGGAGGAGGAGGAGGAGGATTGTATCAGCAGCATGGAGGTGGAGCCTAGCACTCAGCAGCAGCAGTCTTCAAGAGATCATTTACAGTCCCAAGGAGCACATGGACATTTACGTGGCTGGGATGAGGTGCCTGTGGATCCTGTCGTCCTCAGTGACCCAGAGGACTGTGCCCCGAATGCCTCTGCAAAACTTACGCTGCATGGCCTCCCTGATCCTGCAAAGCCTGCGTAAGGATCCTCGTGTACGTGCTATTAAGGAGAGGGATCATTACTGGCTGGCGACTCTCCTTTTTTTTTTTTTTTTCTTCAAAGATTTTTATTTCGTTTTCAAAGGTAATACAGAGTACAAATAAATTGCAGACGTCGTGCAATGACGTTGAGGAATCAAATCAAAAGAAATACATTAGTAAAAGTGAAAGTATTCTTAAAAAAAAGGTGTCAGGTAATACATCGTAGCGTATTGGGCACAGTGGACTTTAGATAGACGTTGTTACCTGCCCTCTGATGTGGCACCCCTTATGGGAACTCTAGTGGCACACGAGAAGACAGGTGATGTAAAACAAGGGTCCACTGTGCGTCGTTGTTGGACCTTAACATAACTGGTACGGTACATTGTCCAAAAAGGAATCAGTAAACAGGAGATAATGCTGTGAACAACATGTGTACTGCTCATTCAAGAAAAGTGGTAGAAGAGTGCGGTGCCCTATCGTTGCTTGGTGGGTACAGTCTCTGTCCAGTCGATCCAGGGCTGCCAGAGGGCCCTAGTTTTGAGAGAGCGGCCGGTGCTGGCTGCCGTGACTGTCTCGTAGCTAAAGTGCAATGTCACAATTTCTATCACCTGTGTCACGGTAAGGATCGTGTCCGACTTCCAATGTCTCGCAATGTTAAGTCTGGCTGCCAGGAGAATATGTGTGGTTAAATGTCTCGCAGGATGGGGGATTTCGTCTATGGTTAGATTGAGAATCGCTAGGGCAGGTGATTTGGGCACCTTGATGTTGGTCACATCGGAGATTAGTTGGAAAATGTCAGTCCAGTAGTTGGTGATATCAGGACATTTCCAGAAGATGTGAAACAGGTCCCCTTTGGAGATTTTGCATCTCCAACAAGTGTTGGGATAGTTATCGCTGAATGAAGCTAACTTTGAAGGGGTGAGATACCACCTGAGGGAAATTTTCTGAGTTAGTTCCCAGAGGGCCGAGGATTTAGTGGCCTTGTAGGCTGATTTAAAGGCATATTGCCATTGATTTTCCGTAAAGGTGTGTGAAAGGTCAGATTCCCATTTGAGGTGAGGGATCAGTTTGGAGAAGGTGGATTTGGCGTGTAAGACGTTGTAGAAATGAGATGCCCTTAATTTTTGAGTCGGGGTCAGTGAGATAATCCCACGTTTTGAATGGGATACCGTAAAGGGTAGTAGGCATGGTGTTTAAACAGTGACATATTCTGAGATGGGTAAAGCAGTCAAAGTCTGGGAGGTCATATTCTGTCTGTAGCTGGGCGAAAGGTTTGGGGCGGTCTTTATGCAACAGATCTTGGAGATGGTGGATCCCTTTGAGGGACCACCTTGTAAGTGGCAAGTCAGGTAGAAGGAAATGCAGGGATTCCAAGGGAATGAGGGGTTGATATGCTGTAGGGTCAGACGTGTGTAAGGAGATCAGCTTTCCCCATGCTTGAGCTGATGCTTTAACAGGCGGCGGCAAAGACGGTGGAACCTGTGTGCCTAAAGGGGTGCTTAGAAGCCAGTTTGTTAGATTGGGTTTAGCAAGCGAGTGGTTTTCTATTTGGCCCCAGGTTGGATTCCTGTTTGGTTGGAACCACCCGGGTAGTTGAGCTAAAATGGCCGCTGTGTGGTAGTCTCTGAAGTCTATCGACCCCGTGCCCCCTATGAACTTGTGTTTGACCAGTGTCGAGTGGGCGCACCTGGGTTTCTTCCCGTTCCATAGGAATTTGTTATACAGTGTTTGGAGAGATTGGAAGAAAGAGGCAGGAAGAGGTATGGGGAGGGTCCTAAATAAATATAAAATTTGGGGTAGGCACATCATTTTGAAGGCTGCCAGCCTTCCTGACCAAGAAAGCTCCTGTTTCGCTATAGATTGGGAGGTCTTTTGGACGGTTTGTAGAAGTGGGAGAAAGTTGCAAGAGTAGAGGTTTTTAAGTGTTCTCGGTAATTGGGTGCCTAAGTACGAGATGTCTTTGTGAGCCCATGCGAATGGGTGTTGGAGTTGGAGGAGATTTCTAGTTGTGGCATCAATGTTAATGTCTAGTATGAACGACTTAGTTGTGTTCACTTTGTAGTAGGATACCGAGCTGAACCTTTGCAATAACTTTTGTATTTCCGCCAGGGACGAGGTGGGGTTAGTGAGGATAAGGATAATATCATCCGCGAATAAGCTAATTTTGTGTGAGTGGGAGCCAATTTGGAGGCCTGAGATGGTGCTACAAGAGCGGACATGGGCAGCCAGGGGTTCCATGAGCATGTTGAAGATCAGTGGGGATAGGGGACACCCCTGGCGTGTGCCATTCGTTATGGGGAAAGGGCAGGAGAGCATGCCTTCAGTAAATACTTGGGCCGTAGGGTTGGTGTATAGTGCTAAGATGGCGTTTCGGATTAGGCCCTTGAAGCCAAATTTATGGAGGACAGCTTCAAGGTACGTCCAGTGAACCCTGTCGAACGCCTTCTCTGCGTCCAAAGATAGGAGCAGAGAAGGCGTTCCGGTGGATTCCGCGTGGTGGATCAGATTAAGCATTCTCCTGGTAGCATCGGATGCTTGCCTGCCTTTCGTAAATCCTGTTTGGTCCTTGTGAATGAGGTCTGGCATGATTGCAATCAGTCGTGTGGCTATGGTCTTGGCATAAATTTTAAGGTCTAGGTTGAGGAGGGAAATTGGGCGGAAATTTTGAGGAACATTTGGGTCCTTTCCTGGTTTCGGCAGGGTTATTATCAGTGCCTTTAGACATTCAGTCGGAAAAGAGGCAGAAGAGGCAGCATTATTGAACATAGTGGTAAGGTGAGGTACAAGGTCGGAGGAGAATTGTTTGTAGTATTCTCCTGTCAGACCGTCCGGGCCAGGTGCTTTACCACTGGGCAGGGAGTCTATTGCTCTACTAACTTCTAGTGTAGTGATCGGAGCATTGAGCATTTCTAGATGTTGTACAGTCAAGGAAAGGAAAGTGGTCAATGTCTGTTTGTGTGGGTTGCGTGGTGTTGGGGTCTCGCTTCAGATTATATAAGTCACCATAATAAGTACTGAACGCGTCAGCTATGTCCTGTGGGTTTGTCAGGGAGAGGTTTGTGTGGGGGTGGAGGAGCTGGTGTATCTTAGTTTTGGTCCGCCTGCCTTTTATGCGTTGTGCTAATTTCTTCCCTGCTTTGTTGGAGGTAGAGTACGAGGACGCTTTGAGTTTCCTCTGGAGGAACTCGTAGGAATGGAGGAGCAAGGTTTTCAATTCATGTCTAAGTGACAGTAGGAGCTTCGTCTGCGTGTCTGTGGGGTTTGTCTTGTGGGACGTCTCTAATGTCGCTATCTGAGCTGTCAAGTTGTCTATACGTTGCACTCTCTCTTTCTTATGGCGCGAGCTCAGGGATAGCAACTGTCCCCGCATATACGCTTTGTGGGCACTCCACACCACCGCAGGGTCAGACACGGAGCCAGTGTTTATTTGGAAAAAGTCAGTGATCTGTTCACGGATCACTGGCGCGTGTTTGTCACTTTGGAGTAAGTAGTTGTTAGCCCTCCAAAGGAATGTGTTTCGTTGCATGTTGGAATCTTCAATTGATATTGAAATAGGGGCGTGGTCTGACCATGTTGTGGTGTGGATCTTAGACATGCATACTTTCTGCAAAAGCCATTTGTCAGACAAAAAAAGGTCTATTCTAGAGTAAGTGCGGTGTCTACAAGAGAAAAAGGTGAAGTCCTTCTCAGAGCCATGTTGACAGCGCCAAATATCGTACAGGTCAAATTTTAAAAGGAAAGCCTTAAGAGGCGATTCTCGCCTCTTTGCTGTAGAGGTGGAGTCCAAAAGAATATCCGGGACTAGATTGAAGTCTCCGCATACTATCAATTGTCCTTTTTGAACAGACTTCACGGTGGTAAGCACTTTGCGGAAGAACTTCAATTGACGTAAGTTGGGGGCATAAACATTCACAAGGGTGTAGGTGATTTGGTTGATGTCAAAAACTAAGATCAGAAAGCGCCCATCTGGGTCCGCAATAGATGCCGATAAGTGGAAATCCAAAGATTCCTTAATTGCAATCATAACACCTCTGGATTTGGAGATGTGGGGGGCATGGAAGACGTGTGGGAACTGACGATGGGAACAGAGGTGTAGATCAGGTGGTGTCAGATGCGTTTCCTGAATGCACACTATGTCACTGTGGAGAGTCTTAGCGGTTTTCCATAGTGAGTGGCGTTTGGCCGGGTGATTTAGGCCATTCGCGTTCAGCGATAGAATTGAGAATGGCATTTCGTGTTCGGTAGATTGGGGTGCGATGCGAGATAACACTTACAGTTCTGTGACGGTAATTGATCTGTTGAGGTCCTGGCAGCAGAAACAGTCTCGACAAGGTGCAATCCAGAAGTCCAGGATCAAGTGGAGCAACGACTGTAGGCAGAGCGGTATTGTAGGTTTAGCTATAACAGGAACAAGGTAAAAATACAAAAAAAAAAGAAAAAATACAAGAGCAAAAAAGTCAACAACTTGTGGAGGGAGGTGAAAGCACTTCTATATCCTCCAAGTGGGGGTATTAAACAGTTAGTAATCCGGGAGAGTAAAGAAACAAATGTGACAGGTGTCAGGGCCCAGGGGAACTGAGGTACTGTTGTTTGGCCGCCTCTTGTGGTAGCATTTACGCTTCTCAAATGTGACTGGAATCCAGGTTGTTACGGGTGGTAGACACTCTCTTCCCAAGCTGGGCAGCCTGGGGTGGTTCCACCAGTATCCCCCAGTTGTGGAGAAGATGTAGACCTTTAGTTAGCTCAGTGATTGTGTGGGTCTGACCATTTCTCACTATAAGGAGGGTAGCCGGGTATCTCCACTTATATTGCACTTTGTGGTTTTGCAGAGCTTTAGTGACTGGGCTCAGTTGCCTGCGGAGCTGAAGGGTGTATTTGGAAAGATCTGGATAAAATTGTATGCCAGCAAAGGGCGCAGGGAGGGGGGATTTGGCTTTGACCCCCATCATTAAACGTTCCTTAATGTGGTAAAAGTGCACCCTCATCAGGACATCTCTCGGGACAGAAGCGGCCAGGTGGGATGGTTTGGCTATTCTGTGGATCCTATCGATGATCACCTCCTGCGGGGATGCGTCGGGCACAATAAGGTGTATTAGCTCCATGGCATATCGTGGTAGGTCCCCAGGTGCAACGTTTTCAGGCACCCCTCTCAATTTAACATTATTTCTGCGGGACCTGTCCTCCAAATCGGCCAGCTTGGCGCGCATCCATGACTGTTCGTCTTTGAGGTCCCCAAAGTAATCAATTACCTCATTCACTTTGGCTGTGCATTCTGTAATGCCCTCCTCAACATTGACTACTCTGGCGTCCAGGGCCTGTACATCAGAGGTAATCTTGGTAAATAGAGATGCAAGGTCAGTCATGAGGGATGTCTGCAGTGACATTAGCATGTCTTTTAGGGTAGTATCTAGTACTGGTTGGCCTGCTGTGGGGAAGGAGGCCATGGAGGAGTGCAAGGCCTTGCTGGACAGGAGTGGGCCCAAAGCCGGGGCCTCGATTTGCTGCCGCGGCGTCCGCTGCGGCAGCGCGTCCATCCTCATTTTAGATTTGGCAGGGCTGGAGGGGAACATATCACCCTCCTGTGGGTCAGGGAGCTGGTCTAAGGTACCTGCTTTGTGGCGATCTTCCAATCGATCGTCCGGGAGGTCCGTGTAGGAGCCGCGCTGTGCGGCCTGGTCAGCGCCATTTTGCGTGACACCCTGCCTCTCCGCCGGCTTGTAGGCGAATTCGGTCAGTTTGAGAGGCTGGTGCTCCGTGTTCCTCTTCCTGGAGGAGCTCATCGTGTGTCCCGGATTCTGTGGAGCTAGGTTGGGCAGATATAGTGGCGATTGTGCGGCAATGGCGCGATTTAGTGTCCCCTGGCTGACGAGCTGCAGAGCTAGGCGTCCATCTCCTTCTCCAGCCGGACACGCCCCCCGCTGGCGACTCTCCTTGATCCACGTTACCAGAGTAAGGTTGCAGACCTTATGTTGCCATCGCAGAGGGAGCAGAAGATGAAACTTCTGCGGGAGGCCTTGCAGAAGGGTCTGTGCAATGCGTTCCCAGAACCGGGGGGATTACCAAAACCTGGCTCTGGACAACGTCTTGCTGAGGCTTCGGTGAGTCACAGAAGGGGCGGTGGAGAAGGTGGTCGTCTGACCGATGCGTTCAGGCAGTTTTTTAGTCCGCAGCCCCAAGGTCTGACCGGTTCCAGCAACCATCGCCAGCGTCTGGTTTACATGGTCCGGGAATACCTAGGGGCAAGATCCGACTTGGACACCTTCCCCACCGAAAATCCTCTGGCTTACTGGGTCTTGAGGATGGATCACTGGCCAGAGCCTAACAGGGGTGCCTAATAACAACAATTTTTGATGCAATAATTTGCACGTGGCTCCTTGTTGGGCTCCAATTAGAGTTATTGGGAGGGGTTGCAGTGTTGTGTTGTGCCCAAGGCACAATTTTTCTGCCCCTGTTTAACAGGGGCGCCTAATAACAATTTTTGATGCATCAATTTGCACGTGGCTCCTTGTTGCGCTCCAATTGGAGTTATTGGGAGGGGTTGCAAGTGTTGTGTTGTGCCCAAGGCACAATTTTTCAGCCCGTGTTTAACAGGGGCGCCTAATAACAATTTTTGATGCAATACTTTGCACGTGGCTCCTTGTTGCGCTCCAATTGGAGTTATTGGGAGGGGTTGCAGTGTTGTGTTGTGCCCAAGGCACAATTTTTCTTCCCCCGTTTAACAGGGGAGCCTAATAACAATTTTTGATGCAATAATTTGCACGTGGCTCCTTGTTGCGCTCCAATTGGAGTCATTGGGAGGGGTTGCAGTGTTGTGTTTTGCCCAAGGCACAATTTTTCTGCCCCTGTTTAACAGGGGCGCCTAATAACAATTTTTGATGCAATACTTTGCACGTGGCTCCTTGTTGCACTCCAATTACAGTTATTATGTTTGAGGGGTGCCCTTTTTTCTAAAAATTTTCTTTCACTAAACAATAATGGCCCCCCACCCACCACTAAAATATTCGACATAATGTTGCCACACAGAACTTGCGCAAGTAGTATTAATTACTTTTTTTTATAGTCCTCTCATGTTGTGCAGGGACATTTCTAAACACGTGCCACTACTATAGACACCCAGCAGGTGTGATATTTAAAGGATTTTTTTTTTCACTTTAAGCATCATTAAAATGGCTGCTCTGGAAAAAAACTGCCGTTTTTAAACAATTTTTTTCCATTGATACATGTTCCCTGGGGCAAGACCCGGGTTCTGAAGGAAGTTTTCCAACATTGAATTGAATTTTGGTCTTTAAAATGATCGTTTTTGAATTCGAACGTTCGGGTCCCATATACTTCAATGGGGTTCGAAATATTCGTGCGAACCCGCGGTCTGTTCGAACTTTCTGGTGCGAACCGAACCCGGGGGTGTTCGGCTCATCCCTATCCAGGATATGTAATGGTACAGTAAAAAAGAGACTCTCATAGTGTATCAAGTAAAACCAAAGGGAACGGTTTAATAAGTAATGCACTCACAATTAGTAGGTAGAAACAGGCATATCAATCAAAGCCGCGGTCTCTCCACTCCGATACCTCTCGCTACTCCAATGCAATTGTAGGCGGTGTTTTTGCATTGGTGTAGCGAGAGGTATCGGAGTGGAGAGACCGCGGCTTTGATTGATATGCCTGTTTCTACCTACTAATTGTGAGTGCATTACTGATTAAACCGTTCCCTTTGGTTTTACTTGATACACTATGAGAGTCTCTTTTTTACTGTACCATTACATATCCTGGACTTACTGCTGCTGAATTGCGTGGATTGGTTCCGGGGAGACCAGGACTTCCCTATGCTTCATGAGACTGATGCAAAGCAGTCTCTCCTTGTGGTAAGCAGGCAGTCTTCTCACGGGTGAATTTGTGGAAATCCTTTCTTCTTTAACAGCATATTGGATCGCACCTGATCACCTTTAGAATTTTTCAGCACAAGAACTATTGTTGGATTTTTTTTGCACTGGACTTTATCACTTATTAGTTTATGGAGATCTATCCTTTCTCACATTTATCAATTAGCTCTTTTCAACCCATTTTTCAATGAACTTTATTATCACTTGATCTATGTATTTAATTGTTAACTATTTCTAGCGCTGCACTTCTTTCTGTTTTTTTTGCATCTTTGTCATAGCCTTGTTTCAAACACGGCTCCTGTGGAGGAGTATAGTGGAGACTGTGGATGGTGAATTGTGGAGAAGGAAAAGCTGTTAAAGCTGTGAAAACACTTGGTAGTGTCCTGCCTGGAAGCCTGTTGGCTGGGGAACTCACCTGCAACATAAAGAATCTCCTAGTGGAGTTGTTAATGAAGACACATTTAAACAGATCTACTCACAATTTATTCCTCATGGAGATGCAAGTACGTATGCACATTATCTCTTGAATGCATTTGATGCAGCTCAGTCTGAATCAGTTAAATTGGAGACATTAAGATACCACCCTGAGCTTACCAACCATTTGGAGTGAGTCTTTTGGGAGACTTAAAACCCCTGTGCCTGGAGAGACTGCTGTGATAGCGGTCACCCATCTTTGGTGAAGAGACTACAATACCATTATTTGGGTGTCTTATTGGTGGAAGAAGATCCCTCTTTTCACAAATTCAACCTTTGTGCACCATTGCAAATTATACTATAAGGACTTTGTCTTTATGGCTTATAGATTTCACTTATGAATGTGGAACCTTTTTATTCACTATTTATTAGTGGGAATGCTTAATGGCATTCCAAGTATTGATATTCATTTTTTATTATTCTGAATTAGTGGGAGTGCTTAATAAGCATTCCCAGTATTGATATTCGTTTTTTATTATTTTTATTCCGTACGTTTTTTGGCTTTGCATAACTTCTGCATACTTTCAGCGATTGAGACCATTCAACTTTTAAAATGTTCATCTCGTTCAGCTAACGATGGGACTTCTTCGAGTTTTTTTGTACTATTTATACTTTTTAAAATATTAAGCTTTTAGACACTTTTTTTAACATTGAAGTCAATGAGAACATGCTTTTTACCCCTTAAAATCTACTGTGCTACCAAAAGTTTCAGCTCCTTCATACTTTCACTTACAGACACCAAACAAACTTTAAAACGGTCACAAAATATTCAGCTATCCGGCTATGACTTTTCAGATTGATATCTTTTATAGTATGTAAAAAAGCAATTTACATTTACTGATCTTTTTCAGAAAATTTTATCAATTACACAGTGTTTCTATGGAGCTTTGTTAGAGTGGATCATGTGATCATTACAGTGCGAGCATTGAAAAAAAATTATCTATAAAAAAGGGGGAACAAATTGCTCTCACGCCCACAAGATCTACTTGTCATACACAATTTATATATCAAATCGTAGGTATTTTTGTCTGGTTTCAGGCAATGTGGTCAGTTTTGTGATATGCATTTTACTTTTAGTTGCTGGAGCTTCTAAAGGACAAGGGTTCCAAAATTTCTCCCATTGACTGTCATGTTAAAAAGTCTTTAAAATGTTCCTGCAAAACGCACAAATACGCTCTTTTCTAAATCGCTAACATGGCCACATTTTTAAGTTTACCAACATAAATTTCATATCGATCCGTTCACAAGGGCCGTGTCTTTCAAATGGTGAAGTCGCTGTATCGATCACATGTACGGTTGTGGATTTATTAAGGTTTGTTTGAAGGCTTATTTCACTTATTAGGTGTGTGGATTAAAGGCGTTTGTAATGGTATTTCTTTCCCTAAATAGCTTTCTTTACCTCAGTGAAGTCCTCCTCACTGGCCTGGTGTGGAGAAAACCTCTTGAGGGGGGAGGGGCGACCAGGAAGTCAGGACACTCTCTACTTTGCAGGGAAAAAGCCTTGCATTACTGTGTGGAGTTACAGACAGAAGAACAGGAAGTGAGGGTTTCTCTGAAGAAATAAGGACATTTAAAAGCAAAATCAAAGGATGAGGTAAGTAAAGGAGGACTGCACTAAGGTAAAGGAAGCTATTTAGGAAAATGATTTTACCTTTACAACACCTTTAATGATCAAAGAGAGGCTTTATAAGTACTGAAGAAACACTGTTTGTATGTCCTAAAGATAGTGTAGTGGTTATGGTGAATGGCATTGATGCAGGCTTAGCGATTCAGCTATTCAGCATTCCCACACATTTTCCTCAGGAACAGCATTTTCTAGTTTTAATTTTAATTTTATTATTCTGTACGTTTTTTGGCTCTGTGTAACTTCTGCATACTTGGGGCTATTGAGACCATTCAACTATTAAAATGTTCAACTCTTTCAGCTAATGATTGGACTTTAACTTTTTTTGTATTATTTATAACATTGAAGTCAATGAGAACATGCTTCAAATCATTAAAACATTCTACCTCTAAGAAAAGTTTCAGCTCCTTCATACTTTCACCTACAGACGCCAAACACACTTTAAGACGTTCACAAAATATTCAGCTATCCGGCTATGACTTTTCAGTTTGATATCTTTTACAGTTTTTGTGAAAAAGCAATTTGAGTTTAGTTTTTCAGAAAATGTTATCGATTAAACAGTGTTTCTATGGGAGCTGGGTTAGAGTGGATCATGTGATCATTAGAGCAGAGAGCATTAAAAAAAATGATCTTTAAAAAAGGGGGAACAAATTGCTCTCACGCCCAAAAGATCTACTTGTCATACACAATTTATATATCAAAACGTAGGTATTTGTGTCTGGTTTCAGGCAATGTGGTCAGTTTTGTGATAAGCATCAGTGTTGCTCACGAATATTCGAATTGCGAATATTCGGCTCGAATATTGCATATTCGAGAAATCGCGCAATATCTCGAATATTGCGCCGAATATTCGCAATGTCGAATATTCGGATTTTTCTCAAAACATTTTTAACACAGATCACATGCTAGTGATCTCCATCGACGTGTAAAAGCAATGGTGGTATGATTAGAGGGACCCTGGGCCGAGTAGCGCATGTGATCCTTTTATGCTGCCGAATATTCGCAATGCGAATATTCGGCAATAGCAATATCGCGCGATTTTTTCCCCCGCCCTTCATTCACATCAGAGCCAATCAGAGTTCCATTTCCACAGGTGTCAGAGGTTAGCAACCTCCACATCAACCAATAGGAAGCTGCCTCACGACCATTATATAAACTAAGTGCCAGCATGTGCTCATTGCAGATTCACAAGGTGGATATAGAGGGAGAAGTGTTTCTGTGCTCTGTGTTATATTGCATCAGCATTGCAGTGCCTTTCAGTTCTGTGCTCCTGTTCTGTTCATTTGAGTATTAGCAGCTGCTAGTGCTTATATTTCTAAACTGCTTTTTTAAAAGCAAGAAGATACCAAACAGCTTTTTTTAAAGCTACTATTTGTGTGTTTGTGTTCCAGTTTCATTTAGTGTTAGATAGATAGGTTTGAGTGTACTTGTACACCTCTGTAAGCTAGCTAGCTTAGTTTAGTGTGTTTATTTAGTTATCTGTTTTATAGAAAAAAAAAAAAAAAAAAGTTATTTTTAGTTTATTCAGATCTCTGGCTCTGCTGTGTTAGCAGAGTCACTGTTCTATCTATATTAGTTTCTTTATTGCTTTTATTCTTTGCCCGGTCAGTTTTTGTCTGTTGTCTGTCAGTCAGTTAGTTAGTTTAAAAAAAAAAAAAAAAAAAATTTAAAAAAATTTACCTTTCGTTTAATTGTTGTTTAGTGGCATAGCTACTAGGTGTTTGTCTGCGTGCCTGTTTTTTGTTTTATCACATTTACCCCCCCATATCAGCATGAGCAGCATTCGTGGTCGTGGCAGCAGGGGTAGGGGAGTTACTCCCAGTGCTGGGTCGCTGCCAGCACGGGGTACCTCTCGCGCCCCTACTACTGGTAGAGGATCGGGTGGAAGGGGAGTCCGCCTCATCCGGGAGTTTTTCACTTCGGGCAGCCGCCCGATATTGCCTTCCCAGGCTCCAGCAGTGGTGGAGTACATGGGGCACAGCAGTGCCACTCAGTCATCACCAGTAGCCACACCAAGTAGCACCACCACCATCAGTACACCGGTGCCTTTAGTACCCAGCCCCAGCCAGTCCAGCCTCATGCTGTTTGAGGGTGAAAGTGACATGGATATCTTGGGGGAGGCCCTCGATCATGCAGACATAGATTTATGTGCTGATGGTCAGGACCTTTTTGAAGGGTTAATGGAGGAGGAGGAGGATGGGGTACTGGCTGTCAGTAGCCCAGAGACCTCCCTTCATGGTGGTGCTGGTGGTTTTCTGCAGGAAACACCAGCACCTAGTCAGACCCATGCGTCTGTGAGGGGACATCGGAGCCAGGCTAGCGGCTCCATGTCAGATGTCTCCTTCAGACCACCACATGTCAGCCCTGGGTCTGACATATCTGGGGGCGAAGAGGAGGGTGACCCAACATGGGTGCCACCTGCCTCGTCGGTTCACAGCATCAGTGACGACGAGGAAGGTAGGCACCCTGGGGAAACGGTGCGCCAGGTCACCAGGGAGACCAGCGTCAGGGTCTCCACTGGTGATGGCAGCAGGAGGTGTCAGCAGCAGCAGCAGCAGCAGGCAGCTCCACCTGTGCGCACCGAGTCCCAGCAGGTGGAAGTCAGCGTCACCCCATCTGACAGGAGGGCGACGCTGAAGTCACCTGTCTGGGCCTACTTCACCTTGGTAGCAGATAACCCGACAGTAGCCATCTGCCAGCTCTGTCGTGCCAAGGTGAAGAGAGGGAAGTGCTTGGCTCGGGTGGGTACCACGGCACTCAACCAGCACCTGCGGATTAACCACTGGCACGAGCATGACCAGATGAAGCGTGTTGGTGGTAGCAGCGCCACCACCACAAGTGTGCAGGGTACAGCAGCCCCTGCCACAGCTTCATCGGCTACCAGCAGGTCATGCCCCCCCGCTCCCTCTAGTAGAGGTACTGGTACCGGCAGCCAGACCTCCACATCATCACCCTCCTCTTCGGTGTCCCGCACTGCCGTCCGGCGCCAGGCGTCTCTTTCTGACGCCTTTGAACGCAACACTCCCTTCCCCCCTTCAGACCGACGTGTGCGTTCCCTCAATGGGCTCCTGGCAAGGGTTATTGCCCAACATCTGCTTCCCTTTAACATAGTGGACTGCAACCCCTTCAGGCAGATGTTGGAGCAGGCCCAACCCCAATGGCGTGTCCCCAGCCGCCATTTCTTTGCCAGGACTGGTGTCCCTGCCCTACACCAGCACATTGTGCAGAATGTAACCCTGTCGCTGGATCATGCTGTCAGCAACAGGGTGCATCTGACAATGGATGGCTGGACCAGCAGGCATGGGCAGGGGCGCTACATAAGCTTCACGGCCCATTGGGTTTCCCTCCGAGGCGCCGGGGAGGGATTGGCGGCATCTGATTTTGTGGTGCCGCCCCGGGGTGTCCAGGGGAGAAGTGCTGGTCTCCCTCAAGCCACTGTCTCCGCAGCTGCTGAGCCTCCCAGCAAGCGCCCCCGTAGCTATTCAAGTGTGGGGCACGTGCGCTGTCAGGCCGTGCTCCAGCTTGTTAGTTTAGGGGAACGGAGACACACTGGACGAGAAGTGCTGAGCGCACTTCAGGCTCAGGTCCAGAAGTGGCTGACACCCCGAAGGCTCCAAGCAGGTCTGGTTGTCTGTGACAATGGCAGCAACCTCCTCTCCGCCCTCCAGGCTGGCAGTCTGACACACGTGCCCTGTCTGGCACATGTCCTCAACCTAGTGGTGCAGAAGTTCCTGCGCACCTATCCCGGGTTGAGTGACATTGTGCTAAGGGTACGCAGGATTGCCAGCCACTTCAGGCGCTCCCCAACCGCTACCACGTCCCTGTCAAAGTTGCAGCGGGACAACAGCCTGCCCCTTCACAGGCTGATTGTGGACAGTGTGACGCGGTGGAACTCCAGCCTCTACATGCTGGAGAGGTTGTGGGAGCAGCGAAGGGCGGTGAAGGAGTACCTGCTGGAGCAAGGCACTGGCGGGCCATCACAACACACACTCCCGTACATCACCAGTCTGGAGTGGGGGCAGATACACCAGGTCTGCCATGTGTTGGCCCCTTTTGAGCAGGCGACCAAGATGGTGAGCAGGGAGCATGTCGGCCTGAACGACGTGCTCCCTATAGTGTTCCTGCTGGACAGGGCACTAGATCGCCTGCTCGGAGCTGGGGAGAGTGCCTTGGTGGAGCAGGAGGAGGCAACACTGCTCCACCAAGACCAGGCCCAGGACGAGGAGGAGGAGGAGGATCATGATGATGATCAGGAGGTGACTGGTGGCGTCCTGGAGTCAGGGCCTGGTCAGGAGGGAGAGCCGGTGTTGGGGGCACCGATAGTCCGGGGGTTTGGCATGACTGACTGCGAACAGCAGCGCCTCCATGCCGAGGAAGCGGACGTCATGGACCCAGGCAGCCATGAGGAGTCACAGCGGGCTGTGCTCTTCCCCATGGCTGCCCACATGCTGAGATGCCTCAGGAGGGACCCCCGGGTTAAAGCCATCAAGGAGAGGGACGAGTTTTGGCTGGCCACCCTTGTAGATCCCAGATTTAAGGGGAAACTGGAGCAGTTCCTCCCAGCCAGACGGAGGCAGCCCCGGATGGAGGAACTGCAGGCATGCCTAGTCAGCTGTTTGGAGCAGGCAACTCCCCGGCCTCCAGTTGTCCCCCCTCATCTCACCCAGCAGGTGGCTGCACCCAGCAGCAACATCAGCAGCCGAGCAGGGGACCTAATGGGTGAGATGAGGATGTTCATGCAAACTGAGCGACCCAGTACCAGCAGCAGCAGCAGCAGCAGCAGCAGTCACCACCAGCGGCTGGCCCACATGGTGGCAGACTACATGGGGTCCGTCAGTGCTTCTGACAGTATGAGCACCGACGACCCCATGGAGTACTGGGTTGCCAGATTGGACACCTGCCGTGAGCTCGCTCAGTATGCGCTGGAGTTATTGTCTTGCCCCCCCTCCAGCGTACTATCTGAGCGGACATTCAGCGCGGCAGGTGGGGTGGTCACGGACAAGAGGACCCGTCTGTCCACAGACTCCGTGGACAGACTCACATTCATCAAAATGAATGAGTCCTGGATCGGCGGTGACTTTCTGGCACCCGCCGTCGGTTCAGGGCGCTGAATGGTCCCTTGTCAGTTAGCAATACCTCTCCTATCTCTTTATACCAGGGGTGTCAAACTCAATTTCATCGTGGTCCGCATCAGCATTATGGTTGCCCTCAAAAGGGCCGGTTATATCTGTAATATTATATGTCCAGCGCATCCCCTCCCCTTACATTAGATGTCAAAGGCCACCCCACCATCCTACCCCACCATCAGAAGTGGAGTTCCCCCTCTCCCTTACATCACAGTGCATCCCCCTTTCCTTATGCTGCTGCTGGGAAGAAGGTGGATATTTTTTATTTTTTTTTGAAAAGCCTGTGGCGTGCAAAACACAACCCAAAAACTCCACCCGGTGCCACAGCTACTTAAGGCCTGTGTCATTCTGCTTTTCAAATGTAATCACCATGCTAATGCAATTTCAAGCTTTTGTAATTTTGGCACTATATGGGCTCCTACTGCTAATGCCAAAAGGCTGAGTGATTATGTACCGATATATACTCATACTGGTGCTGTCACCTTTTGTCTGTGAGATTTGCCACTTTCTTACTACTGCTGGTGCTGCTGCCACCTCTTCCACGACCACGAGTGAAAAAAACACTTAATTGTGTACTGGTACTACTATGCTGCTGGTGCTGCCAGTGCTCAGATACTTATGTGTCAAGTTCTTTGGCACTATATGCTAAAATTATCAATGCTGCTGCTCCTATGCTGCTGCCACCTCTTCCACGACCACGAGTGAAAAAAACACTTAATTGGGTACTGGTACTACTATGCTGCTGCTGCTTCTGCCAGTGCTCAGATACTTATGTGTCAAGTTCTTTGGCACTATATGCTACAATTATCAATGCTGCTGCTCCTATGCTGCTGCCACCTCTTCCACGACCACGAGTGAAAAAAACACTTTATTGTGTACTGTTACTACTACTATACTGCTGATGCTGCCAGTGCTCACTTACCTATGTGACAAGTTCTTTGCCACTATATGTTACAATTATCAATGCTGCTGCTCCTATGCTGCTGCCACCTCTTCCACGACCACGAGTGAAAAAAAACACTTAATTGTGTACTGTTACTACTACTACACTGCTGATGCTGCCAGTGCTCACTTACCTATGTGACAAGTTCTTTGCCACTGTATGCTACAGTTATCAATGCTGCTGCTGTGCTGCTGCCACCTCTTCCACGACCACGAGTGAAAAAAACACTTTATTGTGTACTGTTACTACTACTATACTGCTGATGCTGCCAGTGCTCACTTACCTATGTGACAAGTTCTTTGCCACTGTATGCTACAGTTATCAATGCTGCTGCTGTGCTGCTGCCACCTCTTCCACGACCACGAGTGAAAAAAACACTTTATTGTGTACTGTTACTACTACTATACTGCTGATGCTGCCAGTGCTCACTTACCTATGTGACAAGTTCTTTGCCACTATATGCTACAATTATCAATGCTGCTGCTCCTATGCTGCTGCCACCTCTTCCACGACCACGAGTGAAAAAAACACTTAATTGTGTACTGGTACTACTACACTGCTGCTGCTGCCAGTGCTCACTTACCTATGTGACAAGTTCTTTGGCACTATATGCTACAATTATCAATGCTGCTGCTGTCCTGCTGCCACCTCTTCCACGACCACGAGTGAAAAAAACACTTAATTGTGTACTGTTACTACTACTATACTGCTGCTGCTGCTGCCATTGCTCATATACCTATGTGTCAAGTTGTTTGGCACTATATGCTACAATTATCAATGCTGCTGCTATCCTGCTGCCACCTCTTCCACGACCACGAGTGAAAAAAACACTTAATTGTGTACTGGTACTACTACACTGCTGATGCTGCCAGTGCTCACTTACCTATGTGACAAGTTCTTTGCCACTATATGCTACAGTTATCAATGCTGCTGCTATCCTGCTGCCACCTCTTCCACGACCACGAGTGAAAAAAACACTTTATTGTGTACTGTTACTACTACTATACTGCTGATGCTGCCAGTGCTCACTTACCTATGTGACAAGTTCTTTGCCACTATATGTTACAATTATCAATGCTGCTGCTCTTATGCTGCTGCCACCTCTTCCACGACCACGAGTGAAAAAAACACTTAATTGTGTACTGTTACTACTACTATACTGCTGCTGCTGCTGCCATTGCTCATATACCTATGTGTCAAGTTGTTTGGCACTATATGCTACAATTATCAATGCTGCTGCTATCCTGCTGCCACCTCTTCCATGACCACGAGTGAAAAAAACACTTAATTGTGTACTGGTACTACTACACTGCTGCTGCTGCCAGTGCTCACTTACCTATGTGTCAAGTTGTTTGGCACTATATGCTACAATTATCAATGCTGCTGCTATCCTGCTGCCACCTCTTCCACGACCACGAGTGAAAAAAACACTTTATTGTGTACTGTTACTACTACTATACTGCTGATGCTGCCAGTGCTCACTTACCTATGTGACAAGTTCTTTGCCACTATATGCTACAATTATCAATGCTGCTGCTCCTATGCTGCTGCCACCTCTTCCACGACCACGAGTGAAAAAAACACTTTATTGTGTACTGTTACTACTACTATACTGCTGATGCTGCCAGTGCTCACTTACCTATGTGACAAGTTCTTTGCCACTATATGCTACAATTATCAATGCTGCTGCTATCCTGCTGCCACCTCTTCCACGACCACGAGTGAAAAAAACACTTTATTGTGTACTGTTACTACTACTATACTGCTGATGCTGCCAGTGCTCACTTACCTATGTGACAAGTTCTTTGCCACTATATGCTACAATTATCAATGCTGCTGCTATCCTGCTGCCACCTCTTCCACGACCACGAGTGAAAAAAACACTTTATTGTGTACTGTTACTACTACTATACTGCTGATGCTGCCAGTGCTCACTTACCTATGTGACAAGTTCTTTTCCACTATATGCTACAATTATCAATGCTGCTTCTATCCTGCTGCCACCTCTTCCACGACCACGAGTGAAAAAAACACTTTATTGTGTACTGTTACTACTACTATACTGCTGATGCTGCCAGTGCTCACTTACCTATGTGACAAGTTCTTTGCCACTATATGCTACAATTATCAATGCTGCTGCTATCCTTCTGCCACCTCTTCCACGACCACGAGTGAAAAAAACACTTTATTGTGTACTGTTACTACTACTACACTGCTGCTGCTGCCAGTGCTCACTTACCTATGTGTCAAGTTGTTTGGCACTATATGCTACAATTATCAATGCTGCTGCTATCCTGCTGCCACCTCTTCCACGACCACGAGTGAAAAAAACACTTTATTGTGTACTGTTACTACTACTATACTGCTGATGCTGCCAGTGCTCACTTACCTATGTAACAAGTTCTTTGCCACTGTATGCTACAGTTATCAATGCTGCTGCTGTGCTGCTGCCACCTCTTCCACGACCACGAGTGAAAAAAACACTTTATTGTGTACTGTTACTACTACTATACTGCTGATGCTGCCAGTGCTCACTTACCTATGTAACAAGTTCTTTGCCACTGTATGCTACAGTTATCAATGCTGCTGCTGTGCTGCTGCCACCTCTTCCACGACCACGAGTGAAAAAAACACTTTATTGTGTACTGTTACTACTACTATACTGCTGATGCTGCCAGTGCTCACTTACCTATGTGTCAAGTTGTTTGGCACTATATGCTACAATTATCAATGCTGCTGCTATCCTGCTGCCACCTCTTCCACGACCACGAGTGAAAAAAACACTTAATTGTGTACTGGTACTACTACACTGCTGCTGCTGCCAGTGCTCACTTACCTATGTGTCAAGTTGTTTGGCACTATATGCTACAATTATCAATGCTGCTGCTATCCTGCTGCCACCTCTTCCACGACCACGAGTGAAAAAAACACTTTATTGTGTACTGTTACTACTACTATACTGCTGATGCTGCCAGTGCTCACTTACCTATGTGACAAGTTCTTTGCCACTATATGCTACAATTATCAATGCTGCTTCTATCCTGCTGCCACCTCTTCCACGACCACGAGTGAAAAAAACACTTTATTGTGTACTGTTACTACTACTATACTGCTGATGCTGCCAGTGCTCACTTACCTATGTGACAAGTTCTTTGCCACTATATGCTACAATTATCAATGCTGCTGCTATCCTGCTGCCACCTCTTCCACGACCACGAGTGAAAAAAACACTTTATTGTGTACTGTTACTACTACTACACTGCTGCTGCTGCCAGTGCTCACTTACCTATGTGTCAAGTTGTTTGGCACTATATGCTACAATTATCAATGCTGCTGCTATCCTGCTGCCACCTCTTCCACGACCACGAGTGAAAAAAACACTTTATTGTGTACTGTTACTACTACTATACTGCTGATGCTGCCAGTGCTCACTTACCTATGTGACAAGTTCTTTGCCACTGTATGCTACAGTTATCAATGCTGCTGCTGTCCTGCTGCCACCTCTTCCACGACCACGAGTGAAAAAAACACTTTATTGTGTACTGTTACTACTACTATACTGCTGATGCTGCCAGTGCTCACTTACCTATGTGACAAGTTCTTTGCCACTGTATGCTACAGTTATCAATGCTGCTGCTGTGCTGCTGCCACCTCTTCCACGACCACGAGTGAAAAAAACACTTAATTGTGTACTGTTACTACTACTATACTGCTGATGCTGCCAGTGCTCACTTACCTATGTGACAAGTTCTTTGCCACTATATGCTACAATTATCAATGCTGCTGCTATCCTGCTGCCACCTCTTCCACGACCACGAGTGAAAAAAACACTTTATTGTGTACTGTTACTACTACTATACTGCTGATGCTGCCAGTGCTCACTTACCTATGTGACAAGTTCTTTGCACTATATGCTACAATTATCAATGCTGCTGCTATCCTGCTGCCACCTCTTCCACGACCACGAGTGAAAAAAACACTTTATTGTGTACTGTTACTACTACTATACTGCTGATGCTGCCAGTGCTCACTTACCTATGTGACAAGTTCTTTGCCACTATATGCTACAATTATCAATGCTGCTGCTCCTATGCTGCTGCCACCTCTTCCACGACCACGAGTGAAAAAAACACTTAATTGTGTACTGGTACTACTATGCTGCTGCTGCTGCCAGTGCTCAGATACTTATGTGTCAAGTTCTTTGGCACTATATGCTACAATTATCAATGCTGCTGCTATCCTGCTGCCACCTCTTCCACGACCACGAGTGAAAAAAACACTAAATTGTGTACTGTTACTACTACTATACTGCTGCTGCTGCCAGTGCTCACTTACCTATGTGACAAGTTCTTTGGCACTATATGCTACAATTATCAATGCTGCTGCTGTCCTGCTGCCACCTCTTCCACGACCACGAGTGAAAAAAACACTTTATTGTGTACTGTTACTACTATACTGCTGCTCAGATACCTATGTGACAAGTTCTTTGCCACTATATACTACTATTACCACTACTGCTGGTGTCAAGTCTTGGCCAACTGTTTAGATACTATATATGACTATTACAACTACTGCTTGTAAATGTTGTGTGTGTGATTATTAGTTTATATTTGAATACTACTGCTGCTGCCTTCATGCTGGTTAATGCTTCATGACCTCTCTGGCACAGCGGATCCACCAACAGCCTCCGCTACAAGCTACCAGACCGGATCGTAACAGCAAGTGTGACTAAAACAATGAACTTTATGTTAAACCCTGGTTTGCGGCCTGTTGATGTTGATGTGGATGTTGATGTGTGAAGTTAGATGTGTTGAAAAACCTAACAATCTAAGTAAGAAAGGAAACATTTGACAAAAAAACTTTTTTTATTAAAATAAAAAAAATAATCAAACATGATTCTTCATTTTCTTGTGGTCTTCTCCCATCAGAGCCAAAATGTCTCGTTGGCGTTGTAACAGCTGCTCATTTTGAGAAATTAAAAAATTCATCTTACGTTCGTTTGCTTGTATTTTGGCTGCAATGTTTTCAAGTTCGGTTTTTCTGTCAACCATCTTTTTTAAAACTGTTAGGATAAAAGAAAAAAACATTTGGATTTCAAAGAGCGTTACCAAATCAATATAATATTTATGTTGCTTATTAAACAATCATTATCATGTCTATACAATTGTTATGTGTCTAGCACATATACTTGTATCATAAATACCATATTATTGTTGTGAAATCTGACGGGTAAGCTTTAAATGCTGTCCTTTTTTTTTCTACATCTTATTAGGTGGTCTTGCATAGCAAGATCACTTACTATTCTCTCACATATATATTATTATTATTATTCTTATAGCCAAATTTACCACCCTAACTCCTCCCACAGTTTTTACGCTACATAGACGAGTCATATATCAAAATGAGCAGATTGTTCCCGAATAGTCGACCATTACTTTGTGGAACGTTTCGCCAAATCGTTTGCGAAATATCGTTGTTATTATGGCAAAATTTTCCCATAGAAATGAATGGTGAAGCTTAGAGTGTGAGATTTTTAAAACTGAAAAATCATTACAAGATTTCAAAACTACGACCACTCCCTCATTTTCAGGCCGACCTACACAAATCTTATATCAAAATGTTCAGCTGTCCCTGCTGCTACTGCACGTGTCGACGGCTAAGTGATCGGTCAAATGGTTTTCAGGATACAGACATTTGATTGCAAAACACGCCAGTCCATAGCAACCAGTCCATTGCAAACAGTTTTTGAAGGGGCTAATAGGATGGTGCAGTTTTGATGGGATAGGTTTTGATGGAGCAGTTTTTAATGGATCAATGGATAGACACATTGTTGCATCACATTTACATCTGCAGGGGCACCGTCTCCCGTCTGGAGTATTGGTGAAGGCAAGAACACGTCACACAATTTCCCTAGAAATATTACCATTTCTAGTTTTTGAAATGTTATTAATCTTTGTGCACATATTTACCCTCCTGACCGTAGGTCACAGGAAGAGTGTCATCCTCCTGCTCCTCTTCTCCTACACCACCAGAAGTTTGGGGGGGGGGGCGGGTTGCAGCTCCTCATCTTCCTCCTCCACAAGAGCTGTGGCTGACGAGTTGGAGGGCCCTGGATGCTCCTCATTACTCTCCTCCTCTGCATCCTCCTCCTGCTCCTCCTCCTCTACATCCTCCTCTGCGGCCTGTCGCCTTTTGCGTTTATGGCGCACAGATGGTAGAGCAACATCTATAATAACACAATGTCCATATATGTGAAAATGTTTTATAATAACATATGCAAATTCTGTGAACTCTGCTGTATTGTATATGAATACAAATAAATTTATATAGACAGTTAACCAATGGGACAATGTTATATTAAAGGGTCTTGCGGGCACTACAGGGGACTGAGTGTGAGCTGGGCTGCCACCATGGTAAAATGAACTGTTTTTGTCTCCTTTGTTTTGTTCAGACGATCTCATGTTAAAAAAAGGGCCTGATGGATCACACGGGATTACTATGACAAGCCCACGCCTAACACAGGAATTTAGTGGGAATCTATATATATAAAACTCAACGTGTGTGTGTATGTACAGTATGTATGTATGTACCAGCATCGCGTCAAAAAGGCTAAAGATATTTACATGAAACTTGGCACACAGGTTACTTATATGTCAGCCACAAACATAGGATAGGTGGTTTAACCCTTACCCACCCCCATTTGCCATGGTCAGGGTTTTTCTTTAAAGTCCCATTCTACTCTATGGAAAATACATGTTACTTCATAACAGCTGTAGATATTTCGATAACACTTGGTCATATGTTACTTTTACGTCCACTTAAAGTATAGGATCGTTAATTTATCCCTTAACTACCCCCATTTGTGAGGGTTGGGGTTTTTGTTTAAAGTCCCATGCAAAGCAATGGGAAAAGTATGTTCCCACATAACTTCTGCGTTCCTGTCTGCTGTCCCATGTCTTTTTTCAACAGTACTATAAATACCTTGGCTGGTGGTGGTGATATATGTTACCACAACATGGCGTCTGGGTTAACAACATCTGCCCTTACATTAATTACATATGACCTTACATAACTGTCACCAAAGGAGCTGCGGTGGCTCAATGCGATTGGCACTGCGCTGACAAGCCATTCACCTCTGCAGCTAGGGGTTCGGATCCCGCTCTCGGCTACATGTGAATTGAGTTTGGTGGTCTCAGCCCGGCACCCGGTGGGAGTGCTATGCGAGGTAAGCCTGCGCTTAGTACGCCCACTCCCCTCCCACAAAAACCACCACACTTACACACGCACTCGAAATTGGTTTAACATGCACGCACTCTGACCACGCAGTCTCTAAAAAGAGAGGCGAAGGACTAACGGGGCTGGTTGAGCGGGCAAATACTCTCACTCCCTTATAGGGAGTCCCTCTGCCCCGTTGAGGTTCAAAGCCACCCGGGGCATGGAGAAAGGTGGCAGATTGCCTCTGGGGGAGGCCTGCCTACTCCCAACTCCTGCAGTCCGGCTCCTCTCTCGAGTACATGCACAAAATACACTTTAGAAAAAAAAATACATAACTGTCACCAATAACTTACCTGGATGATATTCCTCCCTTATACGCTTTACCTGGTCCATGTGGCGCCTCTTCAGGTCGGACCATTTTTTTAATACGGCTAAGCGGTCATGTGTGCTGCCATATTGCTCGTGTAACTCCTGAATTATGGAGCTGATCATTTTTTTTTTTTTCTGCATGCGTCCGCTCCTCATCATAGCCCTTTTGCAGGAACCTCTGCAAGATGAAGAACAAAGTATATTACAATACTTTTGTTTAAACCCTTATGGATATATGACGGAAATCTATGGTATTCAACAATTGGAAGCATTCTCGCCTTATTAATCAATGACAGTTAATGGCTGTCCGGTAATACTGGGGAGTTGTTTTGCAACAGCTGTAGGCTCCGTTTAGTAAACAGTGCCGTACCAGATGTTTTTTTTTGTTGTGGAGGGTGGCTATGTAGGGGTACGTGTATATGTTTTGTTTTTTAATTTATATTTAGTGTGGTGTCGTGTTTGTAAGGTACAGTCAAAGGGGCGTGGGGTTCACAGTAGTTTCCCGCTGAGGGTTTGAGCTGCAGCGCCAAATTTGCTTCAGCTAGAAGCACACTGTAAGTCCCAGCCCATGTGAATGTACCCTGTACATTCACATTGGGGAAGAGGGGGGGGGGGGGTTATTGCAGCCAGTTGCATGCAGGGAGTTATACTTTTGCAACAGCTGGAGGCAGAATGGTTGCAAAACACTGCGCGTTTGTTACCTAACTCAGGGTTTCAAGACCAGTCCACCTCCAGCTGTTGCAAAACTACTACTACCATCAGCCATGGTCTGTCAGTGCATGGTAAGAATTTTACTTTTGCTGCATCTAGGGTGCCACAGTTTAGAGACCCGTGTATAGTGGTCTGAAAAATGTGGGCCTGCAGAACTTGCAAAACTAGAAGTGCCAGCATGCCCAGTAGGGTTGCCACCTGTCCGGTTTTCACCCGGACAGTCCGGGTTTGGACACATGTGCACGATTTTGAAGCCATCTGAAACCCGGGCACATTTAAAAATGGGGAGGTCGAGTTGTATGCTAATAAAAGGGGGGCCCTGGGGGAGGTCGATGCATGCTGATATAAAGGGGGGCCCTGGAGGAGGTCTGGTCTACGCATGCTGCCAGTGGCGGCTGGTGCCATGCCATGAAACCGCAGCCACCGTGCCATCAAAACGCAGCCACTGTGCCATGCCATCAAAACTCAGCAACCGTGCCATCAAAACGCAACCACTGTGCCATCCCATAAAACGCAGCCACCATGCTATCAAAACGCAGCCACCATGCCATAAAAATTCAGCCACTGTGCCATCCCATCAAACGCAGTCACTGTGCCATCAAACGCAACCACTGTGCCATGCCATCAAAACGCAGCTACCATGCCATCACAACGCAGCCACTGTGCCATGCCATCAAAACTCAGCAGCCGTGCCATCAAAATGCAACCACTGTGCCATTCCATAAAACGCAGCCACCATGCTATCAAAACGCAGCCACTGTGCCATGCCATCAAAACGCAGCCACCGTGCCATCAAAACACAGCCACCGCGCCATCAAAACACAGCCACTGTGCCATGCCATCAATTTTCAACACTATGCCATCAAATGCAGCCACTGTGCCCCCAATTGTCGACACCGTGCCCAGTACCCCCCTGGCACTTACCTTTCTGGCTTCTATGTCCCTCGATGTCCCTCGTCCTGCCCTCGATGACGCTTCAGCCAATCAGGTTACCTGATTGGCTGAGACGCCTGTCAGTCTTATCCTCAGAACGCACGGTCGGTACCTCCCGAGGATAAGCTACAAAAAAATTGACGTGCGTCGCTAAAGTGATATAGGTAATTGGGTGGAAAATCTCGCGCCAGATGTGGGGGAGGGGTGATAAAAACTGTTAGAAAAGCTGCTCCCTGAATAAATCAAATGGATTGAAATATAATAATTGTATGCATGAAATAGGGGCGCTAGAAAATTGAATAAAATAAATAGGTGAATAAATGCTACCTATCCCAATAGAACATAAGTCCTTAATTCCAAAAAATAACATATATTGTGCAAGGTGCATATAAATTCAATGCCTGCAGCAAAACATATGTGCAATTAAATGTGTGAATAAAATTAAACAATCAACAATACACGGTGAGATATATAGTGACCATAAAAGTGCTCCGTGCTCAAAAAAGTCCTTGTGGTAGGTTCCACCTTCACCAATGGGACACCTCAAGTGGGGATGGATGGATCCTTACCAAATGAAGTTGACCTAAACTAAGGTCAAAAGAGCCTGGGTAACACCACCTTGCGCATGGGGGATTCCAATGAAGTTGAACAGATATGCAGATGTCATAAGAAAGGAGAAAGAACAGCTCCCATAGTGTAAAACTGTTTAATGTAAATATAAAACCAGATACACAGTGCCAAGTGGCCCCTTACTTGAATGAGTGCCCGTATCCCGGCACTGAGGCTGTAAGCTTGTGTGTATGGAGAGAGAAACGAGGACCGGCGTGCGTTCCACTGCTGTGCGCGAGGAAACCAGATGACCGGAAGTAGGTAATCAATTACTACGTTTCTCTCTCCATACACACAAGCTTACAGCCTCAGTGCCGGGATACGGGCACTCATTCAAGTAAGGGCCCACTTGGCACTGTGTATCTGGTTTTATATTTACATTAAACAGTTTTACACTATGGGAGCTGTTCTTTCTCCTTTCTTATGACATCTGCATATCTGTTCAACTTCATTGGAATCCCCCATGCGCAAGGTGGTGTTACCCAGGCTCTTTTGACCTTAGTTTAGGTCAACTTCATTTGGTAAGGATCCATCCATCCCCACTTGAGGTGTCCCATTGGTGAAGGTGGAACCTACCACAAGGACTTTTTTGAGCACGGAGCACTTTTATGGTCACTATATATCTCACCGTGTATTGTTGATTGTTTAATTTTATTCACACATTTAATTGCACATATGTTTTGCTGCAGGCATTGAATTTATATGCACCTTGCACAATATATGTTATTTTTTGGAATTAAGGACCTCATGTTCTATTGGGATAGGTAGCATTTATTCACCTATTTATTTTATTCAATTTTCTAGCGCCCCTATTTCATGCATACAAGCGTCGCTAAAGTGTTCGGGTTTGGCTTGACGCAAATGTGGCAACCCTAATGCCCAGGCATGCTGGAAGTTGTAGTTCTGCAACATCTAAAGGGCAATATGTATTCGAACGTCCTTGGGCCTTAAGGACCCTGAAGTCAGGACGTTCGCATACGTACTATGTCCACAACATGTTAAATTAATTATGCTAAATAGCAAGGAAAGTGCATAAATACACATTTACCAACCAGGGTGTCTGCAGCTGTGCAGGCATGCTGGTAGTTGTAGTTTTGCAACAGCAGAAGACACAATGTTTGGGAAATACTAATATCTGAACTTATATACTAACTTTTAAACTAGTCTAAAATGCAGTTAAAGCTAAGGAAATAACAGTGGTGAAAATACTTACATTAATCAGCATATTTTCCTCACTGGGTGTAAAATTGCTTCCCACCATCTTCACTCCCAAGGATTAGGCAAGTAGGCAGCACAAAATTGCGAAAACGAGCTGTCAGGTAACTGGCACGGATCCAGGAAATGGTCGCGTGTTGGTCGCGTGTTGTTCTCGCGTTTGCGCATGCGCGAACGAGAATCGCAATAACCGCAATAACAATCGCAACCCCAATCGCAATCGCATTACCGAAAAATCGCAATATTGTTTATCCGCTAAAATATCACGAATATTCGATTTTAGCGAATATTTCTCGAATATTCTACTATATATTCGTGATATATCGCGAAATCGAATATGGGGTATTCCGCTCAACACTAATAAGCATTCTACTTTTAGTTGCTGGAGCTTCTATATGACAAGAGTTCCAAATTTTCTCCCATTGACTGTCATGTAAACAATTCTATAAATGTTCCAGCAAAACGCACAAAGAAGCTCTTTTCTAAATCGCTGACATGGCCACATTTTTAAGTGTATCAACATAAATTTTATACCGTTTTGTTCACAAAGGCCATGTGTTTCCAATGGTGAAGTTGCTGTTTCAATAGCATGTACGGTTGTGGATCTATTAAGGTTTGTTTGAAGCATTCTCTCAGTCATTAGGTGTGGGGATTAAAGGGTATTTTTCCCCTAAATAGCTTCCTTTACCAGGGGCGACTAGGAGAGTCAGGACACACTCTGTATATTGCAGATAGAGAAAGGAGCAGTGTGTTATTAGGCATCCTGCTCGCCCCTCCCCCCTCAAGAGGCTTTCTCCACACCAGGGAAAAAGCCTTGCATTAATGTGTGTAGTTACAGACAGAAGATCAAGAAGTGAGGATTTCTCAGAAGAAATTAGGGCATTTAAAAGCAAAATAGAAGGGTGAGGTAAGTGAAAGAGGACTGCACTAAGGTAAAGGAAGCTATTTAAGGAAAATAGTTTTACCTTGACAACCCCTAATGATCAAAGAGAGGCTTCAAAAAGTTCTGAAGGAACATTGCTTGAATGTCCTAAAGATAGTGTAGTGGTTATGGTGAATGGCTTTGGTGCGGGCTTAGCAATTCAGCTATTCAGCATTCCCACGCATTTTACTCAGGAAATGCATTTTCTAGTTTTCTTAGAATTTTTCCTTTTTTCATCACCGGTTGGTTTTGAATATATTTAAATATTTATCTTATTTATTTATTTATCTATTATTTTTATACCTATCAGGTTTGTCACAGTCCATTTGTCTAGCGCTGTACCTTGTGTAAGGGGTTAGCTCGGTAGCGGGTGTGTGTGACCCCCTGGGTGGGTTCACTACACACTGAACTATACAGAGAGGCAGCCGAGGACAGTTGAAAACAAAGATTATGGTTTATTCTTCCATATTTCTGGAAACAAGTGCAAGCATCCAAAAAGCATAAACAAAACATAAAATAAATGGACGGGAGATACATTTCTGCCTTGTTTAGACAATTCACCAATTACTATTAGGTGTCGGCTGCAGAAAAAGCCAGAAAGGTTTAAGGGCGTTGGAAAGCTTCAGCTGTTCAGAATGAGGCAATTAAGGCCTCTATAAGTTATCTAGAGGATGACTACTGATTGCTGCATCCTGAGGCTTTTTTTAATTAAGGAGAGCAGTGAGCTGAGAAAGACTTCTGAAGAGGTGAGGTGGTGTTGATTTTTCTGTCTTATAAACTTGGGGCGTCTACCTTCACCACACAGGAACCTATCTATGGAGTCTGGCACAGCCTACTGCTGGGCAGACACTGCTGGTCATACAGCAGAAAAACAATAGTCTTTTTGATTTTTATCACAGAAAAATCAACACCACCTCACCTCTTCAGGAGTCTTTCTCAGCTCACCGCTCTCCTTAACTCAAAAAGCCTCAGGATGCAGCAATCAGTAGTCATCCTCTGGATAACTTATAGAGGCCTTAATTGCCTCATTCTGAACAGCTGAAGCTTTCCAACGCCCTTAAACCTTTCTGGCTATTTCTGAAGCTGACACCTAATAGTAGTTGGTGAATTGTCTAAACAAGGCAGAAATGTATCTCCCGTCTGTGACAACACCCACAGATTTACCTGACTTCCTGTCACACCTGCTATTTTTAATGTTTTGAAATTTGGTATTTACATTTTTTGGTACTGGCAGCTGCACATCCCATTATCACTGTGGAAATCTTTTTCACTTTTATAATTATTTATTTTTTAGCGCAGTGTTTTTCCTTGTTTGGATCTTTTTTCTACATGCAAACAATAAAACAAGGATTGAACATAGAACAATATTGGACCTCTGAAAAGTATAAGCATGCATATGTACTCAGTACTTGGTTTGGGCCCCATTTGTAGCAATTACTGCCTCAATGCGGCGTGGTATGGAAGCTATCAGCCTTTGGCACTGCTGAGGTGTTATGGAAAACCAATATGCTTTAATAGCAGCCTTCAGCTCTTCTGCATTGTTCGGTCTCATGTCTCTCAACTTTCTCTTGGCAATGCCCCATAGATTCTCTATGGGGTTCAGGTCAGGCGAGTTTGCTGGCCAATCAAGCACAGCAATCCCATGTTTATTGAACTAGGTTTTGGTGCTTTTGGCAGTGTGGGCAGGTGCCAAGTCCTGCTGGAAAATGAAGTCAGCATCCCCATAGAACTCGCCTGCGGAAGTGCTCCAAAGTCTTCTGGTAGACGGCTGCTTTGACCCTGGACTTAATGAAGCACAGTGGATCAACACCAGCAGATGACATGGCTCCCCAAATCAACACAGACTGTGGAAACTTTACACTGAACTTCAAGAATCTTGCAGTGTGTGCCTCTCCATTCGTCCTCCATACTGTGGCTCCTTGGTTTCCAAATGGAATGCAAAATTTGCTTTTATCAGAAAAGAGGGCTTTGGACCACTGAGCAACAGACCAGGTCTGTTTTTCTTTAGCCCAGGTAAGACACTCCTGAGGTTGTTTGTTGGTCAGGAGTGGCTTCACAAGAGGAACACGACATTTGAAGCCCATGTCCAGGATCCGTCTGTGTGTGGTGGCTCTTGATGCACTGACTCCAGCCTCAGTCCACTCCTTGTGAAAGTCCCCAACACTTTTGAATGGCCTTTTCCTGACAATCCTCTCCAGACTGCAGTCATCCCTGCTGCTTGTGCACCTTTTTCTTCCACACTTTTCCCTTCCACATAACTTTATATTAATGTGCTTTGATACAGCACTTTGGGAACATCCAACTTCTTTTGCAATTACCTTTTGAGGCTTTCCCTCCTTATGGAGGGAGTCAGTGATGGTTTTCTGCACAACTGTCAGGTCAGCAGCCTTTCCCATGATTGTGATTCCTACTGAACCAGACTGAGAGACCATTTAAAGTCTCAGGAACCCTTTTCAGGTGTTATGGCTTAATTAGCTGATTAGAGTGGGACACTTTGAGCCTAGAATATTGCACCGTTTCACTATATTCAAATTTTCTGAGATTGTGGATTTGGGGGTTTCTTGAGCTGTAAGCCATAATCATCACAATTATGACCAATCACGGCTTGAACTATCTTGCTTTGCATGTAATGAGTCTATTTCATATATTAGTTTCACCTTTTAAGTTGCATTAGTGAAATAAATGAACTTTTGCACAATATTTTCAAATTTTTCAAGTTTTACCTGTACATTTCTCGGCTTCCCTCACCTAGCAGCTCACAGTGGCCCCACCTGATGAGGCAGAGGCAAGTTCTCTGCCTCTGGGCACGTTATCTGCAGCCAGAGTTGTGGCCCTCCACTGTCAAAACTGGACAGTGGTGGCAGCCTGCCTAGAGTCTAATATTAATTGGGTTCCCCAGCAGACCAGAAGACCCAGCCACTGTGGGGAGAACCTCCCTGTTTTAATGTAGTGATGATTCTCAACTAGAGGGCGTTCATTTGTGTGCCCACTGGATGGCGCAGAGTGGCCTTGGTACCATGATAGGATTTTTTTTTCTTTCTTCTCTCTCTCCCACTGATGAGGACAGATTTTAATACAAATATTTGATTTGATGTTGTATATGTTTTCATGCATTACCATTATAAAGTTGTATTTTTCCTTTATTGTACAAGTTGTTGTGATTAAGACCCCTTTCACACTGTAGGCATTTTTCATGGGCTGAAGGGCTAAAAATAGTGCCTGTAAAGCATCTTAAAAATGCCTCTCCAGCAGCCCCAGTGTGAAAGCCTGAGTGCTTTCACACTGGAGCGGTGCGCTTGCAGGATGAGAATAAAAGTCCTGAAAGCAGCATATTTGGGGCAGTGCGGGTGCGGTGTATACACTCACAAGTTCAATGGATGCAAGACTTGTGAAGCTGCTATCAAATAAGGGGTCCTATATTAAAATGTAAGGTGACCTGTTAAAATGTTTAAAAAGTTTGATTGAAATAGCTTTTGATTTCAGTAAATATGCTGCAAACCCAACAAATGACAATTTTCAGTTCTTTACAACCTATAAAGTGTTTTGAAACTTACTGTGTGTAATAACTTGGAACAGTGCATCGTAAGTGTTTTGTTTTGAAAAAATAAATAAAAATGTTATCATTAGGAGGTTTGTTCAATAAAATTAGAATTGTACTCTTAATAGTTGATAACATTATGCTGACTGCTGTTTACATCAATTTTTTAGGTAAATGAGAAAAATATCATTGGCATAATACCTTGGAACAGGGTGTATAACACGTTATTGATGGTTTTAATGACTATTGTATTTGATGAAGAACATTGCTTTTAATGATTGTTTGTCTATTTGATGGCCAATGGCATAAACAAAGTCCCTCTTCTATATTTGTTTGTGTCAGAGACTTAGACCTCATGCACACTGGGAGATAAAAATTGCACTTTTAGGCTACTTTCACACTTCTGCCCACCAATGCGTTAGCATTAAAGCACTGCTCATTTTAGTGGCGCTTTAGTGCTGTTTAAGTGGCATTTTTTGCCGGCTAGCGGGGGTGCTTTTAACCCCTGCTAGCGACCAAAGAAGGGATTAAAAGCACCCATGTTGTGGTACTTTGGAGACGCTGCCCATTCATTTTAATGGGCAAACTGCCCCAAAGATGCTGCTTGCAGGACTTTTTATAATGTCCCACAAGTGCACCACCCTAGTGTGAAAAGCCACACTGAAATGGGAGGCAGATTTCAGGCGTTATCCAGAGGCTATTAAACGCCTGAAAACCGCCTCAGTGTGGAAGTAACCTTTGACTTTTTTTTTCTTTTTTTGGCATGTTTTTCAGTGACACACATAGGGCAGCCTGTTGATTTAAATGGGCTGCGCTTCACCTGGCAAATTAGCTCACGAGACATTTTTGTAAAAAATTTTTTACTGAATTTGTCACCTGTTTTTTTATGTGGCAAAATGTGTATTTGCTTCTGTGTTTGGTGTGCCTTTAACAATTAATGACACTGAAAGTGCAACTAGGTAATTGTAGGTGTATTAATGTTTATATACACGGACCTTGCTTTGTGCACTGGTGCACAGTCATGTTGGAACAGGAAGGGGCCATCCCCAAACTGTTGCCACAAAGTTGGGAGCATGAAATTGTCCAAAATGTCTTGGTATGCAGATGCCTTAAGGCCACGTAGACACGATCAGTCAAAACCGATGAAAACGGAAAGAAGTTCAGTTTCATTGGTCCAAACCGATCGTGTGTAGGCCCCATCGGTCCAAAAAAAGAGAACTTGCTTTAAAATAAACCGATGGACGCCTGACTGATGGGTCAAAACCGATCGTTAGTATGCAAAGTCATCGGTCAAAAGGCCGCCCATGCTCAGAATCAAGTCGACGCATGCTTGGAAGCATTGAACTTCGTTTTTTTCAGCTATTTTTTTGTTTATAGCTCAAAAAATAAAAATCGTACAAGTGATCAAATATCACCAAAAGAAAGTTCTATTTGTAAGAAAAAAAGGATGTCAATTTTGTTTCGTACAACGTCGCAGGACCTCGCAATTGTCAGTTAAAGCGACGCAGTGCCGAATCGCAAAAAAAGTGCTCTGGTCATTGAGCAGCCAATTCTTACGGGGCTGAAGTGGTTAAACAGCGCTAAAGCTCCCCTAAACAGCGCTAATGTTGCCTCAGTGTGAAAGGGGTCTTACTCTCAGATCATTTGACCAAATAGCCAACTTGTTATATGGCTATTGCACAGAGCCATGGGGTAGTAACACTGTCTCCTCATCAGCAGTCTTTTTTTTTCTTTTTTTCTTTTTTTTTTACTGGTCCTTAACCCTTGCAATAGAATCATTTGTATACCTGCAAATCACTTTTTTTGTTATTTTGCCAGGTTGTTCAAAGTATGCATTTTATTTTCTCAGTTTGATAATAGAATTGTCTTCATCTCAGTTTGATGAATCATATCAGCGAACAGCAGTGAAGGGCTGCCATGAAGCTCACAGATACTTCATAATTTCTACTTTGATAGGCAGTTACAGACAAGATTCCAGCTGATAGCCACATCATTTTACAGAACTGAAAAAACTCAATTCTTTTTATTGCTTTGAAATAAGGTATCTGAGAAAATGGAGTCAAGCTCGCAGGGCCATTCTGTATAGTATGGATTCAGTAAACACTGCATAGATTTATGCAAACCAAAATTGGTGACATTGTTGGTAACCCTGTTAATTTAAGATGACTGAACACTTTGGATAGAAGTGGTGGACTATTAAAGAAAAGGAGATTGGAAAAAAAAAATTATCCTGATGAATAAACTCCTGGAGGTTTTTGCAATTTCTGCAAACACGTTATCAAGCTGGTATGATTTTCCTATCTGTGGTTTTAGTTCTGTGGTGTAAAATGCTGATCGCACCTGACAGATGCAAAGGCTTCCCTCTGTGTGCCTTGCAACGTTATTATTCCTTGAGATTACATAAAGCCAGGACATCTCTTTGAGTCCACGCACAGAACAAATACACTTGGCCATATTCCAGGATGAAGGTAGTAGCTAAGAGCTGTAACAGAAGTGTCATGGATTTTACAGACTTCTTCTTTATTTTGTTTAGGCTATGTATTAAAACCGTTCCCTCTCAATCCCATACTTTATACAACGTATTCCTGCACTAAAAATGTAATGTACTTATCTGAGAAATTGCAGTGGTATCTATTTGAGCAGAATTGTGACAAGCTTTTATTTGTGGAACTATTATTTGCTGACATTTGTTTCATTTTTTTATTTACCGAAAGCATTTATAGGAGGACCAACATATTACACGCTTCACAGTACAAACAAAATAATTGCACTGGTCTCCATTCTAGCGTTGGTTAAAGTAGATGTACACCCGAATGACATTTGACTTACTAATGCACTGTATATGATAAACAGCTACCTTTTTATTTTTAAATAAAATAATTATTGCTTAATTTTTTAATCCTTTGTTGCCTCTCTGTGTTTCTGTTCTTTTGCATCTTTTTTTATAGCCACTTTCAGACTATATGCATGCACTCCTGGCTGCATGGCATTTTTCAGGATGATTTCCCTAATAGTGACAACAGTGGAACATGGCAAGAAAGAACACTAAACAGGCGCTCCAGTGTAAACAAAACAGGAAACTGTTGTATGTACAGAGAATGTAATACCTGGACTCAGTGCCGGGACAAGGGATGGGCAGGAGGGTCAGCTGCCTGGGCACTGTGGTATCATGTGAGGTGTGGGGGGCACCACAAGGCGATTGGGGTGAGGGGATTTGTGTTGGGGAGCGAATTTGGATGGGGTGAGGGGGGTGATTATGGTGGGGGGGGTGATTTGTGCTAGGAGGGGAAATTTGTGCTAGGATGGGTGATTGGGGAAGAGGAATTTGTGCTGGGAGGGGGGATTTGGAATGGGGAAGGGGATTTGTGCTTGGAGGGGAGATTTTGGGGGTTTTTGCTAGAAAAGGACACCCTTAAGTAGTTATAGATTCAATTGGCAGTAAGAGGACAGCCATGTAGGGAAAAGCCCCAGCAAGGCACCACATCTGCACATGCAGAAATGCTGTCTCCTATTGTAGCAGTCTTTAAAAGTTCCTAACTCAAACGTAACAGTCCTTTCAGCTTCACTACAACTGCCTCTTGTAGTTCTTCAACACTGAGCTCCTGGTCTCTCACTAGACTCTCTGATTCACTGACTCTGAATCCGCTGAGCTCCTCCAAGGTTTGCGTTGGTATCCCCTCAAGCGTCACCCACGCTTCCCTGCTGGGTCCCTAGCTTGGCACTCCAGGTACTTCTCAAGCTTCATCCCTGCTAACCGGCGAGGTCCCTGACTTGTGCCTAAGAGCTCCTCTCACCTGACCTCCAGTGACTCCATCCTCCTCGCAGCAGACAGCTAGGCAGGCAGGTGTTTTTTCTCCTCCAGTGATCCAGAACCAGGACAGGACAGCTGCTCTCTCCTCCGCCTTGGGCCCCACTCCTTCCCCCTGCTACTTCCCCAAGGTAAGGAGCTCCCCCGCAGCTCTCTCTCAAGGCTTCCTTGCCTGGTCTGTCCCCCTTGGGTTTGAGTGCGGCCGTCCTTTTCAGGATAAGCCGCGGTCTCCAGCCCTGGGAATCGGACGACCGACACCCCCCGCCGCATCCCAAATACTATACCTTCCCCCCCCTGCCAGTTGCACCTTTTCGGTTGGTTTTCGGGTGTTTTTCACCCCTCCGCGCCGGCCTGGAAGCAATCTCGGCAGCCGCGACTAGGAAAGGCCGCGGCTTCAACCGCGGCCTAGCGGCGCGCCGCTCCTCGCCATCCCAAGCTCTCCCAATCTCCTGAAACGGCCCAGATACCCCCCCCCCCATAGCCCTAGAAAGTAGCTCCTACCCTCACTCGATCCCTCCTGGCCCTTACAGCAGCACCGATCCACCCAATTTTGGGAGTTCACCAGCCTGGATCTTGCTGCTGGTTCAGTGGCCATCTCTACTACACCCAGGCCCAAGCCCCCCCTTGGTGAACACCGTAATACTTGATCCAGGGTTCGTCCGATCGCCTCTTGAGGGGTCAGGAAGGAATTTTTTCCCTGCCACTGCATATTGGCATAGCATGATCAGGGTTTTTTTTGCCTTCCTCTGGACCAAGTCAGGATAGAGGATTCGGCTAATCCTTGACTATCCTTCCATCCCCCCCCCCGGTGTTTGGCGACCATTAATCTGCAATACTCAGCAGAGACCATCTGGGGTTTGAGGCGATTTGCCGCAATATTACCATCCATCACCAAAAAAGCCCTGCAAGCTGAGCGACTCTTTAAAACCGATCGACGATCGGCTATCAAGAGTCGCAGCTGCTTGCCACAACCGAAGCACATATCATGTGCTTTGATTAACACTAGATCGGCAGTAAAACACCGACTGGAAATCCATGACTTCATCCTGCAATACGACTTAGACTGCCACTTTATAACAGAGAGCTGGCTCACAGCCGACTGCAACACCATTCTAGGAGAATTGGTGCCAGAAAATTATTGTATTATTACGGAAAACAGAATAGGGCAAAGAGGAGGAGGACTGGCGGTGATCCATAAGATTCATCTGGCGATCACAAAACCAGTCTTTCAAAACCCTCTTCCATTCATGGAAACCCTTAGGCCCCATACACACGATCGGACATATCCGATGAAAACGGTCCGCGGACCATTTCCATCGGATATGTCCGATCGGGAGTTTGATCCGATGGCGTGTACACACCATCGGATCAAATTCCCCGCCGCCGGACGGCGCGGTGACGCGGCGGTGACGTTGACGCCGCCGCGTCACCGCCACGTCACCGCACCAGGAAGTAAAACACTTCCGCGCATGCGCCGAATCCATTCGGCGGCGGCGCGGCGGCGGTGGGGGACGACATGTCTGCTGGTAAGTGTACTAACCAGCAGACATGTCGGGCGGACAGATTCCCACCGGATAGATTTCAAAGCTTGCTTTGAAATCTGTCGGGTGGAGAAATCTGTCCGCTAGCCCATACACACGAGCGGAGATGTCTGCTGAAACGGTCCATCGGACCGTTTTCAGCGGACATATCCCCTCGTGTGTACGCGGCCTTACTCTACAACTGCAAGCAAACTCCCAGGAGACCGTCCGGATTCTACTCTGCTATAGGCCACCTGGCCCAAAATCGCAGCTTCTTCCATTATTGACGGACTTTATCTCCACCTATACCCTTAACAGCAAACACCTTTTGCTGCTCGGGGACTTCAACCTCTGGGCCAACTCCTCACAAGACCCCGTGGCCGATGCCTGCATTGACCACCTGGAAGGTCTAGGGCTACAACAACTAGTATGTGGGCCCACACATGCTTCAGGTCATACACTTGATCTAATTTTCAGACAAAATCTGGAAATAAAAATCTTGGAAAATGAACCGTTGCCATGGTCAGATCACCATGCCATCAAATTCATTCTTTCCAACTTCCCCCCTTAACAAAAACATCAAATCCAGTGACTACACACTGGACTAGATGTCAGAAGAAGCTCCACTCGGAATTCTTCAAAGCCGCGTTAAGGAAAAAAATAAAAACAATTCAGCCGCATCAATCGGCTGAAGAAACACTGGATTCCATTAACACAGCCCTATTACAGTCAGCCGACTTAATAGCGCCGAAACGTAAAACCAACATCCGGAAAAAAAACTCCAGCTGGTTCAACAACCAACTGGCGTTACTGAAGCAAGAGCGCAGAAGGGCGGAAGCCGCCTGGAAGAGAAGCCCATTAGATGAGAACCTCTCTATCTACAAGGCAATAACTAAGAAATATCACAAAGAAACCTTCAAGGCCAAGAAAAATTATTTTTCTGAGGCCATCAACAGCGCCCTGAATTGCCCCCGCGAACTCTTCAAGCTGGTCACTGCGACCATGAATCCAGGATGTCTTGAAGCCCCCAATTCGGACTCACAAGAATTTTGCAATGAATTATCGGATTACTTCATTAATAAAATCGAGGGAATCCGGCAAAGCATTCAGCAGAACAATTCCCCCCGTAGCCCCCCTTGTAATAATTTACACAACACCTGTAGTAATTCACCCTAACCAGGTAAGTTCACGCTGGAACCTATCACTATCCAAGCCACAAAACATATCATCGGTACTCTGCGTAACAGCACTGCGCCAAATGATATCATCCCCACCAAACTGTTGAAGGAGTGCGCCGACATCCTGGCACCTCCTATCACACAGCTTATTAACCAATCTTTCATGGAGTGCATAGTGCCCTCCCATTTGAAGGAGGGTATAATTAGACCCATCTTGAAGAAATCTACCCTGGACTCCAAGGATCCACTCCACCGCCACCCTATAACAAGCTTAAACACTTTTTCCAAGATTATGGAGAAAGCAGTGGTGCAACAGCTGCAACAGCATCTAGACACCCACAACCTACTCGACCCATTTCAATCAGGTTTCCGCCCTGGACACGGGACGGAAACAGCCTTGCTCAAGATATGGGACGACGCTCTCGAGGCCGCAGGCGAAGGAGAATATTGTCTTCTGGTTCTGTTAGACCTGAGCGCAGCTTTCGACACAGTAGACCATAAGCTTTTATTGACCCGGCTAGCTGAAGTAGCCAGAGTCGCAGAAGGCGATTTATCTTGGTTCTCCTCTTTTTTGGAAAACAGATCACAAATAGTGAAGTTAGGACCTTTCTTTTCGGAAAAACGCTGTAACGCCACTGGCGTTCCTTCCCCCTTAACCACTGCGCTGGTGACTTCCCCACACCTCCGCAGTGAGCTACGCGCGTCATTTCCGGTGCGCTCTGTTGTGCGCTCCACGCTGGAACGCGGAAGTGCGCCCCAGCGATCCGCATCCATTCCCGCGCCGCGCGCTCTATTTAAAGCCCCAGGTATGACGGCACGGTGTTCCACTATTTTGTGTGCACCTGCCGTCACCTGGGACCCTTGCAGCCTCCATACAGACCCACCACTTTGGACCTCTGGCCTCAGACCCACAGAGCATCCCTGCTCCCCACCAGCCAGCATCACTTCAGCCCAGTGCTCTTCAGCAAGGAATCCCATTCCCCAAGAGACTACTGCAGCTGTCCAGGAGCTGACACTCTATGGACTCTAGGAAACATCAGAACCGCAAGTAACAGTGTCTAACCATGCCTATGCTAACCTGATTACTAACAAAAGCAATCCTGTGGTCTGCATATTTCCAGTATTGTTTATGTATGATAACCGCAAGTAACAGTATCTTGTCATGTCTCTGCTATTCTGAATACTAACAAGGCAACCTTTGTGCACTCCCTATCTCCAGTAATCTTAGTCTCATACTTGTTGTCCTAGTCTAGTATATGCTATTATACCCTGTACCTGAAGTGCAGTTACGCACCAGCTTTTGATACCCGAGTAAAGGTGGCGTGAACCTTCGTGGTATACATCTGATTCTGCTATAGTAACCGTCAGACATTCTTCCTTTGCTTTATTTAAGTTACATTCCTTAATTGATACGGTGCCGCACCCAAGACTGGTTCCCCCGATAGAAGTTGTGATGAAATAAACCCTAAACTTTCTGTTAATACAAGAAAGTGCGGATGTGGTTTAGTCTGAGAAACCTCTCCAACTGGGAAATCCATTAAGTATCATTAAAGAGAGGACAAGATTGTAACATAATAGTGGAACCTATACACACTTAATGGATCCAGCGGAACTCGCCAATCATTTGGTTGCTCTCTCGCAACGAGTTGATACCCTCACCACCACTGTTAATGACCTCCGTTTGGAAAACGAGGCACTTCGAAACCATAATTTTGCTCAACCACGGGATCGACCTGAACCCAAGGTCTGCCCCCCTGAGCCTTTTTCAGGAGACAGGAAGAACTTCCGTCAATTTATTACTTCTTGCCGTCTTATGTTTGACCTACGCCCCCGTACCTACCATTCTGATAGAATTAGAATTCTCACGTTGACTTCGTATCTCAAAGGGGAACCAAGAGTATGGGCTGACGCCTACGTCGAGGAACATGGTGACCTACTAGGAACTTTCAATACTTTCCTTGATGAAATATCCCTCCTTTACGAAGACCCCAACAAACAGCTCACAGCAGAAAACACCATCAGAAACCTTAGACAAGGCAAAAGACCAGTAGAGGATTACATCTCTGAGTTTAAGTGCTGGTGCCGTGAAACTTTGTGGACGGATATTTCCCTTAGAAACCAATTCCGTATCGGACTTTCAGAACCTATGAAAGATGAACTTGCCCGAGTTGAAATTCCCACTACCCTGGAGGATCTCATGCACCTCTCCCTCTCCATTGACCGCAGACTCAGAGAGAGAAAGGCCGAGCGTATTAATTCATATCAAGCTACGCCACCTAGGAGGTCCAGATCCCCACCAAAGGACATTCCAATGGACATAGCAGCAGTCAAAGGACCACTATCACCAGAAGAGAAACAAAGACGCAGAGCTCAAAACTTATGTCTTTATTGCTCAGCCCCTGACCACATTGTCCCTACCTGCCCTCTTCTTAAGAGGAAGTCTGAAGGTAACCCCCACAACATTAATAAGATTGCTTTGCCCCGAACTTTCACTAATAACTATGTTTTTCTTACTCTTACTTTACAGTGGGACCAAGATAGATGCACTGTAGATGCTATGGTTGACACCGGTGCCTGTGGTAACTTCATTGACAGAGAAATTGTTAACTCAAAAAATATCCCAAGTGTCTTAAAGCAACATCCGTTGCCTGTTACCTTTATTGATGGCTCTACTTCCTCATATGGGCCAGTACACACTCAAACCTCACCTTTGTTGGTTACCTGTGGCAATGGCCATACTGAAACGCTAGTGTTCGATATTATCCGATCACCCACTTTCCCAATAGTATTAGGGTTACCCTGGTTACTTCTCCACCAACCAATCTTCCACTGGTGTAGTAACTCACTTAAGCTTGAATCCTCTTTCTGCAAACATACCTGTTACCCAGTGTACAGTTTGTTTCTCACTACTGAAAACAACAATACTCTCCCTTCTTACTTGTATGATTTTTCGGATGTCTTCAGCAAAACTAATGCAGAGACACTTCCCCCGCATCGCATTTATGATTGTCCGATCGACCTTATTCCAGACTCTACCATTCCTACCGCTCGAATTTATCCTCTATCCCAACCGGAACTTATCCATCTCAAGGACTACCTCGATGACAACCTGAGGAAGGGGTTCATCAGACCTTCCACATCCCCAGCTAGCGCCGCAATGTTTTTTGTAAAGAATAAGGACGGTTCTCTTCGCCCAATAATTGATTACAGGTCCCTCAATAACATCACAATAAAAAATTGGTATCCCCTACCACTCATCCCAGAACTTATTGAACGACTCCAGACCTCCAAAATCTTTACAAAACTGGATCTTAGGGGCGCTTATAATTTAATTCGAATCCGTCCTGGGGACGAATGGAAGACGGCTTTCAAGACCCTCTATGGCTTATTCGAGTACACGGTTATGCCTTTCGGGCTATGCAATGCCCCCGCAACTTTTCAAAGATTCATTAATGATATTTTCCGGGACTTGTTAGACATTTGTGTAGTGATTTATCTTGACGACATCTTGATCTTCTCAGATAATCTTGATGAACATACCAAACATGTACGATGGGTACTATCAAGGCTTAGAACACATCGTCTATACGCTAAACTGGAGAAGTGTGTCTTCAACCAAACCAGTATCTCTTTCCTTGGCTATCAGATTACCCCCGACGGCATCCAGATGGACCGTTCTAAGGTTGAATGTATTCTCTCTTGGCCCATTCCACACTCCAGGAAGGCTCTACAACGATTCCTAGGGTTCTCAAACTACTACCGTAAATTCATTAAGAATTTTTCAGAGATTGTAAAACCACTAAATTCCTTAACTAGTAAAAAGACACCCTTTACCTGGACAAATCAAGCTCAGAAATCTTTTGATACACTGAAACTCTCCTACACCTCTGCTCCAATACTGCAGTTACCTGATCCACAATGTCACTTCACCGTAGAAGTGGATGCATCTCACTTTGCTTTAGGTGCTGTACTTTCACAACAACTAACCCTATCGGATCCTCTACATCCAGTCGCTTTCTACTCCAGAACTCTAAATTCTGCAGAGAGGAACTACCCCATTGGAGAGAAGGAACTTTTAGCAATTAGGGACGCATTGGCAAACTGGAGACATCTTCTAGAAGGTTCTACATACCCAGTAATGATCCTCACTGATCATCGGAACCTACAACATTGGAAGGCATGCAAGACTCTCTCTGCTCGTCAAGTAAGATGGAGCTTGTTCTTTGATAGATTTGACTTTCTCATATCTTACAGACCAGGTACCCAAAACCTAAAGGCTGACTCCCTATCCCGCATCAATGAAGATGAGATCATTGAAAGTCCGCCTTCATCTATCATCTCTCCTAAGCGCTTTATTGGAGTCACCTCCTCAATTCGGGAACTAATCTCTCAGAACACACCCACTGATGCCTCCTCCTTGCCTAAAGGAATCTCTAGGCAATCAGATGGTACATATACCTTTGAGAATAAGTTATATGTTCCTCCCAGCCTTCAACTAACACTCCTCAAACAACTACATGACTCTCCACTAGCTGGCCATCCAGGAATAAATAAGACCATACACCTCCTCAAAAGAGATTTTTGGTGGCCCCATTTAGCTAGAATGGTTCAAGATTACGTCAACTCCTGTGTCATCTGTGCTAGTAACAAACTCTCAAGAAAACCCCCCTTTGGTTATTTATCCTCTCTTCCAATCCCTAAGCGACCCTGGCAGGTCGTCTCGATGGACTTTATAGTAGATCTTCCACGGTCAAATGGCTCAAATACTATCATGGTCACAGTGGATTTACTCACAAAGATGGCACATTTCATTCCTTTAAAAGATTTACCAACATCATCTGAGACAGCAACAGCTTTCATTAACAACATCATCAAGTTACATGGCCTCCCTTCTCAAATCATTTCCGACAGAGGTTCTCAATTTATCTCTAAGTTCTGGAAGGCTTTATGTACCACATTAAAGATTGACCACCGCATGTCTAGTGCGTATCACCCCCAAACAAACAGTCAGACAGAAAGGGTCAACCAGACCCTAGAACAATATCTACATTGTTACTGCACACACTTACAGGATGACTGGTTCCATCTAATACCCCATGCTGAATTTTCTTACAATAACGCCACCAGCTCTTCTACTAGGTTTTCACCATTCTATGCAAATTATGGTTTCCACCCACAAGCTTTACCGTCCAATATGCAGTCAAACAAAGTTCCTGCTGTAAGACAATACCTTTCAACCCTAAAGGATACCCTACAAATTCTTCATAACAACTTAGAAGCTGCTCAAAGACGACAAAAACGGAACTATGACATTCACAGATCTAAGCCACCTGTTTACAAAGTGGGAGACCTAGTTTGGTTATCCACCAAAAATTTACGTCTTAAAATTCCCTCCAGGAAACTCGGCCGACAATTTACTGGGCCTTTCCCTATTTCACATGTGATAAATCCTAATGCCGTAAAATTAACCTTACCAAGTAAATGGAAAACCCACCCCTCTTTCCACGTCTCACTTTTGAAACCATTTATACCAAACCCATTCCCCAACAGAGTTTCAAATCCCCCACCTCCAGTTGACATTTCAGGTGAATGTGAATATGAGGTTGAACAAATTTTGGATTGTAGGAGAAGGGGCTCTACTTTCCAGTACTTAATACGTTGGAAAGGTTACAGTCATCTCGAAGATTCATGGGAAGACTCTACACATCTCCATGCACCCCGTCATATCAAATCATTTCATCAGAGGTACCCTAACCGACCTTCTCCTGCTAAGAGCACTTTAGGAGCGCCCTTGAGGAGGGGAGTATGTAACGCCACTGGCGTTCCTTCCCCCTTAACCACTGCGCTGGTGACTTCCCCACACCTCCGCAGTGAGCTACGCGCGTCATTTCCGGTGCGCTCTGTTGTGCGCTCCACGCTGGAACGCGGAAGTGCGCTCCAGCGATCCGCATCCATTCCCGCGCCGCGCGCTCTATTTAAAGCCCCAGGTATGACGGCACGGTGTTCCACTATTTTGTGTGCACCTGCCGTCACCTGGGACCCTTGCAGCCTCCATACAGACCCACCACTTTGGACCTCTGGCCTCAGACCCACAGAGCATCCCTGCTCCCCACCAGCCAGCATCACTTCAGCCCAGTGCTCTTCAGCAAGGAATCCCATTCCCCAAGAGACTACTGCAGCTGTCCAGGAGCTGACACTCTATGGACTCTAGGAAACATCAGAACCGCAAGTAACAGTGTCTAACCATGCCTATGCTAACCTGATTACTAACAAAAGCAATCCTGTGGTCTGCATATTTCCAGTATTGTTTATGTATGATAACCGCAAGTAACAGTATCTTGTCATGTCTCTGCTATTCTGAATACTAACAAGGCAACCTTTGTGCACTCCCTATCTCCAGTAATCTTAGTCTCATACTTGTTGTCCTAGTCTAGTATATGCTATTATACCCTGTACCTGAAGTGCAGTTACGCACCAGCTTTTGATACCCGAGTAAAGGTGGCGTGAACCTTCGTGGTATACATCTGATTCTGCTATAGTAACCGTCAGACATTCTTCCTTTGCTTTATTTAAGTTACATTCCTTAATTGATACGGTGCCGCACCCAAGACTGGTTCCCCCGATAGAAGTTGTGATGAAATAAACCCTAAACTTTCTGTTAATACAAGAAAGTGCGGATGTGGTTTAGTCTGAGAAACCTCTCCAACTGGGAAATCCATTAAGTATCATTAAAGAGAGGACAGGATTGTAACAAACGCACGGTATCATACGGAGTCCCTCAGGGCTCCCCGCTGTCGCCAGTGTTATTCAACATTTATCTCCGTCCGCTTTTTGAGATCATCAGCAGTCAAAAACTGCTCTATCACTCATACGCAGACGACACGCAACTGTATTTCCGCATTTGCAATAAAAAGAATCACCACCTCAATCTAGAGACATGCCTCTCTTTAATAGAGGACTGGATGACAAAGAGTTATCTAAAACTCAACGGAGCGAAAACAGAACACCTTCTGTTTCACGCCAAACGTAAGAATCTACCTGCAACAACTTGGACACCCCCGCCCATTCTGGGCAAAATCATCACCCCTAGCGCCAAAGTCAAAAGCCTCGGGGTCATTTTCGACTCCTACATGACTATGGACACACAAATAGGGTCAGTAGTCAGCGGATCTCACCATCTGCTGCGCCTACTACGCAGGCTTATCCCTTTTATCCCTAAAGAAGACATAGCGGTCGTGGTGGGAGCAATTGTTAACTCCAGATTGGACTATGCAAATGCCCTTTACCTCGGACTCCCAAGGTACCAAATCGCTCATCTACAAGTCGTTCAAAATACGGCCGCTAGACTTGTGACTGGGAAAAAACCCTGGGAATCAATCTCACCCTCACTGAGATCCCTTCACTGGTTACCAGTAAAAGACAGAATCACTTTTAAAGCACTCTGTCTAACGCATAGATGTATCCATGGGAATGCTCCCCATTATCTACGCGAAAAAATAAAAGCCCATAACCCCAATCGCGTGCTGCGATCCACTGATCAAAATCTCCTGCAGATACCGAAAGACGGATACAGATCCAAAAGAGATAGAAGATTCGCGGTCCAAGGTCCCAGACTATGGAACGCTTTGCCAACCAGTATTCGGTTGGAGGAGAACCACTTAGCATTCAGGAGAAAGATCAAGACTCATCTCTTTTGATACCAAAGGAGACAGGAACAGTTTGCATGTGCCGCGCTATACAAGTTTTCATTCATTCATTCATTCATTCATTCATTGTAATTATGTTCAAAGAAGAATTGTGTCCTAACATTTTTGTATTTGTATCGTTAGAGTTGTTACAATATATATGCATTGCAGCTCCTGAAGAAGCCGACTGGCGAAACATGTTGGGCAATGAGCATTTGTCAACTACGTAAAACTCTGTATATGACATTGTCTATGTCGGGTATCGGCAACCCGCGGCTCCGGAGCCACACACGGCTCTTTTGTAGTTTTGCCGCAGCTCCGGGCCTGCGGTGGACTTTAAAACGGGCATTAAAAAAAATAAAAAGGGCGCGCCGCGCTGTGATACATGTCCCGCCCTCCTCCTCCTAGCTCGTGTGATAGAGCCAGTGTGCTGTCTGTCATGCAAGCTGGTCTAGAGGAGGAGGGCTGGGCATGTATCAGCGCGCCACAACTTTTCAACGTGAGACTGGAGAGAGGAAGATCCTGCCTTCAGAACTGTGAGTACACGTGTGAGGGGGGGGAGAGGGAAGACACTCTCATGTGAAGGACTGCTGATGGGGGACACTCTGAAGTAAGGGGGCTGTTGATGGGGACACACTCTGATGTAAGGGGGCTGCTGATGGAGACACACTCTGATGTAAGGAGGTGCTGATGGGGACACACTCTGATGTAAGGGGGCTACTGATGGGGACACACTCTGATGTAAGGAGGTGCCGATGGGGACACACTCTGATGTAAGGAGGTGCTGATGGAGACACACTCTGCTGTAAGGAGGTGCTGATGGGGACACACTTTGATGTAAGGAGGTGCTGATGGGGACACACTCTGCTGTAAGGGGGCTGCTGATGGAGACACACTCTGATGTAAGGAGGTGCTGATGGGGGCACACTCTGATGTAAGAGGGCTGTTGATGGGGACACACTCTGATGTAAGGAGGTGTTGATGGGGACACACTCTGATGTAAGGAGGTGCTGATGGGGACACACTCTGATGTAAGGGGGCTGCTGATGGAGACACACCCTGATGTAAGGAGGTGCTGATGGGGACACACTCTGATGTAAGGAGGTGCTGATGGAGACACACTCTAATGTAAGCAGGTGCTGATGGGGACACACTCTGATGTAAGGGGGCTGCTGATGGAGACACACTCTGATGTAAGTAGGTGCTGATGGGGACACACTCTGATGTAAGGAGGTGCTGATGGGGACACACTCTGATGTAAGGAGGTGCTAATGGGGACACACTCTGATGTAAGGGGGCTGCTGATGGGGACACACTCTGATGTAAGGAGGTGCTGATGGGGACACACTCTGATGTAAGGAGGTGCTGATGGGGACACACTCTGATGTAAGGAGGTGCTGATGGGGACACACTATGATGTAAGGGGGCTGCTGATGGGGGCACACTCTGATGTAAGGGGCTGCTGATGGGGACACAATCTGATGTAAGGAGGTGCTGATGGGGGACACACTCTGATGTAAGGAGGCGCTGATGGGGACACACTCTGATGTAAGGAGGTGCTGATGGGGACACACTCTGATGTAAGGAGGTGCTGATGGGGACACACTCTGATGTAAGGAGGTGCTGATGGGGACACACTCTGATGTAAGGGGGCTACTGATGGGGACACACTCTGATGTAAGGGGGCTACTGATGGGGACACACACTGATGTAAGGGGCTGCTGATGGGGGCACACTCTGATGTAAGGAGGTGCTGATGGAGACACACTCTAATGTAAGCAGGTGCTGATGGGGACACATTCTGATGTAAGGGGGCTACTGATGGGGACACATTCTGATGTAAGGAGGTGCTGATGGGGACACACTCTGATGTAAGGAGGTGCTGATGGAGACACACTCTAATGTAAGCAGGTGCTGATGGGGACACACTCTGATGTAAGGGGGCTGCTGATGGGGACACACTCTGATGTAAGGAGGTGCTGATGGGGACACACTCTGAAGTAAGGAGGTGCTAATGGGGACACACTCTGATGTAAGGAGGTGCTGATGGAGACACACTCTGATGTAAGGAGGTACTGATGGAGACACACTCTGATGTAAGGAGGTGCCGATGGGGACACACTCTGATGTAAGGAGGTGCTGATGGGGGACACACTCTGATGTAAGGAGGCGCTGATGGGGACACACTCTGATGTAAGGAGGTGCTGATGGGGACACACTCTGATGTAAGGAGGTGCTGATGGGGACACACTCTGATGTAAGGGGGCTACTGATGGGGACACACTCTGATGTAAGGGGGCTACTGATGGGGACACACTCTGATGTAAGGGGGCTACTGATGGGGACACACTCTGATGTAAGGGGCTGCTGATGGGGACACACTCTGATGTAAGGAGGTGCTGATGGAGACACACTCTAATGTAAGCAGGTGCTGATGGGGACACATTCTGATGTAAGGGGGCTACTGATGGGGACACATTCTGATGTAAGGAGGTGCTGATGGGGACACACTCTGATGTAAGGAGGTGCTGATGGAGACACACTCTAATGTAAGCAGGTGCTGATGGGGACACACTCTGATGTAAGGGGGCTGCTGATGGGGACACACTCTGATGTAAGGAGGTGCTGATGGGGACACACTCTGAAGTAAGGAGGTGCTGATGGGGACACACTCTGATGTAAGGAGGTGCTGATGGAGACACACTCTGATGTAAGGAGGTACTGATGGGGACACACTCTGATGTAAGGAGGTGCCGATGGGGACACACTCTGATGTAAGGAGGTGCTGATGGAGACACACTCTGCTGTAAGGAGGTGCTGATGGGGACACACTTTGATGTAAGGAGGTGCTGATGGGGACACACTCTGATGTAAGGGGGCTGCTGATGGGGACACACTCTGATGTAAGGAGGTGCTGATGGAGACACGCTCTGATGTAAGGAGGTGCCGATGGGGACACACTCTGATGTAAGGAGGTGCTGATGGGGACACACTCTGATGTAAGGAGGTTGCTGATGGGGACACACTCTGATGTAAGGGGGCTACTGATGGGGACACATTCTGATGTAAGGAGGTGCTGATGGGGACACACTCTGATGTAAGGAGGTGCTGATGAGGACACACTCTGAAGTAAGAAGGTGCTGATGGGGACACACTCTGATGTAAGGAGGTGCTGATGGAGACACACTCTGATGTAAGGAGGTGCTGATGGGGACACACTCTGAAGTAAGGAGGTGCTGATGGGGACACACTCTGATGTAAGGAGGTGCTGATGGAGACACACTCTGATGTAAGGAGGTGCTGATGGGGACACACTCTGATGTAAGGAGGTGCCGATGGGGACACACTCTGATGTAAGGAGGTGCTGATGGAGACACACTCTGCTGTAAGGAGGTGCTGATGGGGACACACTTTGATGTACGGAGGTGCTGATGGGGACACACTCTGATGTAAGGGGGCTGCTGATGGGGACACACTCTGATGTAAGGAGGTGCTGATGGGGACACGCTCTGATGTAAGGAGGTGCCGATCGGGACACACTCTGATGTAAGGAGGTGCTGATGGGGACACACTCTGATGTAAGGGGGTTGCTGATGGGGACACACTCTGATGTAAGGAGGTGCTGATGGGGACACACTCTGATGTAAGGGGGCTGCTGATGTGGACACACTCTGATGTAAGGAGGTGCTGATGGGGACACACTCTGATGTAAGGAGGTGCTGATGGGGACACACTCTGATGTAAGGAGGTGCTGATGAGGACACACTCTGATGTAAGGGGGGTGCTGATGGGGACACACTCTGATGTAAGGAGGTGCTGATGGGGACACACTCTGATGTAATGGGGCTGCTGATGGAGACACACTCTGATGTAAGAAGGGGCTGATGGGGACACACTCTGATGTAAGGGGGCTGCTGATGGGGACACACTCTGATGTAAGGAGGTGCTGATGGGGACACACTCTGATGTAAGGAGGTGCTGATGGGGAGGAGAGGGAAGACACTCTCATGTGAAGGACTGCTGATGGGGGACACTCTGAAGTAAGGGGGCTGTTGATGGGGACACACTCTAATGTAAGGGGGCTGCCGATGGGGACACACACTGATGTAAGGAGGTGCTGATGGGGACACACTATGATGTAAGGGGGTGCTGATGGAGACACACTCTGATGTAAGGAGGTGCTGATGGGGACACACTCTGCTGTAAGGGGGCTGCTGATGGAGACACACTCTGATGTAAGGAGGTGCTGATGGGGGCACACTCTGATGTAAGAGGGCTGTTGATGGGGACACACTCTGATGTAAGGAGGTGTTGATGGGGACACACTCTGATGTAAGGAGGTGCTGATGGGGACACACTCTGATGTAAGGGGGCTGCTGATGGAGACACACCCTGATGTAAGGAGGTGCTGATGGGGACACACTCTGATGTAAGGAGGTGCTGATGGAGACACACTCTAATGTAAGCAGGTGCTGATGGGGACACACTCTGATGTAAGGGGGCTGCTGATGGAGACACACTCTGATGTAAGTAGGTGCTGATGGGGACACACTCTGATGTAAGGAGGTGCTGATGGGGACACACTCTGATGTAAGGAGGTGCTAATGGGGACACACTCTGATGTAAGGGGGCTGCTGATGGGGACACACTCTGATGTAAGGAGGTGCTGATGGGGACACACTCTGATGTAAGGAGGTGCTGATGGGGACACACTCTGATGTAAGGAGGTGCTGATGGGGACACACTATGATGTAAGGGGGCTGCTGATGGGGGCACACTCTGATGTAAGGGGCTGCTGATGGGGACACAATCTGATGTAAGGAGGTGCTGATGGGGGACACACTCTGATGTAAGGAGGCGCTGATGGGGACACACTCTGATGTAAGGAGGTGCTAATGGGGACACACTCTGATGTAAGGAGGTGCTGATGGGGACACACTCTGATGTAAGGAGGTGCTGATGGGGACACACTCTGATGTAAGGAGGTGCTGATGGGGACACACTCTGATGTAAGGGGGCTACTGATGGGGACACACTCTGATGTAAGGGGGCTACTGATGGGGACACACTCTGATGTAAGGGGCTGCTGATGGGGACACACTCTGATGTAAGGAGGTGCTGATGGAGACACACTCTAATGTAAGCAGGTGCTGATGGGGACACATTCTGATGTAAGGGGGCTACTGATGGGGACACATTCTGATGTAAGGAGGTGCTGATGGGGACACACTCTGATGTAAGGAGGTGCTGATGGAGACACACTCTAATGTAAGCAGGTGCTGATGGGGACACACTCTGATGTAAGGGGGCTGCTGATGGGGACACACTCTGATGTAAGGAGGTGCTGATGGGGACACACTCTGAAGTAAGGAGGTGCTGATGGGGACACACTCTGATGTAAGGAGGTGCTGATGGAGACACACTCTGATGTAAGGAGGTACTGATGGGGACACACTCTGATGTAAGGAGGTGCCGATGGGGACACACTCTGATGTAAGGAGGTGCTGATGGGGGACACACTCTGATGTAAGGAGGCGCTGATGGGGACACACTCTGATGTAAGGAGGTGCTGATGGGGACACACTCTGATGTAAGGAGGTGCTGATGGGGACACACTCTGATGTAAGGGGGCTACTGATGGGGACACACTCTGATGTAAGGGGGCTACTGATGGGGACACACTCTGATGTAAGGGGGCTACTGATGGGGACACACTCTGATGTAAGGGGCTGCTGATGGGGACACACTCTGATGTAAGGAGGTGCTGATGGAGACACACACTAATGTAAGCAGGTGCTGATGGGGACACATTCTGATGTAAGGGGGCTACTGATGGGGACACATTCTGATGTAAGGAGGTGCTGATGGGGACACACTCTGATGTAAGGAGGTCTGATGGAGACACACTCTAATGTAAGAGGTGCTGATGGGGACACACTCTGATGTAAGGGGGCTGCTGATGGGGACACACTCTGATGTAAGGAGGTGCTGATGGGGACACACTCTGATGTAAGGAGGTGCTGATGGGGACACACTCTGAAGTAAGGAGGTGCTGATGGGGACACACTCTGATGTAAGGAGGTGCTGATGGGACACACTCTGATGTAAGGAGGTACTGATGGGGACACACTCTGATGTAAGGAGGTGCCGATGGGGACACACTCTGATGTAAGGAGGTGCTGGGGACACTCTGCTGTAAGGAGGTGCTGATGGGACACACTGATGTAAGGAGGTGCTGATGGGGACACACTGAAGTAAGGAGGTGCTGATGGGGACACACTCTGATGTAAGGAGGTGCTGATGGAGACACACTCTGATGTAAGGAGGTGCTGATGGGGACACACTCTGATGTAAGGAGGTGCCGATGGGGACACACTCTGATGTAAGGAGGTGCTGAGGACACACTCTGCTGTAAGGAGGTGCTGATGGGGACACACTTTGATGTACAGGTGCTGATGGGGACACACTCTGATGTAAGGGGGCTGCTGATGGGGACACACTCTGATGTAAGGAGGTGCTGATGGGGACGCTCTGATGTAAGGAGGTGCCGATGGGGACACACTCTGATGTAAGGAGGTGCTGTGGGGACAACTCTGGAGGGGGTTGCTGATGGGGACACACTCTGATGTAAGGAGGTGCTGATGGGGACACACTCTGATGTAAGGGGGCTGCTGATGTGGACACACTCTGATGTAAGGAGGTGCTGATGGGGACACACTCTGATGTAAGGAGGTGCTGATGGGGACACACTCTGATGTAAGGAGGTGCTGATGAGGACACACTCTGATGTAAGGGGGGTGCTGATGGGGACACACTCTGATGTAAGGAGGTGCTGATGGGGACACACTCTGATGTAATGGGGCTGCTGATGGAGACACACTCTGATGTAAGAAGGGGCTGATGGGGACACACTCTGATGTAAGGGGGCTGCTGATGGGGACACACTCTGATGTAAGGAGGTGCTGATGGGGACACACTCTGATGTAAGGAGGTGCTGATGGGGAGGAGAGGGAAGACACTCTCATGTGAAGGACTGCTGATGGGGGACACTCTGAAGTAAGGGGGCTGTTGATGGGGACACACTCTAATGTAAGGGGGCTGCCGATGGGGACACACACTGATGTAAGGAGGTGCTGATGGGGACACACTATGATGTAAGGGGGTGCTGATGGAGACACACTCTGATGTAAGGAGGTGCTGATGGGGACACACTCTGCTGTAAGGGGGCTGCTGATGGAGACACACTCTGATGTAAGGAGGTGCTGATGGGGACACACTCTGATGTAAGAGGGCTGTTGATGGGGACACATTCTGATGGTGGGGGGGTGGTGATTTTGCAATGATGATGATGGTGGGGGGGCTGATGATGATGCTGAGGGGGATGATGATTTTGCAATGATGATGATGGTGGGGGGGCTGATGATGATGCTGAGGGGGATGATGATTTTGCAATGATGATGATGGTGGGGGGGCTGATGATCAGCATATGGTGATGTAATTAATAATGATGATGGTGGGGGGGGGGGCTGATGGTGATGTAATTAATGATGGTGATGGTGGGGCTGATGATTTTGTAATGATGGTGGTGGGGGCTGATGATGATGTCGGTGAGGGGATGATGATTTTGTAATGATGATGATGGGGGGGGGGGGGCTGATGATGGTGAGGGGGGCGTATGGTGATGTAATTAATGATGATGATGGTGTATATAGCATTAAGGTAGGAAACAATATATGCTGTGTTATATTTGTTTAAAATGTCGCAATGGTTTTGCGGCTCCCAGTTTTTTTTTTCTTCGGAAACGGGTCCAAGTGGCTCTTTGTGTCTTAAAGGTTGCAGACCCCTGGTCTATGTGATTTTAACATGTGGTGTATTTTCTATGCTCCTTTTAAAAAAAGAATTATGTGTTATGTGTTATGGCACCTTCAACCAATTCGATACCGGGCACTTTCCCCTTCCTGCCCAAACCAATTTTCAGCTTTCAGCACTGTCACTTTTAAATGACAATTTCCGTGGTCATGCTACACTGTACCCAAAGACATTTTTTATAATTTTGTTCCCACAAATAGAGCTTTCTTTTGGTGGTATTTGATCACCTCTGCAGTTTTTATTTTTTGCTAAACAAATAAAGACCATTTTTTTTGAAAATAATTGTTTTCTTTGTTTCCGTTATAACATTTTGTAAATAAATATGTTTCTCCTTCACTGATGGGCACTGATGAGGCTGCACTGATGGGCACTAATATGCAGCACTGATGGGCATTTATAGGCGGAACTAATGGACACTCATAAGTGGCACTGGTGGGAACTGATGGCCACTGATAGGCGAAATTGATGGGCACTGAAAGGCTGCACTGATGGGTACTTATGAGTGGCACTGATAGGTGGCAATGATGAACACTGATGGACACTGATAGGCGGCACTGATGGGCACTGGTAGGCAGCACTGATGGGCACCGATGGGAAGCACTGATAGATGGCACTGATAGGCATCACTAATGGCACTTGCACTGGCAGGCTTTGCTGATGGACACTGATTGGCATCTGCCTGGGCACTGATTGGCATATCCCTGGTAGTCCAGGGTGGCATACCTGTGGGTGTCCTTTGTGAGCATCTCTGGTGGTCCTGGGCTGGCATCTGCATGGGGACTGCACTGATAAAACATCAGCACAGACCCCCCCCCCCCGTCAGGAGAGCTGCTGATCAGCTCTCCTCTACTCAAGTCTGTCAGATGTGAGTGAGAAAAAGCCGATAAACGGCTTATCCTGCTTACACTGTGATCAGCTGTGATTGGACATGGCTGATCACATTGTAAAGAGCCTCCATCAGAGGCTATTTACCGAGATCAGTGTTGCGATGTGTCAGACCAAAACAGAACTCCACAGGGCACACAATGGCGGCATATCCTGCTGGATGTCATATGATGCCCAGTCAGGATAACTGTACCACCACCTGGCCGTCATTTTTCTATAGGCCGGGCGGGAAGTGGTTAAAGTGTCAATGATCCCCAGGTTTAATGCCGCGTACACACGATCATTTTTTGTGATGAAAAAAAACGACGTTTTCTGTGAAGTAAAAAACGACGTTTTGAAACGTCACTTTTCAAAGACGATGTTGCATACACACCATCGTTTTTTTCACAAAAAGCAAGGTTACGTTCACCACTCTTTTCCATTGAAGCTCGCTTCATAACTAGCTTCTGGGCATGCGCGGGTTGAAAAACGTTGTTTTAAACGAAGTTTTTGCTACACACGGTGATTTTTTGTGAAACAAAAAACAACGTTTTGAAAAACGACACCAAAAATTCAAGCATGTTGGAATTTTTTTTTTGTCATTTTTTTGAAGACAAAAAACGACGTTTTGCCCACACACGATCAATTTAAATGACGTTTTAAAAAGCAACATTTTTTTTCATCGCAAAAAACGACCGTGTGTACGCGGCATAAGTGGTACAAAATTGTGCAATATATGTGTGCTGGTTACTTGCAATACACCCCTTTTAATAATTTCAGACTTATGCCGCGTACACACGGTCGTTTTTTGTGATGAAATAAAACAACGTTTTAAAAAAACGTCATTTGAAATGATTGTGTGTGGGCTAAAACGACGTTTTCCATCTTCTGAAAAACGACAAAAGAAAATTCGAACATGCTTCAATTTTTTATGTTGTTTTTGAAAATGTTGTTTTTTGTGTTGTAAAAAATTATCGTGTGTGGGCTAAAACAACGTTTTAAACCCGCGCATGCTCAGAAGTAGTGTTGCTCACGAATATTCGCATTTCGAATATTCGCTACGAATATTGCATATTCTAGTATTCGCGAATAACACGAATATCGCGGCGAATATTCGCTATTTCGAATATTCGAATTTTTTCAATTTTTTTTTTAGAACAGATCACATCCTAGAGATCCCCATCGACGTCTAAAAGCATTGCTGGTATGATTAGAGACCTTGGGCCGAGTAGCTGCAGCGCTCATTTTATATTGCCGAAAAATCGCAATGCGATTATTCGGCAATAGCGATATCGCGCGATTATTTTATATTGTAATATATCACGAATATTCTGAGCCAATCAGAGTGCTCCATTCCGCATTTCTGGAAATTTCGCAATTATTTTGTATTGTAATATATCACGAATATTCTGAGCCAATCAGAGTGCTCCATTCCGCATTTCTCGAATATTCGCAATTATTTTATATTGTAATATATCACGAATATTCTGAGCCAATCAGAGTGCTCCATTCCGCATTTCTCGAATATTCGCAATTATTTTATATTGTAATATATCACGAATATTCTGAGCCAATCAGAGTGCTCCATTCCGCATTTCTCGAATATTCGCAATTATTTTATATTGTAATATATCACGAATATTCTGAGCCAATCAGAGTGCTCCTTCCGCATTTCTCGAATATTCGCAATTATTGTGTATTGTAATATATCACGAATATTCTGAGCCAATCAGAGTGCTCCATTCCGCATTTCTCGAATATTCGCAATTATTGTGTATTGTAATATATCACGAATATTCTGAGCCAATCAGAGTGCTCCTTCCGCATTTCTCGAATATTCGCAATTATTGTGTATTGTAATATATCACGAATATTCTGAGCCAATCAGAGTGCTCCTTCCGCATTTGCCGAATATTCGCAATTATTGTGTATTGTAATATATCACTAATATTCTGAGCCAATCAGAGTGCTCCTTCCGCATTTCTCGAATATTCGCAATTATTTTATATTGTAATATATCACGAATATTCTGAGCCAATCAGAGTGCTCCTTTCCGCATTTCTCGAAATTTCGCATTCGCAATTCGCAATTCGCATTCGCATTCGCAATAGCGAAAATTCGCAAAATAGCGAAAATTCGCAATAGCGAAAATTCGCAATATTTTAATTTCCAAAAAATATCACGAATATTCGTATTTAGCGAATATATCTCGAATATTCGACTATATATTCGAGATATATCGCGAAATCGAATATGGCATATTCTGCTCAACACTACTCAGAAGCAAGTTATGAGACGGGAGCTTGAATGGAACAGAGTGCCGTCGTATGTGCTGTACGTAACCGCGCTTTGCTAGAGCATTTTGAAAAAACGATGGTGTGTAGGCAACATAGTATTTTATGATGAAGTTGGAAAAACTTTGTTTTTTTTTTCATGGTGGAAAACGTAGTTTTTTTCATCACAAAAAGTGATCGTGTGTACGCGGCATAAGGCTTGCTACTGCCCCAGCATATCTGCTCAGGTAAAGTCCATAATTGGATGAGTCTATAGTGGGTTTAACTCTCTGGTCCTTCAGGGTCTGTTAACAGCATATCAGCGTTCCGTCCCCTGGGCTCTATCCAACTCCAGCTGTTCCCTTGTTCTTTTGTTTTCTTTTACTCCCTGGGCATGGACCCCCTGTTCCTTTTATAATACACAGAACCAGTGGGCCAGGCTCATCAAAAACCCGCCAAGTAGAAAACCCAGAAATACAATTAACGCTTCCAGACTGGGAGAGTGTAAATGGGTAGCGGTAAACTCTACCTGCCTAAAGGTTTTCTCATACCAAGAAATTATATTAAAGACTGAAGATTGTTCACAGCATGTGGCAAAGGAAAATATTGTTACTATACACCAGTGGCGGTGAGTCCATAGAGGTTGCCGGAGCGCCGCCCCCTCTCGCTCCCTCACCACCACTGAATACAATACAGAGATTCATGAATTGCATGAATCTATGTATTGCCGCTGCCATCCACTATTCAGATGGATGGCCCCCTGGTGAGCGCCGGCCATCTGAAAAACGGCAGCCGGTTGGCTTAGCATGGCTGACCCCAGAAAGGTAAGTGCATTTTACAGGGCACAGTGGCAACAATTAAAGGGCACAGTGGTAACAACTGATGTGGCCTCAGTGGTAACAATTGATGGCATGGCACAGTGGCTGCATTTGATGGCACAGTGGTGACAATTAATGGGCACAGTGGTGACAATTGATGGCACAGTGGCTGCGTTTGGCATTGCACAGTGGTGACAATTGATGGCACAGTGGTGACAATTGATGGCACAGTGGTGACAATTGATGGCACAGTGGTGACAATTGATGGCATGGCACAGTGGTAACAATTGATGGGTACAGTGGTGATAAATTATGGCACAGTGGCTGCGTTGCATGGCACAGTGACTGCATTTGAAGGCATGGCACAGTGGCGACAATTGATGGCACAGTGGCGACAATTGATGGCATGGCACAGTGGCGACAATTTATGGCATGGCACGGTGGCTGCATTTGATGGGCACAGTGGCTGTATTTGGTGGGCACAGTGTGGCTACAATTGTTTTTTATTTCCTTTGTTTGCACCCCCCCAAAAAATTTGAGCACCAGCCGCCACTGCTATACACAAAGATAATGGAGCACAGTTCATTATATGAAGTGCACTGTACTGATCATCATTTCACTAATTGAAAAATGTTGACTAAACAGAACATTTTCATTACTAGATGAATCATTGTGGTCCAGGTAAATGATTGATATGTTTGTATTGGTTATTTCATCTCTGTACTACAATCAAACAATATTAATCAGGCTCAATGTGTTTCGCTCTTGGGTAGAATTTACTCTATCATGAATTGAGTGTGTGATGTTTTCTTTTCACAATCATTACTCTTTCTACCTAAAATTATGACCTAGGAAAAATGTATTGTTATACAGCCATTGTGCATCCGCAGTTTTAGCAAGATTTCTTTTTTGTGTATTTAGTCAGTTTGAAGGTCTCTGTAGTGTTGTTATACAGTACATGCTGTGTATGCATTTTTCTTATTCTAGAGCCAAAGTACATCATGCATTTCAGCTTCTCCAAAAAAAAACAATTTTGTCAGCTTGTTTTCATTCCTGTGAGTTTATCCATAGCAGAGGGGAAATGTGTTAGCTGAGGCTTCAAGCCCAAACTCTATGTTTCTTTGCATGACGTTAGCTTTTCCATCTCATCATTATTCAGTGTTGTATTCAGCATTTCACACGTCTTAGGTGATTGTTAATTTGACAGTTTTCTTCTGTAGATTCCAGCTAATCAAACAACAATTAAATTACATTTCCTGCTACTGGTAAAATAGTGATTACCCTATTTGTAAAGCAAGAAAATAAACGACATTGCAGTGCCATAGGACTCTGTATGGCTTAGCCATTAAACATATGTTTACTGTATTTCCAGCTGATATATATCATTCAAGAGGAACTGCAGTGCGCTCGCATAATTTGTAATAAAAACATCTTTGCATTCTGAAGCTTCCCTTCAACCACTTTGCATATTATTTTATATATACTGTGATTCTGTACTTGCCAAATATGCTGCAGAAATCTCCCTCCACTGAGTCTGGCTGCATCCATTTTAACTGTGGGAAGCTGAAGCTGCTGCCTGTTGACTCCCTGGATTTACACAGACACACCTCCAGCTCTGCAGCTCTCATTGGCCCTCGTATGACTCCCCCCCCCCCTTCCTGTCAAAAATGGGAGGGGAAGAATTAGTCAAAAAGGAATACGGATAAATAGGACTGCAATTTATTAATTATCCACATAAAAAAACACATTACATAACACAGATGTGCCAGTGTCTCCACAGCACTAGTAAAATTAGATGTTAGTCTAAACAGGACAGGTGGCCACCACAGCCATACACACAGCTTACATACACCTACAGGAATCAATAATATAGCTGGGGCATGGTGAGGGATATCACAGGGCTGTTTTGAGGATAGTATAGCCCCGGACAGAGCTGTAATGCTGAATATAGTTCCAGTCAAGGTCTATCACCAGTTCACAGCAGTGGCGTATCTAGGGTATGGCAGCCATGGCAAGTGCCATGGGCGCCATATGAAGGGGGCGCTGTTGAGTGGCTAGGCAGCAAGGCACTTACCAGGGTCTAAAGGGTTTCTTCATCCTTCCTCCCGAGCATAGGCAGGATCTTCTTTCAGCACCTTTGCTAATGGACAATGGCAGCGCTATCCCTGCTGTGTTCAGCCATAGCCCTGTCCTGTTCTCCCAGGCTCTTCCATTCCATCTGGTCGGATTGACAGCGCACAAAGAAGAAGGAGGAACATCAGTTTTTCTCTCTCCTCTGTGAAAACTGAGGCCTTAAGTGCTGAAGATTTCATCATTTCCAGTGGTTTTGCATTTACCTGACCTTGGAGGGCTGAGGAGGGATCAGGGGTCTAATAAACCCCAGATTTCTCCAAAAAGAGGATATGTCACTACCCAAGGTATCACAAGGGATGATAAATATCACTAGTTTTGTTAGCTGTTTTTTTTTTTTTTTTAAGGTTTTCTGAAAGATGGGTTTCAAATGTTTGGACAGGGGCGCAGATTCAGTGCTTGCCATAGGCGCTAATTTCACTATATACGCCTCTGGTTCACAGAGATATATTCCACATAGAAATGAAGTAGATTAGACTACAATTCGGTGGTGGACAGCAGCAGGTAGATCATTTAAAAACACTGCTGGTTTGGCAGTGAGACATGTGATTAACATGTAGTGGGATCTGTTTAAGCCAAGCAGGGATTTCTGTAGAGGCTGCAGTTAGCAAAGTGTACCATGAATCAGTACAACTAAAAAACGAGATCACAATATCACAGAAACTGCTTCTTGCTCAATTCTTACCACCCATGGACGATGCTGTAGATGCTGTAGATTACAGAGCTCCCTCTGGTTGCAAAGCCGGCATTTCTGCAAGTTCCTCAAACAGGAGGATACGGAGTGCACCTTCAATTGAAGTCCTCGGCATACAGCAACCAGGGTATTAGGTTCCAGATTCCAGGGTGGATGAATGCCTTATATGAAAAGGCCAGTAGATGGCAGTGTAAATAGGCAGAAAAGAGTCAGCATGCAGTTTGAATTCCCTGCTGCGTATCTTAGGATAATGACCTAAAGGGATGTATGCTGGAAAGTAGGGTTGACCCGATACCACTTTTTTAGGACTGAGTACAAGTACCGATACTTTTTTTATGTACTCGCCGATACCGAATACCGATACTTTTTTTTAAATGTGTCCCCAAATGCAGCCATGTCCCCCCACATATGCAGCCATGTCCCCCCACAAATGCAGCCATGTCCCCCCACAAATGCAGCCATGTCCCCCCACATATGCAGCCATGTCCCCCACATATACAGCCATGTCCCCAAACATATGCAGCCATGTCCCCAAACATATGCAGCCATGTCCCCCCATATATGCAGCCATGTCCCCAAACATATTGCAGCCATGTCCCCAAACATATTGCAGCTATGTCCCCAAACATATTGCAGCCATGTCCCCCACACATGCAGCCATGTCCTCAAACATATGCAGCCATGTCCCCAAACATATACGCAGCCATGTCCCCCATATATGCAGCCATGTCCCCAAACATATTGCAGCCATGTCCCCAAACATATTGCAGCCATGTCCCCAAACATATGCAGCCATGTCCCCAAACATATTGCAGCCATGTCCCCAAACATATTGCAAAAAAAGGTTGGGGTTGTGGCGCCAAATAATAGTGATATTACAGTAAAAAACAGTCCGCTGTACAGCAATCTAGTCCTTTTTTATCAAATAATAAAAATGATAAAAATAAAGAAATAAAACCTGAAATGCTGGAATAGATGAGTGGAATGGCGAAGAGAGCTCTGTTTTGTGATGTGTTTAATCTTCAAAAGAACAACGCTGCTCCCGGGGCAAGCCTGCCAGATAGGGGGGGGGGGCCTGAGCAGAGACTCCAACATGTGCAAGAAAAAAACAAACAGGGAGCTGTGGTGGCTCAACGTGATTGGCACTGCGCTGACAAGCCGTTCACCTCTGCAGCCACGGGTTCGGATCCCGGTCTCGGCTACATGTGAATTGAGTTTGGTGGTCTCAGCCCGGCTCCCGGTGGGTGTGCTATGCAAGGTACGCCTGTGCTTAGTATGCCCACCCCCCCCCCAAAAAAAACACCACACTTGCACGCACACGAAATTGGTTTAACACACACACACTTTGGCCATGGGGTCTCCTAAAATAAAGAGAGGCGAAGGACCTACAGGGCTGGCTGGGTGGACTAGACCCCCTCACTCCCTCATAGGGGGAGTCCCTCTGCCCCGTTGGGGTCCCGTTGGGCCCCAGTCGGGCTCCCAAGTGGAGCAGGTAGGGCGGGGTGAGTGGGAGGCCCCCCCTCACACCCGCCATTGCCACCGGGGGCATGGAGAAGGATGGCGATTGCCTCCGGGGGGAGGGTCTGCCTACTCCCAACTCCTGCAGTCCGGCTCCTCTCTCGAGTTCACGCACAAAATACACTTTAAAAAACAAAAAAACAAACAGAGGGCGCCTCCTGGTTAAGCGCTGTAGAGTTTTAATACATCACAATTTACAGTGCACACTTACATTAAAAAATCATGAAGTCCAATATGGGGATACAGTCCAATGCGATCCCTGATTGAGAGAGATGTGACGTCCAACCGTGCTAGTTGTTATGCTGATGGTGCCGCCGGGTAGAAGCCTCCTGTGGTGTTTTCCTCAGCTGATAGTGCCTAGCTAGGACAGTGGAACCCAGGGCGCAGCGTGAGCTTTGGTGACGTCACTGGAAAAATGTGCTACGACTTGGAAAATTTCGAAGCGTGCCCCCGTCGGAGAGCGCGCTTCTTTCTCAAGCAGTGGGAAGTCTTCCCACTGCTTGAGAAAGAAGCGTGCTCTCCGACGGGCGCGCGCTTCGAAACGTCGTCGCACATCCAGTGACGTCACCAAAGCTCACGCTGCGCCCTGGGTTCCACTGTCCTAGGTAGGCACTATCAGCTGAGGAAAACACCACAGGAGGCTTCTACCCGGCGGCACCATCAGCATAACAACTAGCACGGTTGGACGTCACATCTCTCTCAATCAGGGATCGCATTGGACTGTATCCCCATATTGGACTTCATGATTTTTTAATGTAAGTGTGCACTGTAAATTGTGATGTATTAAAACTCTACAGCGCGGGGCGCATGCGCGGCAGCTCCTAAGATGGCCGCTGGCTTCTAGAGCTCCGCTCCACCACGGCCCTGTAATAGCCACCGGAGCTCTCAGGACGCCCCCCCAGCGCTCTCACCGGGACCAACGAGTAGGGGAAGACCCCGGGAACAGGCGGATGATATCGGCGCCGGTGAGGAGGAATCTATCGCGGCAGATGGCGGCTTCTCCCGGACCCCTCAGTTATGCCAAGATGGCGGCGGCGGCGCAGCAAGGCCTACATGCCGCGGGAGACGCAGGGGACTCTATTGCTGACCAGGATCTGGTCTTACCGCCATCACCAGGTACTGACTTCCCCTCCCTGCATCAGGCTGCCTCCCCAACTTCCACAGAATCCCTATTGGGACGAATGAGCGCGGGGCCCCCCTTCACCCCCCTGCTGGATCCCCATACAGGCATGCTGCTGACTGTGAGTGAAACAGCAGAGTCCACTCCTATCCCCACTGACTTTCCTTCCATGATGGAGGCCTTTGCACAGATGCTCTCCAAGAGCTTGGCCCTCAATGCAGCGCAAATCACTTCATCCATTCATGCAGACCTGCAGCAGATTGGAATGAGAATGGACACTTTAGAGAAAAAGGCTGACCAGGCCGTAGCACGCATTAACCAAAACACGGCCAGGCTACAAGATGTCCAGGATCAATTAGAGACTGCCTTTGCCAAGATCGATGACCTCGAGAATAGATCGAGACGCTATAATTTTAGGGGGCCGGGGGCTCCCTGAATCCGAAAAGGAGGTGCAGGCGGCTGTGAAATCCCTTATTAAAAGTCTCATTCCTGATATAGCGGAACACCGCCTGGAGCTGGACAGGGCACACAGGGCCCTGCAACCCCCTCGCGCGGACGGACTCCCAGGAGACATTATAGTGAAACCACACTTCTATTCGGTGAAGGAGGAGGTGATGAGGAAATCCAGGTACTCCGAAAATCTTACGCTAAACGGTCATAAAATCCAAATTTTTGCTGATCTATCCCCCTACACAGTGCAGAGACGGCGATCGCTTAAACCACTGCTGCATCTATTGATGGAGAGGGAAATCACATACAGATGGTCTTTTCCCCTACGGCTGAACTTCTCCTTCAAGAACAAACACTATGGCTTCTCATCCTTGTCTGAAGGGGAGCGACTGTTGGCGCATCTAGGGATCCTGCTCCAAGACCCCCCTCCTATGCAGACCGGCAGGAGCAACCCGGCTTCTACAAAGAGACCCTCGCCTGCAAGCCCTTTGCAGCACACCTGGCTCAAGCAAGGCTACAAGCGGTCCAAGGACAATCTACAGACCTGAAGACTTTCCCCCCTTCTGTCCCTCTTTTGGCTCGGTGACTTCTCACTTCCCATGATGCCCGGATTTGGGGGTACTCCACCCGCCGCCCCTTACTGGGGGTTCCTGTTGCTGAAGACTTCCAGCTGACAGCACTTATAATATTGTCTCCTTTAATGTTTTCCTTTTGTTGCAGGTTGCCCGGCTGGGCCTTACTTCCTGACTGGGATTGGGGCGGGTGGGCTCTACCCGACTTGGGGCTGGGGAGCTTGAGGGGGTGGCGGACCGCCTAGGGTGGCCTTTCCCCTTTTGTGTGCCGATCAGTTCCTGGTGCAATTTATGGTTAGCGGCAATGCAGTTTTAAGTTTTAATGTCTTTTTTTCCCTCCCTTCCAGGAACCTGGGCCCCGCGGGGAGGGGGTCGAGGACCGGGGGGGTTCCTGGTTCTCACAGTTTACTAGCCAGTGACATACATGGGGGCGTTCTGCTTGTTCCTTTAGAATACGTTAGGCCCCAGTGTGGGCCTTTGGTACAACGGATGATCTATTTTGGGTGGTTGGGTTGTGGTGGACCCAGTGCACCTCATACTAGGGCCGGGAGCGCTTATCGTGCTCTTCGGCTCTGTCACGGAGTCCCTGTCTCTAGGGAACTCCGGTCCTCTCAGGATTGAGGGTAGGGATGGATAGCCCATCTCGACCCAGGGGTGGGGTGGGGTTAAGGGACCCCAGGGTCTGTGGTTTATGTCTTATTGTGTTTTCATTATTGTTTCAGTCATTTTGTTCAGTTTATCAATTTGTAACCGGTCTCTTTTTCTTCCCTTCTTCTTTCCCTCCTGTCCTGCCTGCTCCTCATGCTACTTCCCATCTGAGTCTCTTCGTTGCCTTCGGTCGTCACGGACCTCGCCTCCCAGGACCCGAGCTCTCGCTGTGTCTGCTCCTCCGGCTGTGTGGTGAGTACCGCTTTTTAGATCAAGGAATGCACCGATACATCACACTAGTTCTAACCACTCTGATCCATGCCTAATACATTTTCCCCCCCTTCATCCCTCAAGATAGTTTCTCACAACGTCCAGGGCCTTAACTCTCCAATTAAGCGTAGGAAGCTGTATCAGCTATACCACTCTATGCATGCTGACGTGTTATTGTTACAGGAGACTCATTTCCCGGTCACTTTTAAGCCTACTTTCCTTCACCAGCATTATCCTCAATTTTTTCTGGCCTCCGCGGACAATAAAACTAAGGGAGTGGCCATTTGTTTCGCTAAACACATTAATTTTTCCCAACCGGTTGTCAAAGCCGACCCGCAGGGACGCTACATCTTGGTCTCTGGTCAAATTGATGGAGAAACCTACACCTTTGTCTCCTATTACTCCCCAAATAAGGGCCAGAAACCCTTTTTTGACTCTCTGCTGCACACTCTGAGCGAACATCTCAAGGGAACGGTTTACATTTGTGGGGACTCTAACATCGCTTTCGATTTCTCGCTGGATAAGTCCAGGTCTGGGAAACCGATACCAAAATGACCCTCCAAACAAAGTGTTAAAATTGCGGAACTATTACACTCGGCGGGGCTGATTGACGTCTGGAGAGAGGTTAATCCTCACACGAAGGACTATACGCACTTCTCTGCCCCACACAACTCATTTGCCAGGATAGACCACATTTTCACACGTTCCTCGTCGATCCCCTTAATTAGAGGCTCCAAGATTATTGAATCTTCCCTTTCGGACCACTCGATGGTCGTGTTGACCACGCTGAGACCTTCGGGAGTGCGAACGGCCCCTCGCTGGCGTCTGCAGGAGTCATTCTTGAGTGACCCCATACAGTGCACCCTTTTGGAAGCAGCGATTAAGGAATACTTCCTTCTGAATGCGACGGGCGAGGTCTCGGAGGCTACCGTTTGGGCAGCACACAAATCGGTGATCCGGGGGAAGATCATACAAATGATTTCGAAACGTAGGGCAGAACACAGGGCGGACACGCTGAAGCTCACTGAGGAATTCCGTTCTCTAGCGAAAGCACACAAGCGACACCCTACGGCGGAATCCCTTAGACAGTTGGAAGGGGCTCGGGCCCTTCTCAATCTGAAACTGACCACTGACGCAGAAAGGCACCTTAGATGGACAGGGGCTAAATTCTATTCTCAGAAGGATAGGATTGGATCTAAGCTGGCAGTGAAGTTGAACCCTAAGCCACGCGCCCTAGCCTTCCCTAAAATTAAGACGACCTCAGGGGACCTGACGCAAAACCCAACAAAAATTATGGACACTTTTCTACAGTTCTACTCTGACTTATACAAACCTGTTGGCCCGGCTCAGGCCTCCCTGAGCAAGACATTTTTGGACGCTCTCCCTCTTCCCACCCTCTCCCCTGAGCATAGGACTCTCCTGGAGGAACCGTTTACCTCTGCCGAGATTTTGGACACCATAAAATCCCTCAAAATTGGCTCATCGCCCGGTCCCGATGGATTTTCAAATGGCTACTACAAGAAATTTGGCCCTTGCCTGGCTCCACATATGGCTCGGTTATTTAACTCCCTACGGGAGGGAAACCTCCTGGGTGCAGACCTAAACTCTGCATACGTTTCTGTGATTCCCAAGCCGGACAAGGACGCTAGTGAGGTTAGCAATTACCGCCCAATCTCGCTTATCAATAACGACATCAAAATTATGACCAAGATCATGGCCAATAGGGTGGCGAGTTTTATCGCTACATACATACATGGGGACCAGGTGGGGTTCATTCCTGGGAGACAGGGTCCGGATCAGGTCAGGAGGGCCATTGACATCATTTCGCTTCTTAGATCCCACTGGGATGGGGGAACCCCGCAGAAAGGCTTTCTCCTTTCCATAGACCTTCACAAGGCCTTTGACTCGATTGACTGGAATTACTTAACCGATATATTGGGGAAGTGGGGTTTCGGCCCATACTTTTTGAATCTAATCCGAGCTCTTTATTCGAACCCCACGGCCCAAGTGCGCCTGCTGGGCAGATATTCGGAATCGTTTACTATTGGTCGGGGAACCAGACAAGGGTGCCCACTCTCCCCCCTCTTATTCGCGTTGGCCATAGAGACACTAGCAATTGCGCTTAGATCAAACCCGGACTTCAAGGGGGTGACGTGCGGACAGGGTGAGCACAAGTGCGCGCTGTATGCAGATGACCTGCTCCTTTTCATCACCTCCCCACTGACCTCTACCCCCGTGATACTTAAGACTCTACGGGCCTTTAGTGACGTATCGGGACTGAAAGTTAACATGACCAAGTCAACAGCCTTGAACATTACTGTCCCCCCCGACATCCTCTCCCAGCTCTCTAACAATTTCGCCTTTAAATGGGCCTCCGGGTCGATTCCTTACTTAGGCATCAAACTTACACCAGACATAACAAGTCTCTTTGAAGCCAACTATCCCCCTATAATACGCAAGTGTAGAGAGGATTTAGATGCGTGGTCGAAGTGTGGTCTATCCTGGCTGGGTAGGATACACGCAGTGAAAATGACACTCCTCCCCGTCTGCTATATCTATTCCGCTCCCTCCCGATCCCGATTCCAAAACGTTTTCTCAGTTCTGTCCAATCCCGAATAGTCCGTTTTGTTTGGGGTAACAAGGGGTATAGATGCCCCTCGGGCATCCTCTATCGGCTGAAATCACAGGGTGGGCTGGGACTCCCGAATCTCTGGGGTTATTACCGGGCAGCCCAACTCGCACAAATCTCGATGGCTTTCCGCCAAGGACCTAAACCTGACTGGCTCTCAATGGAGAGACAAGCCACCCCCAAGAACACCATTGACTTCCTCCTTTGCTGTGACCCAAGGGTCAGACCCGCAATTCTTTCTCCCACCCTATCGCATTCGGTTTCCTTAAGCTCCAAACTATTTGGCGCGCACTCCCTGACGTCCCCCTTGAAACCGTTGGCACACTTGTTCCATAATGCGGAATTCCCCCCGGGAATGAGTATTGAGGCCTTTCAATGGTGGACGGACAAAGGCCTCTACCGGATTGGCCACTTCCTCTCCCCGACGGGCCCTGTTTCCCTATCCTTTTGCAGACAGAAACTGGACATGCCGGACTCGGAACTGTTCAGGTTCTCACAAATCTCCCATTTCATGCACTCAATCTGGACCAATAGAAAGGTACCCCCCACAATCTCGCCATATGAACACTGGTGCACTACCGCAGCGGATCAGAAGGGTGGCATCTCCTTGATCTATACAGCGCTTGTTTCTAGAGAGGTAAAGCCATCGTATGCTCGGGCCTGGGAGGAGGAGCTGGACGGTTCGTGGGACATTGAGGCCTGGCACAGAGCGACTATTAGAGCGTATAAAGGTATTCTCAACGTCTCTCTCATAGAGGCTGGCTTAAAAGTCTTACTCAGGTGGTATTATGTTCCTTCCAGGCTGGCTAGGATGCTCCCAGGGGCGTCACCGGTCTGTTACAGGGGCTGTGAGTTGGAGGGGTCTATGCTCCACATTTGGTGGACCTGCACCCGCATCAGATCGTTCTGGCGGAAGGTATTCCGGATCATTCGCTCCGTGACAGCAGCGGTGGTGACCCCCCACCCAGGCATTGCTCTTCTGAACCAAAGCATTCCTGGATTATCTAAACATTGCCAAACCTTATCCTTTTTCATACTGTTGGGAGCCAAAATGTCTATAGCTAAAGCCTGGAAGAAACCTTCGGTATCCCTTCAGGGGTTCAGGAGAAAAGTCTCTTGGATTATGGCGCAGGAGCAGATCGTTGCTAGAATTAATGACAAATCTGAGAAATTTCTGGCCATCTGGGAACCCTGGGCCGCCTACTGTAACATATCCCTCATACCGGGAGTTCTGCCTAGCGGGCCGAACGACCGTCCAATTCCCTAACAGAGCAGGCATCCTTCTCCTCGTCTTCTCTCCCTCTTCTTCGCTTCCCATTCCTTTCCTATGCATCTGTACCTTTTCTTTTTCTTCTACCCCCCCCGGTTACCATTCTGTTATATGATTTTCCGGTTACTGGTATATTTTTTAGGGTGGAGACTAGCTCCCCCAGGTAACAGCCTACAAGGCCGATTGTGCACCTTTATGGTAAACGGCTTCATGGGTCACACGGTGATGGCCTTGGGACACGCGTGGGCTGGGGCGCAGGGTCCCCTTTTCCCGAGGGGCAGTGTGATCCCTTTGGGGCCTATCGGGAACTGGGGTACTGTGCCCCTCCCCCACCGGGGAGTTGTCTCTGGGGGGACCTTGAGTAGTTAACAGTTCATTGCTATACAAGCTGATTGCTACCAGGCCTACACAGGGCCGCTGTCTGATTGTTTCTCTCCTCCCTTCCGTTTTTTTTTTCTTTCTGCACTAGTGTTGTAACTTTTGTCCTAGGACACGGAAGATACTGTATAGGGCTTGACTGTAAGTTGACATGTTATTCTTTGTGATATTTGTTCTCCATTGAAAAATTCAATAAAAATTATTGAACATAAAACTCTACAGCGCTTAACCAGGAGGCGCCTTCTGTTTGTTTTTTTCTTGCCCAAACATATTGCAGCCATGTCCCCAAACATATGCAGCCATGTCCCCAAACATATTGCAGCCATGTCCCCCATATACGCAGCCATGTCCCTCATATACGCAGCCATGTCTCCAAACATATTGCAGCCATGTCCCCAAACATATCCAGCCATGTCCCCCCACATGCAGGCATGTCCCCCGTACCTAAATGATGCCGCCGCTGCGTTAATCACCGCGCGTGGAACATTAGAGTCAGCTTTCGTTTGAATAAGCTGTTTTGTGTATAGAGACACTCCCCCTTGCTCGGGATTGGACAGATCCGTCCAATCCCGAGCAAGGGGAGCTTCTATGCGCGGCGGGGAAAACAGCTATTCAAATGAAAGCTGACTCTAATGTTCCCGCGCGGGGATTAACGCGGCGGCTTTGCGATATACGGCGGCGGGGGCAAGTATTCTATTTAGGCATCGGGGGTATTTGCGGGAGTACAAGTACTCCCGCAAATACTCGATATCGGTCCCGATACCGATACTGGTATCAGTATCGGGACAACCCTACTGGAAAGTAAATAATTTCTCAAGTTGGGAGAAAAGACCCCCAGTAGAAGTATATTTGGGTGGTTGGAGTGATGGTCAGTCCTGCTTACCTTCCTGGCAAACTCTCACGAGAGTGAGAAAGAGAGAGCTGTGCATGATGTCATAAGCCTAGGCTTTTTACTACACAAGAAACAGGAAGTGGGCTGTATAAGGTATTAACTGGCATAAAAAAAATGTTGTTACTATACAAAGTTAAAACAACAAGGGGCAGAAGATTTAATAGATGGAAAGATGAAAAGATGACAGAAGGTCCGCTTTACGCACACACACCTGGGAAAGAGTCTATGGTACATCAGCATGACACAGCAATACAAAATTAAGTACACTTGTCCTCCATCAGTTCCTCTTCTCTCTCTTTCTGCTTTGCACTAGCCCCCCGCAATCAAACTAATTAGTAATGTTGATAACCTGTCACATAGTTCTTTCTGGTTAAAATATGGTACTTCCATGTATAGGGGGAATATCTGATACTCCCTTACCTTCCCATGTGGTGTTCAGTGTCTGAGTTGCTGTTTGCTAGGTCATAGCATTGTCACACAATGGAGGGGCTGGAGCCATGCCTATGCAATAGTTGATTTTTTGTATTTTGTGTATTTTGTGCATTTCGTAATTTTGAATGTCTTTGTATTGCTTTACAAAGCTGCATTTGCAATTTTCTTGTTATAGAAAAAAGTACACCTTGCAGTTCCTGCAATTTTGTCAGCTTGCTTTCAGTGCCAAGAATTAATCTAACAGAGGGGAGATGTGTTCCAAGCCCAAACTCCAAATTTCTTTACACAATGTTGTATTCAGCATTCCGCACATCTTAGTAGACTGGTAATTTGACAGTTTTCTTCTGTGGATTTCAGCTAATCAAACAATAATTAAATGACATTCCTTGCTACTGGCAACATTTTGATTACCATATTTGTAAAGTGAGAAAATAAACTACATTGCAGTGCCTTAGACTCTGCATAACTTATTCCATTAAGTATATACTGTATCTACTGTATCTCCATCTTTTATATATCATCCAGTGTTGGATTAACTGTTAAGCAGAAAAAGCATGTCACATTCTTTAAGCAAACACAATAGTTTCATTTACATTTTCCACTCTACTTCTGTATGTGGATGATGGCACTGTAATTATATTGATAAAAAAAATCGAAGTACCCTTTTCCTAATCGATATGCAGCTGTCACATGATCTTTCCCAGCCTGCCTGCAGAGAAACATAAGCAAGTGAACAGGGGCCCCTTCTGTCCACGCCACTTTCTATATGGTTAATGGATAGATTCATGCATAGCATGAATCTATAGACGGCCGCTGCGGCCACCCCCTAGTTGTGCATCCAGCTCCTTTTCGGGCGCATGAATTACAACAGCAGGGATGTATTTTTGAAGCACCTGATTAGAGCCAGAAGCTCTAATAGGCTTCAAAATACTTGGAGCGCAGAGCATGGCACTTGGAGCCCACACAGATGTGTTAGAAAAGCAAATTAATATTCGCTTGTCTGAGGCCCCGTACACACGAGCAAATAAATCTGCTCAAATCGGTCGGACAGACCTATTTGATCAGATTTGTCTGCTGGCTGTTTTGGTTTGATCGCTGTACACACGATCAAACCAAAATCCCCACTCAGTGTAAGTATCCTGTTCTCTTTATATTGCTTTGTTTGTGTAAAATCCTGGGTATTCCTGCCAGTCCCCTTTAGGGTGACCACATTTCCAAACTGCCATTCAGGGACACCCCTCTTCTCAAAAATTAGCTTGTGCTGTAACGAATCACAACACAGTGATTGGACACAAGAGGTGTACTGTCAGTGAGTAAAGTGTCAGTTTCATTCCGGGACACTGTATTGTCCTGGAATGAAGGTGCCCGGGATAGACCTGCAAAATGCGGGACTGTCCCGGGCAATCCGGGATACGTGGTCTCCCTAGTCCCCTTGTGTTCCTATTAAACACTGACCACACTAAGCAGGATAACACATCATGGTCAGTTCTCTAGCTATGCAGGGAACTCAGTCTGCTCTCCTCCATGAATTGGATATGTCCTGACACACACCCCCTGCACAGCCTTTCACTGGGAAGCTCAATGTGCTGCTGCTTCTCCTCCCCCAGCTCTTATGCACCTGAGAACAGAGGGAATGTGCGCATTTATAAAAAAGTGAAAAGGGTATTTAAAATGTTTTCTTTTTTTTATCTATACAAAGGTGTTGTGCCTTTTATTTCACAACATCCATTCAAAGTCTGAAGGCAAGGAGGTAGGGTCACCAACTTAGCTGGGCTGTTTTTTAGGGGTATATATATATATATATATATATATATATATATATATATATATATATATATTTATTTATCAGCATAGGCTTAGCAAAATTACAAATACTTTGGTAAGTAAAGCAAGCTTTCCTTGAGTTCAGCTTTAATTTTACAAGGCAGGCAACCTTTTTATTAATAGATTTAAAAATGAGTCCTTGGGCAGAAACACTGCCTTTACACAGTGGCGTGAAGTCAAATGAAAAGGACTCACTGCTGGGCCTGTCACTTTCTCTGCATGACATATCATAATTCTATAAAAACTGCAAACTACTTCCTAGGGAAATTATCATTTCTGACAGGGAAACCTAAAAGAATTTTATTTAACTGACCAAAAAAAGTTATCAGCCCAAATTTTAAACAATTATCTGAATTTAAATGGCATGGAATTATCACATTTAAATGGCACAATAATAACAATGTTAATTCTTTTAAACTAGTTATACATTGAAAAGACTCCATGCCTCTTTGCTCTATAGAGATTTACTTGTTCTCACTTATTTTTGTCTTCGAGCCCCAGTCTGTGCATCTGACAGGCGGCATTTGTGTCTAGAAGTGATGATTTAATCACTCTGTCAAAATAAGATGAGAGAGCTGTCTAAAATTGATAAGATAAAAGGGTGTCAAAATTACTTATAAAGATGTATTTCTGTGTGTTACAATGGTGACTTTTTTTTCTTTGGGGAATTTTGAAATAGACGTGAAAAGAATTTTAACACAGCAAGTTGTTAGCAGATTAACCAAAATTCAAAATTGAACAGATGGGTCAAAGATGCTGGGGCTTTATAGTAGAAGACCTGCAAAGCATAGGACACGTTTCTGTAGCATGGAGCTAGTCTGCTCATCAGAAATAATTGATTTATTTTTAGTTGAGAGTTTGTTAAATAACTTTTTGCGTACTTCTAGCTTCCAGTGCATACTGTGTCTACTGGTTCCACCAATAAGTGGACAGCCACAAGTCAACAGATTGTATCAATTAATACTGTATATTGGGATCATATTTATCTTAGCCTGGGTTAACTTTAAAGAGGATGTAAACTTTAAAGTTTGATGTCACAATGTAGAGTATAAGATTTCCTATCATCTGTGCCCAGTCTTGTCACACAGAGTTAATCCAGATCTGAGTAATCCTTTTTCAATGTTCAGTAAAATGAACAGCCTTCCAGATAAAAAACCTGCCTAAATAAAAAGTCAGTTTTCTCTCTCCTTGCTTTAAGTGACAGGTTATTTACATATCTAGCTTGGACATGTTTATCATATGTTATGATATGTTTATCATAACATGAGGTATAAAAAGTGAGAAATCCACCCCTCCCCCACATAACACATCCTGGTAAGATACAATGAACTTTGGATCACCTCATGTTATGATAAACAAAACATAACATATGATAAACATGTCCAAGCTAGATTTGTAAATAACCTGTCACTGAAAGCAAAAACAGAGAAACAGACTTTATAATTTGGCAAGTTTTTATCTGGAATTCTGTTAATTTGCACTGAACATTACAAGAGGATTACTCAGCACTGGATTAACTCTGTGTGGCAAGAATGGGCACAGATGATAGGAAATATTTTGGGTTTACATCCACTTTAACCACTTGTCATCTGCCCACCGTCAAATGACGGCGGGCAGACGACTCCATTATCCTGACATCACGTCATATGACGTGATGTCCCTCTAAAGCCGCGGGCGGGCGCGCGCGAGTTGCCGGCGGCGCGCGCGCGCGCACCCGCCGCTCTGCGGGGATCCCGTGCGAGTGCCCGGCGGCAACGATCGCCGCCGGGCACACGCGATTGCTCAGTAACTGAGCGGGGACGTGCAGCTCTGTGTGTAAACACAGAGCTGCACGTCCCTGTCAGGGAGAGAGGAGAGCGATTGTGTCCCTTGTACATAGGGACACAATCGGTCACCTCCCCCAGTCACCCCCCCCCCCTCCCCCCACAGTTAGAACACTCATAGGACACACATTTAACCCCTCCCCCGCCCCCTAGTGGTTAACCCCTTCACTGCCAGTCACATTTATACAGTAATCAATGCATATTTATAGCATTGTTCACTGTATAAATGTAAATGGTCCCAAAAATGTCAGAAAAGTGTCCGAAATGTCCGCCATAACGTCGCCAGTCCCAATAAAAAAATCGCAGATCGCCGCCATTAATAGTAAAAAAAAAAAAAAAAAATGCCATAAACTATCCCCTATTTTGTAAACGCTATAAATTTTGCGCAAACCAATCGATAAACGCTTATTGCATTTTTTTTTTACCAAAAATATGTAGAATAATACGTATCGGCCTAAACTGAGGGAAAAAATATTTTTTTTATATATTTTTTGGGTTATTTATTATAGCAAAAAGGAAAAAATATTGCATTTTTTTAAAAATTTACGCTCTATTTTTGTTTATAGCGCAAAAAATAAAAACCGCAGAGGTGATCAAATACCACCAAAAGAAAGCTCTATTTGTGGGAAAAAAAGGACGCCAATTTTGTTTGGGAGCCACGTCGCACGACCGCGCAATTGTCAGTTAAAGCGACGCAGTGCCGGAAGCTTATATTTTGTCTGGGCAGGAAGGGGGTGTAGGTGCACAGTAGGTAAGTGGTTAAATACCTTAGTGGTGCCTAAATCTATTTGGTTATTTGAGTCTTATTTTGGTATCCGATTGGGTATTTGATTTTGATTTTAGTATCTGATTGAGTATTTGAATCTGATTTTAGTATCTGATTGGGTATTTAAATATGATTTTGGTTTCTGATTGGGTATTTAAACTTAAAACAATGAAAACAAGTTCACGTGAAAATCATTCCTGAAGTAAATCAGTCCCTATGCAGTAAAATACTAAAAGATGTAGAGATCTATCCACAGACACAGACAAACTAAAAATATTGTTTTCTGATATGTTTCATTTTAGTAAAGCTACAGCATTCTTCATCAGAAAGCTTATTTACACATGCAACAAGGACTGCTGTGCCTCTGAAAAGTGTTCTGCTTGCTTTTCAGAGACATTTGACAAGTGGAAAGGAGGTGATATGTCACCTCTCCACCTCCACCACTTATTTTAACTCCCTAAATGCCAAACCACCATGGAGTACTGCAGCCTGGCCCCATTCAATTGAATTATCCTTGGTCACCACGGCTGTGAAGCAAAGCATTGTGGTAATGGCATGTGTACGTAAATTTTTCAAGCTGGCAGTGATCATTATTGATTTAATGAACAGCATTTATATTCCATCATGTGATCATTGCTTGGTCTAAATTTAAGCGTGTCTTCACTCTCTGGTGCTGTGTACATTATTTATCACTGAGACACACGTGTTTAAAATCAATACTCTTTGCACCCAGGAGGCTTACTTCCTAAAAGAGGTATTCATGAATTATGCACTCATAGATTTGGATCCATTAGTTTATGATCTCAAGAGCTTGCACCTGTATGTAAATATATTTCTCCTATTAACTCATTGCCAGTTGTATTTCAGAATTCCTTATGCTGTAGTTAGTTATATAACATATTTTAGTTAGTATTTGGGAAGAGTATTTTGTTTTACTGATAGAGATACCTTCAACAAAGCTTACAGTAAAATAAAACAATCCCGATGCTAGAAAATGGGTATATAAGTAGATTAGTTTCCTTCTTCAAGTTAAGTTTCAAAGTAGAGTGATATATGCTTGCTTGTAGTAGATTGTGACAGTGAAGATACTGTAAGCTTTACTGATGTATGCTTCCAAACAGCATAGTCAGACTCTCTCACTTCATGCTCAATCAAGTACAGAGACAGAAAAAAAATCTTTTGAGTCAAGAAAAGAAAAACATATCACCAAACTTATTGTGCCATCTATATTACACTTTTCTAAAAGTAAAGAGGAACAGTGTCACACCACATTACAATGTACAAACAGCAGCCTCCACTTCCCAGCTGAGAGCCAAGTCAACTGGGAACCAGAGTATTTAAAACCTCTTTCTGGTGTGATTCATCTATAGTTCGTGTATAGTTTGTGTTGTGCTACTTAGGAGCTGCAGGTATTACTTGTCCGTACTTGACCGTTTTCATTGGACGAACCGATCGTGTGTAGGCCCCATCGATGAAAAAACTTAGAACCTGTTTTAAAATTATCTGATGGTTAAAAAACCGATAGAAAAAATCGATCGTCTGTGGGGAAATCCATCGGTCAAAAATCCAAGCATGCTCAGAATCAAGTCTGTGCATGCTCGGAAGCATTGAACTTCATTTTCTCAGCACATTGTTGTGTTTTACGTCACCGCGTTCTGACACAAATGTTTTTTTAACTGATGGTGTGTAGGCAAGACTGATAAAAGTCAGCTTCATCGAATATCTGATGAAAAAATCCATCAGTCTGTTTTCATCGGATGTGTACAGGGCATTACTCTTCTGTCTTTACCCATGACCAATTTTTAACACACTATTACATTTAGGAAAACATCACTTTATCTCCCTAAACCAGGAAGTCAGAGTGTGCTCCAGTTGTTCTATGGGGACAGTGCCCCAATGTTCAGTGGGCCCCCGAGAGAACCCTCCTTTTAAAGCACCTTGTACCCATGTTATTGAGGACAAAGGCCTCATCACCACATCCCTGGCCCAGTAGATGCACAAGTATGTGGGGAGACATTACAATGAATACATAGCACCCCTTGTTATTTATTCACTAACTGACAAAGAAAATAAGCACGCACATACCGTAGCTCGTAGAAAAAGTATGTCCTATGATGTAAATCCAATCACAATGTCCAGCATTATAGATCCATTGTCAATCATGATAAGCGATCACCTGATGAAACAAACATGATTACCTGAGTGCAACAATCCTCTCACACTGGACTCTCACTGCAAGTGATGGTTCCCCAGCATTACAATGTAAACCATAAGCCCTGGGGAAACTGGCTAACATTATAAATATAAAAAGGTCATGACTATTAGTGTTGAGCGGAATACGCCATATTCGATTTCGCGACATTGCGCGAATATATAGAAGAATATTCGCGAATATTCGCTAATATCGAATATTCGTGATATTTTATCCAAAAAAATTTTGCACTAAACACTAACTCTACACTAACTCTACTTAAAAGAAAGGAGAATAAGGGGGCAAAAGAAGGGCGGAGAAGATAATCACGCAATATTCCTATTGCGCGATTATCTTCTCCGCCCTTCTTTTGCATCAGAGCCAATCAGAATAACTCGAATATTCGGCAAAAGGAATATCGCGCAATATTCCTTTTGCCGAATATTCAAGTTATTCTGATTGGCTCTGATGCAAAAGAAGGGCGGAGAAGATAATCGCGCAATATTCCGTTTGCCGAATATTCGAGTTATTCTGATTGGCTCTGATGCAAAAGAAGGGCGCATATATTCGAGTTATTCGCGAATACTCGAATATGCAATATTCGTAGCGAATATTCGCAATGCGAATATTCGCAATGCGAATATTCGTGAGCAACACTAATGACTATATCTCCCCAAAAACATCACCTGTGTTGTGCGCTAGCCTGTTTACAATTATAAAGAAGCAGTGTGTGGCTGGAAGCTTCATTTAGTGGCTATAGTAATAGCGCCAGTAAATGCTTGACTACCAGTTGCAGTTCAGCGAAGTGGGCGAACTGACCAAATTCCCAGAGAAAAATGTATCTGCGTCTAACTTCATAATCCCACCTTTAACAATAATAAATTACAATTCCCTGCCCCTCTCCAACAAAACACACTATTCTGCAAACACTTCCCCCACTAAAACATTTCCAATAACACCTATCCTTCCAAGCAGCACTTCACAAAATGGTTCAATTTGTTGACAAATTATAAATAAATATAAACTGCTCTGTCAGAGTTATAGAGGTGATCACAGATCTCATTCTCCATACAATTTGGTTAAAAACTCAATTTTACATTTATTTATCTTTTTGAACTTCAGTTAATTCTAGGTGGAGTCTCCATATGCTCGGGAAAAGACCAAATGTTAATTTTTCTAGCACTTCCAGGGAATTTATCATAATGACATTTGATAAAATCGAAACATTCTGAAACAGCTAAGATTTATTCCTCATGGTTATTAAACATACATTTGGATTGTGAAACTCACAGGCTATGTGTAAATTTGCTGAAAAGTAACATTTCCATCCTGTCTAAATGAGCATATGATAAATGTGACCTGACTTTCCAGAAACGAAAATGTAATTGTTTATACCAGTTTTCCAAGGCTATAGCATTCATTGAATGTTTACCATTTTTGTGGCATCCAGAATGAAGCAGTAAAGTCATCCAAGTATTACATGTACACATCTGTTAAATAACTATACTGCAAGCACATAATTAATTTTACAGTAAATAAATTACCAGGTTTTTGGTATTGGATCCATAGACAGTTAAAACAGAACTTCACTCTCTAAATCAACATTGAGTATTATTAATCTGTATGCTGCTAGCATTAGTAAATAGATAGGAAAGTATATCATATGTACTTTTTTTTTTTACATTTCTTCAGTTACTTCCTGGTTTCCAGGCCTAGGCAAATTTTGTCATACACCCAAAAAGTCTTCAGGAGGGGGAGGAAGGGGGTTTCTCAGCTAAAAACTGGAACAGGTTGGGACTTTAAATGAGATGCGATTTTAGCAATATGCAATTAAATATAAACATGGAAAATAAATTATATATAACCATGTGACCAGGCTCAGAGTTGTCAACCAAACAGCACTAAACCAAATTAATCTGTCTAACTGATGTAAGTAAAAACAGAGGTTTAGTTGCAACTTGCAAGCATTTGCAAATACCTGGGAAGCTGCAGCGCCAACTCCACGACACTCTGGGTTTTCTCAGCTAAGCACACCCTCCTGCCTGAATGCCTAGAAGACTAAAAGAAGGTGGATTCCAGGAAGTAAATGCTACAGCATCATCTGCCTATACTCATGATGGCCACAGCCAGAAATGTTAGGAAGTGTTTTGCAAAGAGATTTCTCTGCAAAATAAAGCATGAAGACTTGGATGGATGGGTGAATATGCTTTGGATATTAAAAATGAATTAGTGTTCTTGATTTGTGATGCTCAGATACAGTGTAGTTCCACTTTAAAGTTATTCATACTTTTAGTCAAGGCTCAACAAATCTGTGCACCAAGTCTGGTAAAGCAGACAACACAGGGGGTGTGTATAGTGTATTTTCAGTGAGTATATATTCTGATTTTGTTATTGCAATTTTTAAATTAAAGTAGTTTTAAATCCAAAACCAGAAATTGTATATATTCAGCTTACCAATAATGAGATGTGGTGGCTGCATGAATTCTCTTTTCTTAGGCTTAGTATTAGAGTGCCTATACTCTAGATCAGGGGTCTCCAAACTGTGGCCCGGGGGCCAGATGTGGCCCTTTGCTTGCCTTTACCTGGCCCTTGGTGCACTATTCTTTCCACTGATATGAGTCACTATTCTGCCCTCTGACACCAAAAAAGGAGCATAATTCATGCCGCTGGCACCAACAAGGGGGCACTATTCCTCCCCCTAGTATCAAAGATGGAGCACTGTTTACTCCCAATGATATCTGGTAAACTTTCAATTCAGGCTGGTCACAGTCCGGCCCCCCTAAAGTATGAAGCACAGTAAACTGGCCCTTTGTTTAGTTTGGGGACCCCTGCTCTAGATGAATGACCAACAGAGACACCTTTGGAACATTGTCAGTTTGGGGGGAAGGTCATTTTTGGTACACCAGCAGTTCTAGATACACTACAAAATGAAAGCTGAATTCCATGTAATACTTCTAAGTACAGCCTTAGCGAAAAGTTTAGAGAATGACACAAATATAAATTTTCAAAAAGTCTGCTGCTTTAGATCCCTTTCACATTGAGGAGTTTTTCAGGCGGTACAGTACATCGCTAAAAATAGCGCTGTTATACCGCCTGAAAAACTCCTTCACTGCATCCTCAATGTGAAAGCCCGAGGACTTTCACACTGAGGCGATGTGCTGGCGGGAGAGAAAAAAATCTCCTGCAAGCAGCATCTTTGGAGCGGTGAGAGGAGCGGCATGTATACCGCTCCTTCACCGCTCCTTCCCATTGAAAAGAATGAGAAACCGCGGCAATACCGCCCGCAATGCACCTCTATAGAGGGGCATTGCGGGTGGTATTAACCCTTTCATGGCCGCTATTGGTGGTTAATACCGCACCGCTAGCGGCCGCAACTCAAGGCATTTCCTGCGGTATAGCGCCGCTATTTTTAGCGGCGCTATACCGCCAGCGCGACTCCCGCCGCAATGTGAAAGGGGCCTTAGTGTTTTTCAATCTTTTTGTCAAATTGTTCTATGGTATACAGACGTATAATTACAAGAATTTCATAAGTGTCAAAGGCTTTTATTGACATTAAGTTTATGGAAAGAGTCAATATTTGCAATGTTGACCCTTCTTTTTTAAGACCTTTGCAATTCCCCCTGGCATGTGGTCAATCAACTCCTGGGCCACGTCCTGACAGTCCATTGTTGCATAATCAATGCTTGGAGTTTGTCAGAATTTGTGGTTATTTTTTTGTTCACCTGCCTCTTGAGGATTGACCAAAAGTTCTCAATGGGATTAAGGTCTGGGGAGTTTCCTGGCCATGGTCCCAGAATGTTGATGTTTTGTTCCCCAAGCTGCTTAGTTATCACGTTTGCCTTATGGCAAGGTTCTCCATCATGCTGGAAAATACATTGTTCATCACCAATCTGTTCTTGGATGGTTGGGAGAAGTTGGTCTCTGAATATGATTTTGTAGCATCCTTTATTTATTGCTGTGTGAGTGAACCCACTCCCTTGGTTGAGAAGCAACCCCACACATGAAGGGTCTCAGGATGCTTTACAGTACTGTTGGCATAACACAGGCCTGATGATAGCGCTCACCTTTTCTTCTCTGGACAAGTTTTATTTACAGATGCCCCAAACAATCGAAAAGACACCTTTGCAGCCATTGTGTTGCCTGCTGGGTGTTTAGTGTGCCCCTGTACCTTTAGAAAGGGGTGGGCTCCCTTCAGTTTATCTGCCCTTCATCTAACCATCAGAATGCATGTGCTTCCATTGTGGAGTCACTCATTAGCTAGTCATAGGAACTACAGATACCAGGGAGCCTTGGCATGGCTCTGTAGCTTGCGCATGCATTTGCAAGTGTGCGCAGACTAAACCCCTGCTTTTAACGCATACTGTCAGATAGGTTAATTCTGTTGTCTGCCGGGTGGTCAGTAAGTAGGCTTAAATTTTATCTTGGAGTTATCCTTGGCCTTGTTTATATCACCCCCCCCCCCCCCCACCCAGGCTGAAGAGCTCCCTATGGGCCCGCCAGCCTCCACTCTCTCTCACTCCAACTCTTCCACCCCACAACTCCAGCTGGGCTTACCCTGAGTATTTCAAGGAGGTCTACCCCCTGCCAATCCAAGTTGGGGATTGGTCAAGGCTCCTCAAGATACCCCAGACAGCTCCACCTCTCTTCCTTTCTTTCTAGCACCTTCTAGAAAGAAGAGTGAGATGACAGTGATGCTACCTGTAAGTCTCCCAGCCCTGCCCTGAGCCATTTCCAGCCCAAAATTTTAAAACAAACAGGCCGAGCCACTAGCTAGGCCTGCCTAAATTTTCCTACTCTCTAGAACAATCCTCACTCTAGCTAATTAGAGGATGCTACATGTGGAATAGCCAATTACACTGCCTAGTGATCAGCTGGGATATATGATATGCCTTTGACATCTTTATGTTTGTGAGTAGTTATTGGATGTATAATAAATTTGAATGTTTTTTATGGTAATATACTATGCAAATTCCCTTTTCTTTACCCAATATCTGAGAAACCTCCGGATTATCATTCATACCAGTGGATGGGAAGACTCTTCAGAAAGAGTGGTGCATTCTGAGCGATTTATACGAAACATTAATATGTGAGGCATAACCATTTGGTGCGTGAAACTCACATAGGGTGAGCACTTGAGACGATTGCCTTTGGAGCTGGATAATCACATCATCCTTCCTGCTCGATTGGAGGACAGCTTTAACTTCATGCTTTGAATTTCTAACATAGTCTAAGCCCTGCGTGTGGCTTTCACCTTTGAAAAAAATCAGGGTGCAGCGGCATGGCATGATATTACACATTAGGTGTTATTGAAGATGTGTGTGTGGCCATGCCCCCATAGGGGTTTCTGAATGTTGGGGTTCAACTGTCACCCCGCCCAGCCCGACATCCATCTCTCAAACACTCAGAGGCATAGAACAGTCCATAAGCCATTTTTTTATTGAGGGGATTGACCTTTGATGGGAAATAGGGAATTATGGAATGTCCAGGAATATTTAGTGCAACTTGCTTGGGACTTCTATATACACTCCAGTAGTCTCTTCAGCACAGACTTTTTCTCAAGACCTCCTATCCTTTAATCCTCCATCACTTTACTTGCTGCATACCATTAGGCGGCGTACACACGACCGAAAAATTTGTCGGGCGAAACACATCGTTTTCCCTGTCGAGTTCCTAGTTCGGCAGTTAAAAAACTTGTCGAGCCAAATTTTTTCCATTGCTCAACAAGGAAATAGAGAACATGCTCTCTTTTTGACTCGACGAGTTTCCCGACGGGTTTCTCGGCGAAAAGTGTACACACGACCGTTTTTTTTCGGCAGAATACGTCTCCCATCGAGTTTCTTGCTGGATTCTGCCGAGAAAACAGGTCGTGTGTACGCCGCCTCACTCCTCCAGCACTGCACTGCAGACTGTTACTCCACCAGCACTTCCCTTGCTGAAGACGCTGTGTTCCGTCTCCCTGCAGGGATGTAGTCCCAAAGGAGGGGGCGAGCACACTGACTAACCCTCAGCCAGAACAGCTCGGATGATGGGGACAATCTTACTGAGGAGGAACAGGAAGTGAGAAATTCAGACAAAGAAAAAAAACATTTACAAAGGAAATTGAAGGAAAAGGTAAGTGACCCAACAATGCACTAGCTTAAAGGAACCTATTTAGAAAATAAAAAAAAATAAAAAATAAACCTTTACAACCCCTTTAACATTATCATTAAAACTAGTGATAAGCAAATCTGACTGCACGTTCAGCACAAATGGCCACAAATTTGCAAATTGTGAACCCTATAGAAGTAAATGGGAGGCAAATCTTAAAAATGTATTCTCCTTATTTTCAAGGCTAAAAAGCAAGCTCTTGTCAAACAATGATCATGGGAAACTTGCCAGTAGGGACATGAACCAACATAAAAAAATTGAATAAAAAAAATGTTTGTCAGGGAGCTTAACAACCAGCTCCTGTATATTTACTTCAGCAGAATGGCACGGCTGGACAAAGTGACGTATATATACAACACATTGAAATTCCTGCCGTGTGGGCGCACGCCCCTGCCGCAAGCTTCGTAACCGTGCCCACGGGACCCGCGGACTTGATGTCTGCCAGTGTCCCGCGATCGGGTTACAGAGCTGCAGATCGGGGCGAGGCAAGTGTAAACATGCCTCTCCCCACTCTGCCTAGTGACACTGTCACTGATTGTCTGTTCCCTGTGATCAGGAACAGCGATCAGTGACGTACATCATGTAGCCACACCCCCAAACAGTAAGAATCACTCCCTAGGGCACACTTAACCCATTCAGCGCCACCTAGTGGTTAACCCTTTCGCTGCCATTTTCACAGTAATCAGTGCATAATTATAGATGGTCACAAAAATGTGTCAAAAGTGTCTGATGTGTCCGTCATAATGTCGCAGTCACGATAAAAATCTCTGATCGCCGCCATTACTAGTAAAAAAATATATTAATAAAAATACTATAAAACTATCCCCTATTTTGTAGACGCTATAACTTTTGTGCAAACCAATCAATAAACGCTTATTGAAAATTTTTTAACACAAATATGTAGAAGAATATGTATTAGCCTTAACTGAGCAAAAAAAATGTTTTTTTTATATATTTTTATATATTTTTTGGTGATATTTATTATAGCAAAAAGTCAAAAATATTGTTTTTTTTTCAAAATTTCGCTCTATTTTTGCCGCGGCAGTGTGCCCGTGGGTCTATCAGACTCAATGACCGCCTGCAGCCCATGATCGTGGTGTACAGAGGCAGGACGGGGAACTGCCTATGTAAACAGGACAATTCTCCGTTCTGTCAGATGACATGTCAGAAATCTTCTGTTCTCAGTGATCGGAAAAAGCGATCTTTGTCATGTCCCTGGTAGCCCACCCCCTCCTACAGTTAGAACACACCCAAGGAACACACTTAACCCCTTGATCACCCCCTAGTGTTAACCCCTTCCCTGCCAGTGTCACTATTACATTGATCAGTGCATTTTTATAGCACTGATCAATGTAATAATGTCACTGATCCCCAAAAAATGTCATTTGGGGGTCAGATTTTTCCGCTGTAATGTCGCAGTCCTGCTAAAAATCTAAGATCGCTGCCATTACAAGTAAAAACATAAAAAAAAAGAAGTCCCTAAATCTATCCCATAGATTGTAGATGCGATAACTTTTGTGCAAACCAATCAATATACGCCTTTTGCGATTTTTTTTTTTTTACCAAGAATATGTATAAGAATACATTTCCCAAACTGATGAATATTTTTTTTTGTATATGTATTATAGCAGAAAGTAAAAAAAATATTTATTTTTTCTTTTAATTGTCGGTCTTTTTTTGTTTATAGCGCATAAAATAAAAACCACAGAGGTGATCAATACCACCAAAAGAAAGCTCTATTTGTGGGGGAAAAAACTTCAATTTTTTTTGGGTACAGCATCGCACGACCGTATTGTCAGTGAAAGCGACATAGTCCTGTTTCGCAAAAAATGGCCTGGTCATTAAGGGGGCAAATCCTTCCAGGGCTTAAACCTGCCTGGAAGTGGCTCATCTGTGGGATGTACTAAAGTAAAAGTCACATTTAGACAGACAGACTTTGTCGAATGGTAAATAGACATGTGGAATTAGTTTCATTACAAATTCAGACGAAATTCTGTATACTCGTTCATTATGAAGCATCCGAATATAAGAAAGACCCTTTTGATGAATGCATACGAAAACAAATTGTCAAAAAGAACAAAAATCTGAAAGAACAAAAAACGATTTAATGAATCGATTACAATTCTGATAATTTATTTTTTTGTTTTTTTTGTATTTTCTATTATAATTAAATTATTAACTATTATTTTAGTTTTTGGCACATCTAAATTAATGGAACAACAGGAATACAAATGTTTCCAAAGTTACGAATGACCTGAATTAACGAATGCCGCATCTAAACAAATAGAACAGAACAAATACAAATGTTTCCAAATAATTAATAAACCGATAAAGGAAAAAAAAAAAGGAAACAAAACTAAAGAAATTTTTTGGTAGTGCACATGTCTAACCCCATTTAGACCCCTTTCACACTGGAGGTGTTTTTCAGATGCTAAAGGGCTAACAATCGTATCTGTAAAGCACCTGAAAAATGCCTATCCTGCAGCTCCAGTGTGAGAGCCAGAGTGCATTCACACTTGAGCAGTGCGCTTGCAGGACGTTAGAAAAAGTACTGCAGGCAGCATCTTTGGAGCGGTTTAGGAGCGTCAATTTTGGGGGCATTTATCCCTTTATTTGGCCACTAGCGGGGGTTTAAAGTGCACCGCTTGTGGCCGAAATGTGCCACTAAAATGACAGAAGTGACCACGCTGTGAGTGTGAAAGGGGTCTTATAACCAAACCCTACTGGTTTGATTAAAAGCCTATTGAGCAATGCCCTCTTTAGATAAGCCATGCCCATTTTTATACATTCCCCTATGCAATTTGTTTTTTCATGGGACAAACACTGGACAATCCTGGAGGGAGTAATAAAGCACTGCAAAGCATGAAACATAACCTGCAAATGAATTAAGCAAATATAGCTGTCATCAGATACATATTATTATGATAAGCTTTTAAAAATCTTAACAAGTGTTGGTAATATTTTCTATATCAAGCTGTTCCCTTTTACATGTTTATCTATAAAGGATACTTTGACATTATCTTTAAGGCCCCATACACACGATCGGATATATCCGATGAAAACGGTCCGCGGACCATTTCCATCGGAATGTCCGATCGGGAGTTTGATCCGATGGCGTGTACACACCATCGGATCAAATTACGGCGCGGTGACGTAGTGGTGACGCGGCGGTGACGTTGACGCCGCCGGTCACCACCACGTCACCGCACCAGGAAGTAAAACACTTCCGCGCATGCGCCGAATCCATTCGGCAGCGGCGCGGCGGTGGTGGGAGCCGACATGTCTGCTGGTAAGTGTACTAACCAGCAGACATGTCGGGCGGACAGATTCCCACCGGATGGATTTCAAAGCATGCTTTGAAATCTGTCGGGTGGAGAAATCTGTCCGCTAGCCCATACACACGAGCGGAGATGTCTGCTGAAACGGTCCATCGGACCGTTTTCAGCGGACATATCCCCTCGTGTGTACGCGGCCTAAGACTTTCCTTAAACACTTTTTCCTACCCCTTTAGAAAACTCTAGGTCACTTCTGAGGTCTATGCATAAGAATCCCATGGAGCTTGACCCAGGCGAACATCGTACTGCAGAATTATCAAAGTGTCCCAATCCCATACTTACAATTATAGTAGGTACTTCTAGGATTGTGCATAGTGCAGCAGGGTAAAGGGAAAAGAACAAAGCACAAGATTTCTATTACATATCTTTTTTTTTTTTTTGTTTATCCTCTGAACATGTATGGATGCAGTTAGCAGTGGAACTGATAATAAAGTGCAATAGTCACTGAGATCAGTCACAAAGTTCTATGGAGTAAAAATTTTATGGCACAGGTTATTACTTACTATATCAATATCAAAATATCACTAGCTTCTAACTGGTGATAATTCTGAGGTTTCTGTGATATGAGACAGAAAAATCTATTTAGGCAATTAAATACCTGTTAGAAGTAAAAATACTGATTAATAATAAATCAAGCTCTTCAATAAATAAATATGCATGTCAAGTAAAAAATAAATACATTTGTGACATTGAAGAAAATACATTAATTTTAATAATAAAAATAATAATATTTTGTACATCCTAGTAAATTTGTATGACTTTAAATGAACAAACACCTGTACAGAGAAAGATGTAGTCTAACATTTTCAAATCAAAGCGGAGTTCCACCCCTGGTGTCACATTTGGCCCTTTTGGGGGGAGAGGGGGAGTGGGTACCTGGTTTTGACCAGTACCTGTCCCCACTTCTGTCAGACCTCGCTGTGGTGAGGTACATCAGAAGTTTGGCCCCCTTCCAGTGGCGTCCCTAGGGGGGGGCAGAGGGGTCTCTGACCCCCCAACATTATGCTGTGCCCTACCATGTGCCCCCCCCCCCCCCCCAAAAAAAAAAAACATTTTTTTTTTGCATTATTTTTTTTTGTATTTTGCTCGGGCCGCCGCTGGAGTAACACAGTCTCTCCTCAGAGGGAGAGCGTCCCCAGTCAGTCCTCTCCCCTTCCTCTGCTTGCTGACACTGCATAATGTGAGCGTTCACACAACGACAGCCGCCCGATCCTGCATCCTCATTGGCATGGAGAAGAGCGAGTTGCAGGAAGTACTCCACGAGCACTGGGGGGGGCTTCATATCAGTTAGTGAAAAAACTGACTGATTTCTCCTGTCCTTAGGACAGGAGAACCAGCCTGTAAATTCCGAGAGTGGTAACTGCAAGCTGAGCCGAGTGTCAGTCTATGACATTTTCACAGCCCAGCGAGTCCAGCCACCCCCCCCCCCACTCTCCTCACATACGAGCAGGGAGGAATACAGTTCCTTCTCCTTCCAGTCCTGCCCACACTATCCCAGCGTGCTGTATCTGAATAGAGGGGATGTGTGGGCGGGAAATATGAAAATCAGCAGCATTCCTGGCTATGTGTGAATCATGCTTGAGATTCTAGCCTGGACCATGGGTAAGTGTGTTCACTGCAGACTGCAGTACACTGTAATCACTGAACTGCATTATCTCCATCCCTTCTCTCCCCCACCTGTCTCCCTCCCCCTCTCCAGTTCTTTCAAGACATTCACAATTTACTTTCACTTTCAGTTAGGCAGGTAATATACGGTGCAAATTTGTTTCCTGCATCCACAGATTGCAGGAAAGAAACTTGCATGATTCCCCCATCAACACAGACAGTGCTGTCATGGGAATATCCCTCCTGCCCAGCTATAGCAACCACTTGTGATAATCATAAGTGAATCTGCTCATTATTGGCTGGTCTGTATGGCTGGTCTTAGCTCTTAGGCAGCCCATACATTGATCACTTTTTTTCATTCAAGTATTAGGTTGAATGAAAAAACAAAAATGATCCTATTCCCCCATCTACACATTATAGGTGGATGGAGGAATCCTCCCAGTGTGGACCAGTGCTGGACCAACCAGAGTTGCTGTCCTGTCCTGGCTATTCACAGCGCTGGACTTTGTCTCCATGGCAGCGGCAGCAGCACATAGCAACCCAGTGCTGGTTACTTTATGGGGCTGATGTACAGGAGGGCCAGCACAATTTGTTGTTAGAGATGGGCTGGACATGTTCAAAATTCCGCATCTCAGAGCCTGCCAGGAAGCCCACACTGCACAGCGCTAATCACAGGCAGTGAGACATTTCCCGGTCCGCAGCTGCACAGATCAGGAAATGTCTCACTGCCTGTAATTGGCACTGTGGAGTGTCGCCTTCTTGTCGGGATCCGGCATGTGGATATTCAAACACACCCAAGTCTATTTCTATTGGTTGTAGACAGTTGAGCTTCCTGCAGGTTGCTTAGCAGCAGTGGAGCCTTCTCTGACATGCTGATTGGGATGCAATCCAGGTGATGCTCCTAGTCAAATCCTAGTGTTAAATATCAGTGATTTTATTGATCAAAGCTCACACTTTACAGGCATAGAGCCAACATGGCTGCTGAACATACGTTTGATTGTATATATGTGGTTGTACTCTTGATGCTAATAAATATTGTGTTTATTAGATCTGACTGGGAGCATTATCTGGATCACATCCCGATCAGCATGTCAACAGAGAAGGTTATACAGCATTACTGCTGCTAGGTGACCAGCTGGGGGCTTGGCTCTCTATAACCAATAGTGTCAGCCTTCCCCTGCATGCATCCATAATGTCACCAGCACTAGGTCCTAATAGACTGCCGCCACTGCCAAGGAGACAGATGCCAGACCAGCTCTGTCAAAAGCAGGGACAGGACAGCTGGGGAACCCCAGAGTGGCAGAACACCAGGGCCCGGTGGCAAGACAACCTTTGCAACCCTGAAAGTTCTCCCACTGCTTTGGACCCTTATATTTTCTTGGTGTGCTTGTGACATATATCTCTTGTTTTCGGCCACCCTGAGGGGCCCCAGTATAGTGGGAAGGGAGCTCACTGCAAAACATGTGAAAGGGCTCGTTGTGGGATCATAGTAAAGGGCCCCGGGATATATATATTGCGTTTTATAGTTGCCCCCCTACTTTTGTCCCTGCCCCCCTTAAATATGAAAGCTGGAGACGCCACTGCCCCCTTCCTCCTCTCTCCTCCTTCCCCCTTCCCACCGCCGCAGGGCAATTTAGAGAGCATGCGTTGTAGGGATCCAGCTTTGAGACTGGAAAGGCTTCACTGACGGTTTCCCTTACAGGCTATGGCGGCGGCAGCACCCGAGAGCCAATGGAAAAATCGGCTTGGGTCATTGAAGGCATTGAATTAGTGTGCATGCTAGGCACAATGGAAACTTACATGTTCCTTCAGTATAGGTTTCCTTTAAGAAAAAAACAGCTCTCTCCTCTATGTGCAGGCTCTGTCTGGGCCTCTGTAGACTCATGCCTGGAGGACCATGCAGACCATTGACAGCTCTGTACAGAGAACAAGGAACACATTGGGGTTTATTTACGAAAGACAAATCCACTTTGCACTACAAGTGCACTTGGAAATGCAGTCGCTGTAGATCAAGAGGGGAGCATGCAAGGAAAATAAAAACAGCATTTTTGTTTGGACATGAATAGATGGTAGAATTCAGCAGAGCTTCCCCTCATTTCAGATCTTCCACTCAGATCTACAGCAACTGCACTTTCAAGTGCACTTGTAGTGCAAAGTGGATTTGCCTTTAGGAAATCAATCCCATTGTCTTGGTAGTATATATTGATCTAACTGTAATTACCATTATGTCATGACATCATGTAAAATGGATTGCATCATGTATTATGAAATTGCGCAAAAGGATACCCGTAACATGTTAAGGGCAGCATAGTCTCTATCTGAAGCCCATGGAACTTTAGGATAACCACTTATAAACAAGTGCCTCCTTTGCATCACATTCACAAGAGAAATATGAAAATCAGATCATATTCTATCTGTGTGTAGTAAAAAAAATATATACAATATTGCATATAACACCACGCTACCTAACTAAACATAAAAATGGCTGCCAACACCACAGAATCAGATCAATTCTGCAACAGAAAACAAGTGAAAACAAAAAGAAGATGTAGCGCTAAAATTATGTGAAAAAAACGATATAACCCTGTAATTCACTGTAAAACACGGGTGTGAACGGAGGGGAAATCCAAACTGACATAACTCCTGCAGACATCGAGGATGTTTCCTTCTTCTGTGCAATGAATGCTCTTGGATCCCTTGTAAGAGCCCATGATCCCCATATGTTGGTCCTGGCACTACTTTTTTGATCTTCCATCTATCATATGAGGAGTGGACCCCCACTGAAGTATCATCTCCGCCTGTCATTGGAAGGTCTGCTGTCCGGATCATATACAAGCCCAAGTGACTCATTAAGTTTATGCTTAGTTGAGTCTACGCTTCCCGGTAAGCCTCCCATCTATACTTTGGTGGTGGATCTGCTATCAATACCTTTTTCATTAACTGTCACGTTCATTTGGACACTTTGGATTTGGAATCATTATTGAGACCTATCCCTTATTTATCTTTATTCACCATATCAACAGATATGAACTTTTGAACACTTGGTGATATGTTTATATTAAGCTTCACAGTGTTATATAGTTTTTTCACACAATAGGTTTATATGATGCTTTACAGTGTTATATAGTTTTTTTCACATAATTTTAGCGCTACACCTTCTTTTTGTTTTATCTGTGTGTAGTAGATTGAAACCCTGCTGCTCGCCATACAGAGTTTGTTGTGGAGATTTCTCTATACGCTATGCGTAATCCATCTCACCTGCGCTAATAAGCGCCCTTTCAGCCTAATGGTATAATGCATCTTTTAGTAAATCTGTTTCCCATATAAGTAAACAGACATGACCACCATGCTTACGTGCTCCTCTCAACCAACTGACCTGATCCTGGGAGCAATCTTTATTTATATAACAATAGAGCTTGATGGTTTGACAATCGACCAATCAAGCACAGGCATTCCTTCAAACAGGAGGGGTTATACAACAACCAATGAACAATGACTAGGGGAGTCTTATGGGCATGTCTGGGTGGGGACAGTGTGTAAGATTTCCTGCCCCCTCTACCTAGAAGCCATGCTCTCCAGTAAACAGTAAGCCGCATGGCTTGAAATCATGAACCCTGTCCCCGACCATAACAATTCAAAGGCTCCCGTCTTTACCATTGTCGGGAATCCTTAGTCTGCATTGTTCAGAGAACAACGCATGTACGGATTATACTACTGTTCATGTGACTGGGAGATTATCTGCAGGGGCACGCTATGCCCCCCCCCCAAATGTGTTGATCAGGCACACAGGGGTGACACAAGCGTACATCCACTCATAACTGATAATGTCTTTGCAGAGTGAAAACATTTTCCTCAGACGATCGTTCTGTGGATCGCACAGGGGCCCTTCGCTGGCGGACATATGCCCACTCTGAAAACACTTCTCTGCATCCTCAAGAAGCTTTTCACTACCAGACGGATCTTACCCAGCGTCAGTCTGCCCCAGTCAGCTCTTTAGAGCAGGCTGTGGGAGAACTAACCATGGGAGACAATATGACAATACATATTAAATACATCTTCATAACATTTTCACAACAGTACTTATACTTGCACCTACTACAGACATGTATGAAAGATGAGTTGTAATGATGCATGTTAGAGATTTTCATTGAACCATATTGAACCACCGTATTTACTGTATGCTCTCTTCTATATAATCCAAATTATACAGACTAACAAGTGATGGTACATGCCGACATCAAAACTCTGCAGTATTAAAGCATCATAATTTCTATTTAGTGACATTCTGTAAGTGTCCTCTTATACAGTGAGAACCTGGCATGCTGTTTTCTTCCTAATTAAACAGCACTCACTGTGGAATAATTGCAGCCTAATGATGCCCATGTTAGATAATTGCAAATACTTTATAACATTGGAGGTTTCCTTGGCTCGTATTTTCCAGAATTGCAGCATTCCACATGTAGCATTTTTTGAGAATACCCCTCAAATTACCTCATTGCTCTAGTTAGTTCCTTGAGCCCTAAACTGAATAACCAAGCGCAATATTCCCCATGCACACTTTCAAGAAACCAGCTGTTCAGTGATGCTGGGTGTTTTAATGACCATAGGCTGGAAACCATGGATGATCAAAGTGAAAAAAATGTCATCAGCACAACAAGAATTCATTGATAGGGTCTAAAGTCAAATGATAAATTAATTACCATGTGACCACATAATAAAGCTTTGGACCCTTTTGAGGAATCTTTGGTGTGCTGATGAGATTTGTTTCACTCTAAACTAAATAACAAAATTAAAGGAGTTGTAAAGGAAAAAAATGTTTTGCCTAAAATTAATGTCTGCAAGGTAGACAGACAGAATAGTGTAATGATTCTGTTAAAAAAACAAGTAAATACCTATTAAAGCGGAGGTTCACCCTAAAACAAGTATATCCCATTCAATCCAGCATACTGCCGACATGTACAGTATGCTGTTTTTTTTTTTTCGGTTTACATACCGTAGTATAGGTATTTCCCGCCCCCCCCCCCCCCCCGTCTTGCGGGTAGTGAATTTACAAAATGAAATGCATGTTAAAGGGGTTGTAAAAGAAAAAAAATGTTTTCATAATAAGCATCCTTTACCTGCAGACATTCCTCTTTTCACTTCCTCATTGTTCGTTTTTGTTCAGAAGTTGCTCTATTTCTTCTCTGTTCTGTTCACTTCCTGCTTGTCTGATTTTACTGACCACCGTGAAGGGAGGTTTTACTGCAGTGGTCAGTAACATGCTCGCCCCCTCCTGGGAACTACATCTGTGTGGCAGGACGCTCTCTATGTTATAGAGACTTCAAGGAGGTGTGAATTGCTTATTGTGCTTATTATGAAAACATTTTTTTTCCTTTACAACCCTTTTAACATGCATTTCATTTTGTAAATTATGCCTCAATTTTGAAAAAAAAAAACTATTAAAAAAGAACTAGAGATGCAGACAAATGCAATATACATTTATTTGATCTAGGCTTTGAATATGTGCAATTATATTGTATCAAAAAAATGTGATACCTGCTGATGTGTCGGTATACAAATCCTCCTTACAGGGATAATTAGCTTTCAGCATAGTATTCATGTCTTCTCTCTAGAACATTAAGGAGGTGAGTTAGGGAAGTTTAAGTAGAACCAGCATCTAGTGTATGTAGTAATTTCCAGCGGATTCTATGCTTTATAGTACTGACTAGTCATCAGTGTAGGTAATCAAGGAATGCCAGGTTTCATCATTTTTTCAATTACTCAGACCTGCCTGCAGTGACATGAAGAGGATAAGGGGAGACACACAGGTATGCTAAATGTTTACATTTATGTAAGTGACTGCAAGACCATGTGGGCCTCAAAAACAATAAGGGGCCTAAAGTTAGACTACACATTGCAGATAAAATAGGAGTATATTGGTTGCTATGGGCAGTGAGAATGTTTCTTGTTAGTGTATCGCTACCCCCGCAAGAGCCGCTTAAATATGGTTGTTGCGTACTCTGCCTATCAACCCCAATAACAGTCTCTGCCCATCTTGGCACACCTGGTAATAATAGTGTAAGTGCAATCACCAATGAGAAACACACAAGTTATGATAAAACACAGAAATTGTCTTGCAATATTTCTGTGGAAAACTAACAGACAGTAACAGTATATATATTCAAGTAATCAACTGTAGACCATCAACTGAGAGTTAGAGCGATATAGCTTAATACTATATTTAGGCTGCTTTCAGGGGATTCCAAACCTGAGAATAACCCCAAAAGCAAGGGCACACTAAAATGCCAAATAACTCACAATATGACACTTTATATTGGATTGGTTACCTCTACTCAAATGTGGCTCTATGAGTCCCTCTTTATGTCAGACCTCGCTTTTCTGTCCCCTGACACCACATGCCCAACTACAAACACTGTATCAAATACTATTTGCAAATTAACATTCAATGGATCAGGCCCCAAGGTAAACTGCCCTGCACATTCACTTCATATATAGAGCCCTGAACATGTGTGTGCGGGCCCATATTGTACTAGTAACTTCAGTTGCTTTGAAGAAAGATGAGGCGTTGTATCTTCAGCTAGCCACTCTCATTGGTGAACTTTAACTCCTGAATATCAGGGCCAAACAACACAACTGGCCATTTTATTGAGTAAATTGCCGGATCTTCCTTAGCAAGGTGAAAGGACAATGGTGTCTGTATACAGTGTCTTTGTATCTGAATGGCCTTGTGTCCTGCAGCACTACATGTGTCAGAAATGTGACTAGGAGCAATGATGTCTGTATTCAGTGTCCATACAACTCTATGTGCAGTGTCTTTGTTTCCTGCAAATAGGCAAAAGCCCTCTCACCCAATCCTGCGGTCAAGGCTCAAACAAATGTCCTGGAACAGGCAGGCTCTTCTAGTGACCCGACTGGTCACCTCACACCAGACTGCTTCACACCGTCGGTGCATCTGGATATGCACCTTGGATCCCCCTTTCTCAGGCTGGATGTCCCGACTGGCTGTGGATGCCTGAAATCACGTGGTGGACTGACCTGGGAGGCAGACTCTCTGACGTAGTTCTAATCTTATCCTCTGCCTCATGTTGTCTGAGAAAATTCCCTCAGATCAGCAAGATGGAGTCTCCAGTTCCTTTACCCCCAGAGCAGGCTGGAAGTTGTAGTCCTAAAACAGTGCAATCTCAATATTAAACTTGAGTCCTGAAACTAAAATTCCGTGAATGCTTTGCTTCTTGGTGTTAATCACTCTGCTGGCAGGATGTGATGACACAGTCTTCGCTGCAACTAGAGGGAAACAGTTTAACTCCAGCAATGTTGCAGAGTGTCTTCTGATACTGCTGGTTAGATAGCTAGCTCCTGGCTATCAGCAAGCTTGTATAGTAAAACTTAATTCACAAGGCTTTAACACAATGAAAAATATATTTTTTCTACCAATGTGGCTGCAAATCACATTGGACACATGGGAATAACTGTGACCTTTTTTGAAAAAGTTAAATAAACAATCTGAAGATCATGCCGTCCAATGTGTTAACACTTAGTCACCTTCCTAAAGTGCAGAAGGGTTTAGTATGGATTTTTTAAATAAGTCAAGTTCTGAAGTCACAGACTGGGTGATGTAGACACTTTCTAATAGCTGTCTAGCGCTCAGATTGTCTTAGGTCCTGAAGACTGCAGCATCATTATGATGTCACGACAAAAGACCAGTCAGTGGCAGGCATATACTGCATGACCAGAGCAATCCTGGAAGAGACAATGACAAGGGACACATGACAATGGACTCAGGTAAGTTTAAAATTGCTTTAGAATATTTTTTTAATATTGCTGAGTGATGGTGGGGAAGGGAGGGAAAATGTGCCCAGAACTGGGCTTTTCGATTTAGTTTTACACTTTTTACACATATACAGATCGGCGTATTTTTGTTCTGGCGTAGCGTATCCCATTTACGCTATGCCTCCGCAACTTTTACGGGCAAGTGCTGTATTCCCAAAGCACTTGCTCCGTAACTTGTGGCAGCATAGCGTAAATGGGCCGGCGTAAGCCCGCATAATTCAAAGTAGGAAGGAGGTGGGCGTCTTGTATTTAAAATAAGCGCGCCCCTACGCCGAACGAACTGCGCATGTGCCATCCGTGTACGTATTCCACTGCGCATGCTCCAAAATCAGCCGCAAATACATTGGTTTCGACGTGAACGTAATTTACGCAAAGCCCTATTCGAGACCGAGTTATGCAAACGACAGAAAAACACGACGCTGTCCTGACGTCCATACTTAACATGGCGTATGCCGAACCTACGCAAGGTTGCCCCTCATATAGCAGGGGTAACCTTACGCTTAAGCAAACGACGTAAACTACAACGACAGGGCGCAAATACGTTTGGGAATACGCGTATCTAGCTCATTTGCATATTCAACGCAGAAACCGACGGAAACGCCACCTAGCGGGCAGCGTAAAATTGCAACTTTGATACGACGGTGTAAGTGACTTACGCCAGTGGGATCTACGCCAAATCTATGCGTTACTGATTCTAAGAATCAGTCGCATAGATACACCGCCTCAGAAACAGAGATACGACAGCATATCTGGAGATACGCCGTCGTATCTCTTCTGAGAATCTGGCCCTTGATATTTGTCGCTATTCATATAGTTGCAAAATGTAGAAGAAGGGAAACTGACCAGGAGTATTATAGATCCTAGCAACCCTTACCACATCCCAAAAATACAGAGATTTGGAGGGAATGCCCTAGGGATTATGTGGGCAAGGGAAGAGTAAACCAGGATACTACAAAAAATAGTTGCATAGTATATAAATAGTGCAAATTTTATTGAGTACACTTGTACCACAGTTTACACAATAAACAAAAAACACACCTAAAAACAATAGGTTAAACAAATAATAGCTGTTAATGGTTGGAGCACACCATTATTCTAGACATGAAGTCGAATTGAAGAGTGTGATCACAGAAAATACCAACATGTTTTGGGAAAACGGGGGGGGTATGCATATTCACTTCCTTACTCAGGTGTTAAAGAGAAGCATGCTGTTATATTTCTATAAAAAAAAAATAGAGGAATAAAAACATGAAACGATAATATATGACAGTTTAAACTAGGGTTGTCCCGTTACCGATACTGGTATCGGTATCGGGACCGATACTGCGCAAATGCTCCCAATGCTTCCCCGATACTTTATTTTAGGAGAGCGGGTGGAGAGGGGGTGGGGAGCGGGCGGAGAGTGGCGGGGAGCGGGCGGAGCGTGGGTGAAGAGGGGGCGGGGAGTGGGCGGAGAGTGGGCGTGGAGCGAGCGGAGAGAGAGTCCGCTGTCTTGTCAACAAAGAGAAAGCTAAGACCTCCCCCCGCCGCCGCCGCTGCTGCCTAGTTGTCCGCAATATAGCTGTCATTTGAATAGCTCTGTTCCCTGCCGCGCTCGTCATATGTGGCCCCTCCCCCTTGTTCGGGCACTTTGATTGGATGGGTGATCTGTCTATCAAAGTGCCTGGACAAGGGTGAGGGGCTATATATATGACGAGGCACGGCAGGGAACACACATTCAAATGACAGCTGTAATGTTCCCCCGAGCGCCGAACAACTAGACGGCAGCGGCGGGGGGAGGAAGGGCTTGGCTCTTTGGGGACAAGACTGCGTTTGGGGGACAAAAGGCTGCATTTGGGGGGACAAAAGGCTGCGTTTGGGGGACAAAAGGCTGTGTGTGGGGGGACATGGCTGCGTTTGGGGGGACAAGGCTGCGTTTGGGAAACAAAAGGCTGCGTTTGGGGGGACATGGCTGCGTTTGGGGGACAAGGTTGCATTTGGGGGACATGGCTGTGTTTGGGGGGACAAAAGGCTGTGTTTTGGGGACATGGCTGCGTTTGGGGGACAAGACTGCGTTTGGGGGACATGGCTGCGTTTGGGGGGACAAAAGGCTGTGTTTGGGGGGACAAAGGCTGCGTTTGGGGGACAAGGCTGCTTTTTGGGGGACAAGGCTGCGTTTGTGGTACACGGCTACGTTTGGGGGGACATGGACACATTTAAAAAAAAGTATCGGTAATCGGTATCGGCTTTCTGTGAAAAAAAATGTGTAATGGCCCCCTAAAAAAATCACACCAGACCCTTGATTTGAACATGCAACCTAGTTGCTCAGGAAGGTGTGGAACTTGTGCAGTCCCCCTCTCCTGCACCATTCCAGGCCACATGCCCTCAACATTGAGGGTTGCCTTGCCCAGGGGAAATGCCTGGCTCAGCACATTGTCTCTATGTTGACCAGGACAAGGGCCTCTTCCCCACAACCTTGCCTGGTGGTTGTGAGGGTCAGCAGCGGGCGGAGAGAGCTGAGTCCTCTGTCTTGTCAACAAAGAGAAAGCTAAGACCTCCCCCCGCCGCTGCCACTGCCGCCTAGTTGTCCGAATTACAGCTGTCATTTGAATAGCTCTGTTCCCCGCCGCGCTCGTCATATGTGGCCCCTCCCCCTTGTCCGGGCACTTTGATTGGATGGGTGATCTGTCTATTAAAGTTCCTGGACAAGGGTGAGGGGCTATATATGACGAGGCGCGGCAGGGAACACACATTCAAATGACAGCTGTAATGTTCCCCCGAGCGCCGAACAACTAGGCGGCAGCGGCGGGGGGGAGGGAGGGCTTGGCTCTTTGGGGACAAGACTGCGTTTGGGGGACATGGCTGCATTTGGGGGACAAAAGGCTGCGTTTGGGGGGACAAAAGGCTGCGTTTGGGGGGACATGGCTGCGTTTGGGGGACAAAAGGCTGCGTTTGGGGGGACAAAAGGCTGCGTTTGGGGGGACATGGCTGCGTTTGGGGGACAAGGTTGCATTTGGGGGACATGGCTGCGTTTGGGGGGACAAAAGGCTGTGTTTTGGGCACATGACTGCGTTTGGGGGACAAGGCTGTGTTTGGGGGACATGGCTGCGTTTGGGGGGACAAAAGGCTGCGTTTGGGGGGACAAAGGCTGCGTTTGGGGGACAAGGCTGCTTTTTGGGTGACAAGGCTGCGTTTGTGGGACAAGGTTGCGTTTATGGGACACGGCTGCTTTTGGGGGGACATGGACACATTTAAAAAAAAGTATCGGTAATCGGTATCGGCGAGTACATGAAAAAAAGTATCGGTACTTGTACTCGGTCCTAAAAAAGTGGTATCGGGACAACCCTAGTTTAAACAATTTAGTATATATTTACAGTGATTGGTTTACCAAGGCATACAGATAACATGTATCGGCAGTATATGATACTTACAACTTTAGTGTCCTTTTTAATGTAGTGCATGACAATATCCACGGTAGATGGAGTCTCACATCTCAAGACCTGCTGAGTCGCATAATGGTGCTCATGAGACAGCATAAGTGGGGCTCAAAGAGTTTATCTCCTGCTTTCCTTTGATCCTAAGATATTCCTTGTATCAGAGCATACACAGTATACTGAATATATCTGTGTAGTTGAGGTAAGTTACGTCTCCGCAGTCAAGCGACACATCTAAACTCGGAAGGATCACTTAATAATAAAGAGGAATGCATATCTGACACAGAGAAAATGTATATATTTATGAGCATGAATCACAGACACAGTTATGTCTACTAATACTATATATTAGGAAGTATTGAGGAGACTGGATTGCAAATAAGGGGAAGTTGAAGGTGGATAATATACAGCCATATCTATATGGCAAAGGGTTCATGTTGCAAAGTACAAAGGAGGGGGGATGACTATTGCATGACATGATCTCTCACCTCAAAAGCTGTTCCCTGTGTCTCATCAGTTGTGGAGAGTTCTGCTGCTTTGGCCAGGTATTTATATGTCCATGTGCGGGGGTGGGCCCTGTGAACAGCCAATCATTACTTCAAGAGTCCACTCCATTGAGGTAGGTGGAGAGCATCAGGTGATCAGGCGAGACCATCAATTGATGATCCCCACAGATCACCTGTACTTCAGGTGTGTCCGAGAGGTGTGCGCTGTGGGAAATCCCTCGGTCGACGCGGCGTACAGCGCCACCGCGTCATAAGTGCGGTAATGTCAGACGTCAACGTGGCTGCCGACACCACAAATGGACGGCATGTTTGGGCAAGGTGAAGAAGAGGCTCAAAGCGCATGCATGAGGTGGGCAGCCGTCCCAACAACAGCGCAAACAAACTGCAGCCCAAACTGGGAAAAGCCCAGAGGTGGAGTCAACCACCAGGGGGCCCCTGTGTGCTGAGGAGCCTCGATGAGTCACAAGCAACGGGATCGTATACTCTACCCAATGTAGATAAATCCACAGTGTTGTATTGGATGTGATGGAGCAGGAATATAGAGAAATGAGCTTACCGCCTGTACACTTTGTGTACTTTATAGTATCAGTAACATTACAAAACTCTATGAAAGAGAAAACAGAGGACAGAACATTAATTCACCATGGTTTCCGACATTTTCAAGGTTACTTTTCTGGATGTTGAAATTTTCAAAGACAATATGAATATGCTCTCCTGCTAATTATTCAGGAAACCTACCGCAGGAAACACAAACTTGAACTCATCTAGCTTACATCCCAGAACGCTTGTTGAGTCAATACCCTATGGCCAAAACGTGCTTATCAAATGCAACTGTTCCAGTCATATTGATTTCAAACATGAAGCAAATAGTCTTAAACAACGCCTACTAAAAAAAAGGCTACAGCCAAAAATGCCTCAAGAAGCCATTTAAATGTGCAGAAGTCAGTATTAGACATGATTTTCTAGTTTCCAAAAAGACCAACCCCCCAAATAGGGGCCATAGAATTATCACCACTTACACCAATGACAAGGTAACATAAATTTGTAAAAAATACTGGCAACTGTTGACCTCAGACCCCACGGTTGGGCCTTTCGTACCGCCTGCAGATGAGCCACATCCATGGTTGACCTCCTGGTCAGAAGTGAGTTCTGTGGTTCAAAATGAGGGGGATCCATGCAAAACATTTGGGACATTTCCATGCAAATCTTGTACATACTGCAAGTACATGGATTCCAGAAAAAATATATATTTACCTAATGGAAGTCCTTTTACTCCCAGGCATTTCTCGAATTGCCAGACCATGGGAGTAGTCTATCTTCTACTATGTAGTCTACGTAGGAAAAACTATTCAAAAGCTATGGTAAAGGCTATATCGCCACATTAGAGCCATGCAGACTAGTAATCGTGAATTTACCCTTGGCAGACACGTCCTGCAGACCCACAGTAGTATCTGCCCGAAGTTGTCTGTCCTGGTATTGGGTCGGATACACCCCAGCTCATGTGAAGGAGACTTCAACAAGCTCCTCCTAGAACGTGAGCTGAGATGGATATCCAATTTAAATGCAACATGCCTACCAGGCCTAAATGGGGCCTTCAATTTGAAGCCCTTTTTACCCGCCTTCTCTTTTGGAGGTTTCGATAAAGATTTATAATATTTTGCTCTTCCATCTATCTCAGACTATTCCAGTTCTATTTAGACCATATGTATGCATATTTGTATACTGGATGAACTTGAATCTCTATATTATGTATCCTTGTCCAACTTGATGTGCCATAATATGTTGTGATTTTCATTTTTTCCCCCTTTCCCCTCTTCCTCTCCTAGTCTCCTTCCTTCCCCCTCTTTCTTCCTCCTCCCCCTTTCCGCCCTCCCCTCCCTCCCCCTTTTTCTTTCCTTTCCACTTTTTCCCCGTCCTTGTTATCCCCCCTTTCTTTACATACTTAGTTACAAATTACTTAATTCAATCTGATGTACTGTACTTACTGACTGTGTGGTTTCTCTCACAACATAAGAACAATTAATTAATGTTCTGTCCTTTTTTGTTTTGTCTTTTATAGAGTTTTGTAATGTTACTGAAACTGAAAAGTAAACAAAGTGTACAGGCGGTAAGCTCATGTCTCTATATTCCTGCTTCATCGCAAGCAATACAACACTGTGGATTTATCTACATTCGGCAGGGTATACAATCCTGTTGCTTGTGACTCATCAAGGCTCCTTGGTACATAGGGGCCCCCTGGTGGTTGACTCCACCTATGGGCTTTTCCCAGTTTGGGCTGCAGTATATTTGCGCTATTGTTGGGATGGCTGCCCACCTCATGCATGCGCTTTGAGCCTCTTCTTCACCTTGCCCATACACGCCATCACTTTGTTGTGTTGGTGGCCATGTTGATGTCTGACATCACCGCACTTATGCCGTAGTGGCACTTGACTCGATGGATCGTCCACAGCGACCACCTCTCGAACACACCTAAAGTGCAGGTGATCTGTGGGGATCATCAATTGATGGTCTCTCCTGATCACCCGCCTACATCAATGGAGTGGACCCTTGAGGCCATGATTAACCCATTCCCAAACATGGACACATAAATACCTGGCCAAAACAGCAGACATTTGCTGCATGGCCAGGAACACTCCACAACATATGAGACACAGGGAACAGCTTTTGAGGTAAGAGATAATGTCGAGTTAAAGGGGATGTAAAGGTTTGTTTTTTATTTTCTAAATAGGTTACTTTAATCTAGTGCATTGTTGGTTCACTTACCTTTTCCTTTGATTTCCCTTTTAAATGTTTTTTTTCTTTGTCTGAATTTCTCACTTCCTGTTTCTTCTCAGTAAGCTTGCCCCCATCACTTGAGCTGTTCTGGCTGGGGTTAGTCAGCATGCTCGCCTCCTCCCTTGGGACTACATCCCCACGGGGAGACGCTGGGTAAATCTATATTATATTTCCAAAAAATGTACAACAAAAAAACTTTGCATTTCACTTTGTAAAACTGTGATAATCCTTGCATCACATGTTCCCCATTGTAATTAACACATTTATAAATGATTTGCAGCTTGTATATGTTTGAAATGAAATTTTTTGACATTTAGCAATAGACCTTCTTTAATACTGGTTGTACACTCAGCTTCCATTTTGCTCTGCACCTTCACTTGCACTTTAACTTTTGCACAGTGCACTCATACCATTTATTGCATTTATTTATTTTTGCATTATTTATACGATTGCTTATTTTAGCGTATTTTATTATCAACAGCTCATTTTTTACACGCCAGTGTACTGCAGTCTTAAAGCCTCGTACACACGATCAGTCCATCCGATGAGAACGGTCTGAAGGACCATTGTCATCGGTTAACCGATGAAGCTGACTGATGGTCTGATGTGCCTACACACCATCAGTTAAAAAAACGATCGTATCAGAATGCGGTGACGTAAAACACAACAACGTGCTGGAAAAAATGAAGTTCAATGCTTCCAAGTATGCGTCGACTTGATTCTGAGCATGCGTGGATTTTTAACCGATGGTCGGTCCTACTAATGATCGGTTTCGATCTATCTGTTAGGAATCCATCGGTTAATTTTAAAGCAAGTTGGCTTTTTTTTAACCGAAGGTTAAATAACCTATGGGGCCCACACACGATCGGTTTTGACCGATGAAAACGGTCCATCAGAATGTTGTCCTCTGGGTATCCTATTGTGTGTACGAGGCCTAACTCTATACATTTCAGATTTTCCTATGCACATATATAATAATGGATAGATTAAGTCAGGTATGTCTGGAGGACGCCTACCCTCCTTAAAGGTAAAGAGAAATCCACAGGTTTGGCCAAATGTGTCTTAGGCCGCGTACACACGATCAGTCCATCCGATGAGAACGGTCCGAAGGCCGTTAACGTACACTGACTGATGTGATCAGTCCATAACACCGATGAGAACGGTCCGAAGGACCGATGTTTTCATCGGTTTTTAACTGATGAAGCTGACTGATGGTCTGATGTGCCTGCACATAACACCATCGCCATGTTAAAAAACAGTCGAATGCGCCATGTCTTAGAACGCAGCATATGAAATGTTTACGTGTTTCAGCAGAACATAACAGCTTTCAGCTGCTGTTCGCGCGTCGTCAGCACTTTGATAGACAGATCACCTGCTGAAAAAAATGACGACGCGCGGCAGGGAACAGAGCTATTCAATGCGTCCAGAAAGCTCTCCATGATCCAGTGTGATTTTATACATCGACTGCTCTGCTCTCCGCTTTCTTCTTCGCTTCCTCTCCGCCTCCTTGAGTCCGCCTTCCTCTGCCCCCTCAGTCTCCTCTGCATGCGCGCCCCCATTCCGCCGAAAAAAAAAAAAAAAAAAGTATCCGGATTAGGCATCGGCGGTATTTGCGGGAGTACAAGCATGCTTTTGCATACGATACTAGTTTTGACCCATTGGTCAGGTGTCCATCGGTCAAATTTTAAAGCAGTTCTCTTTTTTTTGACCGAAGGATAAATGACCGATGGGGCCCACACACAATTGGTTTGGACCGATGAAATGGTCCTTCAGTCCGTTTTCATCGGTTTTGACCGATCGTGTGTAAGCGGCCTATGAAGATCAAATGTACTAGCCAATTGTTCATTGGAATTGGATATTAATGGTCAGTCAAATTGAATGTAACCTTATTGAAAAAAATAGGCTTTTTCATGCATATTTATAAAGTGACAATAGATTGGTTCACTAACCTTTTGCCATAAACACCATTGTAATAATGTGCTGACTCACTCTCACTAACATTTACCATATTTTAAAACAATGAAAGTTACAGCTGCATGTCTCAATTTTCTTTTAGCATTTACAATTTTCAGACCTATGAACACAAAATTGCAGGAAAATCTAGACTGCCCAACCGAGCCTCTTTCTGAGATTTGGTGTTTACAAGTTTTTTTGCTAGAAAATTACTTAGAATCCCCAAACATTATATATATATATATATATATATATATATATATATATATATATATATATATATATATATATGTATAGTAATAGAAAAAAGCATGACAGTACCTCTTAAAAATTCCCTTTAAGAGCATTGAGCGGAAGTGAATTTTTGACGTTGCTTCTGCCCTGAAATGATATGGAGATGGGTGGGGGCCCATCTTCCCCTCACTCATCTCCATGTCAGCCCAGGGACAGGACCCGATCGCCTCCGCTGCTGCCGACGGCTCCTGTAAGCTGCAGAGGGCACCGGAGAGCGGGTGAAAGGGGGGGCCTTCTCCCGCCGCCGATAAAACTGATCTTGTGGCAAATCCGCCTTAGAGACCACTTTCATCTGAAAGTGGACCCCCCGCTCTTGAAGAGGATACCAGGGTTATGGTAGTATTCCTCTTCAAAGAAGCAACGTCTACCTCTACCCCTCTCTGCCTATCCCTCCACTAGCTTTCGATTGCCCATGAAATACAATTTAAAATACTAACCGCAACATACAAAGCCATTTACTGCTGTCTTTACTACCTGTCTCAGTATATCACCCAAAACTGTTCTCTCCACTCCTCCCAAGACATCCTGTTTTCTAGCTCCTATGTCTCCTTGTGAGGGGCTGTATTAAACACAGAACCTCTGCTGTATCAGGCAATGTCTCTTCTTGCTGAACTACCTGGAATGCTGGACAGTTCCCTGGACAATTCCTTGAATGAGCCTGTCCTGAAACTTGTTTGTCTTGAACCCTGAACTCTTTGCTCCTCCCATGAACTTCCTGATTTAAGCCATGTCTCTGCACCTCCTGTTTGCCATATTATTGTGCTCTCTCGAACCAGTATCTTGCGCCTGTCTTCCCAACTGCTGTCCATATTTTGCTACCATTTGTTATCGACCCTAGACTTGTTTCTTGACTATGCTTCTGCCTGATTCCAACCTGCAACTACTCATTAGCCACCTTTGACTTGTTTACTGACTACACTTCTGTTTGAGCTCTACCTGCTTATGTGCAACTGGACCCCAGATTGCTGACCTTCTGGTGGGGCAATCCTGGGAGCCGCGACCTAAAACTAACATGCAGCAAAACCATCTCCACCATCAGGAACTCTGGTGAACACTGGTTAGTACTTGCACCAGGATGACTGCCCATGTACCTATCCTGCTGGTTGGGGGTAGTTCCGCTAGTGCTATAAGAACTGGTCTTGGAGCCTGTCTGCTGATATTGACACTCCTCTTCCCATGCTTATCTCCAGAACTTCTCCAAAGTCTTACCCATCCACTGAAACTCTCTACCCCAATCTTTCCAGCTCTCTCCTGATCTGTCCACTTTAGGTGATGCCTGAAAACTTAACTCTTTAGGGAGGCCTACCCCTTCCTTCACTTAACAACTGAATATTTTATTTCTACCATCAGTTCATCTCTCAGTTATTGCCTCTTGTTCCATTTCCATTTCTCTATTAGATTGTAGGCCCTCCTAACCCTACTGGATTGAAATGTATTGTAACTGTGCTGTCTCACTTTATAATGTAAAGCATTGCCATAAATCCTGTATTATAATAATATTAATAATGATAATAATAATATTAATAATAATATGCACCCTAGTGCCAGTTCATAGTCCCAGACTAAAAGTACTGAACTATCTGTGCTAGAATCATGTCATTTACAGCTAGTGCAACCAACTTCTTTGTGATTTCTTCTCCCATAGATAATGAAAATTAACATCATTTGTTTTGCTTGACGTGCTTCAAATCCATCTGGTGAATTGTAGACACTTCTAGCACAATTAAAATAACTGTTAACGTAACAGTAAAGAAAGTGCTACATCTGAAAATATATATTTATGTTAATGTTCCATATTTTGACATCAAAGAAACAGCTGTTTGCTAGAGAAACGATGCCACAGACAGCCATACTGCGAGATGCTGATATATTCGGTGTGAAAGCACTGGCAGGGGCGTGCCAAAGGATTACAATTTCTGGCCATGACTTGATTTAGTTCCATATAAATAAGTCAAAGGAAACTTACAGACTTGGATTTACGCAAATAGCCGAATGTTTCACTTGTCAAGTTTTATATCTCAGAAATAATACATGTTCGCGCAGCCATTTCCAGCACATGGTTGCCCAGTGCCCTGTGATTCCCTTGGCAGGTAGAGATGCTGCCAGTCAAGCTAAATCGATACATGTGCCCAATTTTTGAGCAGCGTTTGAATTAGTTTCATCAAGCTAACCATCTGGCTGGTATCCCTCCTTCCCAAGCCCTCAAACAATTACAGGTTTTGAATCAATCATTTTCAAACAAGCTGTATGCAGCAAATAAATGAATCTCTGAACATTTCACAGAGAACAACAAACTGTACACTTCATTCAATAATATTAATGCTGCTAGGGACAGTCTGTCAGAAACATTCTTCAGTTTTGGCGTCTTATTCCTGCCTCTCTGTCCCTTAGAAAGCGAGTAATTAACAGGACAAATGATGGCAGAGAATAGTCTGCTTTGCTTGGGATACATGCGACCCGTCACTGCGTCTGTTTCCTGACATTAAATGATACATTTGCGTTCTCCTACCATTTTTGTAGTGGTGAAATTGCTGTCTAAATTGTCTCAATTAATATAACTTTCTTCTTCAGGGAGCCCATTATAAATATTTAAGCTAATAAAAGAGAGGTGAATTGACAGCTATAAGATAACTTTGCATCATATGCTCGTGCGGGTTATAAATGCGAAAAGGCTGCGCCATTAAAGAGTAATCGCTGTTATTCTGCCTTTCAGCTGAAATACATCATGCTTCAAATGTTTGACTTTTTTTTTCCTTAAAAAAATCATCTGAATTTGATTCCTGTGGGTAGTGAAAATGTTGGTCCCAAAACTGTTCATTTTCAATAGCTCCAGGATGTATGTGAAAACAGGGCTACTCTCAATGTATTCTTAAAGCTAAAACAATTTATATTAAATATGAAAAATAGCTACCTTCCAGCTATTTAAACTTTAGTTTCACCAAAGTTTACAGAATGCAGGAATGTTTGTATTGCTCGAAATAAAATAAAAAATCAGATTGAAATGTGTAAACAATAAAAGATTTATGGATGCTGAGCAGAGCCTGATTAACATCACAGTAGCCCGCAGGCATACAACCTTTGGAGCACTTATTCCAGCCTTGTGTACTCTGCACACCACTTTCTCACACACTTTCTTGCTTTGCTATCCCTGCAAAAAGAATAATGAAGAAGAATAATGCAGCACTTTGAAAACATACGTTATTTTTTATTTCCCCCTGGTGATGGATGTAAAATGTTTAATATGATAACTGTGCATTTTCCACTTATCATGTGCTGCTGTCAGGCACAATCGTACTGAGCCTGCTGGTTTATTTAGCTCTAGTCCACTACCTACCAGAAGTTTGAATTGAAAATTATTTGCAATTAAAAATAAAGTACCAAAATCCAGTCAAGATGAGCTCTGTACACCGAATAAACACAAGCGGAAAAAAAAAAGATAAATGTAAGGGCTTATTAATGCGTGCAGTTGTTTTTGCCATACCTCTAAAAAACATTCTGCAGTCGCTCACTTTTCAGAAGCATTTGACAGACAGCGAGGAGGGCATTTGTCACCACCTTACCACCTGTCGTAAACCTATACAGGTTAATGGGTCACAATCAGCCGAATGCAGAATGCTATTTACTTTTTGCTGTGGCATGTGTAAAGTCATGAGCGGCTGCCTACCCTTCCTTAGAGCCGGTTCACACAGGGGTGGCACGACTTTAGGGGCGACTCGGCAAGGCGATCTCAAGATGACTTGAGAGGCGACTTTGAAAATGACTTCTGTATTGAAGTCAATGCAAGTCGCCCTGAGTCGCCCCCAAAGTCGTACAAGAACCTTTTTCTTGCGTCGCTCCTATTAGAACGGTTCTATTGAATAGAGTGGAGCGCGACTTGTCAGGCGGCTGAGTTGCCTAACGAGTTCCCCTGTGTGAACCAGCTCTTAACCTCCCTGGTGGTATGATTATGTCAGATTTTTAATGCTGAAAGCGGTACATTGTTTTGCATAGAAATTTGGCATTTATATTGTGGGCCTGTAATTCTTAGGAATAACTCACTTAACCACTTTAGCCCCTGACCATATTGCTGTCCAATGACCAGAGCACTTTTTGTGATTCGGCAGTGCGTCGCTTTAACTGACAATTGCGCGCTCGTGCGCCGTGGCTCCCAAACAAAATTTGCGCTATAAACAAAAATAGAGCGACAATTTTGAAAAAATTCAATATTTTTTACTTTTTGCTATAATAAATATCCCCCAAAAATATATTAAAAAACATATTTTTTCTCAGTTTAGGCCGATACGTATTCTTCTACATATTATTCGTAAAAAAAAATCGCAATAACCGTTTATTGATTGGTTTGCGCAAAAGTTATAGCGTTGACAAAATAGGGGGTCGTTTTATGGCATTTTTTTACTAGTAATGGCAGTGATCATCATTTTTTTTAGTACTGCGACATTATGGCGGGCACTTCGGACACTTTTGACACATTTTTGGCGCCATTGGCATTTTTATAGCGATCAATGCTATAAAAATGCATTGTATTACTATAAAAATGCCATTGGCAGTGAAGGGGTTAACACTAGGGGGCAGGGAAGGGGTTAAGTGTGTTCCTGGGTGTGATCTAACTGTATAGGGGGGTGGCCTCACTGAGGGAAATCACTGATCTTCTGTTCATACATTGTTTCCCCCGCTGACAGGACCGAGAGCTTTGTGTTTACACACAAAGCTCCAGGTCCCCACTCTGTAACGAACGAGCGCACGTGCCCGGCGGCGATCGTACCCGCCGGGCGCTCACGCAGGACTCGGGGGCGAACGGGGACGCATGCGCCCCGCCTCCGGCGGCACGCACGCGCCCCCTAGTGGCCGATTTAAAGCAGACGTATAGCTACGGGCTCTCACCCAGCAGTGCCACCGTCCCGCAGTAATATGACGGCGGGCGGTCGGCAAGTAGTTAAATCTGTAGACATCCCGGGTATGATAAAGATTGAAAAACAAATTCATAAATTATAATCTATAAATAACTATAAAATATTATAACAAATAATAATTTAATAATGATTAAATGTATTTAATAATGTAATCAAATCAAAAACACTGAAATTTGCTCAGTTGCAGAATTTGCGCTGTCATTACTTTCAGGGTTTGATGATGAATTTCCCCACAAATCGCTATCACTCAATTCTGCAAGTGATTCTAATTCACTATTACCAGTTTTGACGTAAAGGGACACTTTTTGGTTGCTATGGACATTCTCAATTGCAGGGCACTGGACAAAGCACTAGGGACAAAAGGGATATGAAATGATTTGATACAGTAATGTAATCTGTAATATTACAGTGTACTGCATGTGTTGTGTTTTTCACTTTTTGAAAATTGGCGGCGGGTTCCGTTCCCGTGCGTCACGACACTCGGCACTGTGATAGATCGAGCAAAGGGCACAGCCCACACATACACACAGCGGGGAGACATTGTAGGATCCTGGAAACAAGGTAAGTAACATTGCCTGGATCCTGTGATGCAATCCTGAGTGTGGCTTGTGGGTTACCGCTTTTGGTAATGAAAATTCACCCAGAGCCACACTCAGGATTACCACCAGGGAGGTTAAGTGGGTGGTCAGGGGATCACAAAACCACAGTTCAACCTCCTGCTTTTTCTGCCCCCTGGCCACCCATGGGTAAAAACCTAATGCCGCATACACACAATCGGAAATTCTGACAAGAAAAATCTGATGTGAGCTTTTGGTCGGAAATTCCAACCGTGTGTATGCTGCATTAGACTTATGCTGTCGATATTTCCGCCAACAAAAGATTGAGAGCAGGTTCTCTATTTTTCCAACGGAAAAAAATCCTATCGGAAAATCCTCTCCTCTGTATGCAATTCCGACGCGCAAAAAAACATGCATGCTCAGAATCAAGCAGAAGAGCCAAACTGCCTATTGAACTTCATTGGTCTCGGCTCATCATACGTCTTGTACGTCACCGCGTTCTTGACGGTTGGAATTTCCGACAAGATTTGTGTGACAGTGTGTATGCAACACAAGTTTTATCCAACATTCCGTCGGTTTTCTTGTCGGAATTTCCAATCGTGTGTACGCGGCAATACAGTCTAAAACATGTGCATGACATTCTTTTACATACATACTGTAAACACTGATTGTTTAGTGTTGTTGCAAATCTGATAACACTTGCACAGGTAAATCTTCATTTACTGGTGACCAATAGAACAACATATCCTTTACAGTGGGTTTTTCACAAGGCAGAACTTTTTAAAGTGGAGCTAATCTATAAAAATAAAGAAATGATAAGAGGCAGAGGCTTTGGGCAGAATGGCATGTAAAGCCTCTTCTGCCAAAATAACTTATTCTCAAAATAACTTATTTACACCAAGCATTTTCTTTTATATTCTGTGTACACTGTGTAGTACATGTGCAATGCAGTACACTCCCAGTTATTTAGTAGCATCTGTGAATTGTTGAGAATGAAGCCTGGTGCTGAGGACAATGTAACTCCTGTGCACACATGCAGGAGGTCCATCATTATTGACTGGGAACCTGGAAGCAGAAGCTGGAAGCAGCAGCACAGAAGATGGTAGTGACCGGGGGCAGAGATTGGATGTACCATAAGAATATGCTTGTAAACTAAGGGCCAGATTCAGGTAGATGGGAGCATCTTTAATCTGGAGTTACGTTTCTCATTTACGTTACTCTGGCGAAATTTTAGGAGCAAGTGCTGTTATTCATGAAGCACTTGCTCCTAAAGTTGCGGCAGCGTATCGAAAATGAGCCGGCGGAATTCAAATTGGGCGGGTACGGGGCGTGTATTATTTAAACTAGGCGCGACCCCGCGGCGAACCTACTGCGCATGCGTCGACTGTCAATGCATCCCAGTGCGCATGCTCACAACTTCCGTCGGCACCACTTCCTTGGAAACGACAACGCAATGCGTTCCGTTGGGCGTTTAAATGTGCCCGTAGATGCGCCATTCCGGCACTAAAGTATATCCTGTTCCCCCTCCCCGCAGTGAAGTTACTTTTGTTCTGAGATGGCTGCTCCCGTTCCCCGCAAACACAGGAGAAAGCTGAACAGAGAGGAGGGGGGTCTAAAGGCCAGGAGATGTCAGCTGTCATCTCGGCTATGGAGACCTATGATGTCTGGCAGAGAGGAGGGGGGTCCAGAGAAGATAGGGGTCCATGGCTGTAAAAGTGTTGTCCTGCAAGTGGGGGTGCTCAGCTAGCTCTTATCGTCGGTAACGCTGCTGTAGCTGCTCTCCTGCTGACCTGTGGCCGCCTGGAGTAAAGATAAAGCAGCTATTTGTAGAAATAACTTTGCGCCGGACAGACGAGATACGCGCGGCGCATGTAGCCAGCGTATGGTGCTAATCCGTTCGCGAATCGGGAAATCAGAGAGGAGGGGGGTCCAGAGAAGATAGGGGTCTCATTTGCATATTTGCAGGGGAAATCAATAGGCGCGACTGATGCGCCAAGCGAAATTATGCGCTGACGAGACTCTGGCATCGGAAAGTTAAGCCGATCGGAAATGGCCCGTTTTCTGTCGCATCTAGTTTGGTGGGTACGGTCACATAGATACGACGGCGCATATTCACAGTTGCGCGGCGCATATCGAATTACTCCAGCGCAAGTCTTGCTGAATCTGGCCCTAAGTGTACAATAATGTACATGTTTTCTGTGGCCTTGTTAAGCCGTTCATAGGTTAATTGAAATTTGCTGGGAGGGACCGGACAAATTCTCATTCATCTATAGAAAGGTTAGTTGTACAGAAGTCAATTTATCGATTGACTACTACACAAACAGCCTGTGGGGTTTTTTTTTTCCGATCAGTGCCGCTGGCCAGCAAAACTGATCTTTGTATTCTGGGGATGGAGAACTTAATAGCACAATAGCACTGCGGGAATGATTAACTGGTTGAATAAGAAAAAAAAAAAAAAAGTATATGGTCTCTCATTGTATGTACTAGGCTTAAGATTTAGTACAATCTAATAACATGTCTAGAGACCCCACTCTGAGTTGTTAGCCTCAGTCAGGATAAGAAGAAGGAAATCATGCCTAATAAAAGCAAAGCAGGATGGGGCTCTTTAATATTTGTTAGTGATTATCTTAACCAGGTGTATTCAACAAATAGTTTACATTTGTGTCAGCCCTAGCTACTCCTATGAATAAGGATCTGCAGTGGATCTCTTATAAGAGGACATTTGACAGGTGGCTAGGAGATGATATGTCACCTCCACATGTTTTAATCCTTAAAAAACTGCACCATCGCATAGCAAATGCATACAGTTGCAGGGCGATAGTGGCACAGGCCCACTGAATTATTGGTGCTCGGTAGCAGTACTGCCTGACAAATGCATCAGATCAGGGAATATCATTTCTCTCTGGCCGCAAAGCAGTTTGGCAACAACATCTGTACAACCCTGTTCGTCTGACTTTGTAGTTTAAGGTGGGCAGTTGGTGGGTAGTGTTCTGGCCCTAGATATAGGTCCAGTTGTTTGTGTGTTTATCAGTTGACATTGCACTCTTTTTACCTGTCTTGTAATTCATGTACTTTACATTGTGGGGTAACAGCACCATCTACTGACCAGTTCATGTATTTTATTCAGCCTGTTTTCTCTGTGCATTATGGGAGACCCAGTGTATTCTGGGTAGTTCCTGGTCCTTGCTAGCCCAGTAAAAATGCAGCCATCTTTTCAGGCTCCACCCTGGAAGTTTTAATTTTACATTTTATATGTCAAGCTATACTGTATAAATAATGTTTATAAAAAAAATACATATTGGCATGTGTAAAAGCTCCCATGATCTTTTGTTTATTTTTTCATTTTTTGTGAACTTTATTTAAGTATTGTGAATTTTATTTTAAGCATTGCCTGTTGTATCAATATTGAAAAACCGAGCAGCCTATAACCTTGATGCTGCAATATTTATTTGAATTTATACATGTTAAAGCTGAATCTGAAACAACAGAAAGAACAGCAGACCTGAATTTTGAATACTATCATTAATATTGAATTTACATCTGGGAAGGCATGTTAATTTTTAATTTTTGATAAACTAAAGTTTGTCTGAACCATATATTGTGCTGCACATGTTTCTACACTGTTGTTTCCTGTGTCTTTAGGATCACTAAAGGAAAACATTTTTTTAGCTAAATAGCTTCCTTTACCTTACTGCAGTACTGGTGTCATGTCCTTATTGTTCGTTTTTGCTTTGAAGTTGCTGTAATCCTGCTCTGTTCTCCACACTGTTTCTTTATCACCACCATACTGGGAGCTTTCTCACCGTGGTCTAAGCTGTCATTACTGTGTGTCTAAACCTCCCAGAACCAATCAGATTCATAAAAACAAAACACTGCCCTGGATTTGTTTGCTTTTGTTCTGTGTTTCTATTTCTACTTTGCAAAAACATGAAGCCAGTTCAAAAGAGAAACTAACCTGCAGGCACATTATATGATTGATTTTTATCTATTTTTAATCATTTTGAAAATGAATCAGTTAACTTTTATGTCTATATACCCTGTAAACAGTCATTTCCGCAAAAAAATGTTTTTCCTTTAGTGACCCTTTAAGGTGGACTATCAGCACGTGTGCCAATCCACATTATCCTGTGCATACTGCCATAGTCACTATGGGGTTCATTTACTAAAGACAAAAATACTGTGCAGTTTGCAAAATACAATTGTACTCTGGAAGTGTAATTTCACCAGAGCTTAGTAAATGAGCACAAGCTCTGCTGGCTTCCATCATCCAATCATGTACAAGCAAAAATTACGTTTTTTTTTTTATTTTCCTTCCACATGATTGGATACTCTTTGCAAAGTGAAGCCTTACCTCATATACTAAGCTCTGGAGCAACTGCACTTGCAGAGTGCAACCGCATTCTGCAAAGTGCACTGTCTATTTGCCTTTAGTATATCAACCCCTATGTGTCATAATTTTCATGGTGTGCTGTCTCCAATCAATCCACATGATGTGCTCAGTGCAGTAAGAGAAAACATACGCAAAATAATTATTTTAAATATAAAGATTCTCTAGGTTAGAATTTGTTCCACCTTAATTTAGTAAATAAAGAAAGTGTTATATAAAACATGTTTATACTGTATGTTCTTACACTGACACCTGTTTGATAAGGTATTTCCCCAGTTTAAAGCATACATTATTTGTAAGCACCACAAACTGAAAATGCAATTTAAAGGATAAGTTCACAATTCAGAGAATGTTACACGGTACACGTTACATGTTGCACCAGACCTGCCCCCTGCACCTCCTTCCTGTGACAGTGGGTGGGGGATATTCTCCCTGAACCTGTTGTCCCATTTTGAAAATAGAGTGGCCATGTGGGACTCCACCTACATTGCCGCATTATGCATTCACAGTGATCTGTGAATGAGAGAACTACAAGTACCTTTATTCATTATGGCTGGCAGCTTGTAGCTCTCATGGGACTGTGAGGGCACTGATGAGCGCTCTCGTAGTTCATTCACAAGCCCTGCAGCTTCTAAACAGTCACCCCATATCAGAGGTAAAGTCTGAGGCCTCGTACACACGAGGGGATATGTCCGCTGAAAACGGTCCGATGGACCGTTTCAGCAGACATCTCCGATCGTGTGTATGGGCTAGCGGACAGATTTGTCCACCCGACAGATTTCAAAGCATGCTTTGAAATCTATCCGGTGGGAATCTGTCCACCCGACATGTCTGCTGGTTAGTACACTTACCAGCAGACATGTCGTCCCGCACCGCCGCCGCGCCGCCGCCGAATGGATTCGGCGCATGCGCGGAAGTGTTTTACTTCCTGGTGCGGTGACGTGGCGGCGTCAACGTCACCGCCGCGTCACCGCGCCGTCCGCCGTCGGGGAATTTGATCCGATGGTGTGTACACGCCATCGGATCAAACTCCAGATCGGACATATCCGATGGAAATGGTCCGCGGACCGTTTTCAACGGATATGTCCGATCGTGTGTACGAGGCCTGAAAGCTGTAGGGTTTGTCTTTATAGGCTCCTGTAAGAATAAAATAAATGCACATTTTTTTATTGCAAAATATGTACATTGATCATTTTTTCCCAAAAGATGAATGTATCTCTTAAAGTGATACTAATTATACACTTTTTGATTTACATTGTCCCTTCTATTTCTGTATATGGATGATGACACCGTAATTATAAAAAATGTTCCTAATTTATATATACCTGTCGTATGACCCAGATCTTTCCCAGTCTATCTAAAGGGAAACATAAGCAGGAAGAGCTTTTAGTCCTCTGCTGTTGGTTACATATTCGAAAAACAAAACAAAAAAAACAGCCTATGGAATACAGAGTAAAATAAATAATTAATATGAAGATGAAAGATGAAAGAAAAAATGATTATGAAGACTGCAGGCAAGTATGACATCATTTTGGCCTAGGAAGCAACAGAAGAAATTTAAAACAAAAGTTTAACCACATTAGCCCCGGACCATATTGCTCGTCAAAGACCAGGCCACTTTTTGCGATCCGGCACTGCGTCAATTTAACTGGCATGAAAATTGGAGTCCTTTTTTTCTCAGAAATAGAGCTTTCTTTTGGTGGTATTTGATCACCTCTGCGGTTTTTAGTTTTTGCACTATAAACAAAAATAGAGCGACAATTTTGAAAACAAAATTATATATTTTTTTTGCTATAATAAATATTCCCCAAAAATATATAAAAAAAACATTTTTTTTCCTCAGTTTAGGCCGTTACGTATTCTTCTATATATTTTTCCTAAAAAAAAAAAATCGCAATAAGCATTTATTGATTGGTTTGCGCAAAAGTTATAGGGCCACATTCAGTAACAGTTACACCGGCGTATCAGTCATATGCCGGCATAACTCAGAAAACAAGATATGCCGGGTTGCAGCTAAGATACGAGTGGCGTAATTGTATTACGCCATTGTATCTTAACTGCAATTTTAAAATGGCCGCTAGAGGCGTTCCCGCTGATTTACGGCAAGAATATGTAAATCAGCGAGATACGCCAATTCCCGAATGTACGCCCACCCGACGCAGTGACTTTACGCCGTTTCCGTAAGGGGTTTCCCGGCGTAAAGATAAAGCACCAAAAAGCAGGCGCATCCTATGTTAAGTATGAACGTCGTGACCGCGTCAAATTTGAAAATGTTTACGTCGTTTGTGTAACTTGTCCCTGAATGGGGATTGACGTTATTGACATTCACGTCAATAACACTGTCATAATTTGGAGCATGCGCACTGGGGTACATGTGCAGTACCGCGCCTATTTTAAATACTACACGCCCCTACTGCCGAATTTGAATTACGCCAGCCAATTTACGCTACGCTGCCGCAACTTTGTGAACACAGCACTTGTGTGTAAAGTTGCGGCGGCGTAACTTAAATGAGAAACACCGGCAAAAAGAACCGCTCGCCATCCTGAATCTGGCCCATAGCCTTTACAAAATAGGGGATAGTTTTATGGCATTTTCATTAATATTTTTTTTTACTAGTAATGGCGGCGATCAGCCATTTTTATCGGTACTGCAACATTATGGCGGACACTTCGGAAACGTTGACACATTTTTGGGACCATTGGCATTTTTATAGCGATCAGTACTATAAAAATGCATTGATTACTATAAAAATGCCACTGGCAGGGAAGGGGTTAACACTAGAGGGCGAGGAAGGGGTTAAGTATGTTCCCTGGGTGTGTTCTAACTAAAGGGGCGGTGGACTGACATGGGGAAATCACTGATCGCTGTTCATAAATTGACAATCAGGCATTTCTCCCCCTGACAGGACCAGGAGCTGTATGTTTACACACACAGCTCCCGGTTCTCACTCTGTAACGAGCGATCGTGGGTGCCCAGCGGTGATCGCGCCTGTCGGGCATGTGCGCCAGCGTCAGGGGCCTATTGGCTGCTCGGCGAGATGACGTAGATCTACGAGATCTCACCCAGCAGAGCCGACCTGCCGTCGTATAACTGCGGCGTCTGGTCGGCAAGCAGTTAAAACAAGTAAATATGATATACCTTTATAACTATTTACTAAGGCTAGCATTATTAGGATTAAAAATAGCTAATGTCGATAACCACCTCCCACCCACGCTTGAGCCCACGTTATAGCCAAAAAACAGCCACAGCGTGGGCCTTAATTGCCGGGAGGGCGTCTATGTATGTCCTTCTGAGAATGCGCCGCCTGCCATGCCACCCCCCATGCCCTCAACATGGGGGGTGCTTCGGGGTCCCCCAAGTGTGGATTTGGACAAGGGCCTCACCCCCAAAACCCTTGCCCGGTGGTTGTGAGGGTCTGTGGGCAGGGGCTTATGGGAATATGGAAGTCCCCTTTAACAAGCCCTACCCAATCACAAATCACACCTACCCAATCACCAAAAAAGTGTCAAAAAAGTAAAAACGACAGGAGGCAGTTTTGAACAAATACTTTATTTAAAAAAAAAGTGTGCCGCAATGTTCATCCATCATTAAACATGCTGTCAAACGATGCTGGCAAAAAATGTGTGACCCCGCCCCCCCTGACATCATGTGACATCAGAAGCGGTGGGGTCACCTGGTTTTGTCATCGAGTGGCCCCGCCCTTGCCTGTATAACAGTTGTCACAACCAAGAGACAGCAGTTGGCGGGACGCCTCCCATTGAGCTTTTTCAACCTTATATCTCTTAAATGTTTTCATTTACATAGCAGCATACTGCACTTTTTTATGCCTACTCAGTGACTATTGGTAATATATCATTTGTACTTCTTCTATCACTGTCAGTGTTATTTCATGTATCAGCACGTATGAATAAATCCATGTAAAAATGAATTCAACAGGGATATCACACAGGATTTAAAAATCATCTTCCAGGTTATAACCAAGCCAAACACAAACATGTTATACTTGCCTGCTCTGCACAGAGCAGCCCCGATCTTGCTCTTCTCAGGTACCCCGCTGGTGCTCCTGGCCCCTCCCCCCTACTAAGTGCTCCCAGAGCAAACATCATGTTCTGGGGGCACCCAAGCAAGGTCACTCCTGAGCTGCTGCTCTGCGTGTTCATTAACACACAGAGCTGCAGCTCAACCAATAGTTCCCGCTGCTGTTTCAGCCAATGAGGAGGAAGAGACCCCTGAGAACTGAGGCTCTCGTACACATCGCTGGATCGTGACAGGGCTTAGGTAAGTCTATGAGGGGCTAGGGGGCTGCCGCACACAGAAGTTTTTTTCTACCTTCATGCATAGAATGCATTCAATGGGCACAGTGGCAGCATTTGATGGCAGAGTGGCGGCATTTGATGGCACAGTGGCAGCATTTACTGGGCACAGAGGCAGCATTTGATGGCACAGTGGCAGAATTTCATGGGCACAGTGGAAGCATTAATGGGCACAGTGGAAGCATTTGATGGGCACAGTGGAAGCATTTGATGGGCACAGTGGCAGCGTTTATTGGGCACAGTGGCAGCATTTGATGGCACAGTGGCATCATTTGATGGGCACAATGGCTGAGTTTGATGAGCACAATGGCTGCAATTGATGGGCACATTGGCGGCATTTAATGGGCACATTGGCTGTAATTGATGGGCGCAGTGGCTGCATTTTATGGCAAAGTGGCTGAAATTGATGGGCACAGTGGCTGCATTTTATGGGCAAAGTGGTGGCATTCGATGGGCACAGTGACAGCATTTGATGGCACAGTGGCGGCATTTGAGGGCACAGTGGCAGCATTTGAGGGCACAGTGGCAGCATTTGAGGGCACAGTGGCAGCATTTGAGGGCACAGTGGCAGCATTTGAGGGCACAGTGGCAGCATTTGAGGGCACAGTGGCAGCATTTGAGGGCACAGTGGCAGCATTTGAGGGCACAGTGGCAGCGCTTGATGGACAGAGTCGCCGCGTTTGATGGGCACAGTGGCTACTTTTGATGTCACAGTGGCAGCATTTGATGGGCACAATAGCAGCATTTGATTGGCACAGTGGTGGCATTTAATGGGCACAGTGGTGGCATTTAATGGGCACAGTGTCTGCAATTGGTGGGGACAGTGGCTGCATTTGATGGGCACAGTGTGGCAGCAATTGATGTTTTTTTTCTGAATTTTCCAGTTTCTTTGTGCCCTTAAAAAAAAACTGAGCACCAGCCGCCACTGTTCAGGTAGTATGCAGAGTGGCAACAGTACAGAAAATTAAGTTAAGCATTATTTTTTCAGATAACAACACAGGGCCTCAGCATAAATTCTAATTACTTCCATATCCATCACAACAACAACAAGTGGTGGCCTAGCAGTAAAATAATAATAAACATGATAATACTTTATATTGCTTTATAAATGTTGGTACTCCTGCACATCATTGCTCAATAATGCCATTACAAAGTTATTGAACTATGTGACTTTTTCTTTTTTCTCAACTTGTCAAATCAGTTTTTAGCCAAGGAGACACTGAGATATTTTTACAGCCTGAGGAAGACAGCGCCAGGCATATAGGGTAAACTTTAGTGCTGGCCAGGATTACCAGAAGTACTAATGTAGATGACATTTAATTCCACTGTTAAAGCAGTAGTGTTCTGTTTTTTTTAGTTATAATATACTGGTATGCACATGATAACTTAGTGAAACTTACCTTAAAATTAAGCCCTTCCACCAGCGAGCTGTCACCTCTGAGGCCGCGTACACACGATCGGTCCATCCGATGAGAATGGGCCGACGGACCGTTTTCATCGGGTCACCGCTGAAGTGGCCTGAGTTCAAAAACCGATCGTGTCAGAACGCCGTGACGTAAAACACAACTACATGCTGAAAAAAAACAAGTTTAATGCTTCCAAGCATGCGTCGACTTGATTCTGAGCATGCACGGGTTTTGAACCGATGCTTTTGTGTACTAACCATCGGTTTGGACCGATCGGTCAGCAGGCCATCGGGTCGATTTTAAAGCAAGTTTTAAAATTTTGGTCCGAAGGACAAAAGACCAATGGGCCATACACACAGTCGGTTTGGACCGATGAAACTGAACTTCGGGCCATTTTCATCGGTTTGGACTGATCGTGTGTACATGGCCTCACAGGGCTTCCATCTTCTCCTGTCCTTCTTCCAGGTTTGCAGACTTAGGCTGTGTGAGTGTCCGGAGCCACGATGACATCACTCCAGCGCATGCACGCGGAGGCTGCCGTTTACGGCACAGGACTGAAAGTGGTTGTAAACCCAATTTTTAATTTTTTAAACAAAAACCTACAAGACAAAGGCATAATGAGCTAGTATGACTAGCATACTAGCTCATTATGTATTACTTACCTTAGATCAAAGCCCCCGAAGCCGTCCTCGTCTTCCCCTCCAGCCACAGCCATCGCTCCCAGAGGTTACTTCAGGTTATCACCGCTCCGGCTCTGTGATTGGCCGGAGCGGCGATGACGTCACCCCCGCACAGGTAAGCCTTAAAGGGTCACTAAAGGAAAAAAAAAATTGGGCTGAAATTACTGTTATAGACATAATAGTTAACTGATTCCTTTTAAAAAATGATTAAAAATAGATAAAAATCAATCATATAATCAACCTACAGTTCTAGTTTTGTTTTTGCTGTTGTTTCCTGTCTCTCTGATGTACAGAGCCAGAGAGCCAATAGAGGCCAATGATGGTTTGTCTAAAACCCCTCAGCCCAATCTAGTTTCAGTTTACACACAGTAATCACACCTCCTTGATTAGTGACCACAGTGAGAAAGCTCCCAGTACTGTGGGTATAAGGAAACAGACAACCAGGAAGTGTCCATAACAGAGCAGGATTACAGCAACATCAAAGCAAAAACGAACAATGAGGACACGAAAACAGCACTGCAGTAAGGTGAAGGAAGCTATTTAACTAAAAAATGTTTTCCCTTTAGTGACCCTTTAATGTAGGCTTACCTGTAGGTGAAAGTATCATCAGAGGGTTTACAACCACTTAAAGGAACGTGATGTTACCGATACCGAAGAGTTATTTTCGGAAATTTAAGAGTAATGCCCTGATGAAAACAGACCGATCGGTTAAAAATCTAATCGTGTCCAACGCGGTGACCTAAAACACTATGACGTGCTGAGAAAAATGAAGTTCAATGCTTCCGAGCATGCGTCGACTTGATTCGGAGAATGCGTGGATTTTTGACCAATGGATTTCCCCACAGACGATCGTTTTTTCTATTGTTGTTTTAATCATATGAAAAATGTAAAACAGGTTCTATTTTTTTTCACCGATGGGGAAAAAAATGATGGGGCCCACACACGATCAGTTCGTCTAATGAAAACGGTCCATCGATCCGTTTTCATCAGACGAACCGATCTTGTGTACAGTGCATAACACTATCTATAATACTATTTTGTATGCTTGCAATGAATCTACCATCTATTTGCACTGGTTTTACTTAGATCATCACTTGTGTGACTGATACATTTTATATGTATCAATAAACGTTTATTTTTAAACATATATCAGTGATCTTGTTGCCGTTAAAATCAGGGGGTATCCCCTTCTTTTCGGCATGTACAGTAAATATCTCATAAACAGTGCACATAAGTGGCGGCCAGTCCATAGGGGGTGCACAGGCGCCGCCCCCCCACCCCAGGCAGTCAAAAATTCTAAAATTAAAAATAAAATATTTTTATATATATATATATATATATATATATATATATATATATTTTTTTTTTTTTTTTTAAATGTCCCTTTAGGATTTTTTTTTTTTTTTTTAAAGTGTACTGTGTCCGGGCACAGTTTACTATGGGAACCGCCACATCTATGCAATCACAAGATTGCAGACGGGTGCTTCATTTGCAAGCATTTAACCCGCCTTGTGGCGCAATCGATCGCGCTGAGCACTTCCGCTCGCGACTGTAGTATGTATTACTATGGCCGGGAGCTTTGATGGACAGGTGAGTGTCATTTCCAGTTTCCCCTGTGTTATGACCCCGAAGAAAAAGCATGTCGGACTCCACCACTGCCGCTGTCTTAAAAAAAAAAAACAACATTGGTAATCCCCGCACTCCAGAGGAGAGCACACAACAGCAGCCTGCCTGAACAAGTAAGTGCCGGACCTCCTAGTGCGGGGGTTCATTCATTGTAAGTGATACTGGGACACTTCTCCTTTCCTCTGCTCTATACAGTACTCGCTCTGTGTTTAGAAGAGCTGGGAGACTTTATAAATAGTTGTTGGTGGCAGTGTGTGTCTGGAGACTGGAGAGGACTCAGGAGTTTTCCCGGGCTGTGTAAGGTTGGTGCTATACTTGTGTCCCGACTCTGGAGCAGCAAGGACAGCTGCAGTGTCTCTGCCTTTGCTTTCCTCATAATCTCTCCTTCCCCCCTGCATGTGGTTAGAAACCCGCGCATACTCCGAATAAAGTATGAGATGGGAGAGCACCTTCGGTAATAGGAGCGTTTGTAATGGAGATAGCACATTTGTCACGCTGTAACAGACTGAAAAGTGCAAATCGTCTCTAACCAAACTTTTACTTAACACGCAGTAACATGAGATTAGCAAAAGCAGCCCCAAGGGCTGTGCCAGTGGAATCGAACTTCCCCTGCCTTCGTACGTGTTGAACGTCACCGCGTTTGAGAACGATGATATTTTGTCTTGACAGTGTGTACACAAAGACAGCTTGACAAAGAAGCCTAACAAAGAACTCGTCGAGGAAAACGATGTGTCTTTTACGACGAGTTCCTCGGTCATGTGTACGAGACCTGAGTATAGCTTCACCTTTCACCCTTCACCCTCCCAAACTCATCTAGCCCCCCCCCCCAAAAAATGTGTTTTAAAGTATAGCTTCACCCTTTTTTTTTTTTTGAGGTATCAAACTCATCTAGGCCCCCCTAAAATTTTGACAATGGTCCATCAGAGGGGGTGAGGAATGTGATAATTGGGCCTTATATATTTTTGGTAAAATGCTCATTAAAATAAATGTTAGAATGATGTTGGCCAATAATTTTTTGGTATAACCTGCTTGCAATGTTATGTGCAAAAGTAATTATTAATTTTTTTGGTTTGATTCCACAGCTTCTGTCCACGCCACAGGAATGGCAGACTGTGGCATCGGAGTTTGCTACGTGGTAAAACTTCCCCAACTGCGGTGAAGCCATTGATGGGAAGCACGTCCGCATCGTGCCACCACCCCGTTCTGGTTCCCAATTCTTCAACTACAAGGGGTTTAATAGTATTGTGCTGATGGCGGTGGTGTCAGCACAGTACGAATTCCTCTATGTGGATGTGGGGAAGAACGGCCGGATGTTGGATGGGGAGCCTTCAGGCAGACGGAGTTTGCACTTCGTCTCCAGAGTGATGACCTTGCCACCAGATGCAGAGAATGTTGAAGGACTCCCCTTTGTGTTTGTGGCCGATGAAGTCTTTGGCCTGGGACCGCATCTAATGAGGCCATTCCCCCAAAGAAAGGAAGGTGTTCAACTACCGGCTGACCAGAGCTCGAAGAGTTGTGGAGAACGCCTTCGGGATAATGGCCAGCCGGTTCCGGCTGTTTTTAACCGCAATGCATATGGCAGGGTATAAATGGAACTACATTATTTTTGTTGCTGCATTTTACATAAATGGCTCAGGTGAAATCACCTTGCCAGAACCTAGAACCAAAGTGCCTGTGCAGTCCGGGATCATTACGTAGATTATTTCATGGGTAGGGGGCCATTCCTATGCAAGCCAATGTGTAATTGTTTCTTTTGAGCCAAAACCACTAAAAATCTGTTTCAAATCCATTGTATGTATTTTCATTATCAACTAACAACCATTTCACAGGTAACACCAAAACGAAACACATCAAAAGTTCTAGGTTATTTAAGAAAAACAACAGTGGCGTCTGGGGAAGTTTTAGGATGGGTGGGCGCCAGACCCCACCCTTCCTTTTTGACCCCTCCCACTTGTTGGAAATGGGCGTGGTTTCATCGAAATAGTGGGCGTAGCTTCTAAGGTGGTGTGGTTAGCATCTGAGATAAACAAGGGTTGGAGGGAGAGAGAGGGACATCAGGCCCAGATTCTACACAAAATTAGAAATATGTGCATTCTAGAAAGTTTAACAATCAGCAGATAAAGTTAATTCAATCATCCCGGCACCATTATTTCTATTATTACATTGTAATATAAAATGAAACCATTCAACTCACCACAATGCTGAATCAGTGGGAGCCCAGAGCGTGTCACCTGCCATCAGATGCCATCAGGTGTCCCCAGCGGAGTCCCTCCTTACATCACGTGTCCCCAGCGGAGTCCCTCCTTACATCACGTGTCCCCAGCGGAGTCCCTCCTTACATGCAGCCCTGAGTCACATCAAATGTAGCCTGAGTCACATCAAATGTAGCCTGAGTCACATCAAATGTAGCCTGAGTCACATCAAATATAGCCTGAGTCACATCAAATATAGCCTGAGTCACATCAAATGCAGCCTGTGTCACATCAAATGCAGCCTCTCTCCCTATCACTTGCAGCCAGCACCTGTCCCCATCAATAGCAGCCTCCCCCCGAAAACTACATTTATTTTAAAAGATGATAAGGGGGGGTGCCACCGAAATTCCCCCTGAAAATGACATTTTTTTAAAAGATGATGGGGGGGGGGGGTGCCACCAAAATTTCCCCTGAAAATGACATTCTTTGTTAAGATGATATGCGGGGGGTGGGGGGATGCCACTGACGACCTCACCAAAGATATAAAAATTCAACAGAGGGGCAGCAGCAGCACTTACCGTTTTGGTGGAGCCATGGCTGTGGAGGAGTCTGCTCCTCATATTTCCTGTCTTCTCTCTCTTGGGCGCGATGAGAGAGAGAAAACAGGAAGTGACATCATGACCTTAGATGTCAATCAATCTGCCCGGCCGTAGTAATAGATACTACGAGCACCAGGCAGACGCTGTGACGCCTCGGTAAGCGCCACAAGGCGGTACTAAAGCCCGCAAATAAAGCGCCGCATCTGCAATTTTGTAATTGCATGGACGTGGCGCTTCCCATAATGCACGTGGCCGGCGCCACATAGTGCATTTGGTAAAGGATTTTTTTTATTTTATTTTTTTCTTAAAGGGGCCGCCACTGAAAAACAAGACACACTTTCTTGTTGGTTTGACCCAAATTTTACTTGGTGCATATTCACACACATGGTCTTTCTCCTTTTTTTTTAGTTGCCATAAACTGGCATTTTTTTTAGTAATAAAAATAAAAACAGAATATTATATAGCACAAAATGTAACGATGTAAACCTCTAGGCAATAACACAGACAATGGGCCAGATTCAGAGAAGGGGGCATACATTTCTGCGGGTGTAGTGTATGCTCTTTACGCTACGCCTCCGCAACTGTTATGGGCAAATGCCTTATTCAGAAAGCACTTGCTCCATAAGTTGCGGCGGCAATGGAAGGAGGGAGGGATGGAGATGGAGGGAGGAAGGGAGGGAGGATGGAGATGGAGGGAGGGAGATGGAGGGAGGGAGGGATGGAGATGGAAGGAGGGAGGGATAGAGATGGAAGGAGGGAGGGAGGGAGGATGGAGATGGGAGGAGGGAGGGAGGGATGGAGATGGAAGGAGGGAGTGATGGAGATGGAGGGAGGGAGGGATGGAGATGGAGGGAGGGAGGGATGGAGATGGAAGGAGGGAGGGATGGAGATGGAAGGAGGGAGGGAGGGAGGGATGGATATTGAAGGAGGGGGAGGGAGGGAGGATGGAGATGGAAGGAGGGAGGGATGGAGATGGAAGGAGGGAGGGATGAGATGGAAGGAGGGAGGGAGGGATGAGATGGAGATGGAAGGAGGGAGGGAGGATGGAGATGGAAGGAGGGTGGGATGGAGATGGAGGGAGGGATGGAGATGGAGGGAGGGAGGGAGGATGGAGATGGAAGGAGGGAGGGATGGAGATGGAAGGAGGGAGGGAGGGAGGGATGGATATTGAAGGAGGGAGGGAGGGAGGGAGGATGGAGATGGAAGGAGGGAGGGATGGAGATGGAGGGATGAGATGGAAGGAGGGAGGGAGGGATGAGATGGAGATGGAAGGAGGGAGGGAGGATGGAGATGGAAGGAGGGTGGGATGGAGATGGAGGGAGGGATGGAGATGGAGGGAGGGAGGGAGGATGGAGATGGAAGGAGGGATGGAGGATGGAGATGGAAGGAGGGAAAGAGGGAGGGAAGGAGGGAGAGAGGAGGGAGATGGAAGGAGGGAGGGGGATGGAGATGGAAGGAGGGAGGGAGATGGAGGGAGGGATGGAGATGGAGAGGAGGGAGGGATGGAGATGGAAGGAGGGAGGGAGGGAGGATGAGATGGGAGGAGATGAAGGATGGAGGGAGGGAGGAGGATGGGAAGGAGTGAATGGAGAAGGAGGGAGGAGATGAGGGAGGGAGGGATGAGATGGAAATGGGATGATCATGGGAGGGAGGATCAGGGATGGAGATGATCATGGAGGTTCTTGGATTGGAATTTCTTTCTTTCTGGGAGGGAGTGTGATGAGATGGAGGGAGGGTTTCTTTCATCTCAGGATGGAGATTGGATGGAGGGAGGGATGGATGGAGATGGGAGGGAGGAGTGATTCTCAGGATTGGAGATGAGATGGAAGGAGGGTGAGGATGAGGAGGGAGGGAGGATGGGATTCTCAGGATGTCCGAGCCCGAGGAGGGAGGGAGGAGGGAGGAGGGGCTCTTGGGGATGTGGAGATGGAGGAGGGATTCTGATGGAGGGATGGAGATGGAGGGAGGGATTCCTTCTTTCTTTAGGGATGATGGAATGGAGGAGGGAGGGATGGAGGGATGGAGCTTTCTTTCATGGATCGAGGGAGGGTGGAGGGAGGGTTCTGAGATGGAATTCTCATTCCTTCGGGTTCTGGAATGGCATTCTCATGGAGTCTTTCATGGATTCTCATGGAGTTTCTTTCATTCTCATTCCTTCTTTCTTTCAGTCTCATGGAAGGAGGGATGTCATTCCTTCTGGATTCTCAGATGGAGATTCCTTCTTTCAGATTCTCATGGTTGGAGATGGTGATTCTCATTCCTTCTTTCTTCTCCATTCTCATTCCTTGTTTCATTCTTATTTCTTTCATCTCATTCCATGGAATTCTCATTCTTTCTTTCATTCTCATGGAGGGATTGCTCATTCTTTCGTTCATTGGATTCCTTCTTTCATTCTCATTCCTTCCTTCATTCTCAATCTCATTCCTTCTGGCATGGAGGAGAGGCATTCCCTTCTTTCTTTCTCTTCTGCCTCCTTTCTTCAGGGACTCCGGTAGACCGGGGGATGCAGCGAGAGGAGCAGGCAGAGCCGTGTTGTCTTTGGTCGGGGAAGCTTCCTTCCTGTGTAGCCCAGCATCTCTCACTCCTCAGCTCGGCTTCTGTCTCCTCCTCCCGCTGGCTCTCCGCGCTGAAATCTGGGCCGTTCCCCGGGTGTGCCACCAGATCCCGGGCGCCCAGGAGGAAGGGGAGCGGATATCGCGGCAAGCCCGCCATGGTACTTACAGTGCATGCAGGTCCAGGGCTTCCATCTTATCCGCTCCACCGATCATGCGGCACCTCCGGCTGGCTGCTCCTCGTCCCGGCTCAGTCTCTCCCCTCATCTGCTCACTGCCGCCGCTACTAGGGCGGCACTGCAGGCTGGGGATAGAGCAGTCCACCCGGCATGTAGTCACAGACGCAACCGACCCCTAGCCTGGCGGCTGGCGCCAATTCGCCATAGAGCATGTATTTAAAAAAAAAATGCTGGTATTTTAACCCCAGCAAGTGGCTGGGGATCCGGATTTTGCCGCCTCCCCTACCCTGGCGCTCTAGGCAGCCGCCTGACCCGTCTATTGCTAGCGCCGGCCCTGCACGTTTCACACATGTAGACAAAAATGTCTGTAACCCTAAAAAGGTTGTACTGGTGGCACACACTAATGCTCGAGTGCAGATCTGTAAACAGCTGCTAAGTGTCCTCTCCTTTAGACTGATCTAATTTTGATTTGAATTCTAGTTACAAACACATCAGCTAGACACCTTTTTCAAGACATTTTTGGTATATAATCAAGCCTAGATAAATGAAGTTAACTCTGTGAATCTTCTGAAAACATTGTTTGTAGTGGACGAATGGATGTGTCTGAAACGACCATTATTTTCGAGGACCTATATGCAAAAACATCAACATGGAGCAACATGCAAGTTCTGAAAAACAATAATGATATAGGGACACAGGAGAAGTACTTACTTTTTCCAAGCATTCTCTTTCTGAGCTGCTCCTTCGAATGTTTCACCCCAAAATGACGATCCAGACTTGTTTGCACTTTGTCCATAATTTTGGCCTTCCTTAAATTAGGGTGGGTATTAGGCCCATGCTTGGCGTTGTAATCCGACTTCTGTAAGATGTCCACCATTTCCGCGTAGGACATGTTAAATGCCTTATCTCTGCTCCGCGTTTCTAACGTTTCCTCATCAGGCTCCGGGCTTGTTGTGTCGTCGTAAGACGATTTTATAAGTACAGACACCTGCTCACCTGACTCCTCCACGTCGTATTTTCTGGGTTATCCAGGCCGAATTGGAGACACCTGCCCATGTGCTACCACCACGTCGGCTTTTCTGGATGATCTAGGCCTCATTACAGACACCTGGTCATCTGATTCCGCCATATTGTCGTTTTCTAAAGAACTTGGCCGATTATGAGACACCTGGTCATCTAATTTCGCCATGACGTTGTTTTCTGATGAACTTGGCCAATTATCAGACACCTGGTCATCTAATTCCGCCATGACGTCATTTTCTGATGAACTTGGCCGAGTATCACACACCTGCTCAGCTAATTCCGCCATGTCGTTTGCGCGCCGAAAAAGAAGGGGCGGGGAAACATTGAGTAAGAACGTCATGGGCGGGCGACGTGTGGGGAGTGTTACGCATGTGTAGTGTATATAAAGCTTAACACACATGTGTCGTACGTACGTTCGGTGTGTGAAGGAAGACGTTAGAACGACGAACGTGTGGACGAAGGTATGCTTTGAACTTGGGACGTCAGTGGCCTATACTGCAAAGAGATTTAAGGGCTATATGGGGATAAAGATTACTAGAGTTTATAGACTGTGATTGACATTAATATATTTGTCTTTGTTTTTGTCTGGCAGAAAATATGAATCCATTTAATGAAAAGCCGTTCCTGGGGGAATTCATTGATAGGCTTAGGGAGCAGCCCGTTCTTTGAGCAAAAAAAGACCCCAACCGCAGGAATAAAGTACTAAGGACAGCAGCACCGACTAGCCTGCTCCCATTTGTGCACACAAGGATGCCCCATGTAACAGCTGAACAGCTGGAGACTAAAATTGGGACCTGACTTCTAAGTGGTCTGGAGCAGTAGCAGGGAGGGTATATGTCCCGAAGTTGTGGTACTACAACAAAATGCTGATCGCCGCCATTACTAGTAAAAAAAAAATATTAATAAAAATGCCACAAAACTACCCCCTATTTTGTAAACGCTAGAACTTTTGCGCAAACCAATCAATAAACGCTTATTGCGATTTTTTTTAACGAAAAATATGTGAAGAAAACGTATCGGCCTAAACTGAGGGAAAAAACCTTTTTTTTATATATTTTTGGGGGATATTTATTAAAAAAATATTGCATTTTTTTCAAAATTGTCGCTCTATTTTTGTTTATAGCGCAAAAAATAAAAACCGCAGAGATGATCAAATACCACCAAAAGAAAGCTCTATTTGTGGGAAAAAAAGGACGCCAATTTTGTTTGGGAGCCACTTCGCACGAACACGCAATTGTCTGTTAAATCGACGCAGTGCCGAATCACAAAAAGTGCTCTGGTCATTGGGCAGCAATATGGTCCGGGGGTTAAGTGGTTAATATGTTAAAAAAACAGAATGTTTGATCTAAAAGTGTTTTCCATATCAATAGTCAGTAGTGGCCGAAAAAGTTGGGGAGAAAAGAATGCAAACTGCTGGGGTCAGAATGATTGTCTTTTCTATTTATTTTAAATCCATTTGCAACAGTCATGAGCTGAAAATTGTGTGTGATTTTTGAACGCAACAGTCAAACTGTCCCTTTTTTAAACACAGGAGGACATCAGCCAGGATGAAGGTCTGGAAATGTCAGGCAGGAGGAGGCCAGGGTGAGTGGCACAGAGTAGGTGGCAGGAGTGAGTGGCACAGAGGAGGTGGCAGGAGTGAGTGGCACAGAGGAGGTGGCAGGGCCAAGTGGCAGCACAAGGTGACAGGTGCCTCCCATCCTCCTTTCTATAAGAAGGGCCAGGAGGGATATGAGGGTGAGCGAGGCAGCACTGGCCCTGATTAGAGAGGCACAACCCAGCCTCCAGCAGCCAACCACCCCTCAAGAGGACTATGGCGCCCTCGTAATGGCCAAAATGAGCCAAATGACCGAGGACCAACGCCTCTTATTTGAGCCACTACTGGTAAGTTTGGTGAATAAGGGGGTGAGGGGCTACTTACTGAAGACTCGGTCATTTGTAGCCATGGCCATCCTCCCCCACCTGCTTATTCTTAACCTCATCCTCCTCCTCCTTCTTCTTCTCATCCTCCTCCTTCTTCTTCTTCTTCTTCTTCTCCTCCTCCTTCTCCTCCTCCTTCTCCTCCTCCTCCTCCTTCTTCTTCTCCTCCTCCTCCTTCTTCTCCTCCTCCTCCTCCTTCTTCTCCTCCTCCTCCTCCTTCTTCTCCTCCTCCTCCTCCTCTTCCACCTCCTCCTCCTTCACCTCCTCCTCCTTTTTCTCCTCCTCCTGATACAAGTACACCTCCAGAGCCACAGCCTCCAGCCAAGCAGAGAAGGAAGGCTGCAGATAAGGCTGCACAGAAGTTTGCAGAGCAGGCAGCAAAGAAGACTACCAAGAAGAGCAAGAAGTGATGGCCTTGCTTCAAGGTGGTCTGACAGAAGGCAGCCTGCTGTAGTACCACAACCTTGGGACATGTATCTGACCTGCTGCTGTTTATGACCTCTGGGAGTCCAGGACCAGATTGGGCTCACTCCTGTATGTGCCTCTCAATGTCACAATTTTAGTGTCCACACACAAGTGCACAAATTGCAGCAGGTTATTCAGTGCTGCCTTGTATTTATTTTATTTATATTGTTTACCAGAATAAATGGTAATTTTTTGTTTACAGTTCAAACTTATCTATGTGGTTTTCCTTAAACAAAAAAATTAGCTTGTGAGTAGGCAGGCTAACTTTAAGAAAACTACAAAAGGTCTAATTATAAAGGGACAGATCAGATAAGACCAAACACTAATGTTACAATGGTGGTAACTTGACAACCAAAAAAAAAAACATGGAGATGACTAGAAATTAAATAATAGTTAAATAAGAATTAAAAATGAAGATCTGTATTATTAAAAAATATATATTTTCGGTTTAGATAAATTATTATTATTCCAAAATATTCATGAGATCATCATGAAAAATGTTAGTTAGAACTCTGTGTGAATATCAGCTGCAAAAGAAGAACATTATTTCTAATTTTTGTCCCATTCCAAAGATGATTTAAATGTGCAGCATTTAAACAATGCCATAATTTTTGCAGCGTGACAAATGTGCTATCTCCATTACGAACGCTACTCTTACCGAAGGTGCGCTCCAGTCTCATACTTTATTCTGAGCATGCGCGGGTTTCTAAGCATACACACAAACGTGTTTCTCGTCGAAAACCAGCCCGACGATGAACACGACGAGGAAATTTAGACTCCCGTCGAGGAAAAAGAGAACTTTTCCTCGTCGAGTTCCTCAACAGTTTTCTTGATGAAATGCATACACACGGCCGTTTTCCTCGGCAAAAAAGCTCTGCCACCAAGTTTCTTGATGGATTCTGTCAAGGAAAACGGTCGTATGTACGTGGCCTCACACATATCATCTCGCCAGTGATGGCACAATGACACTCTCCAATTCTCTCAGAGTTTTTTCCTATGAATCTGAAGGCTGGAGTCCCAAGAGAATGAGAGATTAAGCATAGTAAAAGTCAGACATAACTCTATAGATCCAACGATACAAATCCAATATTATTATTATTATTATACAGGATTTATATAGCGTCAACAGTTTGCGCAGCGCTTTACATCAGGGAAGACAGTACATTCACAATACAAATCAATACAGGAGGGATCAGAGGGCCCTGCTCGTAAGAGCTTACAATCTAGAAGGGAGGGTCAAGTGGAACAAAGAATAGTTAGCTGTGGGGGATGATCAGATGGACTTAAATGAAAAATGCAGTTGCTAGGTGTGAGTGGGATAGGCTTCTCTGAAGAGGAGGGTTTTCAGGGATCCTCTAAAAGCTAATAGAGAGGGAGGTAAACGGATAGATTGGGGTAAGGCGTTCCATAGGCTTGGAGAGGCTCTGGAAAAGTCCTGGAGACGAGCATGGGAGCAGGTGATGAGAGAGCTAGAGAGTAGGAGGTCTTAAAAAGAACGAAGAGAACGATTAGGTTGGTATTTAGAGACTAGATCATTGATGTAGCTGGGGGCAGAGTTGTGTATGGCTTTGTAGGTAACTGTTAGTAGTTTGAATTTAATTTGTTGGGTGAGCGGAAGCCAGTGGAGGGATTGGCAGAGAGAAGCAGCAGAGACAGAGCGGTTGGTAAGGTGGATGAGTCTGGCAGCAGCGTTCATGATGGACTGAAGGGGGGATAGAGTATGCAGCGGTAAGTCAGTGAGAAGGGAGTTGCAGTAATAGAGGCAAGAGATGACCAGGGAGTGAATTAATAGTTTTGTGGTGTCATTGGTACAGAAAGGGGCATATATTGGCGATGTTGCAAAGGTTGAGGCGGCAAGATTTGGACAGTGATTGAACGTGAGGTTTAAAGGACAGTTCAGAGTCCAGGACTACACCTAGGACCTTGGCATGTGGGGATGGGCTGATAGTTGTGCCATCAATTTTGACAGAGAGATCAGGGGAAGAGACATGTGAGGGAGGGAAAATGGCAAGTTCCGTTTTGGATAGATTGAGTTTGAAGAAGTGGGGCGACATCCAAAGTGATATATCTGATAGTAAATTAGTGATATGTGAGGAGAATGAAGGAGTGAGTTGAGGGGTAGAAAAATAGATTTGAGTGTTGTCAGCGTAGAGATGATATTGGAAGCTGTGGGACACTATCAGCTGACCCAGGGAGGAGGTGTAGATTGAAAATAGGAGAGTTCCAAGAACAGAACCTTGGGGGACCCCAACGGAGAATGGAAGAGGAGAGGAGGAAGTAGAGTTGCAAGTAATGCTAAAGGTACGGTTGGATAAGTAAGTAGAGAACCAGCAAAGAGTACAGTCACGGAGACCGAAGATGTGGAGTTTTTTGAGGAGGGGGTGGTCAACTGTATCAAAGGCAGCAGAGAGGTCCAAGAGTAGGAGCACAGAATAGTGTCCCTTAGTTTTGACCATTAGTATATCGCTTGTTAGTTTTAGGAGAGCAGTTTCTTTGGAATGTTGAGGACGAAATCCAGACTGAAGGGGATCAAGAAGGTTATTATGAGCAAGGTGGACACTCAGTCGGTTGTAGACTAGACATTTGAGGAGTTTGGATAAAAAAGGGAGCAAGGAGATGGGGCGTAGGTTGTCAAGATTGGATGGATCCAGTGAGGGCTGACAAGTGCATGTTTCAAAGAGTTATGCCGTGAACACACGATCATTTTTTGCGATGAAAAAAAAACATGTTTTCAATCATGAAAAAAAACGAAGTTTTTCAAACTTCATTTTCCAAAACGACGTTGCGTACACACCATCGTTTTTCTACAAAGCTCTAGCAAAGCGTGGTGACGTACACCACGTTCGACGGCACTCTTTTCCATTGAAGCTCCGTCTCATAACTTGCTTCTGAGCATGCGCGGGTTTAAAAACATCGTTTTGCCCACACACCATCACTTTTTATGACACAAAAAACGACGTTTTGAAAAACGACACAAAAAATTCAAGCATGTTGGAATTTTTTTTGCTCGTTTTTTTTAAGACAAAAAACAGCGTTTTGCCCACACACGATCAATTTAAATGACGTTTTAAAAAACGTCGTTTTTTTTCATCGCAAAAAATTATCGTGTGTACGCGGCATTAGGGAAGATTCCAGAAGAGAGGGAGAGATTGAAGATGTGGGTTAGAGAGTGTAGAATAGAGTCAGAGGGTGAACGTGGCATTTGTGAGGGAACAGGATCCAGGGCGCAGGTGGTAAGATGGACTTTAGCAAGTAATTTAGTGACCTCGTCTATGGTGGTGGGGTTGAAAGAGGGAAGTAATGACTGTGCCTGTGGGCATGAGGTGTGAAGTGTAGAGGGTATCTGAACAGTAGAGATCTCCTCGCGGATTGTATCAGTCTTCTGTTTGAAGTGATTGGCAATCTCCTGGGCGGTGAGTGAGTTAGTGGTTGGCGGCAATGGAGGACAAAGGAGAGAGTTGAAGGTAGAGAAGAGTTGACGGTGACGGGATGAAAATACATTTTTAATGAGGGTGATGAAATAGGTCTGCTTGGCAGTGAGGAGGTTGGAATTGTATTTTTGGAGGGCAGATTTATACTGGACGAAGTCTTCCTGGGACTTCTAGTATCATCTGTTTGCCAGGGTTGAATGGGGCGTGGCCTTATTTTTTGTGTAGTGAGGGGGGCCAATCTGTCCAGTGATGCTAGAAGTAAAGTGTTGTAGACAGAAGTGGCTAGGTGGGTGCAGGACAAGGGTGCGATTGTGTCATAGAGGTGGTCAGTCGCAGAGTATAGAAGAGAAGTGTTGATATGGTGAAGGTTTCTACGAGTAACTGTCAGGCATTTGGAGGGAGAGGAGGCGGAGGAGAGGGAGAGAGTAAAGTGAATAAGATAGTGATCAGAGAGGGGGTAAGGATAGTTGGAGAGATTGCATGGAGTGCATAGGTGGGAAAAGACAAGGTCAAGGGTGTTGCCTTCAGAGTGAGTAGGAGCATGTATCCATTGCTTCAGGTCAAAGGAGGAGGTTAGACTGAGAAGTTTGGAAGTTGCAGGAGTGTTAGCATTCGTAGGGATGTTGAAGTCACCAAGAATCATTTGGGGATTTCAGAAGAGAGAAAGTAGGGTAGCCAGGCAGAGAAGTCATCAAGAAAGGAGGATACTGGACCAGGGGGCCGGGCTATCGTTAGAGAAACTGGGGAGAAGAGACGAATGCAATGTGCCTCAAATAAGGAGAGTGACAGAGAGGGAGGTGGGTGAAGTACCTGAAAGGTGCTATGTGGGGCTAATAGGATTCTAACACCCCCTCCTTTGCGTCCACTGGGTCTGGGGGAGTGAGTCCAAAGAAGACTTAGAGCTGCAGAAGACGCAGTGTCGGATTCGTGAAGCCAGGTTTTGGTAATGGCAAGTAGATTAAATGAATTAGCGATAAAGAGATCGTGGAGGGAGGTGAGTTTGTTAAAGACTGGGTGAGCATTCCAAAGGCTGCAAAAGAAAGGGAGTCTGCTCTTGGGAAGAAAACAAATGGGAACTAGATTGTGTGCATTGCGGCTACTGCCAGAGGGTGTAGAGTAATGGGTGCGTTGAGCACAGTTAGATGAAGGAGGGCCAGGGTTTGGGGATACATGACTAGAGCATAGGAGAAGCAGAAGGGTGAGGGAGGTAATGTGGGAATGTGATTTATATGAAGGGACATTCCCCAGTGATTTGGAGTATTGAGCGTTTGACTTTAGAATTAGCATGAGTTGGTGAGTGCAGTAATAAGAAGAGAACAGAAGTAAGGGCGATATATATACAGTAGGGTGTGGGTGGAGAAGAGGGGTGAAGGGAAGACAGTTTAAGGATAGAAGACACAGCTGTCAGAAGGAGTGGTAGACCGTGCATTTTAAAAAGGCAACAAAAAGCAAAAAAAAAATAGAAGTATACTTATATTATAAAGAGCTTGGCATACTAACTTTCTCTGCTGAAGTGCAAGCGCTGAAGTGCAGAGTCAGAAGTGCGTCCACTTTTAGAAAAAGCCCCAATACAAAGGAGAGCGTTTACTATTTTTTCCCTAAGAACCAAGTTCTGTTCACATATTGCCCACTCTATGCATGACCTTCAAAAAGAAAACTTGAGAGCCACAACCTTAAAATAGCACCATAATGGATTTAATTAAATGCATTAACATGTTAAGTAACAAAAATGTTATGTGGTCTAATAGCTCAAACATTCCTCCATCCCGTTATCTCATCTCTATTTTATTTTTCTTGCAACCCTGCTGTACACGAGTCAAAGGCTAAAGACAGTTCTTTTTTTTGCATAATAATAAAGGAGAGTAATCCCAGAAATTCATACATTACACATACAAAATAGAAAAACTGCAAAATATGTAAATTACAAAAATTACAGACTATGTATAGCAGAGATGGAAAACTGTTTAAGCACTAGCAAAGAAGCTTCCATCAGAAAACCATACCGGTACATAGACTCTGTAGACTTCTTTTGTTCCGTAAGATTTGAAAATAGACAAGCAATTCAGCAACATTTAAGAAATAACTAGCTTTACAAAAAAAGGTTTCAGAAGCAAAATTGTTCGGATTCCGTCCCAGAAACAGATGGTTAGGTACATCAACAACTCAACAAAATGTGTTTTTCCAGAACGAGTCCTTAGGAACATTCATCTCTTTAAGTGCACTTTTTCTGAAAGCAAAATATGTTTATTAATTTGGATACTACATGGATTTTCACTTAAATTAGACACTGGCTTCCTTAAAATCATGTATCATTTTAACATGGTTAAGCAAGCAATTTAAAACAACTGTGATCACATTATTATACCACACTGTTTTATCAGCACAGCAGCACATCTTCACAATTTCTTCTTTGTTCTGAGGCAGTGGTTGTCAACTTGTGAGCTAAAGAAGGCCAAAAAAGCAGCCCCTGAACAAACCAAAGGGCCGCACATGATGTTTAATATATGTCAGGGGTGGCCAACCAGTGGCCCGGGTGCCACATGTGGCCCGCAGAGCCCTCTGTTGTGGCCTGCAACCTCCTGCTCTGGAATGGTGGGTTGGCAAGCCCAGATCACAGGGTTGTGTATGAAGCTGGTGGTAGAGGAAAAAAGCAGCTACGGAGTAGAGCCCCATAAGCCGATGCTTCCTCTACAGCGCTGGCTTTTGCCACAGGTGGAGTCTATGGCAAAGTTCAGCTAATCCACAGGATAGACACAGGTGCACTATGATGCACCCGCGTTGTGGATAAACTGCAGCACATCAGTGTGAAAGCAGTGTTAGGCCCTTTTCACACGATCAGCCCAACCAAATGGGACCCTCAATTCACCTCTATAGAGCGACAGATGTTTAGGCTCGCCTACCTCCAATCCGAAAAACAGAAGGGAATTTGTCTGCTTTCATCCGGGCATATAGGAGGGCCTATAGAGTAGCCGTGACCTGTCATCTGCCTGCTCCGCTCATTGTGGCCCTTGACTGGTTACCAAGTTGCTTAAGTGCCCCTCGCTCTTCAAAAGGTTGGGCACCCCTAATATATCTAATGCTTGAGAGGATTGTTAGAAACTGCAGACCAAATACAGAAAATGAGGGTTAGATGGTGTGGACATGCTTCCTTTTTGGCTGGGGACATGCTGCGTGAGACAAAATGAAACTGGAAACATGTCATGTGATGCTAGTAGAGATCAATGCTATTACCCTAATCAATGTTCCAACTACAGACTCAGATGTGAGGGCCGCAAGTTGGGCAGCAGTGTTCTAGGGGCTGGTTCATACCAGATGCAGTCCAGTGCATTTTGAATCTGCATAAAAAAATGTATGCACAGTGTTTTCCATGAATTCCAATAGTCCTAGTTCACAACAGTGCAGTGTACTCCAGTGCAGTCAACAAAAGTAGAACATGCTGCATTGAACATGCAGGCACCTGAGAAAGACTTTCTGTGTACTTCAGATCCCCTCCTCCTTTCTTCTGCAGCTCCCCCAGGATTGGCTGCTCCACACCTCAGCATGAATGGGCATGCTAAAGTCATGTGGTGACTTGTTTTAACTGGATGTTAGTGATCATAGCAGAAGTTCAGTGTAAGAAATACACAGGAGAAAATGCATGTTGGAGGTGTAGAGGTGGCTGGGGAGTCTACTGACATCACAACTCCACCCACCAAGCTCTGGTCAACAGACCCGCACACAGAATCTGCAGTTTTTCGGGTCTCATAACAGACAGAGGGAAGACATGTGACAGGTAAGGATACATGCAGGAGGCATGTATATCCTTATATATAACCACTATGGCAGTAGTTTAGAAAGCATGAGAGTGGGTTTACATCCATTTTAATTCTGCATTAAACATTTAATAGTGTAATTTCATGAGATCATTTATTAGGTCATTGTTTAGGGGCAGAATTAGGGGCGAGGCAGGGTAGGGGTTGGGTGGGGGTAACTGATGGTGAGTAAAGCCCCGTAAACACGACCGGTTTTCCTGCCAGGAAAACTGTCAAGAGAGAATTTGGCAGGGAAAACCGGATGTGTGTATGATTCCTCGCAGCTTTCCCTACAGGAAAACAGCCAGGAATCCTGGTGGGAAAATGGAGAACCTGCTCTCTATTTTTCCTTTCAGGATTCCCAGCGTTGTTTTTCCGCCAGATTTACTAATACTTTCCTATGGGAAACACTGTAAGGCAGTGCCGATGGAGCATACACAAGGCAGTTCTCATGGCAGTTTTCCTGCCTGACTTTTTACTGCCAAGAAAACCGAGCATGTGTACAGGGCTTTACTCTTAAGGCCTGGCTAGTAGCTCTGGACTTTAAATTGTGAACCCTGTATATATTGAAGAATTTTTTTGAGAGAGAGGGGTTTTCCCTTTGAAGAAAATGGGGAGTGGAAGTTGACACACTCAGAGTGGTCCTTACAAACATGCCAGAAAATGACAAAGTCAGCCTTTACTTTTAGAATATTTGTAACTTAATAAAAAATGCTTTGTAACCTGTTCCTTCTTGTTGCCATTTCCAGTGACAGCCTTGACACTGAGTATTCATTATATTCAATTCATTTGGAAATATTTATAGTCAGGTTAGTCTAGACAAGTGTCAAATGTGCATCTGTGATAAATTATAAATGATCGGATAAAACCTTGAAGAGAGAGTAAATTAAATTGCATGTTATGTTTCTTCCTGGAATTTTCGCTCTAGGCAGCTAGTAGACATCAAGAAATGATATGTTGTTTTCCAGTCACTAGACACAACGCCTGCCCACATGAACACAGAATTCTGCAGCGATGGCAGTAACTGGCATCTGAGTTCAGAAAATTCCTGCATTTTTCCTGTTATTGTTTGCAGACTTTTTCCATAAAATGCAATAGTCCTTGAGCTCTTCATAAAAGTCCATTCACATCTCTAGACGGACACCTACTGTTCAGGGATTTTCACTTGTGCAATGTTTTTTTAAATCACCAGCCTTCTTGTTTAATGCCTTCTCAGTCATTCTTGTTCTGCTATTGAGATTTTAGTCAGCAGTTATTGAGTGCCTTTGTGAAATCATTGGGTACAAATTGACAGTTTTCATAAAATACCTATATATCTTTCTCCTGGACTGATTAACCTGTAGCAAGAAGCAATCTTGTATTTCATTTAATGATTGCAGCACACAGTGAAGTTGAATGTAGTTTATACTGTAAATTAACCCATACTTATTCGATTTTTTGTTGGCAGTTCATAAATAACGAATTCATTAAGTGTGTCAAGAGAAGACGTGGTATGCTGTGAGAAAGCATAGTGGGAGGGAAACTAGGAAGCAAGCAAAGAAGGACTTACTTAATGGGTAAGTCCCAATTTAAAGTAAATCTACACTATTCCCCATACCCAAAAGTACCGTGTTTTTGTATATGGCTCCCGAGGTAGATCAAGCTTGCAGGAGGTGCTGAAAAAAGGTAGAAATGCATACCTCATGCCAAATCAGTTGTTAGTGCTGACATCTCAACATAGCAGATCTCAAAGTAGGGCCGATAGCTTTTATAGCTGATCTCATTGAACAATGACCCAATGCCTTCTGTAACAATACTTTCTGTTATAAGTAGGCAATGCTGTACCTCACCAATAGTATCTAAAAATAATAAAAACACAACCATACCCCTTTAAAGTCCATGTATCTGTAACATCCCTGCTACGCAACTACAGTATACAGTTGGTTTTTAAACTATAGAGGTCTCTCAGATACAACCACCACTTCTCACTCAGAGTAATCTGGGGTTAATTCATCACAACCTCTAGTGAATAACCAACTGAGAGACTGCAGTAGTTTATTCCCCTATAACCAACTACCTCAGGGAAAATAGGGTTGTATCTCTGATACACACAAGTAGTACTACAAATCTACAAGCACAGACTATAGTATGTGGTACTTGCGGTTAGGAGAGTAAAGCCTGGCATGCTGGTGGTCCCGGAGGGGGTGTAGAGCGAACTGTGGTGTCCACTGAGGTTCAGAGCGGGTACAGCAAGGTGGCGTGAAAGGGGTTCTCAGGACAGCAGGCGTCCTTTCGCAATAGGGAAAGCAAGAGATAAATCCGGGTCACAAGCGTGGTCAGGTGTTGGAGAAGTCACAGGTATCCGAAGTCCAAGTCAAGGGTTTCAGGCAAACAGCAGTCCAGAAAGCAAAGCCAAGGGTCAAAAGCCGGGGTCAGTCAAGGAGCTTAATATATAAGCAGTTTGCTTTAGCACAGACAGGGAGATCAAACCAAAATGAACTGACACTGCTCTCTAAGTGAGGTAGGGCTTTATAGGTTGGCTAACTGGTTAAGCTGTGTCAGCTGTAGCAAAAATCTCAGGTGTGGAAGGTAATGAAATCCAGCTAAGGTGAACATTCCATTCAGCACCACCATAGCTGGAAAGCAACATGAATTTCTAATTCAACAGTGGCTGAGAGGTAAGGGTTTGGGCTGGTAACAAAGAGGTCCCAGGTTCAATTCCACCCTAAGCCACCTGGAGCACGGCCACGCCTGGCCGTCTGCCTGACACGATGGGGATCGTGACAGTATCCTTCTGTTCTGCAAATACCATTGCAGGTGCACTGCATTCACAGTCATTATTTCTTCACTAGTTAATGTATTCTCAGTGTACAGTGCCTTGAAAAAGTATTCATACCCCTGAAAAGGGCCGCACATAATGTTTAATATATGTCAGGGGTGGCCAACCAGTGGCCCGGGTGCCACATGTGGCCTGCAGAGCCCTCTGTTGTGGCCTGCAACCTCCTGCTCTGGAATGGTGGGTTGGCAAGCCCAGATCACAGGGTTGTGTATGAAGCTGGTGGTAGAGGAAGAAAGCAGCTATGGAGTAGAACCCCATAAGCCGATGCTTCCTCTACAGCGCTGGCTTTTGCCACAGGTGGAGTCTATGGCAAAGTTCAGCTAATCCACAGGATAGACACAGGTGCACTATGATGCACCCGCGTTGTGGATAAACTGCAGCACATCAGTGTGAAAGCAGTGTTAGGCCCTTTTCACATGATCAGCACAACCAAATGGGACCCTCAATTCACCGCTATAGAGCGACAGATGTTTAGGCTCACCTACCTCCAATCCGAAAAACAGAAGGGAATTTGTCCGTTTTCATCCAGGCATATAGGAGGGCCTATAGAGTAGCCGTGACCTGTCATCTGCCTGCTCCGCTCATTGTGGCCCTTGACTGGTTACCAAGTTGCTTAAGTGCCCCTCGCTTTGTCATGATACAACCAAAAACATGAATGTATTTTATTGGGATTTTATTTTAACGTGGCACATAATTGTGAAGTAGAAGGCAAATGATAAATGGTTTTCAATTTTTTTTTACAAATAAATAAGTGTGGCGTGCATTTGTATTTCAGCCCCCCTGAGTCAATAATTTGTAGAACCATCTTTCACTTAAATTACAGCTGCAAGTCTTTTTGGGATGTCTCTACCAGCTTTGCACATCTAGAGAGTGACATTTTTGCCCATTCATTTTTGCAAAATAGTTTATGCTCTGTCAAATTGGATGGAGAGTGTCTGTGAACCAGCTATTTTCAAGTCTTGCCACAGATTCTCATTTGAATTCAGGTCTGGACTTGGCCATTCTAACACATGAATATGCTTTGATCAAAACCATTCCATTGTAGCTCTGGCTGTTTGTTTAGAGTTGTTGTCCTGCTGGAGGGTGAACCCTCCGCCCCAGTCTTAAGTCTTTTGCAGACTCTGTTGCCGCGTACACACGATCGCTTTCCCGTTGGAAAAAGTCAGATGTGAGATTTTGGATGGGAATTCCGAACGTGTGTATGCTCCATCTGACTTTTTCTGTTCGGAATTTCCATAAGCAAAAGTTTGATACCGCGAAACACATGATCTGTTTTTCCATTGGAAAAAGTCAGATGTGAGCTTTTGGATGAGAATTCTGACCGTGTGTATGCTCCATCTGACTTTTTCTGTCGGAATTTCTGCCATCAAAAGTTTGAGAGCAGATTCTCTATTTTCTCGACGGAAAAAAATACTAGCAGAAAATTTCGAAGTGGAAAAAACCATGCATGCTCAGAATCAAGCAGAAGAACCGAACTGCCTATTGAACTTCATTGATCTTGGCTTGTCGTACGTGCTGTACGTCACCGCATTCTTGACGGGCAGAATTTGGTGTGACTGTGTGTATACAAGACAAGCTTGAGCAGAATTCCGTCGAAAAAACCCATCCAAGGTTTTTCCAACAGGAAAACCGATGGTGTGTACGCAGCATAACAGGTTTACTTCTAAGATTGCCCTGTATTTGGTTCCATCCATATTCCCATCAATTCTGACCAGCTTCCCTGTCCCTGCTGAAGAAAAACATCCTCTACAACAAGATGCTGCCAACATCATGTTTCACGGTGGGGATGGTGTGTTCAGGGTGATGTGCAGTGCTAGTTTTACTCCACACATAGGGCCAGATTCTCAAAGAAGTTACGTTGGCGCATCTCGAGATACGCCGCGTAACTTCTAGGATGCGCCGGCGTATTTTTTTTCTGTATTCAGAAAGCAAGATACGCAAGATACGCCGGAATTTTGCTAAGATTCGACCGGCGTAAGTTTCTTACGCCGTCGTATCTTAGTTGCATATTTATGCTGGCCGCTAGGTGGCGCTTCCGTCGATTTACGCATCGACTATGCAAATGAGCTAGATACGCCGATTCACGAATGCACTTGCGCCCGGTCGCATTTTTTTACGTTCGTTTGCGTAAGAGTATGTCCGGCGTAAAGTTACCCCTGCTATATGAGGCATATGCAATGTTAAGTATGGACAGTCGGGACAGCGTCTAATTTTCCGTCGTTTACGTTGTTTGCGTAAAATGTTTGCGAATAGGGCTTTGCGTAAGTTACGTTCACGTCGAAACCAATGAGTATTTGCGGGCGTAATTTGGAGCATACGCACTGGGATACGTCCACAGATGGCGCATGCGCCGTTCATTAGAAACGTCATTTACGTGGGGTCATGGTTGATTACCATACAATACGCCTACTCTAAGCCTACTTTGAATTAGGCGGGCTTACGCCGGCCAATTTACGCTACACCACCGTAACTTAGGACGCAAGTGCTTTGTGAATACGGCACTTGCCTCTCTAATTTGCGGCGGCGTAGCGTAAAGAGGATACGCTATGCCCGCACAAAGATATGCCTCTGTACGTGAATCTACCCCATAGCATTTTGCTGTTAGGCCAAAAAGGTCAGTTGTGGTCTCATCTGACCAGAGCACCTTCTTCCACATGTTTGCTGGGTCTCCCACATGGCTTCTCGCAAACTGCAAACGGGACTTCTCATTGCTTTATTTCAACAATGGCTTTCTTCTTGCCACTCTTCCATAAAGGCCTGATTTGTGGAGTGCACAACTAATAGTTGGCCTATGGACAGATTCTCCCACCTGAGCTGTGCAGCTCTGTAGATCCTCCAGAGTTACCATAGGCCTCCTGGTTGCTTCTCTAATTAATGTGCTTCTTGCCTGGCCTGTTTCGGTGGACGGCCATGTCTTGGTAGGTTTGCAGTAGTGCCATACTCTTTCCATTTTCAGATGAATGGATTGAACAGTGCTCCGTGAGATGTTCAAAGCTTGGGATATTTTTTTATAACCTAACCCTGCTTTAAACTTCTCCACAACTTTATCCCTGACCTGTCTGGTGTGTTCTTTGGCCTTCATGATCCTGTTTGTTCACTAAGGTTCTCTAATGCCCTGTACACACGATTGGTTCATCCGATGAAAACGGTCTGATGGATTTTTTCATCAGATATCCGATAAAGCTGACTTTCATCAGTCTTGCTCACACACCATCAGTTAAAAAAACGATTGTGTCAGATCGCGGTGACGTAAAACACAATGACATGCTAAGAAAAATGAATTTTAATGCTTCCGAGCATGCATCGGCTTGATTCTGAGCATGCGTTGATTTTTAACCAATAGATTTTCCCACAGACGATCGTTGTTTTCTATTGGTTTTTTAACCATCAGATAATTTTAAAACAGGTTCTATGTTTTTTCACTGAGAAAAAAACCGATGGTGCCCACACACGATCGGGTTCGTCTGATGAAAACAGTCCACCAGACCGTTTTCATCAGATGAATCGATCGTGTGTACGCGGCATAACAAACCTCTGAGGGCTTCACAGAACAGCTGTAGTTATTCTGAGATTAAATTACACACAGGTAGACTCTATTTACTAATTAGGTGACTTCTAAAGGCATTTAGTTCCACTAGATTTTAGTTAAGAGTATCAGTTTCAGATATTTATTTGTAAAAAAAAAATTGAAAACCATTTATCATTTTCCTTTCACTTCACAATTATGTGCCTCTTTGTATTGGTGTATCACATAAAATCCCAATAAAATACATTTACTTTTTTGGTTGTAACATGCAAAATGTGTAAAATTTCAAGGCGTATGGATACTTTTTAAAGGCACTGTATCTGTTTTGCACATTCACATACTGTACATTAGACATGTGCAGACTGGAATATTTCGTTTCGTTTTCGTTTGGAAAATAAATGTATTTAGTTACTCCTGAAAATCGTTTTGATTTATTTCGTTTTTCGTTGGGGAATAGCTTTCGTCCGAAAATCCAATAATACTTGGTTTCTGCCGAATGGTCAAAAGAATATTCGACGGAACGTCGAATCTTTACGTCGAATCGTACATTTCCGTTCGAATATTCCGCCTACAAGAATTCTAATGTTGTATGACTAGTAATAATGTCGAATCTATTCTCTATAATGTCGAATCTATTTTCTCATAAATCGAAATCTATTCTCTGTAATGTCAAATCTATTATTTCTATAGTGTCGAATCTTTTCTCTATAATGTTGAATCTTTTCTCTATGATGTCAAATCTTTTCCCTATAATGTCGAATCTCTCTATATCGAATTTTTACCACAACAAAAACAAAAATAAAGCATTTTTTATGTCGGATCTTTCGGTTTTCGTTTCTTGCACTTTCATTATCGTTTGTTAAAACGATAACGAAAAAAACAGATTTTCGGACGAAAATGCATTCTAACGAAAACTAATGCACATGTCTACTGTACATAAGTGACATTCGTTTTTCTTTTTTGGGACTAAGCAAAGGCGGGTCACACACGAGGTCCAGGAACCAGTCGGTGACCACATGCAAAAAAAGCAAGCTTTTTACAGTCAGCTTTTCTATGTTCAACAAAAATAATTACTGACTTCTGCCTGCCCTTGGCCCCAGCATTCATTTTACTTCTCTTATGAGATCATCCCTGCAACCTGACATCATGGCTTGCGTTACCTAATTTAAAGGACAAGCTTTTTTGGCTGTACTTCTCTTATGTATCACAAGAGTGCAGTTTGTTCTGCACTCCTGTGATCGGCTAAAGCCTGCTGTTGGCTGATGTCACTGAGCCAGTCCAGACTCTGAAAAGATCCCCACCATTATGGTCGGGATCCACAGAGAAGCCTGGATCGGCAGCCGGCTCAGCCTCTCAGCGAGCTGCTGAGAGCCTAAGCCAGCCATTCCCACCTCCTCCACAGCCGAGCGTTCCAGTGAGCACTGGAGGGGCAGAGCAGAGAGCCAGTAAATGACTGTTACAGCTCTCTGCTCAGAGCGGAGGGGAGAAGTGAGCGATCAGTAGTGTTTGATCGTTCAGTTCTCACTGCAAAGCCAATGGAGGACAGATGCAGAATTGGGTCCATGCTGCCTCTACCTAAGTGAGTATAAATGTTGTTGTTTTTTCAGAATATCACCCCCCACTGTATTAGGGTATAAGAAAGGTACCAGAAGCTTACTTAGATTCTAAGCCATTACAGCATTAAGACAAAATATAGAAGATTTATTTGAGGTAAAAGATTTGAGTTTTTTCTTTTTATTGCTATATTATGTGAACGGGTATAAGTAAACTGTAAGCAATGTATATTAACACTATATAGTGTTAACCGATGCAGAGATGTTTCACATATAAAGAAGACAAATATTTTTTTCCATATTATATACCTATGAATCCTCAAGAATACTGCCTTATAAAAATACATCTCTTTGATCCTCAGAAGCAATTTTATGAAACAGAATAATAGTGTTTTCTAACGTGTTAAGTAATGATCCAAACAAGTACAACCATTTAGGTCTTTTCCATTTTTGTGGAATGGTAAATACATTTCCACTAGGAATACATTTAGAAAATGTTTTTTAAATAGTGCAGTTAAAAAGTAAAGCTCCAAAAAAAAATTAAGAAAAACGAAATTTATCCAACATTCATGTAAATTCTCTGATTTGATGTTATGCCAGCAAGGCTCAGTATAAAAAGTGATAGAGTATACACAAAAACTGAAAACTGGTGACAGAGATGAAGGGCAGCAGCTTTCCATATCTTTTTTTCACCTGAATGCTTTGGCAAAGTTGCTACATGTTCTTTTGCCTTCTATATCCATCCCTTATTCCTTGTAGATCAGTGTTCCTCAATTTCAGTCCTCAAGGTGCACCAACAGGTCATGTTTTCAGGTTTTCCATTATTTTGCACAGGCGATTTGATCAGTTTCACTACCTAAAGCCCCCCCCATACACACTATTAGTGTAGGACTACCCTCGAAAGAGCTGCTGGTTTAGATTTTGGGATTTGCATGTTACCTCTAAGTTCGTTGTCCAGGGGAGAAAGTCTGTAGAAATTGGAATGTCCACACAAGATGTAAAACCTTCAACTGTGGGCTTAATTTTCACTGCGTAAAACTTGCGAAGGAAGTAGAGAGTGTAAAGAGAAGGGGAAGGTAAGCGGTACAGAATGCACAACAGTATTCAAAGCTCCAATATTCGCCACTCAATCCTGAGTGGGTATTGCTCACCCGGATATACCCCTCTCACATGGCCTAGCAGCCGGAATTATGCACGGACAGTATAGAGACAGTCTCTGCCACAGACCATCTGAGAACACAGAATGGATAGTCAGGAATCCTCTGCCACGGGATTTAAAGTCCCGAACTTCCTGCCTTACAGCCAAAGGGCCTTTAAGCCAATCCGGTGGATTGTAAGGTGTTGTAGGCTACGGTGCATCCTTCAATAAGTTACCAGGCCTCTCCCAAAGTACCAGCCTTCTGCTCGGTCCTTTCTGGGACAGGTCATACCCTGGCTTCCTTCATTGAGTGGTTCCTTCCTGCAGGACAGACAGCACCGGATCACCTCCAAAGCATAGGCCCCAGTCAGGATAGCTGGGCCTACTCGATAGGAACACAGCCTCAGACCAACGTGGTCCGAGACTAAAATCACACACACCCACCTCGCGCCAGGAGGGGCAGGAGGCGAAGGACCCCAAAAAACGGCGTCTGCCCCTTAAGTATCCCCTCCCAGAATGCACAGCGGGGTCACCACTCCCACTGTGCCGCTGCCGAGGAGAGACACCCAACATACCATGATACACCTGCGTTCCAACAAGGGCCTGAAGTGGCAACACCACCCACAGGCAACAAGAGAAAATACTACCAGGCAGTACCACAGCCAGAACAGAGGCAAATTTGTATATAATTCAACAGGTCTGAGCCCAACTATTGGCCCAGACATCCCCTAAATTTGAAATAGTGCCCCATCTTTGGGAGCAGGGGGCTACATTAGATTTTCTGAAGATTTTTGTCTTCAGATTTACCAAAACCATATAGTGCAAGGGCCTCCCTGATTGCATACAAATTGAAACTCTTAAGGTTTCACCTCATGTTAAATATTTTTGGTAAATCCGAAGACAAAAATCTGTAGAAAATCTAATAGTGTGTATGGGGTCTTAGTAATTACCACAGCCATTTTATCTGAGAGAAAACCTGAAAACATGACCTGTTGGTGCGCCTTGAGGACTGGAATTGAGAAACACTGTAGTCGATGGTAAGTTCATTCATCTTCTGTATCCTAACTTATACCCGAATAGATGGTAAGCTATTCCACCTACTGTACTCTAATGTATATGCTTATAGATTGTAAGCTCTTCTGCCTCATGTATCTTACTACTACTCATAGTTCTGAAGCATGCCCACCCTTTCCTGCCTTCCACACATTTCTATTGGACGTTGAGGCAACCCACACTAGTGATGGGCCAATGATAATGTATTGGATTTGGTTTATCGGCAAGTTCCAATACTTCCCAGAAATGTTGGAGCTTTAGGCAGTCGGAAAAGCCATCCATTTCAACAAGCCAGAGGATACTGGAAGTTGCAGAAGGTACAGTGGATGTTAAAATGTTATGTTTCTGTGATGTAAAAATATGAGACACAAATAAATCATTTCAGAACTTTTTCCATCTTTAACTCAATTTAAAAACAAACAGAAATCTTTTAGGTGGAGGGAAGTAAAAAATAATAATAATAATATAGTTGCATAAGTGTGCACACCCTTAAACTAATACTTTGTTAAAGCACCCAAAGCGTCTTTTGGGGTATGAGTCTATCAGCATGGCACATATTGACTTGGCAATATTTGCCCACTCTTCAGTGGTGTTTTTGCTCCAAACCTAATTATGACCAAAAAGTTCAACCTCGGTTTCATCAGACCATAGCACATTTTCCATGCTTTTGGGAGACTTCAGATGTGTTTTTGCAAAATGTAACTGGGCCTGGATGGTTTTCTTCGTAAGAAAAGGCTTCTTGCCACTCTACCCCATAGCCCAGACATATGAAGAATATGGGAGATTGTTATCACATGTACCACACATCCAATACTTGCCAGATAATCATGCAGCTCCTTTAATGTTGCTGTTAGGCCCCTTGGCAACACATATCAGCTTGCGTTAAAGAGGCAGTAAACCCTGCTTGGTCATTTTTACCTACAGGTAAGCGTATAACAATTTTTACCTCTAGGTAAAATTATTATCTACTAAATGTTCAACATTTACCCTAAATTCAGCCATTTATGTCTCTAAAGGTCCGGCATACCTTGCATGCAAGGGAGTGACGTCATCACGGCTCTGGCCAATCACATAGCCGGAGGGCACGGACCTAGAATAAAGACTGGGCGCACATGTCTGCCCTCTCAGCGGTGACTGCCCAGTGCTGGAGGGCTTCGTTCCAAGGTGAGTATTTAATAATGTGCCGGTATGCGATGCATACTAGCACATTATGCAACATGTTGATGTTTTTTTAAACATCTGCGGTTTACAGCCGCTTTAAACATATTTCAAATATGAGAAAGCAAGTGGCCAAAAGTATACAGCAAAGTCAAAATTCTGAGAATTAACTTTGAGTTTAAGACAGTGATTACTTCCGCTTGAGGCTGCCTGTGTGGAGTGTATAGAAGGAACTGATTCCAATGGGTTGTATCCCAATTGTAAATGGTAGGCGGTAGACTCCGTTGGGGTCTAGGGCTGCTACCTTTCTGATAACATGGAGGCATTACTGCGGTGAACACTTGGGTGATTGTAGAAGAGCGCCTGATGTCCAAAAAAGTCTCACTTGGTGAAATTTATAGTTGTTTAAAGTAAACAAGTAGAGCCAACACGTTTCGGGGGAATCGCCTCACCCTTCTTCAGGGCTTATTTCTTGGAGAATGGTTAGACTCGGAGAAGCTTATATTCAATCAGCAGCCCTGCAGTATGCCAGCCTTGTGGAGCAGAGATGGCAAGGTACAACAAGTTGGCTCTACATGTTTACTTTTACTTTTATCTTCAATAATCCACTGCAACTTATATCAAGTGAGACTTTTTTTTTTCGGCACACCTTTCAAATCATAACCAGTGGAATGCCTTTTACATTAGTAGTCATTGGGAGGATTATTTCTCATATTATTGGTCAGTGGGAAGAATGTCCCCCTTATAGATATCTGAAATGCACATTGGTGAGTCCTATCTTAGGAAATCAGTTCAAGGAAGCATTAGAAAGCTCTGGGGAAACCCTGGATGAGAAAGGATGTCTCAACATTAAGGCATGTAGTTTGCTAAAGCACTGTGTCTAAGCATTATTTTGAAGCTAAACTCCAGATATGATCTTTATTGCATACTTTCATCACTTTCATCAGCTTGAATCAATGTATGCATATCTCATACATTATGGGCCTTTGGGAAAGCTGGAAATCAATGCAATGATAACCAGGATCTTATTGGTCCCACCAATGATTTGAGATCATATCTCAAATTCAGCTTCAGTGAAACCTAAAGATTTAAAATGTTGAAAAATACTTGTGAAATTATATTAATATGTGAAAGCTTATATATGATTTTAGGTATTAGGTTTACGTGTACCGTACTTTAACACAAGCCCAATGTGTGTATTCAGTTTGGTGTTTAAAATAGCACTGGCAAAGCAAAGGGGCAGGCCAACTACAGGTTCCAGTCTTTCAGTAGTCCTAAATCTCTGAAGGCATAAAGCAGCTGCAATAGTGTCTCTATTTATGCTGAACATAAAGGAAACTAACAAACTGAAAAGTGGCTATAGCTACCAGACCCTTAAAGCGGGGGTTCCGCAGAATTTTTTTTTTTTTAATTTTTTTTAGATGCTTCTTGCGCTCTTACCTTAGTGAATCTAGTACTCACGTGTCCTAATCTTATAGCCGTCACTCCCAGGAGACATTTCACACAGCCTTGAGGCGTCGGGGAAAAGTAGCACGCCCACTCCCGCGGGCAACAAGACCCGGAAGTGAGGCTGAATCGATCTGATTAAAGGTAACCTTAGAGACCTGGGAAAAAACAGTGGTTTAGGCACATATTATGGCTGCTGTAATGATAAATACAAAGTTAAATTTGAGGGTGAACCTCCGCTTTAAGCAGCACAGCTATTCACTGGAGTGCTGCCTTATAAGAGGTATACAGTAGTCTACCCCCATTCATCTAATCAAGAGCCCTTATGCCCAGGGATGGAATCATTTTTTTCAAAATGTAGGAAGCAATAAAAACAATGACAGACAATGAATGACAATGTTTCACCTCACTATCTCTACTACCTATGTATATTGAAGCATCTAGAAAACCCATTCATATCCTTCAACATATAATGATACCAAGAAGTGGCAGAAAGGGACACTTGCAATCTATGCCCTTTGCTTTTCTAATACTCACCACACATACAGCAATTTACAGGAAATGTCAATCAGTTGTGATTCTCAAAAGCAACCAAAAAGATCATCAAGTAATCAAAAACCTGCTCTTCTACTAAAATAATTTGTTCCACCAAACTTTTTATTTCCCAGCTGCTGGATAGTATTATCCCCCAGATAATTAACATTCATTACTATAACCAAACAGATAAGGAAAATCAACAATCTTGATAAAACTGTCAGTGATAGGCTGCATTGGATGTTTTATATAATCAGATGTTGCATCAAAGTGGTTTAAGTTCACCCCAGGGCTCGCGTCCGCACTAACGGTGCCCTGTCTGGCTCCTTCTCTTTAGGGAGGGGGACCAGGCAGGGTTGCCCACTATCTCCGGTGTTGTTCGCCCTGGCGCTCGAGCCCTTGGCTGCCCACTTGCGGGGAGATCCCGGGGTCAGAGGCATCCGGGTGGGCCCCTTGGAGGAGAAGGTGTCCCTATACGCGGACGATTCCCTGCTGTACCTGGCGGACGCCTCCTCCTCCCTCCGGCATGCCCTTGCTCATTTTGACAACTTTAGTCAATTCTCGGGGATCCGTATCAATTGGGACAAATCGATAATATTCCCGCTCCACCCATCGGTCCCCCGGGAGGACTCGCTTACGCCCCTTCGTTGGGTTGAGGAATTTACTTACCTGGGGGTTCGTGTGGGCTTGGAGCCGGGAAGTTATCTTACCAAGAATGTGCTCCCAGTGTTGGAGCACCTAACTAAAAAGTGTGCGACGTGGCGAACTCTCCCTCTTACACCGGTTGGGCGTGGGAACCTTATCAAGATGGTATACTTACCCAAACTGCTGTATTTCTTCAGGCAGACTCCAGTCCCTATCCCCCGGTCTTTTTTCCGCCAACTGGACGGTGTAGTTATGGCCTTTGTTTGGGCTGGACGTCCCCCCCGGGTGGCGCGGTGTACCCTCTACCTTCCGCTGTCGAGCGGGGGACTGGCGCTCCCGAACTTCCTGATTTATTACTGGGCGGCGGTGTTGGTCACGGTGCGCTGGTGGTTCTCTCAACCCAAACGAAACCCGGCTGTCGTATTGGAAGCGGCGGTGCTAGGCTCCTACGCGTCGCTCTCCAATCTTGTCTTTAGGGGCCCTAGGGCAAGCCCGTCGGTCACTGGCCCTATGAAGACCGTCCTACAGGTCTGGCGCTCCTCCAGGGTCAAGAGTGTCAAACCCGGGTCGGTGTCCCCCCACACTCCCTTATGGGCCAACCCTCTCCTTCCCCACCTGTACGGCTTACCTGATCCTGCACTATGGGCAAACAAGGGCGTTCTCATTCTCCGGCATGTGATGCCGAATGGCAAGATTATGACATTCAAAGAACTGCAACGGGTCTATCGCCTTCCCTCTTCCTTCCAATTTAGATACTGGCAGCTCAAACACGCCCTGACCTCACAGTTCCCGGGACCGATAATCCTCGAGTCTGACTCCGTCGAGCGCCTCCTGACCTCGGGCACGATGGGGAGCCCTCTTTCCTCCCTTTACCTCCGACTTACGGTGGCTAGCGACGTGGATACGGCGGGGGTCCTGGGTAAGTGGAGTGCGGACATCCCTGACCTGGACGAGGAGGTGTGGGAGGACTGTGTCTCCTCCTTTATCCCCTCTATGATAGCTTCCTGAGACCGTTTCGTCCAACTCACATTTTTACATAGAGCATACTACACGCCACAGAGATTGGCCAGGATATTTCCCTCTAGAAGCCCACTCTGTACCCGCTGTTTAATTGACACGGGAACATTCTTCCACATGGTATGGACCTGCCCTAAACTACACACTTACTGGAGGGAGGTGGCCGACACTCTGTCCGAGCTCTGTGGAGTGACCTTGACTATGGATCCCCGCATATTCCTGCTTAGCTATCTGGGCGAGATCGAAAGTGATAGATATGTTAAGCTTTGTATTACTTTTGCTTTGTTTTATGCAAGGAGGGAAATTCTACTTCGGTGGAAGGGCCCGGAGCTTCCTACGGGATCCTCATGGCGGGCGGCAATAGAGAGGGTTCTCCCGCTTTACAAGATTACTTACGAAAGTAGGAACTGTCCAACAAAGTTTGATAAGATCTGGTCCAATTGGGTCGATGCCTCGGGATAGGTGCCCTCCCTTTCCCTTCCTTGGCATTGGGGTTCCCCCCCCCCCCCCCTCTTTTTTTTTTTTTTTTTTTGGGGGGGGGGCGGGTTTACTTGGTCCGAGGAGCGATAACTGGAACAACCTGGTAATCTGATTGCTCCGGCTTGTTCCTATTGTCTTATCGGTTTTGAATTTACTCACCTCTTGGTGTTATTTTGTGACCTTTATAGTCATATCTCTGTCAAGTTCCCTGATTGAATTGTAAGTGCAATCTGTACCTGAACGTATGTACTTTGTTTTTACTGTCATTCTCTCTTGATACTTGTTTCTATCTCAATAAAATGAAAAACTTTTACTGTCAAAAAGTGGTTTAAGTTGCCTGAAAATTACATACTACAGCTGTACTGTTAAAACCCAGTTTTGTCAATTCCAGTAAAAAGTGGATCCCATCCTTTATACTAGGTGTTGTTATTTGAAAGTCCAGTTTTCGTTTTGGATAAAGTACAGTGCCTTGCGAAAGTATTTGGCTTTAAACATAAAGATATAAAACTGTAATTTTTTGTGAAGAATCAACAAGTGGGACACAATCATGAAGTGGAACAAAATTTATTGGATATTTCAAACTTTATTAACAGATAAAAAACTGAAAAATTGGGGCGAGCAAAATTATTCAGCCCCTTTTCTTTCAGTGCAGCAAACTCTCTCCAGAAGTTTAGTGAGGATCTCTGAATGATCCAAGGTTGACCTAAATGACTATTGATGATAAATAGAATCCACTTCTGTGTAATCAAGTCTCCGAATAAATGCACCTGCACTGTGATAGTCTCAGAGGTGCGTTTAAAGCGCATAGAGCATCATGATGAACAAGGAACACACCAGCCAGGTCCGAGATACTGTTGTGGAGAAGTTTAAAGCCGGATTTGGATACAAAAAGATTTCCCAAGCTTTAAACATCCCAAGGAGCACTGTGCAAGTGATAATATTGAAATGGAAGGAGTATCAGACCACTGTAAATTTATGAAGACCTGGCCGTCCCTCTAAACTTTCAGCTCATACAAGGAAAAGACTGATCAGAGATGCAGCCAAGAGGCCCATGATCACTCTGGATGAACTGCAGAGATCTACAGATGAGGTGGGAGACTCTGTCCATAGGACAACAATCAGTCGTATACTGCACAAATCTGGCCTTTATGGAAGAGTGGCAAGAAGAAAGCTAGTTCTTAAAGATATCCATAAAAAGTGTCGTTTAAAGTTTGCCACAAGCCACCTGGGAGACACACCAAACATGTGGAAGAAGGCGCTCTGGTCAGATGAAACCAAAATCGAACTTTTTGGCAACAATGCAAAATGTTATGTTTGGCGTAAAAGCAACACAGCTCATTACCCTGAACACACCATCCCCACTGTCAAACATGGTGGTGGCAGCATCATGGTTTGGGCCTGCTTTTCTTCAGCAGGGACAGGGAAGATGGTTAAAATTGATGGGAAGATGGATGGAGCCAAATACAGGACCATTCTGGAAGAAAACCTGATGGAGTCTGCAAAAGACCTGAGACTGGGACGGAGATTTGTCTTCCAACAAGACAATGATCCAAAACATAAAGCAAAATCTACAATGGAATGGTTCACAAATAAACATATCCAGGTGTTAGAATGGCCAAGTCAAAGTCCAGACCTGAATCCAATCGAGAATCTGTGGAAAGAACTGAAAACTGCTGTTCACAAACGCTCTCCATCCAACCTCACTGAGCTCCAGCTGTTCTGCAAGGAGGAATGGGCAAAAATTTCAGTCTCTCGATGTGCAAAACTGATAGGGCGCGTACACACGATCAAATCTATCTGCTGGAAACGGTCTGACAGACCGTTTCAGCAGACAGATTTGATCGTGTGTACGGGCGGACAGACAGATTTTGCCAGCAGACAGATTTTAAAGCATACATATCTGCTCGCACATGCGTCGAATGGATTTGACACATGCGCGGAAGTGTTTTACTTCCTGGTGCTGTGACGTGGCGGCGTCAACGTCATCGCCACGACACGGCGCTGTCTGTGTGTACGCGGCCATAGAGAAATACCGCAAGCGACTTACAGCTGTAATCGCAGCAAAAGGTGGCGCTACAAAGTATTAACTTAAGGGGGCTGAATAATTTTGCACGCCCAATTTTTCAGTTTTTTATCTGTTAAAAAAGTCTGAAATTTCCAATAAAATTCGTTCCACTTCATGATTGTGTCCCACTTGTTGTTGATTCTTCACAAAAAATTACAGTCTTATATCTTTAGGTTTGAAGCCTGAAATGTGGCAAAAGGTCTGTGGCAAAAGGTTTGCAAGGCACTGTAGGAAGGGATTGAACCATCTGTGTGCATTTTCTTTTTTGGTTGGACAGTTGCCATGAGAACATTTATCCCCATTGATTTCCTGTCACTTCCTGTTCTGGTGATAAAAAGAGGTTAGAGTTTCCATCACTTTCTGTTTCAGTAACAAGGGTCCCCCGGACAAACAGAAAAGGGTAAAACTATCCAGCAGGCACAAAGACAATAATACAAACAACACATGTAGACAAACAAGCACTCTAATGCTCCTATCACTGATATCAGCCAACATGAGGTAATAAACTGGTGCAGCTCGTTCGTATTAGGCTACATGTACACTAATCTACCCTGACCACAGCTGTGGGAAAATGCAAACCACGTTTTGCTGCAATTTTGTAAATTGTGCTTTCCTGCGGCAGCTCCTAAAACTCTGCTAAAAGCCTATGGCCCGGATTCACAAAGCACTTGCGGCGGCGTAAGTACAATTATCCGCCGTCGTATTTGTGCGCCGGACCCACAAACCAAGATACACCTAAAAACAGACTTCATCCCACCGATGTAACTTGCCTACGCCGGCGCATATTTACGCTGAACGCATGTGGCTTTCCCATTGATTTTCTATTCAAATATGCATATGAGGGAGTTTGTAATATTTGTTCTGGGTGAGTGATTTAGAAAGTACAAAGACATTGACGGAAATTTTATTTTCAGAAAGCTATGGCCAGTTTCTGCACTTTCCCAGCACAGATTCTCCTTAAATTTAACATTAACCAATAAGATATTTAAACATTGGATAAATTCACCACACAAAATACATGGGCTATGGGACACACTGTGAGTGTTGTTTCCATGTATAATTGCCCTGCCATCCTTAATGTCAATTCAAATTGTGGTTTGAAGATGAAGAAGAGTTTAAAAAGAGGTCTTTATGAAATATTCATTGTGATTAATTCACAGAGAGTTAGATTTTCAAGGCAACCATGCAGTATGGATTTTTCTAGGCCATAAAGCTTAGAAGGAAAGCTGTCTGACACAATTTCTATGTTTCTACAAGGGAAACCAGAGGGACAGTTATGGAAATGGTGCATAGGTAATTGCACAAAAACACCCTTTAGCTTTATTTCAGTAAGAATCTGTGATTTCCTTTCTAAATTAGAACACAAAAGTGTGTTATTGACATATGTTTATAGGTTATGATAGATTTCTGCTATACTTTTGTAACACTTTTTTGTAAATCTGCTAACAACATTTAGGAAAAAAGAAAATTACAGCTATATATGCTTAAAGATAACGGGCCATATTCAGGTATCGCGGCATACCTTTGTGCGGGCGTAGCGTATCTTCTTTACGCTACGCCGCCGCAACTTAGAGAGGCAAGTGCTGTATTCACAAAGCACTTGCTCCATAAGTTCCGGCGGCATAGCGTAAAGTGGGCGGCGTAAGCCCGCCTAATTCAAAGTAAGAAGGAGGTGGGCGGCATCTATTTAAATCAAGCGTGACCCCATGCTAATGAATGGCCGGTCGAACTGGGCATGCGCGTGCATGCTCAGAATGGCGTCGCATAAACTCTCTAAGATATGTCGGCGTAAATGCCTATGACGTGAACGTAACTTATGCACAGTACATACGACTTACGTAAACGAAGTAAAAACTATGGCTGTTTCGACGTCCATACCTTTGCATGGGATGCGCCACCTTTTTGGTGGTTTATCTTTACGCCGGAAAATGCCTTACGTAAACGGCGTAGATTACTGCGTCGGGCGTACGTACATTCGTGGATATGCGTATCTTGCTCATTTGCATATTTAACATGGGAACGCCGAATGCATCCAGCGTAACTATGCGCCCATGATACGCCGGTGTAGGCAAGTTACGTCGGACGGCTGAAGCCATGTTTTTCAGCGTATCTCGCTTTGTGAATCGGCGCAAAGATGCGACGGCGCACATTTGAAATTACGGTGGCGTATCTGGCCCAACATTTCCCCATATATTTATTATGAGTTGATAGTTATTAAACTAATTCCCCCTTTTCCCATATACAGTAATACCTTGGATTGCGAGTAACGCGGTTAACAACCGTTTCACAATACAAGCTATTATTTTTTTAAATCCTGACTCTTTTTGAGAGCATTGTCTCGCAAAACGAACAGGGTTCAAGCCTCTGCAGTGTGCAGTATCACATTTGGCCAGAGGTGCGGGGGCGCCGGAGACACCTATCATAGATGGATGCTCAAATGTCGTTTCTCCAGCTCCTTCAAAGGTTAGGAATGTGAATACACCTATCATAGGTGGATGCTCAGATGTCGTTTCTCCAGCTCCTCCACAGGTTATGGGGGGTGTATGGCGATACGGGGGCGCTGATAAAGAAAGTGCTAAAGTGCAATAATCTGTAATAAATAACAATATTTGTGTAACTTTTAAAGCACTATAAACAATATATAATGACAGTAATGCAGTATTTAACTGCTCTGAAAGTGCATGTGCTTAAGTGCTATTAAACCATTAAGGTGACAAAAGTGCAAAATAGATCCAAATGCAGTATGATCAATCAGCAATAAACAATTGAAAGTCCATGCATAGAATAATGTTTCTTGATGTTTAACACCGTCACCATTGCAACAATGAAGAGCTAGCGACACCCAGTGGAAAGTAGAGGTAAATGCCTACTTACCAAACCACCATGACCTCTTGTTTCAAGAAAAGGTCAGGTGGGGCTTTAGCACTTAAGCACATGCACTTTCAGCACCGTTAAATACTGCATTACTGTCATTATATATTGTTTATATTGCTTTCAAAGTTACACAAATATTGTTGTTTATTACAGATTATTGCACTTTAGCACTTTGTTTATCAACGCCCTCGTATCACCATACACCCCCCACAATACTAAGGTTGTTATTTATAACACTTTAGGGGAGCAGCTTTACATTTATTTTACACATTTGATCATAGAGTTCTTCTTTTTTCACCCTCCACAGGTTATGAATGTGAATACACCTATCATAGGTGGATGCTCAGATGCTGTTTCTGCAGCTCCTCCACTTCTCTCGATAGGATGGCAGGTTAAAGGTCACACAAAGAGATAGATAAATCTCCATAGAGTAATTCTGTTTTATTGTTGAAAAGATTTAAAACATACAAATTTTCCACTCACAAGTTTCCTGTGCAAATAGGAATGTAATGCCGGTGAGGCGTCATATTCGGCTCCCCATCACACAATGCTCCGGAAGCGCCGTAGCGGCCAACTGCAATTGTGATGCGTTCCAATGGATTTACGAGAGTACACACCAGCAAAGCCGTCATTCAGGGCGACGTGGACTTAGGGGAAAGTGGCCAGTCGGCCTCACGTCCTCGCTTCGCTGGGATGTTAAGGAAAGAGCCTGGATGCCGAACGAGGTTTCGCTGGTGTGCACTGTTGTAAATCCATTGGAACGCATCGCAGATGCGTTTGGAACGCATCGCGAATGCGCAGTTGGCGCCACAGCACTTCTGCAGCATTCTGCGATGGGGAGTGGAGTATGACGGTGCACCGCTATAGAACCAGCAGAGTAGCGTGCGTGCAAAACACTCAGAGGTGGCTCTCTAATTAGGCAAGTTAGGCCCCGAGCACACGAGACGCTGGTAAACTCGAGTTCAGAGGCATTTGGACAGTTTTTTCAACTGCCCCTGAACACATTCAATGTTATCCTATGTGTCCATGCACACAATCTCATTTATTGCCGTTTTTAGGCAGTTGCGTTTATCCTCGTTTTTCCAGAAGCAAACAAATGGGTTCAGACACAAAACGCCACTAAACGTGGCAAAACTTGGGGCCAGGTGACATGCCAGGTGATGTGAACAGGTGACGTGGCAGGTGACGTGGCCAGGTGACATGGCCAGGTGACATGGCAAGTGGACAATCCGCAACTTGTGGCAGGTGACGTGGCCAGTTGACGTGGCAGGTGACGTGGCCAGTGGACAATCCACAACTTGTGGCAGGTGAGGTGGCCAGGTGATGTGGCAGGTGACGTGACCAGGTGACATGGCTAGTGGAAAATCCACAACTTGTGACAGGTGATGTAGCCAGGTGACATGGCAGCTGACGTGGCCAGGTGACGTGGCCAGGTGACGTGGCCAGTGGACAATCCACAACTTGTGCCAGGTGAGGTGGCCAGGTGATTTGGCAAGTGGATAGTCCACAACTTGTGGCAGGTGACGTGGCCAGGTGACGTGGCAAGTGGACAATCCACAACTTGTGCCAGGTGACGTGGCCAGTTGACATGGCAGGTGACATGGCCAGGTGACATGGCAAGTGGACAATCCACAACTTGTGGCAGGTCACGTGGTCAGGTGACGTGGCAAGTGGACAATCCAGAACTTGTGGCAGGTGAAGTGGCCAGTTGACGTGACAGGTGACGTGGCCAGTGGACAATCCACAACTTGTGGCAGGTGACGTGGCCAGGTTATGTGGCAGGTGACGTGGCCAGGTGATGTGGCCAGTGGACAATCCACAACTTGTGGCAGGTGGCATGGCCAGGTGACGTGGCAGATGACGTGACAAGTGGACAATTCACAACTTGTGGCAGGTGACATGGCAAGTGGACAATCCGCAGCTTGTGGCAGGTGATGTGGCAAGTGACACACTAAATACAAGTATACTGCTTCTCTTTCAGCTGCTACTCACTTTGGTCTCACAAAATGGCTGAAATGGTTAAATAATATTGTTTTTTGAGCTTAGGGAGGGTCTTATGATGTTTCTTAACTAAACGCTTATAAACGCAAACGTGGTAAAATGCGGTAAAACGCTGTATTTTAAACGCAGTTTTTTGCCTTTGAAAAACGTGTGTTTAGATGTGTTTAGATGTGTTTGCATTTGCGTCTCGTGTGCGTGGGGCCTTAGGCGGTCACCTTAGGCCTCACACACACAGGGGCCTCGCGGTCGCCTAGTTTACCTTATAACAGAGTCCCCTCTTCTAGCAGCAGGAGCCTGATCCATCCAGTCCCTCCTGCCTTTCTTTCTCTTCATCTTTCTTTCTTTATTTCTCTTTCTTTCTTTCTTTCCTTTCTTTCATTCCCTTCATCCATCTTTCTTTCTTTCTTTCTTCCCTTTCATCTTTCTTTCTTTCTCTTTCTTTCCCTTCATCCATCTTTCTTTCTTTCTTTCTTTCTTTCTCTCTCTTTCCCTTCATCCATCTTTCTTTCTTTCTTACTTTCTTTTTACCTTCTTCTTGAGAAAGAGCCTGCCTGGGCCCTGGAGGGTGAGGTAAATAGGGACATTTATCAATTATAGCAAGTAATGCCAAACAGAAGCAGAGAGACAGGTCATGTGACAGATTTATTGCTTGTTTGGCTGTGCGACTGTGGATCACAGCAGCGCCAATTGTATGCCATAGACTCTCACATACAGTCATGGCTGAAATTGTTGGCACACCAGAAATTTTTCCAGAAAATCAAGTATTTCTCACAGAAAAGTATTGCAGTAACACGTGTTTCGCTATACACAAAAGGAGGTAAAAAAGCAAATTGCATATAATGTCACACAAAACTCCAAAAGTAGACTGGTCAAAATTCTTGGCACCCTTAACTTAACCACTTGACCACTGGGCACTTAAACCCCCTTCCTAACCAGACCAATTTTCAGCTTTCGGTGCTCTCACAATTTGAATGACAATTACTCAGTCATACAACATTCTACCCATTTGAAATTTTTGTCCTTTTTTTCACACAAATAGAGCTTTCTTTTGGTGGTATTTGATCACCTCTGGGTTTTTTATTTTTTGCGCTATAAAAGAAAAACGACTGAAAATTCTGTAAAAAAAAAAAAAAAAACTTGTTTCTGTCATATTAGTGGGTTATTTCTCACACACAGCATATGCATACCACATATTACACCCCAAAACACATTCTGCTATTCCTCCTGAGTATGGCGATACCCCATGTGTGGGACTTTTACACAGCGTCGCCACATACAGAGGCCCAACATGCAGGGAACGCCATCAGGCGTTCTGGAACACCCAGACCAATTCTGACATTTCTCTCCTACATGGAAAAATCATCATTTATTTGCTAGAAAATTACATAGAATCCCAAAACATTATATATGCTTTTTTAGCAAAGACCCTAGAGAATACAATGGCGGCCGTTACAACTTTTTATCTCGCACGGTATTTTCGCAGAAATTTATTGAACGCGTGTTTTTAAAAAAAAACTGTTTTGTGCTTAAAACAAAACAAAACAGTAAAGTTAGCCCAATTTTTTTTCAAAATGTGAAAGATGAAGTTACGCAGAGTAAATAGATACCCAACATGTCACGCTTCAAAATTGCGCACACTCGTGGAATGGCGCCAAACTTCGCTACTTAAAAATCCCCATAGGCGGTATTGCAGAGTATTGGGGTATTGCAAAGTATCATGCAGGGTATTGGGGTATTGCCGAGTATTGGGGTATTGCCGAGTATTGGGGTATTGTTGAGTACTGGGGCATTGCTGAGTATTGGGGTATTGTTGGGTACTGGGGTATTGTTGGGTACTGGGGTATTGTGGGGTACTGAATGAATGAATGAATGACTTGTATAGCGCAACGCATGCGAACTGAATCGCCTCTGGGCGCTTTTTCCAGCCAGTGTCTGCTTGGCTGGTGCGGTCATTTTTACCCCGTAGGATCTTGACACGCTTGGGACACACAGTCATACACACATATATACATATATACTGGGCCAATTTGGACGAGATCCAATTTACCTACCAGCATGTCTTTGGAGTGTTGGGTACTGGGGTATTGTTGGGTACTGGGGTATTGTTGGGTACTGGGGCATTGCTGAGTACTGGGGTATTGCCGAGTACTGGGGTATTGCCGAGTACTGGGGTATTGCCGAGTACTGGGGTATTGTTGGGTACTGGGGTATTGTTGGGTACTGGGGTATTGTGGGGTACTGGAGTATTGTGGGGTACTGGGGAATTGTGGGGTATTGTTGGGTACTGGGGTATTGTTGGGTATTGTTGGGTACTGGGGTATTGTGGGGTATTGTTGGGTACTGGGGTATTGTTGGGTACTGGGGTATTGTTGGGTACTGGGGTATTGTGGGGTATTGTTGGGTACTGGGGTATTGTGGGGTATTGTTGGGTACTGGGGTATTGTTGGGTACTGGGGTATTGTTGGGTACTGGGGCATTGTTGGGTACTGGGGTATTGTGGGGTACTGGGGTATTGTGGGGTATTGTTGGGTACTGGGGTATTGTTGGGTACTGGGGTATTGTTGGGTATTGTTGGGTACTGGGGTATTGTGGGGTACTGGGGGATTGCTGGGTACTGGGGGATTGCTGGGTACTGGGGATTGCAGGGTACTAGGGGATTGCAGAGCTGGGATGGATTGAGGGATGGCTGGATCTGTGACTGCATTTGTCACAGATCCAGCCACAGCTCAGCTGCTGACACCCCGCTCCCCCCCCCCTCTCCTCGCACACTGTACAGAGAGGAGAGCGAGGAGAGGGAGGAACCGGCGTCATCAAATGACGCCGGTTTGTTTACAAGTGATCGCGCCGTCATTCGACGGCGCGATCACGTGGTAAACGGCCGCTATCAGCGGCAATTTACCGTGATCCGTGATGCGCCGGGTCTTCCAGACCCGGCGAGCACGGACACTTTCGCGAGCACGTCCCAGGGGACGCGCAATCGCGGAAGTGCACGACGACGTCCCAGGGACATCGTGTCAAAGTAACTCCACCGCGCCGTAGCAGTAAAATGCTTATGGCGCGGTGGGGAAGTGGTTAATATTTGGTTGCACACACTTTAGAAAAAATAACTGAAATCAGTCGCTTCCTATAACCATCAATAAGCTTCTTATACCTCTCACCCCGAATTTTGGATCACTCTTCCTTTGCAAACTGCTCCAGGTCTCTCTCATTTCCCAACAGCAATTTTCCCAACAGCAATTTTAAGATATCTCCACAGGTGTTCAATGGGATTTAGATCTGGACTCATCACTGGCCACTTTAGAACCCTCCAGCGCTTTGTTGCCATCCATTTCTGGATGCTGACTGTTTGGGGTTATTGTCTTGCTGGAAGACCCAAGATCTCGGACACAAACCCAGCTTTCTGACACTGGGCTCTACAGTGCGACCCAAAATCCTTTGGTAATCCTCAGATTTCACGATGCCTTGCACACATTCAAGGCACCCAGTGCCAGAGTAAGCAAAACAACCCCAAAACATCATTGAACCTCCACCATATTTCACTGTAGGTACTGTGTTCTTTTCTTTGTAGGCCTCATTCCGTTTTCGGTAAACAGTAGAATGATGTGCTTTACCAAAAAGCTCTATCTTGGTCTCATCTGTCCACAAGACATTTTCCCAGAATGATTTTGGCTTACTCAAGTACATTTTGGCAAACTGTAGTCTTGCTTTTTTATGTCTCTGTGTCAGCAGGGGGTCCTCCTGGGTCTCCTTCCATAGCATTTCATTTTATTTAATGTCGACGGATAGTTGACACTGACACTGATGCTCCCTAAACCTGCAGGACAGCTTGAATTTCTTTGGAACTTGTTTGGAGCCATTCGGACTATTCTGCGTTGCAACCTTTCATCAATTCTTCTCTTCCGTCCACGCCCAGAGAGATTAGCTACAGTGCCATGGGTTGCAAACGTCTTGATAATGCTGCACACTGTGGACAAAGGCAAATCTAGACATCTGGAGATGGACTTGTAACCTTAAGATTTTTGATATTTTTCCACAATTTTGGTTTTCAAGTCCTCAGACAGTTCTCTTCTCCTCTTTCTGTTGTCAATGCTTAGTGTGGCACACAGACACACAATGCAAAGACTAAGTGAAATTCTCTCCTTTTTATCTGCTTTCAGGTGTGATTTTTATATTGCCCACACCTGTTACTTGCCCCAGGTGAGTTTAAAGGAGCATCACATGCTTGAAACAATCGTATTTATCTACAATTTTGAAAGGGTGCCAAGAATTTAGACCAGCCCATTTTTGGAGTTTTGTGCGACATTATGTCCAATTTGCTTTGTTTCCTCCCTTTTTTGTTGTGTTCCAATACACACAAAGGGAATAAACATGTGTATAGCAAAACGTGTGCTACTGCAATACTTTTCTGTGAGAAATACTTGATTTTCTGGAAACATTTCTGGGGTGCCAACAATTTCGACCATGACTGTAGCTACTTTACAGACTATGGGTACATCACAATTTTCCCAGGATATGAACATTTATACTTTATTTTTTTAATACCAGTCCTTTGTCTCCATGTGGTTGCATATGGTACTGTCTGCTCAAGATAAACTTTTTGTTTTTATTTTGGTTTCAACGTCTGGTTTTGTTTTTCTTTGTGGGCTATAGGTGTCCTCGGCTTGTTGGTTAGGCCCGGGATTCTAGCTTTTACCTTGTGGAGCTTTTGCAGCTCCTTCACCCATTGTGGTTTTAAGGTGGAGTGCTGGCTCTTCGGGGGTATAGGCAGGTAATTGTTTGCCATTTTATGTATTATACTGAGTTTTGTGTAGGCAGATAGGTAGGGAGTAGGGGGCTCTGGGTGGGTCACACCAGCTCCCACTGTAGCATTTTTTTAACTTTTAGGTAGGGTTTATATAGGGAGGGATTTGGCTGGCTAGTGTTGCTTTGTGTAGTGGGATTTTTGTGTGTAGGGGGATCTCAGGGGAATATTTCGGTTATGATGCTGATCATTTTTGAATTTTTATGTTAATAAACTTTTGTAGAGGTAACTCAATAGGGTGTGTTTATCTTTTTTTCTTTTATTTGTTCTGATATTCGGTATTTGATTACACCTCCTTCATATTGAGACAGGGGAGTACCTCTCTCTTTCTTTTCTGTTTGATGGTCCAGAGTTTCCAGGACCACCTTTTTTTTGCTACATGTCTTTATACTTCCAGGAAATCAACCAAAAGAACCATGTACTTCACCTACACTGGAACTGGTTAGTTATTTTACAGTCTCTATTCTTCTATTCTGTTCTGGGTTGCTGGCCACTACTGTAAAATTCCAATCATCTAGTGCAAAAGCTAATCTTGGCATTGTAGAGAAAGACACCGCTATACTGGGTAGGGATGTTTTTGCTATAATTAGTGGATGGCCCTATCACAACATCTCCAGTTGCCCATATGCTGCCGGTGTTCAAAGTTTTATCAGTCAGCAGCACCTCATTGGACTGTGCAAAGAACTTTGTGCATAAAATTCAAGTATCCGATGTGAAACCAGTGTGTCAGAAATTGAGAATTGTAACCTTTTCTGTAAGAAAAGCTGTTTCCACATAACTTAAGAATTTACTAGAAAAAGATGTGATTGAAAAAAGAATCAATGCGTCTAAATGGGTATCTCCTATTGTCGTGAGAATGAAGAAAACAGCAGGTATAATTAGACTGTGTGCTGACCTTCATGAACTAAATAAATCTGCTGTTATTGCTAGTCACCCCTTGTCACATATTGAGGAAGTATTTTCAGAACTAAATGCTTTCCTACCCTGATCTTCAATGTGCATATCATCAGGTTTTGCTGGATAAAGAAAGTAGGGAACTTACTGCATTTATTACCTATGAAGGCCTGTTCCATTTTATGGGCTGGATTCAGATAGAATCGCCTATCTTTAGGCGGGCATAGCGTATCTCAGATACACTACGCCAGAAAGAACCTGCGCTCTAAGTTACGGCGGTGTATCGTATCTGGTCCGGTGTAAGCCCACGTAATTCAAAATAGGAAGGAGGTGGGGGTGTAGTATTCAAATGAGCCATGACCAGTAAATGACGCATCTAACGAAAGGCGCATGCGCCGTCCGTGGATGTATCCAGTATCACGTCGGAAATTCTCATTAATAATGATGTGAACATATCTTACGCCCAGCCCCATTCCCGAACGATTTACGCAAATGACTTAAACGATGGAAAATTTGACGCTGTCCCGACGTCCATACTTAACATTGCCTGCGCCTCATACTGCAAGGGTGACGTTACGCCGGAAAAAGCCTTACGCAAACTACGGAAATAGATATGCCGTGCGCAACTACGTTCGTGAATCGGTGTGTAAACCTAATTTGCATATTCGACACGTAAATCGACGGAAGCGCCACCTATCGGCCAGCGTAAATATGCAACTAAGATACAACAGCGTAAGAGACTTAAGCCGCTCGTATCTTAGCTAAATTCCGGCGTATCTTGTTTTCTGAATACAGATGTTTTCAATCCTCTGTAATGTATTTGGTGTACAGTGCCATCTCTATGACATAACCATGTCTCTATGTTAATGACAAGTACCTTAACTAAATCTTTCTAAATGCTGCTTTAGAAAAACTCAGCTGTCATTTTTGGGTCACATTATATCACAAGAGAGACTATTGCCTGATCCTAAACATGTGGCAGCTGTGATACAACCACCTGCGGCTGCTCCATCTGACTTTCAAACCTTTTGTGCTGTTTAGGTTTTTCTTCATAGTATTTAAATATTTTACCAATTATGCCTTTGTTGTGGAGCCATTGAGAGCATTGCTTTGTGAAAATGTAAGCACAGTCAGAGAAACAATTAAATAGCTCACCATAAGCAGTCTAACACTAGAATTGTTTGATCTTTTTCTACCTACATTTGTTACTATAGATACAGTTGTAAGAAAAAGTATGTGAACCCCTTTGGAATGATATGGATTTCTGCACAAATTGGTCATAAAATGTGATCTGATCTTTATCTAAGTCACAACAATAGACAATCACAGTCTTCTTAAACTAATAACACATAAATAATTAAATGTTACCGTGTTTTTATTGAACACACCATGTAAACATTCACAGTGCAGGTGGAAAAAGTATGTGAACCCCTAGACTAATGACATCTCCAAAAGCTAATTGGAGTGAGGTGTCAGCCAACTGGAGTCCAATCAATGAGATGAGATTGGAGGTGTTGGTTACAGCTGTCCTGCCCTATAAGGCTTCATTTCCACTGGCGTTTTTACAGCCACTTTTCTGAGCGTTTTTTACAGCTTAAAAACGCCTGTCCATGTTTATTTTAGAAAAAAAAAAGGAGATTTAAAAACGCAGCGGCGGCGTTTTTGAGCAGTTGTGTGCGTTTTTGCGCGGTTTTTAATGTCTGGCGTTTTTACAGCTCTATTGCTGGAGCTTCAGAACGCACTGGTCCCGCGTTTTTTTTTGCAGCTTAGCTATCTACAGCTCAAAAACGTCATGGCGGGCATGAGGCCATAGACTAACATGGACAGGCATTTTTAAGCTGCAAAAAACGTTTAGAAAAGTGGCTATAAATGGAGAAAGTTCAGCACTGCTTCTACTCTCCCTAGGAGTGGCCATCCTGAGCACAGCACAGACTGCTCAATGAGGTGAGAAGAATCCTAGAGTGTCAGCTAAAGACTTACAAAAGTCTCTGCCATATGCTAACATCCCTGTTAGCGAATCTATGATATGTAAAACACTAAACAAGAATGGATTTCATGGGAGGATACCACTGCTGTCCAAAAAAAATATTGCTGCACGTTTACAGTTTGCACAAGAGCACCTGGATATTCCACAGCAGTACTAGCAAAATATTCTGTGGACAGATGAAACCAAAGTTGAGTTGTTTGGAAGAAACACACAACACTATGTGTGGAGAAAAAGAGGCACAGCACACCAACATCAAAACCTCATCCCAACTGTGAAGTATGGTGGTGGGGGCATCGTGGTTTGCAGCTGCTTTGCTGCGTCAGGGCCTGGATGGATTGCTATCATCGAAGGAAAAATGTCTCAAGACATTTTGCAGGAGAACATAAGGCCATCTGTCCACCAGCTGAAGCTCAACAGAAGATGGGTGTTGCAACATGACAACAACCCAAAGCATAGAAGTAAATAAACAGAATGGCTTAAACAGAAGAAAATACGCCTTCTGGAGTGGCCCAGTCAGAGTCCTGACCTCAAAACCGATTGAGATGCTGTGGCATGACCTCAAGAAAGCGATTCACACCAGACATCCCAAGAAAATTGCTGAACTGAAACAGTTCTGTAAGAGGAATGGTTAAGAATTGCTCCTGACCATTGTGCACGTCTGATCTGCAACTACAAGAAACGTTTGGTTGAAGTTATTGCCGCCAAAGGAGGTTCAACCAGTTATTAAATCCAGGGGTTCACATTCTTTTTCTACCAGCACTGTGAATGTTTACATGGTGTGTTCAATAAAAACATTGTAACATTTAATTCTTTGTGTTATTAGTTTAACCCCCCTGCCGGTATCCCCGAGCGCGACTCGGGTGGATTTTTTATGTAAATATCGATATCCCCGAGTCGCGCTCGGGGTGAATATGCAGAGCCTGCAGCGCGCGCTGGCTTACCTTGTATCCAGGCAGGGTACTGTACTTACCTTGTCCCTGGATCCAGCGATGCATCCCCGCTGTGTGAGCGAGTGGCGTCCTCCATTGGACTCACACAGTGCCCGCGCGCCGCCGATCTCCGTTTCCTGCGACGTAACGGCGCACGGGGGCGGAGACCGGCGGCAAATTAAAAAAAGTAAACAAATACATTACATACAGAATACTGTAATCTTATAGATTACAGTACTGTATGTAAAAAGTACACACCCCCCTTGTCCCTAGTGGTCTGCCCAGTGCCCTGCATGTTCTTTTACATAATAAAAACATTTTTTTTTGTGCCTGCAAACTGTAGATTGTCCATAGCAACCAAAAGTGTCCCTTTATGTCAAAAGTGATTTTAGAGCAGCTAGAAAACAGCGATAATAAATGATAATCACTTGCAGAATTGAGCAATAGCGATTTGCGGGGAAATTCGTCATAAAAAAATAAAAGTAATGACAGCGACAATTCTGCAACTGAGCAAATTTCAGTGATTTTGATTTGATTACATTAGTGAATAATTTTTATTATAATTACATTATTATTTGTTATAATTATTTATAGTTATTTATTATATTATAATTTTATGATTTTGTGTTTCAAACTTTATCATACCCGGGATGTCTACTAGACTCTGGTTTGGACAAATTTAAGTGAGTTATTCCTAAAAATTGCAGGCCTACAGTATAAAACGCAGAATTTCCATGCAAAATAATTGTACCGCTTTTGATACGTAATTCCAGACAGAATCATACCGCCAGGGAGGTTAAGAAGACTGTGATTGTCTATTGTTGGGACTTAGATAAAGATCAGATCACATTTTATGACCAATTTGTGCAGAAATCCATATCATTCCAAAGGGGTTCACACACTTTTTCTTGCAACTGTATGTATAAAAGAGAGCTGATCAATAAAAACAAAATCCGTAGGATGAGATGAACAACATGGAATAACCTAAAGGTCAACTGTCAAAGGTAAGACAGAAGAAATTGTAACTCGTTTCAACATAAAAGGTCAACGTCTTCTTCAAGGATAGTAGGTTATATGGTTACAGATTTATGCAAGATCAATCTACAATTATGGAATATACATAATTACAAACATAAAATGATGTTTATACAATGGTCATATGTTGAACAAGCATATGCAAAACTGATCATACTGACGCAACGGCTGTTATGGCATTTACTTAAGGAATGCGCCGGCAATGCAGCGAGATTCCGAATTTACTATTATGCCGAATGCGCCCAGGAGGGGGGCGCACGGTGCAACACTATGGACCTGGCACACCACATCTAGAAATTTTAATAAAAAGTGTTTGGGGGTGAGTTTATTATGGGGGGATGTGGGATCATGTGGGGAAGTGTAGTGACATGTGTTGTGTAACTTATACAGCCTGAATAGAAAGTGAAAGTGACTTTTGCAAAAAAACAGCCGCTACGCCTGCTAGTACATTTAAACCTGCGGGAGGTTTATTTGTGTACTACGCATGCGTGAGCGTCATTTTCGGACATTCAAGTGTGCCTCTTCACTACGCCAGCAAAATATTGGTAAATATTAAGCGGCGTAGCTGCCTCTGCGTGGCTTGAAGAGGCGCACCTGAATGGCAGAATCTTTTTTTAGGTTACGCTGATTATGAAGGGGAACTCCGCACCTAATTAAAAAAAAACGGCGTGGGCTCCCCTTCAGGAGCATACCAGGCCCTTAGGTTTGGTATGGATTGTAAGGGGGAACACCTACGCCAAAAAAACGGCATGGGGGTTTCCCCAAGATCCATACCAAACCCTTATCCGAGCATGCGGCCTGGCCGGTCAGGAATGGGGACGAGCAAGCGCCCTCCCTCCTGAGCCGTACCAGGCCTCATGCCCTCAACATGGGGGGTGGGTGCTTTGGGGCAGGGGGAGCACTGCACCCCCCCACCCCAAAGCACCCTTGTCCCCATGTTGATGGGGACAAGGGCCTCTTCCAGACAACCCTGGCCGTTGGTTGTCAGGGTCTGCGGGCGGGGGGCTTATCGGAATCTGGGGGGTAGGGAGAGGGGGCAGGGCCAAGCCACAACTTTGTGTCTGAATGCATATACAGAGCAGCGGCTCAGGTGCCCCATAGCAAACTGCTTGCTGTGGGGGCACTTGGCAGGAGTTGAGGGCATGTAACCTAGTATTATTTAGGATGGGGAAGCACTCACTTATTCCTGCCCTTCCCCTGCAAGCTGCATGCTCAGATAAGGGTCTGGTATGGATATTGGGTGAGAACCCACACCGTTTTTTTAATTTTGGCATTTTTTCTTTATTTTTTTTCAATAGCCAGGTGCCGTAAATTGCAACCGTGAGTCATTTTAAATAAGATTTGACTAGTTTTTCTGTCAAAAATTAAATTTTTGCTGCAGCATGTCCTATATGTGCTACAGATGCGCCACTTTACAGGCAGACTAAGGGGACGTCACAGGCACTATTTTTAAAGGAACATTTTTCTTTTTATTGTTAAACTTTAAGCATCATTAGAGTCACTGCTCCTGAAAAAATGATTTGTTTTAAAAAAGTTTTTTGCATTGATACATGTCCCCCAGAGCAGTACCCAGACCCAGACCCTTCTATGGTCAATTACTTGCATATAAGCCTTCAAAATTGGCACCTTTAATTTTTCCTGTTTGGCTCCAATAGACATCAATGGGGTTCGCCCTTCCGGTTAGAACTTTTCCCCTGTTCTGGAGTTCTACTGCAAACGGAACAAGGGGGTGTTTGGCCCATCTCTAGTGCTGACCAATGCCTACTTAACACCATGATACTCCAGGCTGTGTTCTGCAATGTTCAGATGTCTGGACTGCTACATCAGCTGCACAAGCAGCATAATATAATAACATAGGAGAAAAGTGCAGCAGGGTCTGGGGTTGTGGAGAGAGAGTGTAGTGAGTTCATTCACCTAATAATGTTTTGTGAAATGGTGAACTAGCACTTTAATCTGTACACATTTTTTGCTGTTCCTGTTATGATTTTGTTATATTGAAGGGCCTGGCATTCATCCACAACTGCAAGCATTATACACTGTAACTTGTTTTAACCATGACACATTCTCTTTAACAGGAAAAACTATACCAATTGCTAGTGTCGGGCATAGGTGTGGGAAATGGCAATGCAAACAAATTAGACTATGTGATCGGGAATTCAGACGACAGACCAGCAAGAAAACAGAAATAACAGGTCATAAAACACAGAAGATAAATACACATAAAGAAATAGAGGAATCATTTTGCTTCAAAGTTGGAAAATCTTCACTCAAAAAAAGCTAAGATTCACTTCAATTATCCAATCATCTGAAAAAAAGGAAATTCCTGTCTATTTATTTCTTTTTAATGTGATCGCATAATAGAAGTTAATTGTTACTCTTTTTGAGTTAAGTCCTTTAGTAAATCACTTAGTGCTCATTATCATAGGGCACTATGCAATTATATTTGCTGTCTGGTGAAACCAGGGTCACTCATGCGGCATGCTTCCACTCTATTTCTGCTCTATTTAAAGTAATATTAAACTCTCAGTTTTTAAGCACTTTGAGCAGCTGATTTAATCATTTACTGAATATGCAGCTTTTTTTTATCTGTTAATCCCTGCCTATGTTCCAGTTAAAGCTGGTGCTGTGACTGCTGCTCCAAGTTTCTGTTTCAGGGTGGTTCATTTATTTTGCAGAATCCTATGGAGCCACCCTTGCATGAAAGAAAGTTAGCGCTCCAGGTGGATTGTGTTAGGATGATCAGTGTAGTCTCAGGAGATCAAGGGTGCTGGCAATGCACAAGGAACAAATGGAAAAAAAAAAATATGGACAGCCACACTCCAAAAAACCTTGATGGTTGTCTATATTTAAAAAAGGAAAAATGAACTACAAGTCACAGCAAACTACACAAGAGTAAAAAAGCTGATGTGTTTCGCACTATAAATTAGTGCTTAATCATAGCTACCGTTGCATGCAGGGACTGGAGTTGTGTCTTCCTACATTGTGTGCTTCAATAGAAACACACAGCTCCACAGCTTAATATAGCAGGGACCTCCCCACCTCCACCTTCCATCTCATACCCCCTCCCAGCTAACAGACTGACTGGAGACTGCACTGTCCACTGTTAACTTGTTCACGTGAAGAAAAAGAACTTCAGGGAAGCAGCATTCAGAGAGCATGAGCCAGAAGCATTAAAAGCTGTAAACTGCAAGTGTTAAGGTAAGGATTTTTAATAAATAGTTTACTGTAGCATGTTTATTTTATTTCATTCAATGTGCTGAACTTATAAAAAGTGAGGGATAAATACTACTGTAGCACTACCCCCAGAGGAGCTGCTGGTTTGTTTTGGGTGACATGTTACCTCTGTGACTCCACCGTTTAGGGTAGTTGATGAGAGCCGTAATAATGGAGTTACCCAACAAGGTAAAACAGTTGAACTTGGTGAAGAATAGAGGAATAGCAGAGATGGAGAACACAGATTCAGGTGTAGGCAAAAAAGAAACAGTTCTGCTTCCAACGACAAACATTCACTTCGCCACTCCAGCCGGAATGGTTGAAGCGCACCTGGACAGGCCTCTCTCACAAGCCTGGCAGCCAGAATGACACTCGAACTTGGGGTTAAGTCTCTGCCACAGACCCTCCCAATGGTTGCAGAAAATAGTAGTACGAAGTCCTCCTGACTGGACTTAACACCTGGATCTCCTTCAGGTAGTTTAAATTAGGTTACCGACTGACAGGTGACCAACATCCAGCCTCTCAGTGTCCGGTTCCTCTGGTCCCCGATGGATGAACAGGCCCCTATTGGAACACCAGCCTCTCAGGCAGTCTATCCACCGAACAGCTTTTTCCAAACAGGACAGACAGCCCAGGACCTCTTTAGGTGGGGACCCAGTCAATTACTGAGTCCCAAGCGGCAGATCAAATGCCGGAGCCAACATGGTCCCGAAGTCAGGATCTCCGCGTAGCACGTGCGCCCTGGCATGGAAGGCCATATCCAGGGGTGCCGTGGAGTGGCTACCCTGAAGGTGGGCGCCACACGAGGAGAAAACAAAGGAAGATGGCGTCTGCCCTATAAATACTCCTCCCCAGCATGCACAGCAAGGAAGCCTCCCCCTGATAGGCTGCTGGGAAAAAGTATTCATCCCTTGACTCCACTGCTGCCATCTGCCGACCTGGGGTGGAACTGCACTCCAGGAACAACAGCATGAGCCCTCAGCGCAGCCAAGTTTGGACAGAAGCTCCAAATTTGAAATAATTAACAATGGTCAGAGTCACTTAACTCTCTGACCCCCTCTAAATTTCAATAGCACCGATTCTGAAAAGTAACCAGGCGCTACACTACTTTGGTCAGTCTGAATAGGAAATGGGTCTTCAGTTGCTGGGAACAAATCAGCAGAAGAAATGGTTTCCTACTAGGAATGAGGGAAGTTGAGATCATTTATTAGACATGTGCATTCGTTTTCGTCCAAATTTCAGGTATTTTCTACAACAGTTCGATAGATAGGAGATTCGACATGACGCTGACAATATCAATCTGTGTCTATCGAATCTGTGGTCGAATGTGCCTAACCTTAACTCTATTAGTCCAAGATCATTCTACATAGTGAGGAAAGACTCGACATAGAGAGAAAAGATTCGACATTATAGAGACAGTGTTGGGGTAGGCCATTCGACATGAACGACAAAGATTTGATGAAGCAGAGAAAAACATACAAACGTTGAAGGCTTATGGTGTCTGTCGAAAGTTTTAAGAAGATTTGACAAGCAGCTAAACTGTTTAATGCCTCAATCGTACATTTCCGATCAAATGCTCGGCCCATAGGCTATTGAAGAATTCGAATGTTGGTTGAGTAGAAATAATAATTTATAAATATAATAGTAACTAGTGTCATACAACATTAGAATTCTTCTATAGCTTGTAGGTGGAACATTTTAGCTGCTCTGTTGAATCTTCTTAGAACATTCGACAGACACCATAAGCCATAAGTCTTCAATTGACAGATTCGACCTTAATTACCGTATTTATCGGGGTATAGCACGCTCCCGCGTATAGCGCGCACCCCTAAAGTGGCTCCCATTCCTGTGGAAAAAAAGTTTTTTATACTTACAGTTTTGGTGTCTTGCACGGCGTCCATCCGCGGCTTCGGGTGTCCTCTTCGTCGGGTCCGGTGTCCTTCTGCGGCATCCTCCCCGCTCGATCCTCGCTTTCCCGCGCCGATTTCGAATACTACGCCGGCATATACTGAGCACAGTACACTCGGGTATAGTCGGGCAGACTCGGCTCCTCTCGCGCTGACGTCCTGGACGTACAGGACGTCAGCGCGAGAGGAGCCGAGTCTGCCCGACTATTCACGAGTGTACTGCGCCTGCATATACCGAGCGCAGTACAGTCGCGTATAGTCGGGCAGGCTCGGCTCCTTTCGCGCTCACGTCCTGTACGTCCAGGACGTCAGCACGAGAGGAGCCGAGTCTGCCCGACTATACCCGAGTGTACTGCGCTCGGTATATGCCGGCGCAGTATTCGAAAGCGGCGTGGGAAAGCGGGTATCGGCGTATACCGCGCACCCACGATTTTGCCCTGATTTTCAGGGCAAAAAAGTGCACGGTATACGCCGATAAATACGGTAATTCAGATTTTTGGACGAATGTATTTTATATTGAAACAAAATAAATAAAAACGAATTTCGGGAGTAAGTAAATAAATAGATTTTTCGGACGAAAAATAAATTCCAAAACAAAATTTTTCAGTGTGCACATGTCTAGCATTTAGTATCTAAAAAATATCAGGAAAACAGGAAAAGACAAAATAAAGATGGTTTTAAGGATAAACTATCTTTAACATTGTCAAAAGATGTAAAAAGAGTCGACAGAAAGGAGAAGATTTATAGTAAGAAGCTTATCTGAGGGCTACAGAAGCTCCTTTTAAAGGAGTCGTAAAGACAAAAGTTTTTTTTTTTATCTTCATGCATTAAGATAAAATAACTTTCTGTTTGCAGCAGCCCCGGTAATACTTACCTGAGCCCATCTCTCTCCAGCGATGTCCACGAGTGCCTCAGCCATCCGGGACTCTTGGCTGAGACACAGCAACAGCGCCATTGGCTCGCCCTGCTGTCATTTAAAGTCAGTCAGCCAATCAGGAGAGAGAAGGGTGGGGCTGAAACGGGGCTTCATGTCTGAATGGACACAGGGAGCTGTGACTTGGCTCGGGTGCCCCCTCAGCAAGCTGCTTGTTGTGGGAGCATTTAACAGGAGAGAGGGGTCAGGAGCTCCAAAGTGGGACATGAGAAGAGGAGGATCTGGGTTGCTCTGTGGAAATTCACTGCACAGAGCAGGTAAGTATAACATTTATTTTTATAGAAGAAAAAAAAAGAGACTTTAGAATCACTTTTATTATCTTGGGCTATTTTTTTATCAAAAAGTAAGCACACTGGAATCATATACCTAAGAATAAAAAAATACTAAGCTAAATAAAGTATCCTACCCTAAATGCCCTCAAAAAAAAAAAACGTTATCGACAGGCTTTGGGCTTGATTCGATGGCAGCAGTTTGAGATACTTTTGAGATAATCCAGACTTAATTGGAACTGTGGTTGACCTCTTCTGACTGCATTAACCTACTTTAAGCTTGAAAGAGAATGCAAAAAAAACTCACCTGAACCGGAACAAAAGTCCCTCATCAAATAGATTTTTTTTTACAGGCACATTTCCTCTAAGCAGTTTAGTAAATTTCTGCTTTGGTGAAGTTTTGCTGACAGCAAAATCAGTAATTTTACAAAAAAAATATAAATTTTGCCAGAATCACTCTGCTCATCTTTTTTTGTTACATCTATGTTGAGATTTATTTTTTATTTTTTATAAAAGAACCCTGTGGGTTTTTAGTTAAATCACTGAATCAATAAGGCACCTGTAATTACAGCCTTCCACTGATCAAACCTTGATTGCTTCTCTAATACAAGTATATGTTCCTCAATTACACAGTACAATGGATTTCGGCTTCGGCACTTTCATGCTTAATAAGTGCACAATGTGCATATGCTCCATAATGGCGACCATTCCCAGAGCTTGGTCTTGGCTACTTTGCTGTCTGATAAGCAGTAAAGAACACACTTTTTATAGTTGTCTTCAAGCACTTTGTCGGATGATGTTTTCAAGCTGAGTTTCCATTTGCAGAGTTACATTTCTGCGCTGTCAGTTGATTCCCACCATTGTACGTTTTTCTTCGTTTCATTAAAAAGTCAGTGGTGCGCCTGCTTGGTGTTTTGTCTCTTCTTCCAGGATTATTAAACACTGAGGGCTATCAGAAAGTTTCCTTTATGTGTGTGGCTCAGGGACAAAGGGCAAGCTTGGGTCTGTATTGCAAAATGTACAATCTGCAGGGCCAGGCTGCCTGCTTTTCATTAACCTAATGGTGTGGCAGAGCATAGAAAGGATTAAAAGTTTGTATATTTAGCTCAAGCTGTAAAAGTGCATCTAATAAACTCTACGACTGCATGAAACTGCAGTTACGAACTGCAAAACAAGATTGAATCAAGTAATCCGCAGGACACAGTATTTAAACTAACGCTCTTCTTCTGTTTACAGCTATTTTATTTCTAAACAACATTTTCTTAATGCTTCAACTATCGGATGCATGTGTCGGACTGCCCTCTGCTGGGAAGATGCTGAATACACACTGTTTGTCATTTATCAATTTATCTATTATTATTCTATTTTTATATTTAAAAAAATTAAAAGGGAAGGGGTGATATACTGCGACAATCAAAATATATAATGTGGAAAATAATAACAAGCTGCCAACACAGCAATAAGACGAAATTCTGTACAAAACATATAATATAAAGTGTGGCGCTAATGAAATAATAGGTGAATGGTGTCAGCCAAAAAAATTAAAAATGTGAAATAAATGAATATTACAACAAATGTAAGGAAACCCTAGATAAGTGGTAATCCTTGAACTCCAAGGCACGGTGATAAGTCTAAAACACAAACAAATATATATATAAAAAAATATATATATTTATATATATATATATATATATACACATATATATATATATAAAAAAATATATATATTTATATATATATATATATATATGTGTGTGTGTGTGTGTGTAGCGGGGTCCCCCTGTCCGAGTCTAATGACAGGTCATTCTGCTAGGACTTTATACACACTTGTAAATATGTTAGACATTATTGTGAAGTTATGCATTGCGGGACTACAAGTAGCAGGAGATATGGACTCCATTGACTCTTAGGGGAAATGGACTACATTTCCCGCAATGCCTTGCCCTGTTGGATCATGTGACGCCTCCACACGAACTGGTGGGAGGTTACTTAAGGAGTGGAAGTGGCGCCTTTTCTCTTTCTCGGGACCAGCCTTCTCTCCTCTGTGGAGCTGCTGACAGAGACAGCCGTGCTGCTAGGCCCAGAAGCCTGGGCCTAAATTCACAGAGAGACCAGCCATCCAGAAGGAAGCAAGACTCATGTATCCAGCCTGTGTACCTGGAGACCAGAGAGGAAGCCCAGCTGACAACTGAAACAGTGGAACACCCTCGTCCGGGATCCTTGTGCTGTGGAGCAGTGATTCACCAGTGCCGGGTGAGAGAGCACATGCTCAGCTCTTAATTCTCCCTTTAGACAGACACTTTAGTGCCACTTCACAGGCCTCCCGCCCCTGTTTGGCCTCCAGCTTAAACTTCATACAGATGTGACTGACTAGCGATCAGCTCACCAACGTTGATGTTCATCACCCTTTACCGGATTAAGTCCCCTTTGTTACCTGTTCCTTGTGGATTACAAACTTAACGTGCACCATCTCGGCCGCAACGTGAACTTTAGTTGCCTGCAGGATCACTCGCTAGAGCAGTGGTGTCAAACAGGCGGCCCTCCAGCTGTTGCAAAACTACAAGTCCCATGAGGCATTGCAAGGCTAACAGTTACAAGCATGACTCCCACAGGCAGAGGCATGATGGGACTTGAAGTTTCGGAACAGCTGGAGGGCCGCCAGTTTGACACCCCTGCGCTAGAGGGAGCTTACGAGCACAGACTGTTTCACTTTAGTTTGGCTAAATGGTACCATTCCTTAGCAAAGATCTGTTTCATTCATTAGTGCCTTTTGTTGATTTCTGCAAGGGCCCTTGCGAAATCATATTATGTTGTTTGCCTAGCAACTATTATTTGCTAATTTAAGTTTATGCTTGTTCTCTTTGAGTGTTTATGAAGTAAACTCACTCCTTTTGATTCAAATATAATACTGTTATACAAACAGTGTAGCGCTGGAAATAAATAAAAGTTAATACATCAATAGTCTTATATTATGACAATCAAAAACAATGAAGTGAAGAACATAAGATAAATGCTGAAAACATATATTGACTATAATGATGAATGTTCAGTGAAACAACAATAAGTCCAATGGATCAGCAGGTGAAAGTCCAGAAAAATATTTTAAAGAAAGCTGTGCTTCCAGTGTAGGTTGAGTGATTCCAAAAAACATGAAGTCCGCCCATCACCTAATAGTAAAATTAAAGGCTTAGCAGAAAGATTGCAACCGCCCTTCTCAGGGGGGTCAAACAAGCTTATAAGATGAGGTTATCCTGCAGATCAGCTGAAAGGATCCTCCGTCTCCCACGCCTTCAATGGCTGCAGACTTCAGCTCACAGGTGCTTCCAGGAGTGCCACAGGTGTGTGTGTGTGATAATGGAATACACACTCAAAGTGGGGATGAATATGCCGCAATGAAAAAGAAACAAAAAAAGAGTTCCATAGTGCAGGCGTATTAAAAAGTTAAAAGATTTATTGGTGACAATAAAGAATACAAACTCTCGTAATCAGCGAGAGATAATGAAAATCCTTGCAAGGAAATAAAAACAACTAATAGCTCTGTTTGGCGTCAGGCCGCCTATGTGAAGAGAAAAGCATGCATGCGCTATGCGTGTGCGTGTTACCCTGACAATCGTTTCGTCACATTGACAACATCAGGGGCATTTCCCTGTTCTGTGTACTGTGGAACAAGCAGTGCATATTAGTTGCAGTAGTGTGCACAGGTCTATGTAAACTACACATTTTATAGTTAAACAAAAAAAAAAAGTTCCTTGGTAGCGCTACAACCTGTAGAAAATAAAAATATAATATATACAATACTCAGTGCAGCTGCCAATCCATTGGAGGAAGGACACAGGAATACAGAAACAAAAAAAAGCAGCGCGTTTTTATGAGTTAAATCATAAAAACGTTATAGTTTAAAATTATCAATGACATAGGTATACATACACACAATAAATATACCATAAGAGTACAATAAAAACTCATGTATAAAAATAAAAAACAATTAAGCCAAAGGAAGCCACTGGAAAGAGTCCTGTGATGAAATGGTTAATATTAGAACCAATGTCTGTCACTATGCTGATATACAGATAGTCAATACCATCACTCAGGATAGATGATAAACCGCTAGTAAAAAATGTGCTGGGAGATAAAACCTCAGATGGTCAAGAGGACAACCGTGACGTGGGGAACCTGATAGGCAAAAACATACCAGTGGAAGTCACTCTTACAAAGATTTGGTGGGCGGCCGCTGTGATGAAAAACCTGACTAGCTGGAAGCAGATCCTGTAGGGAAACAACACTGACCCCGCCACGGTGTGGATCGAGCAGCCGAACCTCAGCAATGAGCTGGGAGCATAACAATGCTGCAACGTAAGATAGTCACGTGCGGCGGTATGGCAAACCACAGTATGTAGGCGGCAGCTCCCTCTGGTGATGGAACGGCAGTATAACACAGAAACAGATGGTAACTCTAACAGCAAGACACACTGTCAGAGGTACAAGCACAGACAGCAAGGGTTATAAAACACAGAGCGGCAAAAAGCCGTCATGTATATACAGGACTCCAGGCAGATGGCAATCAAATGGGTATGAAGAAGGCCGTGACTGACATGTTTCGCGTTGTCCAACGCTTTATCAGTGTTTCTGTACACATTTTATAGTCCCCAATCTCTAGTTCCTAGTCCATCCCAGGAGGCCTCCAATTCTTTTTACATACAGTGGTACAATGGAGAACTAACATAGCACCCCTCTAACAGGAAGTCTCATCACAGCAGCAAAAATAAAGGGATTTGGAGATTTGAAGAAGATTGAGGTGCCCTTTTTCAAGTTAAAGTGATACACACACTGTTTAATTTAAATTATCCCTTCTATTTCTGTATATGAATGGTTTCTAGATTTTAAGCTCTAATGAGCAGTGACCTCTGTTTCCTCCTGTATTGAATTGTATTGTAACTGTACAGTTTGACCCAAAGTTGTAAAGCACTGCACAAACTCTTGGCACTATATATCCTGTGTAATAATAATATAATAATAATGGCACTGTAATTAATTTAATAAAAAATTGATATACAGTTGTCACATGACCCAGCTCTTTCCCAGCCTGTCTGCAGGGAAACATAAGCAGGAGGAGCTTCTAGTCCTCTGCTGCTGGTCACATGTTAAAAAAAAAAAAGCCTTCGGGATACTGAGTAAAAATAAATAAATGAATATCAATAAACTGACATACAATTATATACCATTACTTGAAATCAATTTGTTATTATTTTTTGGCAATAAGATGGTGTGGGCGGATTTTTGCCAGTCACACGCTGTGTCATGCCCCTCCAACCTATGTCTTAGACTAGCAATGAGGTGAAGCCTCCATCAATCTACATGTAATATTCCATCCTCATTGTGTTGAGATGGTTATTGGGCATGGAGGAGGAGGGAAGAAGTGGGCTGTCATTTACCACTGTGTTTATACCCACATGTGTTACTCTATAATCACAAGGGCTGCTCATATGTGAGGAAATTCTCAAAACTCACTGAAAACTGAGCATGTGCAGAGTTTCCAACACTGCTCTGCAAAATCCCTAGCTGAATTGGGGACATGAACAGAAGGTGAAGATAGAGAGCAACAGGATGCACCAGTGTTTTTGCAGAATACAGAGTAGTGACTGAGTATGAACAGCATGTGATACAGCATTTATTGATATATTTTTTATGATGTGAGTTTAGTGATACTTTAACTACATGCCGACTGTCCCCCGTCATTTTACTCCGGGAAGTCGGCACTGCTGGGCGAGAGCCCGTAGCTATACGTCCGCTCTAAAGCGGCCGTTAGGGGGCATGTGCGTCCCGCCGTGTGCCCGGCGGGTACGATCGCCGCCGGGCACACGCAATCGCTCGTTACAGAGCGGGGACCGGGAGCTATGTGTGTAAACACATAGCTCCCGGTCCTGTCAGCGGGGGAAACGCTGATCTTCTGTTCATACAATGTATGAACAGAAGATCAGTGATTTCCCCTAGTGAGGCCACCCCCCCATACAGTTAGAACACACCCAGGAACACACTTAACCCCTTCCCCGCCCCCTAGTGTTAACCCCTTCACTGCCAATGGCATTTTTATAGTAATACAATGCATTTTTATAGCATTGATCGCTATAAAAATGCCAATGGTCCCAAAAATGTGTCAAAAGTGTCAGAAGTGCCCGCCATAATGTTGCAGTACTGAAAAAAAATGCTGATCGCCGCCATTACTAGTAAAAAAAAAATATTAATAAAAATGCCATAAAACGACCCCCTATTTTGTAAACACTATAACTTTTGCGCAAACCAATCAGTAAACACTTATTGCGATTTTTTTTTACGAAAAATATGTAGAAGAATACGTATCGGCCTAAACTGAGGAAAAAAAATGTTTTTTTTATATATTTTTGGGGGATATTTATTATAGCAAAAAGTAAAAAATATTGTTTTTTTTTCAAAATTGTTGCTCTATTTTTGTTTATAGCGCAAAAAATAAAAACCGCAGAGATGATCAGATACCACCAAAAGAAAGCTCTATTTGTGGGAAAAAAAGGATGCCAATTTTGTTTGGGAGCCACGTCGCACGACCGCGCAATTGTCAGTTAAGGCGACGCAGTGCCGAATCACAAAAAGTTCTCTGGTCATTGGGCAGCCATATGGTCCGGGGGTTAAGTGGTTAAGAATACACACTTAAATAGATGTATTTCATTTTAAACTACACATGTAGCCTTTCTTGAGATTCTCCTGTGCATGCGCAAGAAGTCTGACCAGGAGACTTTCTGTGGGGAGATTGTGGGCCTCTCAGAGGTCACTGCAGAATTTGGACAGATAAGTATAAGTTGCTGGATTGAGTGGCCCAATTTTTTAAAAGATAACAGTACCTAAAGTATAGGTATCCTTTTAAGTGCATTATAGTTATCTTATAAATGTAGATCAGAGCACAAGTGCACTAAATAAAGTGCAGGAAACGGTCATATCTTGGGCTACATTGGCAGTATATGCTAAAGCAAAATCAGGGCATTAACAGGGGTGAGTAAAAGTATGTAATTGTTCAGATGCTACCTGCACTTTTTAGACTACAAAAAAGTTAAAGGAGTTGTAAAGGCAGAACTTTTTTATCTTAATGCATTCTATGCATAAAGAAAAAAATCTATGTGCAGCAGCTGTTCCAGCCCCCCTCCCAACACTTAACTGAGCCCTATCTCTGTCCAGCGACGTCCATGAATGTCTCGACCGTCCACGACTCTCCCTCCTGAGTGGCTGAGACAGTGCCATTTGCTCCTGCTGCTGTCAATCAAAGTCAGTCAGACAATCAGGAGAGATAGGGGACAGGGTCGAGCTGCAGCTCCATGTCTGAATGGACACACAGAGCTGTGACTTGACTCGGGTGCCCTCATAGCAAGCTGCTTTCTGTGGGGGCACTGAACAGGAGGGAGGGGCCAGCAGAGCCAAAGAGGGAGCCAAGAAGAGGTGGATTTGGGCTGCTCTGTGCAAATCCATTGCAACAGAGCAGGATAAGTTTAACATGTTTGTTATTTTTCCTGAAAAAAAGGTTATGCAATTTCCAACTTATTTTGGACTTCCCCAAAAGACCGTAAAGGGCTACAAAACCCCATTATTAAGCATTTTCTTTTCCCTTTAGAATAGATTCAAAATTAGAAACCAATTCCAATCTCTCCATAATCCTTTATTGTAAATTTACAAAAACCCTGCTTTTATTCTGCATGGGTCTCCCCTAGGTCCTTTAAAGAATGGGCTTTGCGGGATGTCCTATATTTGTACAAATTTGTAAACGCATCTTCATTTATTCCGTTCCCAACCCTAAGAGAAACATACGGCCTACCACAAGCGGAGTTATTTAGATATCTTCAAATTAAGAACTTTTACACACCCTTACTGGAAATATCTTTCACTCATTCGACTAGTTTTGAACAGTTTTGTAAGAAAGACCCCCATGCTAGAGGCATAATATCTACCTTTATATTCTCATGCATTAGTCCAATCTGGAATAGATAAACCACCTTATGTCCGGAAATGGGAGGAGGATCTAGGACAGGAACTAGACAACTCAGATTGGAATCAGATATGAAATACCAAAAAACAGCTTCACCCAACATACAGGCGGTAGAGGCTAACTATAAAGTATTAACGAGATGCAGAGGCGGCTCTAAGCTATGTGAGGCCTTAGGCAAAACATAGACATGAGGCCCCCACTCACGCCTATAATGGGAATAATAATTCAAGCAAGTAAAATAGCTGCAGAAAATGCACGGATCTAGCACACAGGTGATCAGCACCACTTCCAGGGCACCCTCATCACCCATCAGACATATTCAGCCAATGCAAGAGGGGGGGGAGAGGGGTAATAGAGAGATCCGTGTACTTGGTACCCGCTAGGATAGCTAAATATGCAAAGAATTACTCTGCACAATGTTTCAGGGGTTGTTCTGACATAGGTACACATTTCCATACTTGGTGGTCATGTCCGAAAGCTCAGATATTTTGGATAGGGATATTCAAGATTGCATCAATACTAAGTGGAAAGAATATTCCTTTAGATCCTTCCATGGCACTTCCCAACTTGAAACCAGAATGTATTTTGCATTCTCAATTTAAATTGCTATTGCAGCTTATAACAGCAGCTAAACAGACTTTGGCAAAACCATGGAGATCTTCAAAGTTAGTGGTAAATGAAGCAGTGACTAAAATGAACAACACTGTGACTCATGCCAAGATACCAACTATAGATACGGACATGATCCCTCAGTTTGAGAAAATGTGGAAACCCTGGATCGCATATGCTATGCCATCATCTTTTGAAAATAAGGTACTCTTGCCATGGTGACTAGAACAATAAGAACAAATACATCTCTCTCTAGTTGTGGTGGAGGCTCTCGGCCTGACCTCACGGACCCCTTCCATTCCAATTTTCTCTCCTTCCATTTTCTTTACTTTTTTTTTTTCTGCTAATAATTTTAATTTCTCTTTATGATTTGAAGCTCCTGTTTTATTTAATTATATGATACTCTGAATTATTCAAGAACACAAATAAGAAAATTAATCCTGCAATATCTCTAGGTTTGACACCTTTTGAAAAACTGTAAATACCTTCCAAAGTTTTAATTGATCTTGTTTCAATATTATTTAATAGTTATTAACATTGAGTTTCTCACCCCTGACTGTATGATATTGTATTTACTTTATGCAATGTGTACACTACTTCTGTACAATCCAATAAAATATTTTGACAAGGAAAAAAAAAGAAAAAAAAGTTATGTTTACCATTATCATTGAAGGTGAAAGTAAAGAAATCACACATTTTGATTTGTCCCTAGAACAGTAATAGAGGGGAATTCTTCTAATGGGGACACTAGTTCTGGTGACCCTGGGGACAACCAGAGATTCTCTTACTGGCTTCTTGTTTTAACTATGAGACCAAAAGTGAAGGGAAATCTTCCCAATTTAGTTCTAATGTACCTTTTCTTCTTACAGTTAAGTGTCACACAATAGAGTTAACCCACTATTCCCTGCAGTTGTTTACCATTTGAAATATCATTTATGCCACAGTGAAAATTAACAATGTTTGTAAATGTAACAAGCCTTCCTATTTACTGCAAATAAGGCAGCTATTCACTCCTTTGGGATTGCAGGTCCCCTGGTGACCACCCAATTTGCCCCTAAAATTGCCCACTATTTCCATACTCATTCATTTATTAATTTGTGCTTGGAACTGTTTTAAAAGGTATATTCTCTTGTTCCCCTTTATTTTGATGTTATTAACTTTGATATGATTACAGAAAGCCAGGCAGCCACAGTGGGGATAATTAATGGTTCGCTCAGCATGGCAATTACAGTAGAAAGCACTGGCTAGCTGCATTAAGTTTGCCTAAGGCACTTGAACAGACTACATTTGCATTCATAGACATCATTACTAACTCAAAATAGAATATACTACTAACATATCTTCATGCCCTAATTATGGTATTTGCAAGGAAAGATCTTGAAAACTACAGGACAGGCTTTTTTAAGAAGCATTGGAGAACTACAAAGGTATGTTCTAGATAAAACTATATTGAAATAAATCTGTAATGTCTCATCTCTAAACACCCACAACAACTATAATATATCACAGACTTTATGGATAGGACATGGCATTTAAATTGAGGATCTGATGGGTCTCAATATAGATTGTGTTACTAAGGTATTTTGCTAATGGCCTTCAGGCTACAAGTGATTGAAATGCAGAGTTTTCAGATGCTTCTGAGCTGCTTTGATGTGCATTTATGTTACTTTGATTCACCTTTAATTTGCTTTGATTCACCCTTTAGATACTTTGATTCATTGATTCACATTTCAGTTGCTTTGATTCAGGGATTCACCTGTCAGTTGCTTAAAGCGGATGTCCAGGCATTAGGCAATCTGACAAAAAGTTGGGGAGCAGGTACCTGTCAAAATCAGGTACCTGCTTCCTCCCCAAAAAGAAAAAAATATGTCCCGAATGTTAAGGATGGGGTGAGAAAGAGGGGATTTTCCACTAGACATGTCCACAGAAAATGTTTTAGTTTTTTTTTGTTCCGTTTCGTATGGTCCCGTCTGTTCGTTTCTGTTCGTTTTTCGTAAGACGCCCGTTTTCCCGTTCGTTCCCGTTCGGTTGTTGTATGACGTGATTTTTTCGTATTCCAATCGTTTCGTATTTCCGTTACCGTTTTATTTTCGTACATGCGGGATGATTTCGTTATTCTGTTTAATTCATGTTTTTTCCTTGTTAGACAATAATTATCGTGAATTTTCGTCAATTTGCATTCTGTGTATCTTGAATGCTTTTCTTTTGTTAGTTGTATGTTCATTGTTCAATGACATCTATAACAAAAGAATTTCATTATGTATATTGAATAAATTCCTTTTTCTGTTTTCTGTGTATTCAAAATACTGAAGGCAAATCTTTTGTTATAGGTGTCATATCAACATATGAAAATAACAAAAGAAACAGGTTCAAATGCAAATCTTTTGTTTATGTTTTTTTTAATGGCATGATACAATTTTCTGTGCAATTTTCTTTAGATTTACCTTCAACTGTGTAGTGCAAGGGCCTGCCTGATTGCATACAATTGAAAGTGTTGTTTAGTTTGACCTCATATATGGTTTTTGGTAAATCTAAAAGAAAATTGTACAAGAAAATTGAACATGTATGGACAGCCTCAGTGACTGAAAGCATCTTCTCTTTTGTGCTGAGTAGTGAGTACACTAGTACAGTAAAGCCTAATAAACTTTTCTGTGGATTTTCATCTGAAGGGAGATCAGTTGGCCAGACTTTTGAACCCAAAAATACAATACTATTGTTAAGCCCCATACACTTGGTCAGACTGTTTTAACAACAAACATAAAAACGATCGTTTTCCGATCGTTCTCAGAAAATTCGTTAGTTTTTAAACTGCATCAGAAAACCATTTTTGGGTTCAAAAGTCTGGCCAACTGATCTCCCTTCAGATGAAAATCCACAGAAAAGTTTATTAGGCTTTACTGTACTAGTGTACTCACTACTCAGCACAAAAGAGAAGATGCTTTCAGTCACTGAGGCTGGCCATACATGTTCAATTTTCTTGTACAATTTTCTTTTAGATTTACCAAAAACCATATAATATTAGGTCAAACTAAACAACACTTTCAATTGTATGCAATCAGGCAGGCCCTTGCACTACATAGTTGAAGGTAAATCTAAAGAAAATTGCACAGAAAATTGTATCATGTATGGCCAGCCTAACTCTCTGGCCATTCAAAAAAAACATAAACAAAAGATTTGCATTTGAACCCGTTTCTTTTGTTATTTTCGTATGTTGATATGACACCTATAACAAAAGATTTGCCTTCAGTATTTTGAATACACAGAAAACAGAAAAAGGAATTCATTCAATATACATAATGAAATTCGTTTGTTATAGATGTCATTGAACAATGAACATAAAACTGAAAACGAACACAAAACGGATTCAAACAAAATACACAATGCAAACCTCTTGATACAGATTTCATTTTCGTTATTTTGCCGTTTTCGTTTTGTCGTTTTTTCCCGTCGGATTGTTCGTTCGTATTTGCGGTCGTTCGTTATGCGGCTCATCCGTTATCCCGTTGTTTTCGTATTTTGGTGCTTTACCGTTTTTGTATGTACACATTATCCCGCGGGTACGAAAATGAACATTCGTACGAACGGGAATGCACATATCTATTTTCCACCTTTGGGTGAAGTTCTGCTTTAAGAAGTTGCATCAAACATCTTGGGCCAGATTCTCAGCTGAGATACGATGGTGTATCTCCAAATACACCGTCGTATCTCTGTATCTGGCCCTGGGTATCTATGCGACTGATTCTTAGAATCAGTTACGCAAAGATTGTGCTTAGATCCGACTTGCGTAAGTCACTTACACTGTCAGATCTAAGTTATAATGTTATGCTGGACGCTAGGTGGCTTTCCTGTCGATTTCTGCGTCGAATATGCAAATGAGCATGATACGATGATTCCCGAACTTATTTGCGCGCCGTTGTCGTAGTTTACGTAGTTTGCGTAAGCGTAAGGTTACCCCTGCTATATAAGGGGTAACCTTGCGTAGGTCCGGCGTACGCTATGTTAAGTATAGACGTCGGGACAGCATTGCGTTTTTTCCGTCGTTTACGTTGTTTACGTAACTCGTCGCGAATAGGGCTGTGCGCTAATTACGTTGCCGTCAAAATCAATGTATTTGCTGCGTACTATGGAGAATGCGCAGTGGGCTATGTTTACGGACGGCGCATGCGCAGTTCGTTCGGCGCAGGGGCGCGCTTAATTTAAATACAGCACGCCCCCCTCCTTCCTACTTTAAATTACCCGTCCTTACGCCGGCCCATTTACGCTACGCCGCCGCAAATTACAGAGCAAGTGCTTTGAGAATACAGCACTTGCCTGTAAAAAGTGCGAAGCGTAAATGGGTTACGCCGGAAAGCGGCAAAAGTACAAGAATCTGGCCCATTGTGTTTATATTTGCACTGACATCTATGGGAAAGAGAAGCAGCTCAGATGCAAGTGAAAGTATATGTATATGAATCCTTTATATTAACATTATGTTCTGATGTGGTAGGTTTTGACCTTGTATTGTGATTCATTGTTTTAGCTCTAGTGCACATGTCAGAATCTCTGTATTTTGTGGATTATGTTTAGCCATTACAAGAGACACTGGGACTGGGACTTGAATATAAATCTTCTTCTGAGGACAACATAAATAAGAGATTTGACTGCATGCAGAGAAATAAGATTAAGATACAGCACAGACTAATCATGTAGGTCAAACGAATGTACTCCAGCAGAAAAACAATGTCATCTTTTATAAGCTCTGTGACCTAATGCCTGGACCCAAAAAGAACCTGTCACTATGCCCATTCAAACTGTCCTTTTTCGTATCCGCTAGGTTTTCCCATTGTTTAGGAGATCGTTGAAGTCACGTGAGAGTGATGTAACGCGTAGGACGCAGGCTTCCGGACACCGGAAGTGACACAACAAGGTCCCGAGCTCACTGCTCGTTTTTATGCAATGTAATTACATCATATTTATCTAAATAAATTGTGAATTTAAAACGTCAAACGTACTTCACCAAGAGGCTCTGTATTCTCTTATTTCTCCATCCATACTCGAGCCCCCGAGTGGCCCCCCCATCCCGCATCCACACATTACTAGAAACGCTGGAGAAGGAAGGAATCCCCTCCCCCACTTCGAATGACCTAGCATTCCACCATATATTTCAATGCTGCTTACCTTACAGCAGTAAGGTAAGAAGGTAGTACACCTGGGTGTTACTTACACCGAAGAGCCACCTCTCACAGAAGTCACAGTGCCACCTGTTACTGCTACAGAGCACCAGCAACACTACACTCTGCACCCTGGATCCAGAGGAATTGATTTTCCCCTTCTGAGATTGGCCAGCACTATAGCAGCTTTTGCTACACTCACAATGGACTTTATTTCCATTTGTTTCTAATTCTACACGCATTGGGCCAGATTCTCATAAGAGATACGGTGGTGTCTCTCAAGATACACCATCGTATCTTTGTTTTTGGCCCCGGGTATCTATGCGTATGATTCCTAGAATCATTTACGCATAGATACGGCATAGATCCGACAAGTGTGTAAGACACTTACACCGTCCGCTAGGCCGCTAGGTGGCGTTTACGCTGATTTCTCATTTGACTATGCAAATGAGCCTAATACGCCGATTCCCGAAAGTTTTTGCGCCGCCTCGTTGTCGTCGTTTATGTCGTTTCCGTAAGCGTAAGGTTACCCCTGCTATATGAGGGGTAACCTTACGTCAGTCCGCCATATGCCATGTTAAGTATGGCGTCGGGATAGCGTCGTCTACGTCGTTTTACTAAGTCGTTCGCGAATAGGGCTTTACGTCAATGACGCTCACGTCGGCTTTATTGACGTTTTCCGTCGTGAGCTGGAGCATGCGCACTGGGCTATTTTTACGGCCGGCGCATGCGCAGTTCGTTCGATGCGCGGGCGCACTTAATTTAAATACAAGCCACCCCTTCGATTTACGCAGGGATACGCTGGGCCATTTACACTACGCCGCCGCAAGTTATGGAGTAAGTGATTTGAGAATACGCCACTTGCGCTAGTAAGTTGCGGTGGTGTAGTGTAAATGGCTTACGCTACGCTACACCGGAAACTACGTGAATCTGGCCCATTGTTTTTTTTTTTTTTATTATTTTGAATTTTTGAATATTTATTATCATTGCACTTTATATCATTGCACCTGTTGTCACTTGTTTGCAGCACAGCAGCACTTTATATATTTATTTATATAATTTTATATAATTTATTCTCTCTGCATTCATATATCTAGGTTTATATGTTATTTCATGAGGGAGCGCAACACCATAATTTGATTTTATCTACTTTGTGCAATGTAATTTAATAAGGACTCAGGTAGGTGTTTAGGGAGAGTCAGGGGGAGGTAGTGAAACTGGGAGATTTTTTTCCTTAACCCCCCTGCCGCTATCCCCGGGCGCGACTCGGGGTGGATTTTTCATGTAAATATCGATATCCCCGAGTCGCGCTCGGGGTGAATATGCAGAGCCTGCAGCGCGCTGGCTTACCTTTTTATCCAGGCGGGGTACTGTACTTACCTTGTCCCTGGATCCAGCGATGCATCCACGCTGTGTGAGCGAGTGGCGTCCTCCATTCGACTCACACAGTGCCCGCGCGCCGCCGATCTCCGTTCCCTGCGACGTAACGGCGCACGGGGGCGGAGACCGGCGGCAAATTCAAAAAAGTAAACAAACACATTACATACAGAATACTGTAATCTTATAGATTACAGTACTGTATGTAAAAAGTACACACCCCCCCCCCCCCCTGTCCCTAGTGGTCTGCCCAGTTCCCTGCACGTTTTTTTTCATAATAAAAACATTTTTTTTGTGCCTGCAAACTGTAGATTGTCCATAGCAACCAAAAGTGTCCCTTTATGTCAAAAGTGATTTTAGAGCAGCTAGAAAACAGCGATAATAAATGATAATCACTTGCAGAATTGAGCGATAGCGATTTGTGGGGAAATTCGTCATAAAAAAATAAAAGTAATGACAGCGACAATTCTGCAACTGAGCAAATTTCAGTGATTTTGATTTGATTACATTAGTGAATAATTTTTATTATAATTACATTATTATTTGTTATAATTATTTATAGTTATTTATTATATTATAATTTTATGATTTTGTGTTTCAAACTTTATCATACCCGGGATGTCTACTAGACTCTGGTTTGGACAAATTTAAGTGAGTTATTCCTAAAAATTGCAGGCCTACAGTATAAAACGCAGAATTTCCATGCAAAATAATTGTACCGCTTTTGGTACATAATTCCAGACAGAATCATACCGCCAGGGAGGTTAATACGGGGGAATACATTATAGTACAAATAAATTCTTTGCTTTTCAACCACTTTGAGAAGTAGGATCAGACTGTATTTAACCAATTTTTCGCATAATGTGATCAAGTGAAATTTTTGTTGAGGCAGGCTTTTCTTTTTTACCACACCAGCCCTTTTATGTGTCTCTCCCAATTGTTTTAAAATGTTGCTAACAGTGTTCTGCAGTAATTACAGATTTAACAGGCAAGAAATTAAAAAGTGTTGAACATAATTAAAATGCAATTGGTATTTTTGTGCCAACCCAAGAAAACCTGGAAATATTTAAAAAATTAAATGTAGAAAGAAAATAATCACAGCTTGTAAGTGTTAGGGCTTGGTGCAAGCCTTCCCCTTACCCTGTTTCCATTGACAGTGGCCCACAGCTTCCATTAGGCCTCGTACACACGAGCGGATATGTCTGCTGAAAACGGTCCGATGGACCGTTTCAGCAGACATCTCCGATCGTGTGTATGGGCTAGCGGACAGATTTGTCCACCCGACAGATTTCAAAGCATGCTTTGAAATCTATCGGGTGGGAATGTGTCCGCCCGACATGTCTGCTGGTTAGTACACTTACCAGCAGACATGTCGTCCCGCACCGCCGCCGCGCCGCCGCCGAATGGATTCGGCGCATGCGCGGAAGTGTTTTACTTCCTGGTGCGGTGACGTAGCGGTGACGTGGCGGCGTCAACGTCACCGCCACGTCACCGCGCCGTCCGCCGGCGGGGAATTTGATCCGATGGTGTGTACACGCCATCGGACCAAACTCCAGATCGGACATATCCGATGGAAACGGTCCGCGGACCGTTTTCATCGGATATGTCTGATCGTGTGTACAAGGCCTTATGGAAAATGCAGCCCTGTTAGAAAGAAAAAACAATATTCAAGTAGCTATAGTCTTTGTTAAAGCTACTCTGTCAGGTGCATACAAAATTCTAATGTCAGACCCTTGCAAGAGAACACTTCCCATGTCTCTTACTTTCTGCAGCCTCTGTCAGACTTCCTGTCTTTCAGGAGTGTTGGATGCCTATGTCCCCCTTCCTCTGACCCTTCCATCACTGCTCCATATATGATTCAGGAATCAGCTGCATACAGAGTTCAGAGATGAGGAGTATGCTGCGTAGAGTTTGCAGGGTTCAGGGGTGTACTGAATACAGAGTGCATAATTCAGGCATGTTCTGTATACAGATCACAGGATTTAGGTTCAGGCATGCGCTGTGTACAAAGTGTCGAGTTCAGGTGTGCACTGCATACAGAGTGCAGAGCTCAGGTGTGCAGAATTCAAGAGTGCTCTATGTACAAAGTGCAGTGTACAGTAGTGTAGGGCTGCAATTAATGATTATTTTTATAATAGATTAGTTGACCAATTATTGTTTTGATTAATCGATTAATCAGATAATAACCTTAAAAAAAAGTGTGGTAAATAATTTAGTTAAAATTTAAGTTTAAGTTTAAAAAAAAGGCAATATTTTCTTAAATATCTATACGCAGTAGTAAATATAAATAACTAACTATACAGTCAGGGAGCCAAATCTCTAATCTACTCTGAAAATAACAGACAGAAGAGATATACTGTATATACTATTAGAGGACGAATCTGGTAAATATAAAAAAAAAAAAAATTTTTTTATTAAAGACTGTTTTGGCAATTTTCAGACAGAACTGTATTATATTATATGCTGGCCATACAAAAACAATGTCTTCTTTAACCACTTAAAGACTGCTGCATGTACATTTACGTCAGCAGAATGGCACGGACATGCACATTGGCGTACCTGTACGTGGCTGCCTTGACGTGGGTCGGGGGTCCGATCGGGACCCCCCCGGTACATGCGGTGGTCCGTTTTGCTGTGCGAGCGATCCGGGACGAGGGGGCGGCGGTTCTGTTTTGTCCGCCCCCTCCGGATCGCTCCCACTTCCTCCTCCTGTGCCAGGAAGAGGGAAGTGAATCTCTCCTCTGTATTTTAAACCACGATCACATCACACGCTGCACAACACCCCCTGCAGTGCACTTCCTCTGAATGCTCATATATGTACTAGAGAGATTTGTGGTTTGTGTAAACACGTAATATAAGTATTTTATTGAAGAGCACTCAAAATTACAGGTTATAAAAATACATTTAAAAAGTGATGATCACACAATGATCAAAAAAAAAAAAAAAATAAGTAGTCGTTATAAAGGAATGATCCTCTCAGATTGATAGCGGTATTTTAAACCACCGCTGAGGAGAGATCACATCACACAGTGAGTCTGCACAACACTACACTGAAACCAGTACACGCAGGCACATTAACCCCTTGTGATCCCACCCCCCTGTCACAGTGTCACTGAATGCAGTGATCATATATGTACTGATCACTGCATTTAGTGTCAGTGTGACAGGCAGTTAGTGTTAGGTCCAGGGTAGCCCCCGTACCCCCCCCTAATAAAGTTTTAACCCCTTGATCACCGCCCTAGTTAATTCTTTCACTCCCTATTGCCAGTGTCAATAAGCGATCATTTTTCTGATCGCTGTATTAGTGTCGCTGTTCCCGCTAGGTAGCTATTTTTTTTTTATTGCGATTTTTTTTTTACTAAAGACATGTGGCTAAATAAATTTTGGCCTAAATGTTTGACTAAAATGTAGTTTATTTGATTTTCTTATAACAAAAAGTAAAAAATATTGATTTTTTTTCCAAAATTTCGCTCTATTTTTGTATATAGCGCAAAAAATTAAAATCACAGAGGCGATCAAATATCACCAAAAGGAAGCTCTATTTGTGGGAAGAAAAGGACACGAATTTTGTTTGGGAGCTACGTCGCATGACCGCGCAATTGTCTGTTAAAGCGACGCAGTGCCGAATTGTAAAAACCCCTTGGGTCATTTAGCAGCATATTGGTCCGGTCCTTAAGTGGTTACAATTTTTTTTTTAAAGAACTTTTGTTCGATTTTCTAATCATTAGTGGGGTCAAATCGACGTTCTTTTGAACCACAGTGATGGGAAAATTGTAACAAACAGAATAGAAAACTTCTTGGTCATAGGAATTTTCAGACAGTGTATGTGGTTTTCGTTCAGAAATGACATTTGTTTTAAAACTGAATGTTAAAAGCAAATGTAATTTTCTAATGACCTTTTTCATTCAGTTAATGTACAAATATTTTTCGTATGTAATATTCTCATCCAAAAATAGATACATGTATGGCCAGCATAAGGCTCGGGTCACAACCATGCAGTTTTCTTTTGATCCGTTTCTGCAGTGCATTTTTGCACGTGTGATTTTGCGAAGATATGCGTTTGGCATTTTTTTGGCCAATTTGTTTTGTAAAAAATGCAAATTGCTGCAAAAACACACTACACGCTTTTCTACAGCTTCTCCATTGAAGTCTATTCAACAAAAAACTGTTTTGCGTTGAAAATAGTCATTGACCCTTTCCAAATACGCAACGGCTGAAAAAAGCATAGATGCAAACGTGTTACATATGAAACCATGTTAAAAGAACTGTAGTGCGTTTCTGCAAAAAGCACCAAAAAACGCTTAGGTGTAAACCAGCTCTAAGACGCTTAGTAGCAGCAGCATGCTTTTTTTGTATCACCTGTCATGATGGGGTTAAAAAAAAATGAAAATTAGCTCTTTATAGTACAAAAAAAGAGCAGATAATCTCTACTGTAAGGGGCTCATTTATACTGTGAAACAGTGAAAGTAATATATATTAGTTATATCAATATATAATAATACATACACCCAGAAGTAGGATATATGGGCATCATAACTAGGAGTCAGACATGAAGCTATATGAAGGGTGAAAGGGAGATATAAATCTTTTATATTAAAGTAGTACTAAAGGCTGAGACTTTTTTTGTGGATACGATTATTTTAAATATAATGCACAATACTGGTAAAAGTTTACTTTAAATATAATTGTAATGCCTTATATTACCTCCAGTCTATCCGCCTCCACCTTCTTTGGGTTCAAATGCTGATCTTCCCTGCACAGACTCTTTAAAGTGATTTTTTTTAAACAACAAACATGTTGTACTTACCTGCTCTGTGTAATGGTTTTGCACAGAACAGCCCTAATTCTCCTCTTTTGGGGTCCCCCATCAACGCTTCTGGCTCCACCTGCCTGCAGAGTGCTCCAATAGTAAGCTGCAATGTGTAATATAGAGTGCCCCTATAGCAAGGTAAAAAAAAAACGTTTGCCTTTAGAACTGCTCACTCCCTGCCCAGGACTACCATGAGGCGTTGCTCCTCACACATTCATATTTACAAGTTCTCAGGCTCTTACTGACATGTATGGATGGTGTACTGAGCTGTATGTGTGCTGCACTGTGTCTTCTGAAATGTATAGATGGTGTACTGAGCTGTAAGTGTGCCGTACTGTATATCCTGATAGGTAAACAAATGTGCATTTTTTATGCAGGCCAACTAATCGGCTGGCGGATTAATTTGATTATGAAAATAGTTGACAACTATTTTCATAATCAATTAGTTGTTTCGGCCCTACCGTAGTGTTCTATGTACAGAGTGCAGGAGTGTAGAGCATGCAGAATATAGCAGTACTCTACGTACACGGTGAACAGAGTGCAGAGTTCAGGAGTGTGCTGTGTACAGACTACATTGTTCAGGTTTGCACTACACACAGAATGCAGAGTTCAGAAGTGCACTACGTACAGAATGCAGGGTGCAGGCCTGCACATAGTGCAGATTTTAGCAGTGAGCTGTGTACAGAATGCAGCATTCAGAAGTTTGCTGTATACAGAGTGTTGTGGACAGTGTACAGAGTTCAGGTGTTCACTGTGTATAGAATGCTGTGTACAGTGTGCAGAGTTCAGGTGTGAGCTGCATACAATGTGCAGCGTTCAGGAGTGTGCTAGCTACAGAGTGCAGGGTTTAGGCGTGCACTACATGCAGAGTGCAAGGTGCAGGTGTGTACAAACTGCAGAAATCAGCAGTGCACTATGTACAGAGTGCAGCGTTCAGAAGTGTGCTACATAAAGTGCAGAGTTATGAGTGTGCAGAGTGCAGAGTTTAGCAGTACTCTACATACAGAGTGCAGAGTTCAGGTGTGCACTGTGCACACAATGCAAAGTTCAGCAGTACTCTAAATACCAAGTGTAGAGATTGAGTATACACTGCCTACAGAATGCAGAGATCAGGAGTATGCTACATGCAGAGTGCATGGTGCAGGAGTGTATATAATGCAGAGTATATAATGCAGAGTATAGAATGCAGCAGGCAGGCGTGTACTGTGTACAGAGTGCAGGATTCAGGAGTGTGCAGTGTACAGAGTGCAGAGTTCAGGGGTGCACTGCGTACAGAGTTCTGGTATGCACTGTGTACAGAGTACAGAGTTCAGGGGTGCACTGCGTACAGAGTTCCGGTATGTACTGTGTACAGAGTGCAGAGTTTAACAGTGCTCTACATAAAGAGTGCACATTTCTGGTGTGCACTGTGTTTAAAGGGCAGGGTTCAGGACTCTATAGGACCACTCCACTTTACACCAAAACAACATCCCCTTTCCCCCCAAATCATCCCCTCCTCCAGTACAGAGTTATCCTCTCACCTCTAAATCCTCCTCCCTGATAGTACCTGATAGAAGAGCAAGCTACAGCTTGCCTTGGTAGTAGAGTGAATAGTGTAGGCTGCAGTGCAAGCACAGGCCTCAGGATGTGCTGTCGCCAGACTAGCATGGCTGCATGCATCCCTCGCTCCTTCACATCCCCCGCCCTCTGTGTCAGGGCAGAGAGGGTTTATTGCAGCTGTTGAGAGAGGAATGCTGTTTTTCTGTGTTTAAAAATGACAGTAGTGAGTGTCAAGCACAGGGCCAGCGCCAGAGGTGGTGGACACACTCCAGCTGAAAAAAAGCTCTAGTTGTAGATATCAGAATAAATATGTAGATATAAAAATAAATAAAAGATAAATATTGTCTTGGGCATAAGAGGAAGCTGGAGTCAATAGTTGCAGTAAAATAGCAGGGTAAAAAGTTTTCTTGACCAACAAGCTATGTGTCTTTTTTTTTTTTTTTTTTTTTTTACTTCCACATCAGGCTTACCTCAGGGTTATGAGGCTTTTGAGGGGTTCATCTATGTTCCGCCCTTCATATTTCACCTCGGATTTGCATCATTTGTGGGCAATTCGTGTTTTTAGTATTTATTTATATATATATATATTTTTTTTTTTTTTTTCCTTCTGTTGTGTTGGTATTACAAATACAAAAAAAAAAAAAATAATAATTTCGGATAGCAACAGATGTTCTTAGTAGTTATCACATCCTCCCTTCAGGCCCCCCCTCCCTGAATCCCTCTGTATTGCCTATTATATAATTCCCCCCCCAATATTTTAATCCCCTCCCACCCACTTCTTCCTTCTTTTATCTGTAGGATCGGAGCAGAACATTTACTGATTTGTTTCTATTAATATTAAGAGGGCTTTTTCCGATGATCTATAGATTCTCCACTGCTTCCAGGTCTTTCCGCCTCTTCCTCCCTCTTCCTCTCCTTGGTCAATCCTTCTTAAGTACTCCATCTCTGCGATGTTGTCAACCCTGCGTATGAATTCTTTTAGGGGTGGTCTATGGGGGTGAAGCCAAAATTTCGGGATCAGTCCCTTTGCTGCATTTAACAGCACTGGGACCAATGTTGAGCCGTATTTTTTTTCCTTTACCGAACCTAGTCTATGGAAAAGACAAGTCGGTAGATCCAGTGGGATCTTTTCGTCAGTAATTTCCTCAATCAATTTGATGATCTCTATCCAGTATTCCCGGATTCTCGGGCAGTCCCACCATATATGAGTAGTGGTCCCTATTTGATTGCAATTCCTCCAGCATTGAGGGGAGTTTGCTGAAGATATCTTACTTAGTCTAACAGGAGTCATATGCCATCTCATCATACATTTGTAGTTAGCCTCTATTGTTGTTATATCTTTTGCATACAACAAGCTATGTGTCTGTTAGGTACCACTGCCTTAGGCCACTGTCTGAACTACGCTTATCATAATCTGCAACTGCTGAAAGGCTGAATTTGGTTTTAAAAATCCCAACTAAAGGTTGCCATGGACAGATGAAAAAAATATATCAGATTCCTCCATTCACACAAACAAGATGGATCTCCCTCTCCAGGATGTTGTATTCTGACAGCCAGGCCTCAGTGGACAGCCAGGCGATCAGTGGAGGAGCAGGCGCAACCATACACTGATCAAAACTCAGCCTGAACTGGTTACATTTCAATCAGTGTATGGCGCTGTTATTATTAATATTGTTCCACCATTACAAAGGACATAGATATAACTATTTACTTCAGCATTTTTATTTTTTCTGCAAATTATTTTTATTGAATTTAGAAAAGTGTAAGTTGTACAAAATAGAGTCTATTGGGCATACCCAGGCTTGAGAAAAACAAAAGGCAACAAGAAAATAATCACATATAGCTTGAGGTTGGTAACCAAAGCCTAAGGTACCCTCACTCAAAACTGCTGGTAGGGACAAAGCAGATGTCGGGAGAAAACAAAAAATGAATAACTTTCCACAGTGTACAGATTTAACCTCCCTGGCGGTATGATTCTTTAAGATTTTAGGTGCTAAAAGCGGTACCATTATTTGCAAGGGAATTTGGCGTTTTATACTGTAGGCTTGTAATTCTTAGGAATGACTCACTTAAATCTATCCAAACAAGAGTCTAATAGGCATCCCGGGTATGATTTTTTTTTTTTTTTTTAATTAAAAATTATAATATAATAAATAATTATAAAAAATTATCACAAATGATAATATAATTATAGTAAAAATTATTCAATAATGTAATCAAATCAAAATCACTGAAATTTGCTCAGTTGCAGAATTTTTGCTGTCATTTTTTTTTTTTTTTTATGACGAATTTCCCCATAAATCGCTATCGCTAAATTCTGCAAGTGATTCTGATTTATTATCGCAGTTTTTTAGCTGCTCTAATACAATTTTTGCCATAAAGGGACACTTTTGGTTGCTATGGGCAATCTACAGTTTGCAGGGAGAAAGAACAGTTTTTATTATATACAAGGACATGTAGTGTACAGGGCAGACCACTAGGGACATGGGGGGTGTGTATTTTTTACATACAGTACTGTAATCTATAAGATTACAGTGTACTGTATGTAATGTGTTTGTTTACATTTTTGAATTTGGCGCCGTTCCCCCCCCCTACGTCGCGACGCTCGCAGGGAAGGGAATCGGCGGAACACACAGAATCAGGCGGACATCCGGCCGCCGAGTACTGCGGGGATTCATCGCTGGATCGCAGAGAAAAGGTAAGAAAACTTTTTTCTGCATCCAGCGAGGTAAACGCGTGTGTGGCACGGGGTTACCGATCGTAGCTTGAAAATCTCACCCCGTGCCACACACGTGAAGACCGCCAGGGAGGTTAAGCAAAATCAAGTAATTATTATTATTATTATTATTATTATACAGGATTTATATAGCGCCAACAGTTTGTGCACCACTTTACAACAATAGGGCAGACAGTACAATTACAATACAATTCAATACAGGAAGAATCAGAGAGCCTTGCTCGTTAGAGATTACATTCTAGGAGGGAGGGTCAAGTGATACCAAGGGTAATAGCTGTGGGGGATGAGCTGATGAAGAAAATAAAAGAACAGTTGCTAGGTGGAGTCAGGGATCGCCTAAAAGAAGATCGATTTGGAGATAGTTTATAAGATTGGGGTAAGGTATTCCTGAGAATGGGAGAGGCTCAGGAAAATTCATGGAGGTGAATATGGGAGGAGGTGATGAGGGAACTAGAGAGCAGGAGGTCTTGGGAGGAACGAAGAGGACAATAATGTTGGTATTTTGAGACTAGGCTAGTGATGTAGCTGGGGGAGAGTTGTTTATGACTTTGTAACTTATTGTTAGTATTTTGAATTTAATTTGTTGGGTGAGTGGCAACCAATTGAGAGATTGGCAGAAAGGGGTAGCAGACACTGAGTGGTTTGTAAGGTGGATGAGTCTGGCAGCAGTTATCCTGAGGCCGCGTACACACGATCAGACCGGTCCGATGAAACTGGCCTTAAGGCCAGTTTCATCGGACCAAATTGATCGTGTGTACGGCCCATCGGACCGTTGTCCATCGGACCAAAGTTTTAAAACTTGCTTTAAAATCTGTCCAATGGACACCTGACCATCGGACCGAAACGATGGTTAGTACACAAAAGCATCGGACCAAAAACCTGTGCATGCTTAGAATCAAGTCGATGCATGCTTGGAAGCATTGAACTTCATTTTTTCAGGACGTCATTGCGTTCTACGTCACCGCGTTCTGACCCGATCGGATTTTGGACTGATGGTGTGTACGCACATCAGACCATCAGACCACTTCAGTGGTGGCCCGGTGAAAACTGTCCGTCGGACCATTCTCATCCCACCTTCCCAAACACAAGCTTTGTTTTCATATTGTCCTGGCCCTGATTAATACCTCTTAAATGTTATTAATGCCCATGTGTTCACCCTCATTCTCAATAAATTATGAAATAAGTTATGAAAGATTTATCAAAAGCTGTTAAATTGTTTTCCTTTTCTGTTTGCCTGAGCTTTATGCACATTTTTCTTGTCAAATATTTTTATTAGTATTTCATAAGGGGAACAGAAAAGAAAAGGGAGGGAGAATATATAAAAGTACATAGTCTATTATTTATCGGGTACATACAATTTTTGCTGTATCATGTACTTATTGCGATATAAAATTGCAAGTAATATCTTACAATAGTTGAAATGCACAAACTGAAAATCGGAAGGAAAAGGGGAGGGGAATATATATATATATATATATATATATATATAGAAGCAAGTAAATAAATAAGTAAATAAGTAAACAACCGGGGGGGGGGTCTGGCTCAGATCAAACTAACAAATACAATCTGAATGTTGTTTTATGCATCCTAGTAGGAGACAATAAAGACTGGTCAAAGTCAGAGGGGAGATAATTTTCAATCCAAGGTTGCCAAATCTTATGATATTTACTAATTTTATTATCTTATGCACATTTTTGATATAACTCTCATGCCTTTGTTCAAAATCTTTTTAAATAACAATAATGTTTTTTAGTGTTTAGCAGTAAGTGAACCTCTGTTTCAAGCCTCAGGACCAGTACTTACCTAAACATAGCATTGGGCAGATACCAATCCCTCCAGGGGTACTTAGTACTGGAGTTAGTGGTAGCTTGCAGAAAACAGTAAAGCTACTGTTGGATGGATAAAAATCCATTGCAGTAGTTGCCAGAGGCAGAACCCCTGAGGACATCTACAAAACCCCAGTTTGGAATTCCTTCTATCAACTGTTAATCCATAAACAGATGTAGCAATTTATCAAAAAATAATAATGGTGCAAGCAAGAGTATGAGATGAATAAAGTAAGAGCTTTAAGGCCATGAAATTTCACATCGAGGCTGTAAAGATAAATGTAAACGTATCCAGAAGATACACCTTACATATACATATACATATACATTTTTATCTTGTAAGATGTGCTTTCTTTCCGATTTAGTCATTCAGACTGTCCTACTAATACCCCTGCTCAAAGAGAATGTAAAATATACTAGATTCCATGTTCAGTATTTTTCAGTATGAATATGAAGTTTAAAAGGTAAAAAGTCCAAAATCTCATTATTTTTTTATGTGAAATTTCTGCTGATTTGCATAATGGCTTTGGTTTTAAAACTGACATGATGCATTATCTTTTTTGATAGTTAAATACAGTGCTTCCAAGAGTCCACTTACAGCACATCAAGGATGGCATCAACTCTCCAGCGTCCACACAAATCATTTTTTTTTTGGTTTCATTACTCTCAAGCATCTGCCCTGCAATCTAATTCAAAATGCAGCCAGTGTTGATGGATGAAGCGTTGTGATTTCAATCCACAAAGAAACACATTGTCACAAGCTACTTTATGCTCACATGAGGCTCTTTCACATTCTGATAATAGATTTAAAGGATTGTCAAAGCGATCTAAAACTTTTTGAATTTACAGGGAGTAAAACATCTAAAAGGCAGGCAAAAAATAAGTATTTCTAGCACAGAGCATTACATCATAGATAAATGAATAGTGCTCAAGGACCACATGAAGAGCCTCTGCTACCTTGATAAGGCTGTATAAATAGACAGACGTTATGCACATTGGGTAAGTAGTTACCTAAGATCCTGTAGTTTTTTTTTTTATGTTATAATTAAAAGTAAAGAAAGCCATTGGCAGTAGATGACAATGCTATAACTGGCTTACAAAAAATAATGATGCTATGTTAAAGGTATTTAGATAGTTAGTTAGTAATTTAGTTAGTTAGCAACATTATATTCTGTAAACCAGAACCTTTCAGATTAGTCACTGACTTAATGGAGTTTAAAATGTAAAGCCCAGTTTAAGTCACAGAATAAGCACATGAATAGAAATTACAATATCATTTTCTCAACCTTACTTCTATTTTCCTGTTACAGCAGCTGTGCAGGATGTCTATAGACACAAGAGAAAGAACCAGTGTTAATTCCGTGGACGGAAATATTTTCGTCATAGTTCTTATCAGCTGCATATTTTCAGTGATGAAAACTAAGTGAGAATCGATTCCTGTTTTCGTCAACGAACAAAAATGTGAGGTAGGGTTGTTTACCCACCTGAACTTCCGCTTTCCTCGGACCTCCACCTGTCTACTAAACACCCAGCTCCCTGACTATAACGGCAAGCTGTATTGGCTGAGAGAAGCAGGCTCCCATCAATCTTTTCTCTTTCCCATGCAGTTCCACACATTAAACTCTTTCACACTATCCCTTTGGCACCCTTTGATGGTCTTTTCAAAATCACAACACATTTCCATCCCCAAAAAAACAAAAAAAGAGCGACAATTTTGAAAAACGAAACAATATTTTTTACTTTTTGCTGTAATAATATCCCCAAAAATGTTTTAAAAAAAAAATTCTTGATCAGTTTAGGTCACTATGTATTCTTTGATTTGGGTTGTACAAACATTATAGCCTCTACAAACTATGAGAAAGATTATTGGCATTTTTATTTTATTTTATTTTTTTTACCAGTATTGGCGGTGATCTGCAATTTTTAGCGGGATTGCGTCATTGTAGCGGACAGATTGGATACTTTTGACACATTTTTGGGACCATACAGCGATCAGAGCTATAAAAATGCACTGATTACTGTGTAAATGTCACTGGCGGAGAAGGGCTTAACACAAGGGCGATCAATTGGTTAAATGTGTTCCCTTGTGAGTATTTCTAACTGTGGGGGTATATGGCTGACTGGAGGAGGAGACAAGTCACTGTTCATAATTACTATGAACAGCAGATCTGTCTCTTCTCTTCTGACAGAACTTTATATTTGTGCACACCTGCTATGACAGGTAAAGTGTAGGAGGCAGGCCAAGGACTGATCTTTCTGTGTCAGAGTGAATGAAGGAAATGCTAAGTGGCTGGCTGTGCAGCAGTGAGGGGCCCTTACTCAGCAGGTCTTACGAGGGCTGTTCTACAGGGACTGAAGTTAAGCTGACACAACCAACTACCAATGCAATTTATATCTGAAATGTTAGAAACATATACATATATACATATGCTAGAAACATATACTAAGATCACATAAAGGGAGGCATCATCCCAAAAGTGTAGATCATATACCATAACATAAGTGAAAGGGACTTTAGTTATACCTCTGGAAGTGAATGAAAAAATCCATAAATAAAATAAAAACTTGCACTTTTTTTATTACAATAGAAAACCCTTAAGGGTATACAAATGTAATACACCATACAAGTTTGCCTACGCATTTCACAGAATACTACACCTCATCAGGACCCTTTAAACATCATTGATGCTTGCAATTGTCTTTTGATAATAACCATTGACCTGTAAAAACAGAAGTGACATTTACTAAATGTACAGTATATACAAGTCAAATTCAAGAAAAAAATAGACAAGAGGGAGAAGGGGCGAATATGTCATCTAGGGAACATGGAACCCCCCCTGTGTGAGGAGACAAAGGTGTCACAAAAACTATGGTCAAATATAAATGATCAAAAGCCCAAAATATATGCCACAAGCAAGCCATATATGTGTGAAATAAATAACTAATAAATAAATGAATGGCTTTGGAAGGGGTTCACTTACACTAATGACCAACCGGACCCAATAGGAAATTAAGTAAACTATATTCTAGTACCCACAAATCCGGAAGTTCTAAAAAAACAAGCATAATGAATATAATTGATATGGACACAGGTTGGCAAATTGTCATATAAAGGGGGCTCCCAAAAGGGTCGCCTCCCCAAAGGCATCAAACCAAAGTTCGGCAAACATTACTAAATTTCAGGTGCCAAATTCCAACCCCATTAAAGTCAAAGAGAGACAAATGTAAATGTCAAATGTAAAAAAACAAAACAAAAACCAGAATGGCCATTTTCTAAACTAATAGTCAAGGGACTTTTAACTGCTTTAGTACTGGGAACTTTCACTTCCTTCTTGTCCAGGCCAATTTTCAGCTTTTTCGTGCTGTCACACTTTGAATTACAATTTCGCAGTGATGCAACACTGTACCCAAATGACATTTTTAGCATTTTTTTTTTAGATAGAACTTTCTTTTGGCAGTGTTCCTTCACAAGTGTTTTTTTCTATTTTTTTTTTTTGCTTTTATTAGTTTCTGTTCGAAAATTTTGTAAATAAGTAAATTTTCTTCTTCACTGATGAGGCTTCCTGATGAGGATGCACTAATATGCAGCACTGATTGACACTAATAGGCAGCACTGACATGCAGCACTGATAGGTGGCACAGAATTTGGAGGGACCTCACTTTATTTTTTATTTTTTCGCATGGGATCCCTCTTAACCACTTTTTTTTAATCACACACAAGGTAAAATCAGCATTTTTTACTAGAAATTTAAGCAGAATTCCCAAATATTATATATTTTCTGAAAGCAGAGGCCCTGGAGAATAAAATAGTGATCATTGCAAATTTTTGTTTTGTAAGATATTTGCAAAGCCATTTATCAAACACATATTTTTAGAATACAAATTACACTGAAATGAATTTAATGCGATTGTATGAGATTGTGAACCTGGGAACTGCTGCCGGTGGCGGTGGGAGGACACTACTGTAAAAGTTATCGTGTGGCTGTAGAGCCGCCTTGATGCCTGTTACTGGACACCTGATCGCCAGCTGTAAAAAATTGTACCAAGCTCATTGTTGTTTTAAACACCTCAAGTCCATTTTAAAAACGTTTGCTTTAAAACATCCTAAGGACCTGAAGAGCTTACAATTTAGACCAGGCCTGAAGGGTATAAATCTATGAATTATAGAGGAACTCCAACAACGTTTTTAATTAACCACTTAAGACCCGGACCAATACGCTGGCAAATGACCCAAGGGGTTTTTGCGATTCGGCACTGCGTCGCTTTAACAGACAATTGCGCGGTCGTGCGACGTGGCTCCCAAACAAAATTTGCGTCCTTTTTTTCCCACAAATAGAGCTTTCTTTTGGTGGTATTTGATCACCTCTGCGGTTTTTATTTTTTGCGCTATAAACAAAAATAGAGCGACAATTTAAAAAAAATGCAATATTTTTTACTTTTTGCTATAATAAATATCCCCCAAAAATATATAAAAAAACATTTTTTTTCCTCAGTTTAGGCCGATACGTATTCTTCTACATATTTTTGGTAAAAAAAATCGCAATAAGCGTTTATCGGTTGGTTTTCGCAAAATTTATAGCGTTTACAAATAAGGGATAGTTTTATTGCATTTTTATTAATTATTTTTTTTTTACTACTAATAGCGGCGATCAGCGATTTTTTTCGTGACTGCGACAATATGGTGGACACTTCGGACAATTTTGACACATTTTTGGGACAATTGTCATTTTCACAGCAAAAAATGCATTTAAATTGCATTGTTTACTGTGGAAATGACAGTTGCAGTTTGGGAGTTAACCACAGGTGGCGCTGTAGGGAATGTGTGCCCTAATGTGTGTGTTTACAACTGTAGGGGGGTGTGGCTGTAGGTGTGACGTCATCGATCACGTCCCCCTATTACAGGGATGACGCGATCGATGCTCCGGCCACAGAGAAGCACGGGGAAGCCGTGTGTACACACGGCTCTCCCCGTTCTTCCGCTCCAGGGACGGATCGCCGCACTGCAGCGGCGATCGGGTCCGCGAATCCAGCGGTCCCGGTCCTGGAGCTTCGGACCGGGTCGCGGGCGCGCGCCCGCGGGCGCGCACCCGCGACCCACGGCTGGGTACTAAAACCAACGTATATATACGTTGATGTGCCCAGCCGTGCCATTCTGCCGACGTAAATGTGCAGTAGGCGGTCCTTAAGTGGTTAAACTATTCCTTACTCCCTATATTACATGGACATTGATTCCTGGCTAATAAGTAAAAGGGGTGTGTAACTTCACTTGTCCCTAAGGATGGTGCAGGTACCTGGTTCTACCTTAACTACCATTGACAGCAGTAGAAGCAAGGGGGCAGATTCACAGAGAATTAGATTCTCGTAGAGTATCAGAAATACACTACGCCGCCATTTTTTACCTGGCTCTACGTGGAATCCAGGTAGATTTTGTCCAGTAAACGACGGCGGCGTAGTGTATTTCTCCCGTCGCAATCCATCTGCGCGAGTAGGGGGCGTGAAGCATTTAAAATAGGCGCGTTCCCGCGGCGATCGAACTGCGCATGCTCCGTTCGCAAATTTCCCGCCGTGCATTGCGCGAAAACACGTCGTCACGTCGTAGTAGCGTCGTTTACGTACATTCCTATTCCCGAACGAGTTACGTTAAAAAAAAAAAACACCAGTTAGACAGGCGTAATTGCTCTGTGAATCTGGGCCAAGGTGTCATATATAGCAATCAGAGAGAAACCAGCGACTATATATGATGTTCAGCTGCTGCTGAGCAGCCTTAAAGTCTAGATGTTGGTAAACCTGTGTATGGACCAAACCAGCTTACCCCTAGCTGTCAACAAGGAGACACTGGATTTTGTCAGCAGGGGTCTTCCAGAGGCCAGAGCTACCATTCAACACTTGTAAATAAGCAGCCCCAGCAGAGGGATTAAATAGCCTCTAAGCATTGTTGAGTGATCTCTTACGTTTATGCTGTATTATAGATGGAGTTGGCCCAGACAATACTGATCCTTCATTCATAACAATAAATCATCGCTCAGCCTTACTGTTTACTTACATCTGCTGGAGCTGTGGATGTTTACAAGCATCTACAGATAGATCCCACAACCCATGTGCTGAATACATTTTTACCATTTGAATGTACAAGCAGTACTGTAATGAGTAATAAAGCTGCCAGTGCCCAATATGTTTACAAGCAGCTAGAAGCTCTATAATACAGCACTGATTGCTCATTCATAAAATGGGCATCAGGCTGGGATTGAGCTACAGCCAGCATTAACATCAATAAAGAGGTTTTTTTTTAGATCACAATGGGGCCACCAATCAGAATGGGAGTGCTATTTCCTAGGGAATAAAATAAAAGTTTAAAAATGTTTGTAATGAGACCGCATCTATCCATACCCCATGGTACCTTAACGAGTCACAACACCAAAGTACAGAATATAAGAAAATATAAGAACATTTATTACGAGATATATATATTATATTATAAAACACACATTGTCATGTATGCATACTGTAAAGAAACGTCCCACACTCCGCTTGAGTGCTTTTGTCACATACCACTTGCTTCTAGTCTGCATATAAATATCAGATATTCCAACTGCTCACAAGCATACAACGGGACGATACTTGTTTGTCTGCTGAACATGGACTCTTTATTAGGACCAGAATACAAGTCTTATATACAGTCGAAGAGGAGGGAGTTTACCCCTCCTGCTGATATTACTCTAACAATACATTTGTGACCATAAACATAAATTAACATGAGCTAATTAACTAATCCCTTAGGGCAGACGATGTGACTCCGTGCCCGTCAGGATTTCACTACAGGTCAAACTTGTCAACGAGCTTCACATAGTAGATGATACATTATCATAAGTGTACACACAGGACACCTTCACACAATAGAGGAGCTCCAGCGGAGTCGGCCCATCTCCTACATTGTACAGAGGCCAATGTGGTTAGCTCTTGTTGAGTTCAAAAACAGACAAACCAAGAATAGTCTTTATATACAGTATATCCTGGAATAGTCTTTATATACAGTATATCCTGGGAGATATTGTGGATAAATATACTGTCCCATTTTAAGTAATCTGAGATATATTTCCTCAGACTTAGACATAAGAGGTGCATGGGGAGCTAAAACAAGGGTTTCCCAACCTTTCCAAGGGATTCTGGGACCCACAGTCACACATACCAACAGTAAAAAAGCATCATCAAATGGTGTTACAAACCCTCAAGTTTGAAAAACCTGGCATTAACATACATCAACTAAGCTGATATTCTCCATAAACCAAGATTGTATGTGCTCGGGTTTTCTACCCTTTTAAATGGAGATAAAAAACATATATAAAAGTAAAAAGGAGAGAAAGGGAAGAAAACCCCATTAGGCTTAAAGGGGTTGTAAACCCTTGCCGTTTTTCACCTTAATGCATTCTATGCATTAGGTGACAAACCTCCTTTGCTGCAGCAGCGCCCTTATACTTGCCTGAGCCCCGTAATTTCTATGATGAGAAAGAGCACACTAGCTCTGGCTGGTGTCTCATGTCCTGATTGGATAGATTGATAGCAGCGCAGCCATTGGCTCCCACTGCTGTCAATCAGATTCAATGACGCGGGCTCCGGGGGGGAAACAACCAAACTTAAAGCTGCATTTATCGCCAGCTAGGCCATATTACAATACATATTCAAATAAACAAACTATAACAAAAACAAAAAACAAAAATAATAAACAATAAACCCAAAAATACAAGAATTCTATATATATGAACATACATATCCCTAATATGTTTAAACAGGCAAAAGGACTTAAAAGAAGTGGCCTCATTCAACGCCCGATGCAGCGGTTGCCCTGACTGAATGTATCCACCTCATGTCTCTCTGCAGTATGTACCTATCCCAATCTATCGCCGCACCTCACCCGCCCGTGGGTCCTGTGGAATGTGTTAAAAGCAAATGAGCATCTCCCCAAGGGTCAATACTCACTGTCTGAGTGACTGCAAAATGAGAAGTGTGCCTAAGCCAACTCACAGAATGACGCTATTTTCAACTTAAAATATTACAGTCCATGGCTGGGTAGGAAGAACGAGAATATAGAATCCAATAAAACTTTCTGGAACCTTATGTATCCTACTATATGGGAAGACAATCTCAAAAGGGGTTGTAAAGGAAAAAAAAATCATAATAAGCATCCTTTACCTGCAGACATTCCTCTTTTCACTTGCTCATTGTTCGTTTTTGCTCAGAAGTTGCTCTATTTCTTCTCTGTTCTGTTCACTTCCTGCTTGTCTGATTTTACTGACCACCGTGAAGGGAGGCTTTTCTGCGGTGGTCAGTAACGTGCTCGCCCCATCCTGGGAACTACATCTGTGTGGTAGGATGCTCTCTACGTGTTAGGCCGCGTACACACGAGGAGACATGTCCGATGAAAGCGGTCCGCGGACCGTTTTCATCGGACATGTCTCTTGGGATATTTTGGTCTGATGTGTGTACACACCATCAGACCAAAATCCCCGTGGACAGTGAACGCGATGATGTGACGATGACGTGACGCTGACATGGCGGTGACGGTGATGCGGCGACATGCTCAAACACGGAAGTTCAATGCTTCCATGCATGCGTCAAATCAATTCGACGCATGCGGGGGGATTTCTGTCTGATGGTTGGGCGTACTAACCATCGGACATGTCCGACAGACAGGTTTCCAGCTGACAAGTTTCTAAGCATGCTTAGAAACTTTTGTCCGCTGGAAACCTGTCCGCTAGGCCGTACACATGATCGAACATGTCCGCGGAACCTGGTCTGCAGACCAGTTTCAATGGACATGTCTCCTCGTATGTACGCAGCCTTAGAGACTTCAAAGAGGTGTGAATTACTGAGCATGACGCAATTCATACTGGGAAATGTAGTTCTTACATGAACGAGCGATGCAAACCAGGAAGTGAATGAGAGAACAGAAACTAGAACGCCGGAGGTGATGTAGATGAAGGAATTTAACCACTTAGGGACCCCTCACTGTATATATACGTCCTTTTTTTAAAGATGGATATCCCGGTAACGGCAGCAGTTGCTGCCACAACCGAGAAATCCATCTCTTCAGTTAGCGGTCCTGTTAACGATAATGGCGGTCTCCGCGGTGGATTCGCTGCGAGATCGCCGTTATCGGTGGCGGGAAGAGGGGCCCCGCCGCTTACCGGAGCCGTTGGTAGTGGCGGAGGCGATCGGGTCCTTCTCCTGTCTGTGTGGGGATGCGAGTGAGGGCAAGATGGCCCCCACCCGTCCCCATAGCTTTGCTGGGCGGAAGTGACGTCAAAACGTCAGTCCCGCCAATGCGTCTTAAAGAAACATTTTTTTTTTTGTCATTTAAAAAAATTACAGTTTCCATTTTTTTTTTTTTTTTGCATTTAAGTCTAAATATGAGATCTGAGGTCTTTTTGACCCCAGATCTCATATTTAAGAGGACCTGTCATGCTTTTTTCTATTACAAGGGATGTTTACATTCCTTGTAATAGGGATAAAAGTGATCAAATTTTTTTTCCAGTGTAAAAAATAATAAAATAAATAAAAATAAACAAAAAAAAACAAAACATTTTTTTTTTAAAGCGCCCCGTCCTGACGAACTTGCGCGCAGAAGCGAACGCATACGTGAGTAGTGCCCGCATATGAAAACAGTATTCAAATTACACAAGTGAGGTATCACCACGATCATTAGAGGAAGAGCAATAATTCTAGCCCTAGACCTCCTCTGTAGCTCAAAAGATGCAACCTATAGAATTTTTTAAACGTCGCCTATCGAGATTTTTAAGGGTAAAAGTTTGACACCATGCCATTAGCGGGCACAATTTTTAAGCGTGACATGTTGGGTATCATTTTACTCGGCGTAACATTATCTTTCACAATATATAAAAAAATTGGGGCAAATTTATTGTTGTCTTATTTTTTAATTAAAAAAAGTGCGCTTGTAAGACCGCTGCGCAAATACAGTGTGACAAAAAGTATTGCAATAACCGCCATTCTATTCTCTAGGGTGTTAGAAAAATATATATATATATATAATGTTTGGGCGTTTTAAGTAATTTTCTAGCAGAAAAAAATGTTTTAGTCGTGCAAACACCAAATCTGAAAAACACCCAAGATCCTTAAGTGGTTAATAGGTATTTACTCATGTTTTAACAGAATCATTACACTTTTCTGTCTGTCTACCTTGCAGACATTGGGCCAGATTCAGGTACATCTGCGCATTATTGGACCGGCGTAGCGCACCGCCTTTACGTTAGACTTGCGCAATGTAGCCGCATAATCACCCTATTCTCGTAGCTTTTGCGCAGAAAATTGCGCATGCGTAATGTTATTTCAGAGGCGTAAGGCGGAGTAATACAAATTGGGAAGGACGTGGGCGTGTTACATTGAAATGAGCCGTGACCCCATGCAAATGAAGGGCCGGCCGGCTTGCGCATGCGCGCTTGAAGGAGACCATGGTCAGCTCCGCTGTGCGCATGCTCACAACTCGGGAGCGGCGCAATCAGTGAAATTGGAAATGGACTAAGGACTACGCAGACAGCATAAAAAGACAGACACAAACGCACTTGCATTGCAAAAGTACATCCCTTTGTCCCTTCCCATTTAACCAAGTGCTTTTGTCCTGTTGTTCGTTGCGTTGTGTTTTGTATTTGTCAGATTAGTGTTCTGTGTGATTAAGTGTTTGTTAGTAGATCTTTGAAAGTGTTTTTTGATAAGTGTTTGAGAGACTGTTTGTTTGATATATTTCTGTTTGTTTGTTTTCTTGCTGATTTTTTGCTGTTTGTTTTTGTGACTGTTTTTTGCTGAGTGCTTGTGTGATTTTTTGGGTGTTAGTTTTCTCCTTGTGTGTGTTCTTGCTTGATTGGTTGTGCTTGTTTTTGTGACTGATTTTTGTTGACTGGGAGTGAGTTTTTTTTTGCAGTATGACAGAGAGAAAGCGAAAACTCAATTTTACTTTGGGGGAAAAAAGAATTCTTGCCCGGGCCATTAGCGATTATGGGCGTTTCCTCCACGGCCCAGACAGTGCCAACACCACCCCGGCCAGGAGGAGGGAGATTTTGGACCTCATCACTGAGCAGGTCAATTCAGCGGGGGAGGGGGAGACACGGACCCGGTCTGGGATTGACAAAAAGATTAATGACCTCCGGCGTCTGGTCAAACAGAAGCTGGCCAAAATGCTTGCCCATGCCAGGGGCACAGGAGGGGGCCCACCATGCCGTATTAGGCTGACAGCGGAGGAGCGTGCGATGGCCCTGACCTTTCATCGGCAGGAAGTTGAGGGCCTGCCCGGCTTTGACTCAAGTCCGGAGCCCGTGGTGCCAGGTAAGTTTTTTTTTTAATATCAGGTGTGTAGCATGTGTGGGGGAGGGGGTGAAAGGGAATATGTGGCAAGTGTGTGGATCCTCCAACCTGTGAATGTTTTGTATCATCAACAGATGTGCAGGAGGGTGCAGGGCCAGTCCGCGGAGGAGGTTGAAGAGGAGGAGGAGGAGGTTGAGGAGGAGGAGATTCTTGAGGAGGAGGAGTCCATGTCAGGCACTGGACTTTTGGTTTTTGATGACTCTTCCCCTCTGGCTGGCAGCAGGCAGCCCTCCCTAAGGGGGAGCCCCCCCCCTTCTCCCCCAACATGGCTTCCCTCCCAAGGGCCTCCCCTTCTCCCTGGCCACAAGCATCAGCTGGAGGCAGGAAGTCGTCCCAGAAGACCAGGGGGTGGCCGATCTCCTGCCCGCCACTCTGAGAAGGGACCAGTTCCTCCAGACCCGCCATCTGGGACAGGTCAGCCAGACATTGGTGCGGATGGAGGAGAGCCTGTCCTCCATCAAGGATACGCTGGGGAACCTGGACTCCCACTCCCGGGCTTTCACAACTGCCTAAACGAACTGCAGATGACATCAGCAGGCGTTGGGCAGGATGTGAGGGCCCTCACCCAGGCTATCCAGGCCAACACGGCAACACTTGGTGCTGCCCTGGACAGAATAGCCGTGGCCTTGGAGGGCAGGCCGCCAGGTGGGCAGAGATCAGGGGCTGCTCCTCCTTCCCCGGTTTTCCCCCTCCCCATGAGTCTCCCCTGAGGAGCCGGGGCCGTGGCCGGTGGCGCCCCAGGCGTGGCTCACGTCAAGGGCAATCATTTTTTTTCCCCCTCTTTTTATTTTTTTTTGGCTGGAAATTTTTTGATTTTGCTGGTCATTTTTATTTATTTTTTGGGTTGTGAATGCTGTTTGAATGTGGGGGTGACATTCCTGCCGGAAAAGGGGTGTCACCCTCAATTTTGGTGGAGAAGGGTTCCCCAGGACCAGGGAGAAGTGATCCCCAGGTACGTGTGAATGGTGTATGAATGTACAGTGACATAATTGGAGCCTTGGCGTGGCGTTGCTGCTCACAAGTCCAGCATGGTGGACTGGTGCCAATCCAATTTGATGCTGATGTGGTGTGTGTGTGCTAGGGACCACAGTGGTGTGCATGCATGCATTCTCATTGTGCCATGATTAATGCGTGTGTTTAACGTGCAAAGATGCCCAATGTGAGCTGTCTCCTGGCTGCTCTTCCCTCAGAAGACGAGGTATCCTCGGTTAGGGGGGGATTGTCTGGTTCAGGGGTCAGGTCATCACGTAGGGCAATCTGCAGGCCCTTTCTTACTGCGAAGTTGTGCAGCATGCAACAGGCACCGATAATATGGCACACGAAGTTTGGGGAATACAAGAGGGTACCCCCAGACTTATCCAGGCATCGGAAACGTGACTTCAGGAGGCCAAAGGTGCGCTCCACCACTGCACGTGTTTGGGCATGTGCTTGATTGTATCTTTCCTCTCCTGGGGTTTGGGGGTTCCGGAAAGGAGTCATGAGATGGGGTCCCAGTGGATATGCAGAGTCACCTGTATAGGAAAAGACAGGAGGATGTTAGTCATGCATGTGCCCCTTGTGATGTGTGCATCATGGGGGGGGTACAGTCATGCCTGCCACCCATGTCACTCACCAACCAGCCAGGTGGCCCCATACACGTTCTGATCGAATTCCATTCGGATGTGGCATTGATTGTATATGTAGCTGTCATGGCTGGACCCTGGGTGTTTGGCACGGACGTGCCATATGAGGCCTTGGGCATCGACTATCACCTGTACGTTGATGGAATGCCAATGCTTCCGATTGCGGTACATGTGCTCTGTCCCCTGGGGGGCTGGAGTGCCACATGTGTGCAATCAATGGCCCCCACGGGCGTGGGAATCTGCAATTCTGTAGAAATCTGTCATTGCCTTCAGCCGCAGGTCCTCAGTGTTGGGTTTGATGATTTGGTTGGCCATGTATCTGAGGATTGCAGGGACAACCTGGTGCACACATCTGCTCATAGAGGATTGTGACATCCCAGCCACCACTCCACTTGTACGCTGAAAAGAGCCACTGGCAAGGAAATGGAGTGTTGCCATGACCTTCACCAGTGGCTGCACTGCATGTGAGCGGTGTGTTGGGCTGGTGATGTCCTCCTGCAGGGTTGTGGTTAATTCCAGGATGGCATGAGGGGTGAATCTGAAGATGCGATACACTTCAGAATCACTCATGCCAAACAGGTCTATGCGGGTGCGGTATATCCTCTCCCGTGCCATCCTCCGTGCCCTCCTCCTTCTTTGCTCATCTAAAGTCAGTAGTATAGCTATGCGCGACGATGCCCCTGGCATGTTGGCATACAGATTGTTGTGCAACACGTGTGACTGCTGAGCTCCTCACTAACAGTGTTGCTTTATCTAACAAGTAGACTTTTTTTCACTTTTTAGACCAGCTTTTATATGGTCTAATTTTAGACAGGACATTTTGCTGTTGCGCACACTGCGTAGCCTGCACTGCCCCAACATTCTTTTGTGGATCCCCGTAAGTCCCTCATTAGCATATTTGACTAGCAAATCAATGGTCTGTCTAGCGCAGTTTTGCGCGGATGGATGCGCCAGTCTAACGAAATTACGCTGGACAAAAAAAAGTAGATTTTTTGCGTATCTCCTTCTGGGGATGCCGTGCATCGAAACGCACGCGCACATTTAGACTTACGCCGCGCATCTCCTGTTGCGCAGGCGTAATCGCTTTGTGAATCTGGGCCATTAATTTTAGGCAAAAAAAAAATTCCTTTACAACTCCTTTAAGCATAGACAGTTATCTGCTAACTATATTCAGCAGATTTTTAAAAATTGTAACAAAAGTATGGCAGACATCTATCATAACCTATAAACATATGTCAATAACACGCTTTTGTGTTCTAATTTAAAGAGGAAATCACAGATTCTTACTGAAATAAAGCTAAAGGGTGTTTTTGTGCAATTACCTATGCACCATTTCCATAACTGTCCCTCTGGTTTCCCTTGTAGAAACATGGAAATTGTGTCAGCCAGCTTTCCTTCTAAGCTTTATGGCCTAGAAAAATCCATACTGCATGGTTGCCTTGAAAATCTAACTCTCTGAAATAACCATAATGAATATTTCATAAAGGTTTCTTTTTAACTCTTCTGCATCTGCAAACCACAATTTACATAGACAATAATGATAGCAGGGCAATTATACATGGAAATGAGTGGCATCATTAGTGTTTATATCCCATGTATTTTGTGTGGTGAATATCTCCAATGTTTAAATATCTTATTTGTTAATGTTAAGTGTTAAAATTAAAGTAAATCTGTGCTGGGAAAGTGTAGAAACTGACATTCCTTTCTGAAAAAAAAAATTCCCTGTCTGTTAATTAAATCCAATGGGCCAGATTCACAGAGCGATTACGCCGGCGTTACAGGAGATGCGCGGCGTAAGTCTAAATTTGCGCATGCGTTTCGATGCTCCGCATCCCCAAAACGAGATACGCAAGAAATCTACTTTTTTTTTGTCCGGTGTAATTTCGATCGACAGGCGCATCTGTCCGCGCAAAACTGCGCTAGACACACCATTGATTTGCTATTCAAATATGCTAATGAGGGAGTTACGGGATCCACAAAAGAATGTTGGCGCAGCGCAGGCTACGCGCTGTGCGCAACAGCTAAATGTCCTGTCTAAAATTAGACCATAAAAAAGGTAGTATAAAACTAGACAATTCGTCTACATGTCAGAGAAAGCAACACTGTTAGTGAGGAGCTGAGCAGTCACACGTGTTGCCCAACAATCTGTATGCCAACATGCCAGGGCCATCCTCGCTCATAGCTATACTACTGACTTTAGAGGAGCAAAGAAGGATGAGGGCACGGAGGAGGGCACGGGAGAGGATATACCGCAACCGCATAGACCTCTTTGGCATGAGTGATTCTAAAGCCCCGTACACACGGCCGAGGTTCTCGGCAGAAACCAGCGAGAACCTCGCTGGGAGCCGCATTCTGCCGAGAACCTCGGCCGTGTGCTACTGAACCCAGGACCCTGCATTTACTATATCTGGTTTCCCACAGTACACTGAACATGGAAATGCGGCCCTGGCCCTGTGCTGATCACATGAGCTATCCCAAGAAAAACTCTCTAGTAATTCCCACCAAACTGAGCATGTGCAGCCTGACTCCAAAGGTTTTGCATTATCCGGACATGTTTTGTAATCAGTGGAAGAAGTGGAGGATCAGCAAAGACAGCATAAAACAGCGTAAACCTTTTTACACAATGCAGAGGATTAACACCCTAGGTTCCACAGTGAGTATTAGGGATGATCCGAACACCCCCGCGTTCGGTTCGCACCAGAACCGTCGAACAGACCGACCGTTCGCGCGAACATTTAGAAGCCCATTGAAGTCTATTGGACTCGAACGTTCGAATTCAAAAACGATAATTTTAACGATAATTTTAAAGACCAATATTCAATTTAAAAACGATCATTTTAAAGACCAATATCCAAGTTATTGTTGGAAAACGTCTTTGAGAACCCGGGTCTTGTATTGTATTGTACCTGCTGTGCGTCTACAGTATACCTGTGATAACGTCTTTTTTTTTTTAACCAGAAAAAAACAGATTTATTGAGATGTATTCAAGGCTTACAAATTATACAGTACAGAGGCTCCCCTTTACCTCATTATTCAAGAGAAACAAGCAGTATTCAGGCCAACCAATGATCAATGACATGTCAAACCAAGTATGTGTACATGATATATGCTTCACACAGTATAGTCATATCCGGCTTTAGATACCCCTCTACCGTTACACCGACTCAAATATCAATCCCCTGCTCTCAGCCTTCCCTGTAACATATTCACCCCAACTTACACAGTACAGATTTCCCCATCTTCCAGCCACCGGTCCCAAACATTAGAAAATTTCTGTGGGCACCCCCTATGCATATAAATCATTTTCCTATAGGGCAATACAGCATTTATTTCCTTCTTCCAATCCCTCAGTGACGGGGCGGATGCTCGCATCCACGCCTTAGCTACTACCTTCCTGGCCACAAACAGTGACTCATAAATAAAAATAGTCTGATATTTGTCAACCTCTACGTCTGGAAGTAGACCCAATAGACAAAGCTTTGGGTCCATTCCCACAGGAGATCCCATATTGTCGTGCAAGAATTGTGTCACTTGTAGCCAGTAAGCCTGCATATCAGAGCATTGCCACAGTAAATGATAAAATGAGCCCTCCGTTAGATGACACATGGGGCACAATGAGCTCTTCGTGGGCTGAAACTTCGTCAATCTCAGAGGTGTCAGATAAGCCCGATGTAATATATAAAGTTGCGTTAATCTGTCCGAGAGTTTGGGGGATGCGGCCTTCACTCCCTCCAAAATTTCCCCCCAGTCCTCTGTCTCAATAGGCCCCACGTCCTGCTCCCACTGGGTTCTTGTTGCCTGGATCACCCCGTTCACTCTACGTTGTCTAATAACATAATATAAGTTGGATATAAGTTTGGTCGAGTCTGCTCCAAAGAGAATATCCAGTACCGGTGGAGCACTAAGGTCCACTACCACTGAAGCCATCTGTTTCCTGACTGCGTGCCTGAGCTGCAGATATCTGAATATGAACTGTTGTGGGAGGGAGAACTCCCCCCTCACTTCCGAAAATGGCTTGACACCACTCTCAGTTAGAATCTGGGATAGGTAGAGCACTCCATACGAGGCCCATAGCTGTGAATCTGGCACCGACATCAGCTCAGGCAGGCCTCCGTTACCCCATAGTGGCGTGTGGGAATGAATATGCGATCGGTCTTGCTTTTTAAGGGCGATGTCCCAGACCTTCTGTAGGTGTACCAGCATCCCCGCCTCAAACTGCGGTGTCTTACTTCCACCCTGTCCCTTCCTAAATACCGCTTGGCAGGGAGTGTGAAGAGCACTTTCCGGTTTGTTGCAGACCATAGATCTATATCTCCTCGACTCGGTCTTATTATAGTGATATAGATGGGATAATTGTGACGCTACATAGTAATCCTGAATATCAGGGAGGGAGCAACCCCCCTCTGCCGTGGGATTCTTACATGCCAATTTATGTCTGCTCGCACCCCATACAAAAGAATTCAGTATTGCTTCCATCTGTTTAAATATTTTAAGGGGAATATACAGGGGAGCGTGCCATATCATATACAGAATTTTGGGCAATAAGATCATTTTAACTAAGTTAATTCTACCCATTACCCCCAGGGGTAGCCTCGCCCAGGCCTGGGTTCTTGACTTAATAATCGCAAATAGGGGATCTACATTAAGAGACACGTAGTCTTGCAAATTCTTGGTGACCAAAACACCAAGATACTTCACCTCCGCCACTCTCTGCAATGGTAATTCCGGGCAAATCTCCGATGGAGGGAACTGATCTAATGGGAGGATCTTAGATTTGTCCCAATTTATCTTCAACCCTGAGAACCGACCCACTTCCTCAATAATATTCAATGCCGCTGCCAGTGATGGGGCCCTGGTCCGCCAGGTAGAGGACCGTATCATCCGCATATAGTCCTATCTTTTCCCATATGTCACCCCTCCTAAGGCCGACCACCTCAGGGCTCATCTGTATGGCAATAGCCAAGGGTTCTGCTGCCAAAGCATACAGGAGCGGAGACAGGGGACAACCCTGCCTCGTGCCCCGCTCCAAGGAAATCTGCTCTGAGAGCCAGCCATTAACAAATATCCTTGCCTTGGGGGTCTGATACAGGAGCTGCACCCATTTAATGAAATTTGGGCCGAACCCATAGCATCTCAGGCACTCCCACAGATACGGCCACTCGACTGAGTCAAATGCTTTGGCCGTATCCAGGGCCACCACTATCCTTGTTCCCATATTATCGTGTTGGGCCTGAATATTCATAAATAGCCTGCGTATGTTCATTGCTGTATTCTTCCCTGGCATAAACCCGGTCTGATCCGGGTGCACCAATGAAAGAACCACCGCATTCAATCTAGAGGCCAGAACCTTGGCCAGGATCTTAATATCCACCGGCAACAGAGATATAGGTCTGTATGACTCTGGGTATTGTGGATCCTTGCCCGGCTTTGGGAGAACTATAATCTGCGCCTCCTGCATCGAAGAGGGAAGAGCTCCCAGTTCAAATATGGAGCGGAATAGATCTTTAAGTCTAGGAACTAAGACTTCTGAGTAAGTCGTATAAAACTCCAGGGGCAGACCATCCAATCCCGGAGCCTTAGACTTGGCCAACTGCGACACTGCATTGTCTATATCCTGCGTGGTGACTGGGGCTTCTAGCATTTTGAATTGTTCTGGGTTCAACCGGAGAAATTGTATCCTATGCAGATACTCTCTGATTTCTAGAGGTGTGTTGTGACACTGCGACCTGTATAGGTCCCCATAGAATGTCTTAAATCTGTTGGCTACCCTCGGAGGGTCCGTGATAACCGAGCCATCCGGCTCTACCAAAGAGACCACCACCGGGGGTCTATCCTCCAGGTGCGCCAGATATGCCAACATCTTCCCTGCCTTCTCTCCATGCTCATAGACCCTGGCCTTACAAAAGAACACCCGCTGTTTGGCCTTTTCTCTAAGTAGTTGTGACACCACCCTGGTCTGTAGCTTAACCCTAGTAAGGTTTTCTAGAGATGGCTGGTTGTTGTACACCCCTTCCAGGTCCTGCAATGTGTCTTCCGACATAGAGACCACAGCCCTTGAGGATGCTTTGAGCCTGTTTATTCTATTGTCTAGGATTCTGCGAGCGTGTAGTTTAAATGCATCCCAATGACCATTAAGCCAGACTGAGTCTCGACCCTCCGAAAAGAAGAACTGTAATTCCCTTGATACACTTTCATGATCCGTCAGGGCAGTCAACCAGTATGGATTGAGTCTCCACACCCTCTCAGGTGCCACCCCCAGCAGGGACATCTGTACCCAACATGAGGAATGATCCGAGAGGGCCCGAGGAGCAAAACCCGCCCCACCACCCTCGGCATCAGGGGCCTTGACATGAATACATAGTCTATACGTGACATTGTAGCGTAACTCGCCGAATGACACGTATACGCTCTAACCTCTGGGTTCCTGTGCCTCCATACATCCATCAGAGCAAACTCCTGCAATAGTCTGCTCAGCCTGGTTTGTCTATGAGCTCCCCCTAACCTCCCTCCCCCCCCGGTCGCACCAATCGGGCGATCCATATACGGGTCCATTGTCATATTAAAATCCCCCATCCATACAGCGGGAATGTTCGGGTGCCTGGCCATGAATGCCAGGCCTGCTACCACAACCTCCATGCTGAAGGGGGGTGGGATATAGCATACAATTATTATCATGGGAGTACCACCAATTAATGCATTAATAAACAGATGTTTCCCCTGCTGGTCTGACTCCAGAGCTATCAACTCAAATGGGGTGGCCTTAGTTATTAACAGCGACACTCCTCTCGAAAAGCTGGTGTGCGTGCTGTGGTACGCCCAGCCTATCCACGGACGCTTCAGCGCAGCCTGCAAGTGACCAGTAACATGAGTCTCGGTCAGGGCAATAATGTTGGCTTTCTGTGCTTTCAAATATGTGAGGGCTGCCGTTCGCTTAATTTTATCCCTTACGCCTCTGACGTTCCACGTCAGGAACTTAATTGTTGTCATGTCTCTAATAGGTACAAATCTAGTCGCCATCCCAGCAGGGGCCATACTTTACTGGTCACTTGCAACACCTTTTGTCTCCCAAACACAATATCCCACATCTCGGTCATTAGAACAGGCCCCAACACATCTCCATAATACATCCAATTTAGTTTTAACCCTTTAGTGCCACAACGGTGGCACCGCCCGCAGGCAACTTCCCCCCCTCCCAGCCCAACACCCCCCGAACCTGGTGCAGGCATCTGGAACCCAAACATAACAATGAAATCATACAACTTCCAGCTTCTAACTCTGGAGGCACAAATCTTAGTTTCGTTAAAGAGAATAGTTCAGTATACATTTTCATGGGAGCGATTGTCCACTGAACCAGGTGTGGATCCAACGCGGGGAATAACTACACTCCCAAACAACAGTCAGTCCTGAGCTCCTCCTGCATGCCAGGATTTAGTGTTTTAAATATGCCAGTGAAACAGTCATTATTGAGCAGGAACGTTTCCTCTGTAGAACTTATCTGTATGCATGTGGTCATAGTTTAGACTTTCAACGCAAGGAGAGGAAAATAAGGGATTTGCCAGCCCCCCCCCGAGCCCGAGGGGGGGAGGAAGAGAGGAGAAAAATTGTAAAATTGTAAAAGGGGGACGAAAAATGAAGAAAGCTCAGATAGAACTCTTCAGGCAGAATATACCCACCATACAGTTACGGGGGAGAGGGGGGCAGGAGAGGTTGCAAAACAGTGGGCGCCCCGAGGGTGTCTGCATGACAAGCCTTGCTCGGCCCGTATCAGACTAGTGTTCCAGCGCATCCTCAAGGGGACATACGTATACTCTCCCCCCCAGCTCCCCAGGGTAACAGTACTCACGGTCCTTCAGGTGTAGTGCTATTCCTGCCTTCCCTTGCGATCCAGCCACGCTGCAGCCGCAGCAGGGGTATCGAAAAACTGTGCCCTGCCGTCTTCCTCCACCCTAAGGCGGGCCGGGAACAGCATGGAATACTTAAGGTGCAACACCCGGAGACGGCGCTTCACATCCTGGAATTGCGCCCTTTTCTTCTGCACTTCATTGGAAAAGTCCGGAAACACCGCCACGTGGCCATTCCCCATCTTGATGTTCCCCTTTTCCCTGGAAAGCCGCATGATGGCATCCCTATCTCTGAAGTTCAGGAATTTTGCAATAAACGTGCGGGGGGGTGCACCCTCGGGTGGAGGCTTTGCCGGTATCCTGTGTGCTCTCTCCACCGCAAACATAACTGAAAACGTCTCTCTGCCGTATGTTTTAATAAGGAGATTCTCAAGGTATTCAGCCGGTTCTCTTCCTTCTGCTCTCTCTGGCAATCCAATGAATCGCAAGTTACAGCGGCGGAGTCTGTTCTCCATTTCGTCTTGGTGGGAATGAAGCTGGTGTACTTGGCGTTGTAGTTCCTCCGTGGCATGCTGCAAGGGGTGCAGGATGTCCTCCGCCTCTCCTATACGGGTCTCCGCTTCAGTGACCCTATCTCTCACCGTGGCCAGATCCTGCCTCAGGAGGGAAATATCGATTTTTACTTCGTCTATTTTCGCCGTCAGGGTGCCCTGCAGAGCTGCGATGGCCTCCAGCACTTTCGCCGTATCAGCCGCCTGGCGGTTCTCCCCCATCTCCTCTCCGGCGCCATCTTTGTCCTGCTCCTCCGCGCCGTCATGCCGGTATTTAGCAAGTTTGTCGATCGCGGCTGACGTTTTCTTCGGCGGCGACATGGTCCCCCTACTCCCGGAGCCTTCTAGTTGGCGTCAGGGCAGTCCACAATCCAGGATAATCGCGTATAATATTGTTCAGGATCTATTGCATGAGGAGCTCACACACCACGCGTCCTACTCCATTGCCTGTTAGGCCACGCCCCCTGTGATAACGTCTTTAAATAGCACAATCACCTGTCTGCCAGTAGATTAGGAAGAACTGATCTAGCTAAGCTATACAGTGTATAAATATATGTACAACTCCTAGGGATGTATATATATCCTCTACACACTGTAAATTAAGCTAAACTGACTAGTCTGCCTGCCTGCTCTATCTAGCTATATAAAAAGACTATCTCTCTGTCTCTCTGACTGCTCTCATTAACAACCGCAACACACTACACGAGGCCGCCCAGCAGGCAGCCTTATATAGTGTGGGGCGTGTGCTAAAGCCCTGAGCCATAATTGGCCAAAGCCACCCTGGCTTTGGCCAATTATGGCTCTCCGTTTTTTTTGTGCGCTGTGATTGGCCAAGCATGCAGGGTCATAGTGCATGTTTGGCCAATCATCAGCGCGCAATGCCGCAGTGAATTATGGGCCGTTGCGCGTCACTCGAACTTGGCGCGAACGACTGTTTTGTTTGAAATTCGTCGAACGTACGTTCGTATCCAACGCGGAGCTCATCCCTAGTGAGTATAACAAGCATGCTTTACTGCATATACAGACTGATTTTACTGTTGTCGGTTTAGTAACACTATAAGTCTGTGTAGCAGCCAGGAGGGCTAGTGAAAGGGGCAGCTGCAGCCAAGCAGGGTTTGCCAGTGCCTGAAGAGGTGGTACTGGGATCAGTAGCCACAAGACTAGGAAAGCTAAACACCAAGACCTTGTTTTCTGCTATACTACCAAAGGGACCCATGGTCCCTGCCTGCAAAGGGCATTTGCTCTGGATCTGATTATGTGTTGGATCGAATTGTTAGTGTTGGCTGGTCCTGGGAGATGTAGTTCCACAAGCAAGTTTGTGCTGTAGGTAGAAGAGGAGAAGTGTATATATACCATGGATGTACAGTGCGGAAAATAAGTATTTGAACACCCTGCTATTTTGCAAGTTCTCCCACTTGGAAATCATGGAGGGGTCTGAAATTGTCATCGTAGGTGCATGTCCACTGTGAGAGACATAATCAAAAAAAAAAATCCAGAAATCACAATGTATGATTTTTTTAACTATTTATTTGTATGATACAGCTGCAAAGAAGTATTTGAACACCTGAAAAAATCAATGTTAATATTTGGTACAGTAGCCTTTGTTTGCAATTACAGAGGTCAAATGTTTCTTGTAGTTTTTCACCAGGTTTGCACACACTGGAGGAGGGATTTTGGCCCACTCCTCCACACAGATCTTCTCTAGATCAGTCAGGTTTCTGGGCTGTCGCTGAGAAACACGGAGTTTGAGCTCCCTCCAAAGATTCTCTATTGGGTTTAGGTCTGGAGACTGGCTAGGCCACGCCAGAACCTTGATATGCTTCTTACAGAGCCACTCCTTGGTTATCCTGGCTGTGTGCTTCGGGTCATTGTCATGTTGGAAGACCCAGCCTCGACCCATCTTCAAAGCTATAACTGAGCGAAGGAGGTTGTTGCCCAAAATCTCGCAATACATGGCCCCGGTCATCCTCTCCTTAATACAGTGCAGTTGCCCTGTCCCATGTGCAGAAAAACACCCCCAAAGCATGATGCTACCACCCCCATGCTTCACAGTAGGGATGGTGTTCTTGGGATGGTACTCATCATTCTTCTTCCTCCAAACACGGTTAGTGGAATTATGACCAAAAAGTTCTATTTTGGTCTCATCTGACCACATGACTTTCTCCCATGACTCCTCTGGATCATCCAAATGGCCATTGGCAAACTTAAGACGGGCCTTGACATGTGCTGGTTTAAGCAGGGGAACCTTCCGTGCCATGCATGATTTCAAACCATGACGTCTTAGTGTATTACCAACAGTAACCTTGGAAACGGTGGTCCCAGCTCTTTTCAGGTCATTGACCAGCTCCTCCCGTGTAGTCCTGGGCTGATTTCTCACCTTTCTTAGGATCATTGAGACCCCACGAGTTGAGATTTTGCATGGAGCCCCAGTCCGAGGGAGATTGACAGTCATGTTTAGCTTCTTCCATTTTCTAATGATTGCTCCAACAGTGGACCTTTTTTCACCAAGCTGCTTGGCAATTTCCCCGTAGCCCTTTCCAGCCTTGTGGAGGTGTACAATTTTGTCTCTAGTGTCTTTGGACAGCTCTTTGGTCTTGGCCATGTTAGTAGTTGGATTCTTACTGATTGTATGGGGTGGACAGGTGTCTTTATGCAGCTAATGACCTCAAACAGGTGCATCTAATTTAGGATAATATTGAGTGGAGGTGGACATTTTAAAGGCAGACTAACAGGTCTTTGAGGGTCAGAATTCTAGCTGATAGACAGGTGTTCAAATACTTCTTTGCAGCTGTATGATACAAATAAATAGTTAAAAATTCATAAATTGTGATTTCTGGATTATATTTTTTTGATTATGTCTCTCACAGTGGACATGCACCTACGATGACAATTTCAGACCCCTCCATGATTTCCAAGTGGGAGAACTTGCAAAATAGCAGGGTGCTCAAATACTTATTTTCCGCACTGTATATACAGTAGTTCTGCCCTATAGCATTCCTTGTTGATCAAGTGGGCATCCCATAATAACCCTATCCCCAACCAAGTTCAATCCCCCTAATAAAATACAAAAAAAACAAGCTGCATAGACTGATCTCTGACTCCAACATGTGTGGAAAGTTTGGGTGCCTGGCTGTGCAGAGTGGGATATACCCATATTTACCAGCGCTACATTTGTATTATTAGCTTTGTACTGACTAAATAGTTTTACCCTCTCTGTTTGTCCTGGTGACAACTCAAACAGAAAGTCTATTACCATACATCGTGTGTTCATAGAAATCGTAGAAATCATGTTGCAGAGCATACTGGACTTTCTCATAACAAAGCCCAGCACTGCCTGCAAACTTGCAACACCGTGGCAGCCAGCATCACTGGATACTTTCTACGTCGGCGTATCATAACAAAGCCCAGCACTGCCTGCAAACTTGCAACACCGTGGGCCAGATTCAGATAGCCTTTACGTCGGCGTATCTATAGAAACGCAGTGTAAAGTCTATTCTGCGCTGGCGTATCTTTTTTCTGTATTCAGAAAACAAGATACGCCGGAATTACGGAAATACGCCCTGCTGAAGAAAAACATCCTCTACAACAAGATGCTGCCAACATCATGTTTCACGGTGGGGATGGTGTGTTCAGGGTGATGTGCAGTGCTAGTTTTACTCCACACATAGGGCCAGATTCTCAAAGAAGTTACGTTGGCGTATCTCGAGATACGCCGCGTAACTTCTAGGATGCGCCGGCGTATCTTTTTTCTGTATACAGAAAGCAAGATACGCCGGAATTTTGCTAAGATACGAGCGGCGTAAGTCTGTTACACCGTCGTATCTTAGTTGCATATTTACGCTGGCCACTAGGTGGCGCTTCCGTCGATATACGCATCGAATGTGTAAATTAGGGAGATTCACGAACGTACTTGCGGCCAGGCGTCGTATTTTACGACGTTTGCGTAAGCTTTAGTCCGTTGTAAAGTTACCCCTGCTATAGTGAGGCGGAGCCAATGTTAAGTATGGACGTCAGGACAGCGTCGAATTGTACGTCGTTTACGTTGTTTGGGTAAATCGTTCGGCAATGGGGCTGGACGTAATTTACGTTTACGTCGTTTACATTGACAACTTGCGACGTGATTTCATGCATGCGCACTAGGATACGTCCATGGACGGCGCATGCGCCGTTCAGAAAAAAACGTAAATTACGTAGGGTCATGATTTATTTACATAATTCACGCCCCCACATTACTAATTTGAATTAGACGCCCTTACACCGGCCACTTTACGCTATGCCACCGCAACTTACGGAGCAAGTGCTTTCTGAATAAGGTACTTGCCCATAAAAGTTGCGGAGGCGTAGCGTAAAGAGCATACGCTACGCCGCCGGAAAGATACACTATTGTATCTGAATCTGGCCCCTAGTGTATATGGATGGCATCCACGTTTTACTGTTTTAGAAGTACAGTTTTAATATGCTATTTTCAGGCAACATAAAGTGGTTGTAAACCCTTACATATACCGATTGAAGTAACTGGCCTTGGGTGATGCACAGAGATGAAACAACATAGGTTGTACCTGTTTATCTGCAATCGTATTTGCTCTATATCCATTCAAAATGCAGAATTTTACAGCTTTTCTGAGCTTCCAGAAAGCAGGTAACAGATAGCACTCTGCAAACCCATCGTTCCACCCGACGAGGTTCTCGGCCGGCCGTCGAGTTCGTCGACCAGGCTTTCGAAAAAGGCGTTGAGCCATTAGTCCCGATGGCCCGTCGAGGAAATAGAGAACCTGCTCTCTATTTTGGCTCAACGAGCTTCCCGACGGGACGCTCGACGAAAGTGTACACACGATCGAGCTTCTCGGCAGAATATGGATCCCAGCGAGCTTCTCGCTGGATTCTGCCGAGAAACTCGGTTGTGTGTACGGGGCCTCAGTGAGGAGAGAACTGTCAATCACAGGCTGTGTGATGTCTCCTTTTTTTCTTTTTGTCTCAGGAAAACTAGTCAGAAGTGACTCATGCTAATAGCAGAGGAACGAGGCAGAGGACAAAATTACACTTAGTGCCCTGGATAGAGACAAGTATGCTTTGTTCATATTTCAAGTCTGAGATTGACGACTGATTACAAAGACAATTGTAGTCAGAGTATACACCGAGGAATACGATACCCTATCTACCCAGGCCTGAGGTGTGCCATTAGCCTCGCTGGACAGTACGCCTATAAGTGGGCATACCCTGAAGTAATTATGAAGAAATGAATGAAGAAAATGATAACCTGACAAAAAGGGGGAACGGGTGGGTGGGTACCCAGAAACCCCACCGACGCCGGATATTAGAGGGGAGGAGGGATAAATAGCCCTCTGACTCCTCCTACAAACTCAGGCACGCCTGCGGCCCCGCCTTCCACTTGTAGTCAGAGTCTACACCGAGGAATACGATACCCTAACTACCCAGGCCTGAGGTGTGCCATTAGCCTCGCTGGACAGTACGCCTATAAGTGGGCAAAAAGACCCAGAAGTAGGTGTGATAAAGAAATGGAAGGGGACGAATATCTGTCTGGTAGAGAAAGCACGCCCTGACAGTCTCAAGAACGGCTCCGATAACCATCCGTTACGACAGCAGAAAACCTGCGTCCCCAGAACCGATGATTGGAAGGAACCCCGAAACCAAACGACTGTCCCGTGCCTGACTGACTAAGCTTTCCTCCAAAAGCACAGACATGGGAACCACTGCTGGTGGCGAGAGGATACATGGGGGAATGGAACAAGGGCCGCCCTGAGGAGCCCTGTGAAAGCAACACCATCCAATAGGAAGCAACCAGTGACCCATGTCAAACACCCACAACCACTGACCTAACTATCCATACCTGGTAAGGGGACGTGAGAAGGGGAGATGCCAAAAATGGACAACCTGATAGGAGGGAAGGGGTTTGAGAGCCGGGTACCCGAAAGATGAATCGCTGATGTTAATTGACGAGGCCACCACGCAGTAGCGATATGCAACGATACAGAGACAGAACCAGACATGGAATGACCCGCCCTACCCGAGTAACTGGGACCCCCCCTATCAACAGGCCGGGCAATGGACAAAGAGCCTGGCCTGACGGACCCGCCCCGATGATCTGGCAACCTATGAACAAGAGAACAGCCCCAAAGATAAGAAGCAACAACTCCATGGATGAGAACCCTAATAAAATTGTCCTTGCAGGAACGGCCAGAACACGCTCAATGCTGGTATGTGAAGCAGCTGGGATGGAACTGGACCCAAACTGAAATGCACCGCCTACCCTGCTGCGGCCGGAAAAAAGGAAAACCCCTTGTAGACTTACCACTCTGCTGAGCCAAGTACGGGCCAACCCCTGAGTGACGGCGTACTGCCATGCTCTGTACCCCCCACGTGGAGCAGGCGGGATGCACCAGAATGCGTCGCCCCCTAAGCGTGCCGCACGCCCAACCCTAGGAAAACCGAAAGACAAGACAACAGACAACAAAACATGAGACACCCCCCCCCCACTGTAGTTGCCTGGGCCAAAGATGTGAGCAGAAATGACCAGACCTCAGCGCGTGAATGAATCTGACGACAGATCCTTCCCAAGTGTATGTGATAAGTGTAAGCAGTAAGCGAGCCCGAGTAACCTGCCGCGCAGACAGGTAATTAAAAACGACACACTCAAGGCGATGTACCCACAGACCGTGTATAGGCGTAAGAATGAACGTGCACGTATGACGTATGTTATACAGGCGAGAAGATTGTGGTCAACAATCATTTAAAAACGAAACCTCAGCCCGTATGGATCTGTAGACGTGACAGATCCTGAGATGCGCACCCTGGCTAACTATACCCGAAAGAACAATATGACGAGACAAAGAAAACAAATAAAGCTACAAGGCTGTATGCGTGCTGTGACTGCATGGTACCGACAAGCTATGTGACCAACCCTGCTGGAGTAGGACCCCCAACAGAAACACAACCCCCTCTGTGCCTACCCAAGTATGAAGACATGGCAGTGACGGAGGGACCCCAGCATGTCAAAGAACCCGACGACCCCCCCCCCGTGAATAACGTGCGTGAGTGCAAGTGACCTGCTGCACAGCAGAACACTGAGGACCCGTGCACCCACAGACCGTGGTGGGTAGTCCTGCCCGTGAAATGAAACCCAATGCGTAGCCAGACGTGACATGACAGGCGAGAAGTTTGAGGTGAACAACCGTCTGGAAAACGCAAACCTCAGCCCGAATGGATCTGTAGACGTGACAGACCCCGAGATGCGATGGAAATGAACAAGGCTAGAACGGCCACTGGTGCAAGCTGAACCTGCGTGACGACAGAAACACGCCATGACAGAAACACGCCATGACAGAAACACGCCATGACAGAAACACGCCATGACAGAAACACGCCATGACAGAAACACGCCATGACAGAAACACGCCATGACCTGAGCTGCTGTGACCGAATACTGATGACAGAGCGGTGACAGTGAAAATGCTCCGCGACAGAAGCATGATGCTGACCGCATCGCTATGACATGACAGGAAACATACAGTGACTGCAACCGCTATGACAGAACATGCTAAGACAGAAAACATGCTAAGACAGAAAACATGCTAAGACAGAAAACATGCTAAGACAGAAAACATGCTAAGACAGAAATGCTACGACAGAAATGCTACGACAGAAATGCTACGACAGAAACATGCTGCTGCCAGAATGCTACGACAGAAACATGCTGCTGCCAGAATGCTACGACAAAACATACTGACAGAACCGCTGAGACAAAAAACATACTGACAGAACCGCTGAGACAAAAACATACTGACAGAACCGCTAAGACAAAAACATACTGACAGAACCGCTGAGACAAAAACATACCGACAGAACCGCTGAGACAAAAACATACTGACAGAACCGCTGAGACAAAACATACTGACAGAACCGCTGAGACAAAACATACTGACAGAACCGCTGAGACAAAACATACTGACAGAACCGCTGAGACAAAACATACTGACAGAACCGCTGAGACAAAACATACTGACAGAACCGCTGAGACAAAACATACTGACAGAACCACTGAGACAAAAACATACTGACAGATCCGCTGAGACAAAAAACATACTGACAGAACCGCTGAGACAAAAACATACTGACAGAACCGCTGAGACAAAAACATACTGACAGAACCGCTGAGACAAAAACATACTGACAGAACCGCTGAGACAAAAACATACTGACAGAACCGCTGAGACAAAACATACTGACAGAACCGCTGAGACAAAACATACTGACAGAACCGCTGAGACAAAACATACTGACAGAACCGCTGCAGAACCGCTGAGGCTGAGACACAGGACAGAGTACTCGTAGAGGCTAACAGGAACGCTACGACAGAAAACATACTGCTGACAGAAACCGCTATGACAGAAAACATACTGCTGACAGAAACCGCTATGACAGAAAACATACTGCTGACAGAACGCTATGACAGAAAACATACTGCTGACAGAACGCTATGACAGACACATACTGCTGACAGAACGCTATGACAGACACATACTGCTGACAGAACGCTATGACAGAAACATACCGCTGACAGAACGCTACGACAGAAAACATACTGCTGACAGAAACCGCTATGACCGAACATACTGCCATGGTAGCACAAGCTATGACAGAAACATGCTACAAACCACCGCCATGAGATGACCAAGTGAGACAAAAATTGCGATGACCCCCACCCCCCGCTGAACTACACCCCCCTCCCCTTGAACTGTGACCCCCAAGGAAGCCTGATTAGCACGCCAGACCCCCTCAGCTTGGCCCCCTGGCCCATAGTGCTGTGCCAGGACACATCCAGGAACAGGTGAGACTTACAAAAGGTGTTTGCAAGCAGCAGTCCCCCCCCCTCCCCCAGGCTGAACTGCATGCAGCCGCACATGGATGGATCAGCAGCAGGGATCCGGCCGATGCACACCGGTCAGAGTGCGCCCCCCCTCCCCCGGCGTGAGTACCGGGAGAAGCAGCTGGAGCCCTGGCCGTGTGTGCAAGCGCGGCCCCCCCCTCTCCCGGCGCGAGTGCCGGGAGAAGCGGCGGGCGGCCCCCTCCCAATAGCTGGAGCCCTGGCAGTGTCATTGCGGCCCCCCCTCCCCCGGCACGAGTACTGGGAAACAGGTGGCCTCCTCAATGGCAGATGGAGCTCAGGCAGCGTGCCCCCCTCGGCGTGAGCAACGCCCTGTACGTGGTGGATGCCTGGCGAGAGCTCCGGGACTGTGAGCGGGCAATAACCCCCCTCCCCTCCAGCTCGGCGTGAGCGCCAGTAAAAAAGGGGGGCAGTGCCTGCGTGTAGCCCGGCGAGGATAGCACAGTGGACTCCGAGCGATGTGGACAGGGGGAGCGCTCCTACCCCCCCTAGATGCAGCACGAAGAAAGGTGGCAGGTAGCGGGCGGTCCCCCCCTTACTAAAATCTGGCATGAGCCCTGGGAGAGAACCATCACACGTGCAGAACCCGGAAGTGACGCGGCTACCCAGAAACCCCACCGACGCCGGATATTAGAGGGGAGGAGGGATAAATAGCCCTCCGACTCCTCCTACAAACTCAGGCACGCCTGCGGCCCCGCCTTCCACTAATATAGTTAAATGCATCCTATCACTGACAGTTTTATAGAGATTGTTGGAAGAGGCCTTCTCTATATGTTTGGTTAAATATTCATGTAAACCAGCACTCCACTTCCCATGTTAATATATGTTAATTATCTGGGGGATAATACTGTCCAGCAGCTGGGAAATAAATAGTTGGGTGAAACAAATGTTTTTAGAAGAAGAACAGGTTTGCGGTTATATTATTATCTGGTTGCTTTTGAGAATCACAACTGTTTATTCTTTTCGGTATATTGCTGTGTGTGTGGTCAGTAAGAAAAGGAAAAGTGACACTTCTTGGTATCATTAAATATTGAAGGATGTGAATGTGTTCTCTAGATTCTTCAATATACATAGGTAGTAGAGGTAGTGAGGCGAGACATGGTCATTCATTGTTTGTGACTGTTTATTGCTTTCTTCGTGCCTGTAAGAGGCATACTGTGAATAAAGTGATTCCATCCCTGGGCATGAGGGCCCTTGACTAGATGAATGGGGTAGACTATATCTTTTTTAAGGCAGCACACCAGTGAATAGATGTGCCGCTTAAGGGTCTGGTCATAGCCACATTTCAGTTTCTTAGATTTCTTTATACTGTCTGAATGTTCAACATAAAAAGAGAGAAGATCATTGCTGCTTTATGCCTTCAGAGAATCAGGACCATTGAAAAACTGGCACCTGTACCTGGCCTGCACTTTTACTCTGCTAGTGCCGTTTTAAAACTAAATACAGATACAGAGCTTTGTACTCTACATATAAAGCCAATTCCTAAATCATATGTAGCGATACCCCCTCAAGGGCCGCTGCTTGATTTCGGTTTGGCGTATTAGGTTACCTCAGTGTTGTCTAGGGATGAAGTTAGCATAGCAGTAAGCAAATGTCCAATCGGTAGTTAAGGTTTTCCAAATGCTTTATTTCTTGGGTCCAACACGACCAACATCAACAGGAAGTAGATAGGACAGGTTGATGAAATGGAGAAAACCTTGCAGTATCAGGCTTGGATGAACAGGAAAGCAAGCCTGCTTTCAGTAACTGTACATTACGTCGCCACTTTAGCCAGAGTGGGTGAAGTGCTCCCCGGACAGACCTCTGCCACAAGCCTGGCAGCCGGAGTTCCACTTTAAGGTTGCTGGAAGGAACATGTCCTTGCAATGGGCCTGGCTCTGATTTGGTTTGGGATGCCAGATGAGGCCTCTGCCACAGGCTCTATTCTGACAATGTGAACAGCAGAGCGAATCCCTCCAGTCAATTACGTTTAGGTGACCGGTTGACAGTGGGAATGTACTTGTCAAGGTGTCAGTCACCAGATCCCCGATGGTTCGTGCAAGTCTCTCACATAACCTGCCTCCAGGTTCTCCTCGAGCCAATTCCCCACCGTACAGCCAGCAGCTTAGGATCTTTCTTATAGGGGTGAAAGGACCCAGCAAGTCACTGGGGCCCCTTGGCAGCATCCGCCAGGAACTCCACGTAACTTTCGACCCCAGTCTGGTAGGCCATATCACTGGGGTCTGTTGGGTGCGCACACCCTAAAGGTAGGTGGCGCACCTGGAACCAGGAACCCGCGAAGAACCCCGAAAAATGGCGTCTGCCCCACATATACTCTTCCCTATTATGCCCTGCGAGGGAAAACTCCTCCAATTGGCTGCTGGGGAAAAGTGGTTCTGCCAGAACCCCGGGAGTGGGATTGCACCCCCACAGGACAGTTCTGGAATGACAGCAACCCAAATTTAGCAAAATTATGAGTGAAAGCAACATAACTCTCTCACTCCCCACTAACTTTAGCCTAGTGCCCATACTGAAAGTAAGTAAAATTTAACATGTTCATGTAATTTTAAAAGTATTTTTAAACATTTTAAATCCATAGGTTTCACTGAAGATATGCTTGGACAAGGTGGAGTATTTGATGTCACCGCCCCTCCTTTCAACATCATCTATTCAAAGTACATCTTGCATTCATTTATATAATACAATATTTTCTACAAATGGCAGCAGTGCCAAGAAAGCAACCTCCTTTTGTCAGTGTATAGTGGGGCAACCACTCAAACAGAATCTTGGTGGGACCCATTGGATCTCCACTATCATTACAGTGATTGTCAGCTTCCCCAAAGGCCCATCATGTATAGGCTGGCTATGCATTTGTAGCCATGGCAACATAGGGGTTGCTGAATGTTGTGGTTTACCTGTCACCCCGCCCAGCCTGACATCCATCTCTCAGACACATTTAGAGACATAGAACAGTCCATAAGCTTTGTTTTTTTGAGGGGATTAAACTTGGATGGGAAATGGGAAATTATTGGATGCCCAGGAAGATTCAGTGCAACTTACTAGGGACTTCTATATACACTCCAGTATATACACTCCAGTCTTCTCGCCAGCACAAACAATTGCTTAAGACCTCTTATCCTTCACTCCTCCAGCGCTTCCTATGCCGCAAACTGTTACTCCTCCAGACAAGCTAGCACTGCATGGTTAGGCGTGACACCAACTCAGCCAGGCCTCAGTGAACTGCCTTTTGCAGACAGGGACCTTGAGCCCCTGTGTGTGGAAATAGATCAGGTGCTAACTGTCTTCTGCACAGCTACCAATCCCAGATATCTCTCTTCAAGCATTGCCAGTTAGTCTGGCTGCAATGACCTTCCCACAGTCCTCTCTTCTGGTTCTGCACCCATCTCAAACTGCAATCTCCCCGTTCTCTCAGGTGTGCCTCTCTAGTCCTCCCGACTGTGCCCCACCCCCTGGTCCTCCTGGCTGTGAACAATTGTCCTCCCTGGAGTCTCTTAGCAGTGTTCTCTCCCGCTATCCTCTCCTTGCTCTCTCATGTGCCTATCCTTCCAGAATCTCTTCTCTCCTGCTGGATGCACCCAAGCCCTGGCCTAGGGTCACCCCCACCCCTTAGACTGGGGAGCTCCCCGTGGGCCCAACAGCCTCTATACTCTCTCACTCCAGCTCTTCCACCTGACAACTCCTCCCCACCTGGGCTGTCTCTGGGCATTTAAGGAGCCCTGCCCCCTGACAATCCAAGTTGGGAATTGGTCAAGGCTCCTTATAATACCCCAGGCAGCGCCACCTCTCCTCCTTTCTTTCCAGCACCTGCTAGAAAGAAGAGGGAGCTTACAGTGATGCTACCTGTGAGTCACCCAGCCCTGCCCTGAGCCACTCCCAGCCCAGAATGAAACAAACAGGCCTATCCACCAGCTACTCTTGCCTAAAATTTCCTACTCTGCTAGAGAAATCCTCCTTCTAGCACCTACATAACTAGAGGGTGCTACACATACTTACATTGAATCAAGTTGGAGCAATGAAAGTAACCAATAAACATCTAGAGTTCAGCATTAAAATAACATCCAGTGATCCTGCCATGAAGGTCCATGTTCAGGAATGTCCTGTTACATGGTAAGAATGCTACATCCCTGACTGCCACTTAAGCTCCTGTTTTGTTGCCCTGTCATATGAACGTGCCGCGCCGTGCACCCCATGAGCGTTTGTCGCCAGACAGGGTACTTAAACTAGACCACTTCCTGGACTCAGGTGCTGTCCGTTCTATAGCGTTTAGTGTACCTGATCCTGCTACCCGATTCCTGTTCCTGTTTCTCGACCCGGCTTGTCTCTAACGCTCCTGATTGCTACCTGCACCTAACCCGGCTTGTTTGACCCTGCTTCTGCCTGCCGCTCCTGCTACCTCGCTGCTAGCCCAATACCGACCCGGCCTGCACCTTGACTTCGCTCCTTCCTCCGCTTTGGTTTCTGACATGCCCGCTAGTGTATGACCCGGCCTGCCTACATCCGCTATCTCTCCAGCCTCTCTTGGTCCTGCGGTGCCCCTGCACGAAGCCGCCCCACTATCTGCTGACAGCTTATCCTGGGCTCCTGCACCAGTGTCCTCCTGAAATTCCTTCACGATTCCAGCCCAGCGACTTCATCAGCGATCCTGCCAGGCACTCGTGTGACTCTGTACTCTTGCGCTTCCTGCCTGCTCTATCAGGGGCTCGGAGTCAGAGCTGTAGGAGAGGCCGTCCTCCGCACATCAGGCTCTACCGTCAGGGACGTGACACTGGGCAACGTTAAGAAGAAACATTACTTAGGAGAGGCTCCTCCGTAACCGCAATCAGAGAGGGTCTGTGGCAGGGACATCTTCCTAAAGTTCCGAGTGCTACTCTGGCTGCCAGGTCGGTGAGAGAGACCTGTCCAGGTGCGCTATACCCACTCTGACTGGAGTGGCGAAAAAATCGAAGTGTTGTCGGAAGCAGGACTGTTTCCATATTAAATGCCTGAAGCTGCTGTTCTTCTTTCAACCTCCATTTGTCCTTTCCATCACCTGTTATCTGTTTTTACCCAGCTGGGTAATAAAGAGCACATATAAAAGAGACTTTCCATTTGCGGACTTTCCTTTACTGCTGCTGTATGCATCATCCACCCTAGACATTTCACCAGAGCCATGAGGTAACATGCCATCCCATTTATTCTCAGCAGCCCCTTTCGGGGGCATAGCTGCACTCACAAAAGTAAGTACACCCCTCACATTATTGTAAATATTTTACTATATCTTTTTATGTGACAACACTAAAGAAATTACACTTTGTAAAGAAGTGAGTGTACAGCTTGTATAACAGTGTACATTTTCTGTCCCCTCAAAATAACTCAACACCATTAAAGAGGAACTGCAGTCTGCTCACAAAATTTGTAATAAAATAATGTATTATTTTGAAACTTCCCTCCAACCACTTTTCATATTATTTTACATATACTGTGATTATGTACTTGCCAAATATGAAGCAGAAATCTCCCTCCACTGAGTCTGGCTGCATCCATTTTAACTGTGGGCCACTGACCCTACTGCCGGTTCACTTCCTGGATTTATACAGACACACAGAGGCACACCTCCAACTCTGCAGCTTTCATTGGCCCTCTTATGACTCACCCCATCCCTTCCTTGGCAAACTCTCAGGAGAGAGAGAGAGAGCACTATGCATGATGTCATAAGCCTAGACTTTTTTCCAGACAAGAAACAGGTATTTACTGGCAAAAAAAGTTCAGTTTTAATGTCTAAACCACTGGCAACAAAAGTGAGTACACTTTTCAGGTAGGGTAGAATGCTGTAGGTGGTAGAATTTACCATGTATTTGGGTATAGGATAGCGTACAGAAGGTAGAAGAACTCACTATCTAAAGGATATAATGTACAATACCAAAAGCTGGAAGATATTACCTTCTTTTAGGATATAAGTAGGGATACAGAAGGTGGGCGAGCTTACCATCTACTAGGAATAAGGAATGGATAAAGAAAAGCAAAATAACATGTAGGGCCGCGTACACACGAGGAGACATATCCGATGAAAACAGTCCGACAGACCTTTTTCATCGGACATGTCTCCTGGGATGTTTTGGTTTGATCTGTGTACACACGATCAAACCAAAATCCCCGCGGACAGACAGCGCGGTGACGTGGCACTGACGTTGATGCCGCCACGTCACCGAACCAGGAAGTAAAATACTTCCACGCATGCGTCTAATCCATTCGACGCATGCGGGAGATTTCGGTCCGCTGGTTAGGCGTACTAACCAGCGGACATATCCAACAGACGGCTTTCCAGCTGACAAGTTTTAAAGCATGCTTTAAAACTTTTGTCTGCTGGAAACCTGTCTGCTAGCCCGTACACACGATCGAAACTGTCCGCTGAAACTGGCTGCGGACCAGTTTCAGCAGATATATTTGATCGTGTGTACGCGGTCTTAGAGTTTTACCAAATCCAAACAGCCCAGCATTCAGGTGGAAAAAAAAGAGAATGAAAGCTGCCGAAATTCATCTCTGTCGCCAGTTTTCAGTATTCATGTATCTTCTGTCACTTTTTATACTGAGCTTTGCTGGCATAACACCAAATCAGAGAATTTACATAAATATTGGAAATATGTTTTTTTTCGATTTTTCTGAAGCTTTACTGCTCTATTCAAACAACAATTTCTATGTGTACTTAAAATGGAAAAGAGGTAAATGGTTGTACTTGCTTGGATCATTATTTAACACATTAGAAAACACTGTTATTATGTTTCATAAAATTGCTTCTGAGGATCAAATACATATTTTTACTAGGCAGTATGCTAGAGAAATACAATATAAAAAAATATATATATATATTTTTTTTTTTCCTGTGAAACATCTCTGCATCAGTTAACACTACATAGTGCTACATACATTGTTTAAAGTTACTTGTACTCAATACTAAGAACTGCTTGCTTACAATTACTGAGTCCCATAGCCAGATTAGACTAAACAGGGCCCTATGTAGGTTTATAGTTTTGCCACCTCACTTCACACAAAAACTTTTTACATGCGTACCCTGTTCACTTATTACAACAATAAAAAAGGCAATTCTTTTCTCCTCAAAGAAATCTTTTAAAATATTTATTTATTCTCTAATGGATCATAAACTCAGTAAGTTTGTGGTTCCTTGCTTATATCCAAATATGGTGGTTGCCAATCTTTTTTCATTTGTGTACCCCTCGCTAGCCCATTTCCATTAATTGTACCATACTGGAAATGCCAGAAACATGTCGGTAGATATAGAATCAGTAAAAAAAGATAAATACTGCTTCCGATCAGTTCACCCTTATCTGCCACAAAAAAAAAAGGAGTACATGCAAAATAAATGGATAACCGCACTCCCGCTATATGAATGCTATGTGAATATAACAAATGAAGCTTGGTTGGAGGAGGGAGCACAGAATTGACCTTATTGGGAGAATGCTGCTTGATCTGTATTTGGTCCTTTATAGGGCCTGGAATATAAAACTGCCTAAACAGAAGTACACATTTTTTGTCAGGTAACGCTGTTCACGTGAAATTATTTCCCGTTTACAGGGCCACCTTTATAGCAGTAAGGGCATTTTAAAGGTCCTGGACATAAATCTGTCAGGATTCCGGTGACTCTCCAGAATTTAGATCACCTGTCATTCAAGCACAGAAAGGTTATAGTCTGTAGATAAGCAGGGATGGATCCCCTGTAACTGCAGTTTTCAGGCAACACATTTATTTATATTTCTGTTAGTAATCTCATTGTGTGCTCATCAAATAGATGCAATAGTGCAAATAGTGCAATAACTCAATAATTTACCCCAACAAGAGGTTTTCACTTTTTTATTGCCAGGAATCATACATATGATCTGCAGCAAAGAAAACGCATATGCAAGTCCTACCTACATATGTAAACAGTGTTCAAATCACACATGAGAGGTATTGCCGTGATTGTCAGAGTGAGAGAAATAATTCTAGTACTAGACCTCCTCTGTAACTCTAACCTGTTAACTGGTAATTGTTTTTAAAGCGTCGCCTAAGGAGAGTTTTATGGTCATTCCATGAGTGTGCGCAAAAAGACACTCACCTGTCCCACAATCCAGTGACGTGGCCATCCGAACCCTTTATTCTCTCCCCTGCCTGTCCACGGCGCTGGCAATACTATTATGGGCACCTGGATGTAACAGCTTGCAGCTTCACAGACAGGTGCGCATGTTTCACTACGCTGTCCTGCATAGCTGGGCAATCTTCTGGGACCTGTGATGTGTTCCAGAAGATTGCAGGGAGAAAGGGCCGCCTAGGCAGTCCAAGCGGAAGTGGGAGCTTGTTGGTAATCGTAATGCATCAGGATGCATTGCGGAATCGAATCGTTGACCAGATAATCGTAATCGAATCATGAGACCAGTATTCAGAGCCCATAGGACACTGTAGATTAAAATTGTTCTAACATTTAAGGACTGGGATTTGTCATCAGCAAAGTAAAGGATATTTGTTGGAATGTTTGAATCACCACAAAGTCACTTTAATAAAACAGAACACAGGATATCAGATATTGAGGAATCCCATCAACAATCTTAAACAATAAGCAAAATGCATTAAATTATTCTCTACAAAAATTTACAAATGAAATTAATTTAGAAAATGAAAGCATTTAACATTAGTTAAACAAAACGTTTTTCTGCACTCACTCTGACTGATTGCTAATTCCAAACCAGGGCTAGTTAGCTCTGAAGCCTCATACACACGACTGGTTTTCCTGGCAAGGAGTGTGTATGCTTCCTCGCAATTTTCACGACAGGAAAACTGCCGAGAATCCCAGAGGGAAAATAGAGAACCTGCTATCTATTTTCCCGTCAGGATTCTCATCTGACTTTTTCCTGTCGAGAAAATCAACCGTGTGTATGCTTTTCGGAGGGTAAAAAAAACGTGCATGCTCAGAATCAAGTATGAGACGGGAGCACTCCATCTGGTAAAACTAGCGTTCGTAATGGAGATAGCACATTCCTCACGCTGCAAATTATTGCATTGTTTAAATGCTGCGCATTAAAATCGTCTTTATAATGCTACAATAATGAACAATAATGAACCTGTTTTGCTGCTGATATTCACACAGAGTTCTGACTAACTTTTTCAAAAAAAATGTATGGTGATCTTATGAATATTTATTGATATATTAGAGCAAGATCTTCTTAATATTATTATTTTTTTATTCTTTTGGTTTTAGTAAATTTATAATGCAGATCTGCATTTTTTTTTTTTTTTTTAATTTCTAGTGATCTTCATGATTTGATTTTTAATTTTGTTGTGTCAAGTTACCACAATAACATTATTATCTTGTATTTTTTACCTCCAAGAATATTGGTTGGTGTTATCTGTCCCTTTTTAATTAGACCTTGTTTTTTTTTTTATGTACCTGCCTATTAACAAACAAAATGTATTTATTTTTTAAATAAAAACACATAGGCAAGTATTAACTGTAAAAATAAATAACATTTATTCTGACTCATAAAGAAAATAAATAGGAAGGCAGCACTGGAGAACCTGCTGCATTTTGTGAAGCCTTGGGACTACAGGGCACACATCAACTCTGTGTGGACCAGAAAATTGGGATCTTGAGAAGCACATATAGTTGGGAGCACAATCTGGTCCTGGACTCCCAGAGGTCAGGAACAGCAGCAGATGATATATATGTTCCAAGTCTGTGGTACTACAACAGCCTGCCTTCTGTCAGACCAAATTGAAGCAAGGCCATCACTTTCTAGACTTCTTGGTAACCTTCCCTTGTAGTCTTCTTTGCAGCCTTCCCTGCAGCCTTCCTTCTACGCTTGGTTGAAGCCTGTCGCACTGGAGGTGGATTTGTGTCAAGAGGAGGAGAAGGAGGTGGAGGAGAAGGAGGTGGTGGAGAAGGAGGTGAAGGAGGAGGAGGAGGTGTCGGAGGAGGTGGAGGAGGATGGGCGAAAATTGCAGTATTTGGAGTAATTGTCCCCATCAACCCCTTATTTAGTAAGGTTAGAAGCAGGGGCTCACATGAGAGGCGTTGGCCCATCGCCATCTGATTCATTTTGGCACCAACTAGGGCGGCATTGCCCTCTTCAGTGGTGGTTGGCTCTTGAAGTGTGGCATGTGCCTCGCTAATCAGGGCCATTGCTGCCTCACTCAGGCTCCTATCCCTCCTGGCCCTTCTTGTTGGAAGGCGGATGTGAGGCACCTGAGATGTTCTTGTACTGCCACTTGGCCCAGTCACCTCCTGTCTGCCACTTGGCCCGGCCACCTCCTGTCTGCCACTGGGCCCTGCCTCCTCCTGGCTGCCACTTTCCCCACCCTCATCCTGGCTGAGGTCATTGTAATACTTTCTGTCACACCATATTTGCGCAGCAGTCTTACCAGCGAGTATTTAAAGACAAAAATTGAAGGCCCACTTATCAGATTCCTTACCCCCTCTGTTGGCCCTTTGGAAAAATTAGCGGGGGGGGGGGGGGTCTAGATGAGTTTGGGACCCTCCAAAATAAACCTCTACCACTCTGTCGAAATTTAAAGTTAAAAAATACATTTGTAGACATTTTGGGGTGCCTAGATGAGTTTGGGACCCCAAAAATAAACCTCTACCACTCTGTCAGAATAGAATGTGAAAAAATACATTTGTAGACATTTTAGGGGGGGGGGGGGCGGCACTACAATGGAGCTGACAAAATACATCATTAAGTGAATAGGCTAGGTGTATATGGGCACAGGATAGCGTGCTGGAGAGGTTAGTGAAGGGAAATATGCATGTAGGCCAAAAAAGGAGCAATAAAAAACATACAGCATGCATGGGGACAAAGGGGACATTCACAGAATATTACAATCATGGTAATTAGGGAATGATGAAAGAAATACAATACATTAGCATACATTAAATACATATAATGTGATGTTAAAGGAGAAAACTTACCTTAATATAGTCCTGCTGCAGAACTTGAATTATGGCAGAACAGGTCTCTGGTATAATGATCCCCAGAGCCTGGGGGGAGATGCATGTTGAGAACTTGAGGTCCTGTAGGCTTCTCCCTGATGCCAAGTAGCGTAACGTGGTGACTAGCCTCTGCTCAGCAGTGATGGCTTCCCGCATAATGGTGTCCTGCCTTGTGATATAGGAAAACACCAAAGCCAAGAGATGCTGAAAAACGGGGTCCGTCATCTGGAGAAAATTCCTGTCGTCACCCTGTTCATGGACTGGTCTTGGTCCAAGACAAGAAGACCAACACCAAACCTATGCACAGAACGAACTCTACGATGAGAACGTACCCGCAACATGGCTAGAAAACGGTCGGCTGGTCAGAACGAACTAAACAGAATGCACTGAAGAACACCAAGGCCTATGGAGAATGACCTGAAAATCAGAAACAAGCGGACAAAAACGCATTGAAAAACAGATACGACCTGACTACATGCCCTGAAAGAAAGATCAGCACATCTGGCATATTTTATAAATGCTAAACTTCCACATTTGGAAAGTAATTTGAATGAGTGTGTATGTATTGGATGCAGTGTATGGCAGGCTGTTTTCCACAGATGCAGATTCCTGATTGTAGGAAAGTGCCAGGATATAACGCGAGGCATAAAAAATGCTTGTAAATGACTCATGTATACAAACCTTGTTCATGTACTGTTACTTTTTTGAGACCAAGCTTCTTGGACGATCAAAATAAATGTATGGTTTATCCCAAACAAAGTTCAGTAACTTCACTGCGAAAAAACACTCCTTAAAGCCATAATGGGGTTAATTGTATCTGCCTTACAAGGTGTAAAAGCACTTAATAAGGTTCACACCTGTAAGTGGGAAAGTAAAGAACACATCTGTATGGAAGACATGAGCTCTTGGACAGAAACCTGAAAAGAAGCTTATTTCTCTTAGCTCACCATTTGTCCATCTTTGGTTATATGTACAATACATTTTTGAATCAATAAGGAGTTTTTTTTTGTATTGCAATTTTTATTGAGGAGAATCACCAGTTCTGGGTAAAGCTTGCTGTTAAAGTATATTTAAACTCAAAAACAAAAATGGAATATATTTCGGCACACCAGTCCTTAGATGTAGTGGCTGCATTTATTTCCTTTTCATTTGACTTTGAAATCCTGTAGAAAAAACACACTTTCTGTCCATTTCTGGCTATATTAATTCCTCTACTCTATCTTTGGAAGAATTCATTGTTTTCACACAAGATGAACTTCAAACATGTCCGCCTTAGTTAAATTCCTTTACATGGTGGACTAATGGGGCTTATGCTTTACACAAGAAAAATTAAGATGTTTGTGTTTTCTGTTCAGCTTACAAGACGTAACAAGGATGCTGCATTATGGGCAAGTTCAACAGTTATTTTCTGTAATGCCGCGTACACACGGTCGTTTTTTGCGATGAAAAAAACCGTCATTTTTTAAAACGTCATTTAAAACGACGTTTTTCAACCCGCGCATGCCCAGAAGCTAGTTATGAAGCGAGCTTCAATGGAAAAGTGTGGTGAACGTAACCTCGTTTTTTGTGAAAAAAACGATGGTGTGTATGCAACATCGTCTTTGAAAGTGACGTTTCAAAAACGTCGTTTTTTTACTTCACAAAAAACTTCGTTTTTTTTCATCGCAAAAAACGACCGTGTGTACGCGGCATAATTGTTCACATGAGCAAGGCCCAAGTGACATGTCATCCAGTTATATTGCCACAGCTGAGGATTGAGTCGCACGACACAGTGAAGAAATGGATTGCATGCAGTGAAGAAAAGGACTGCATGCAGCTATTTTTTCAGCTCCTTCTACTGCAATGCAGTGGTGTGAAATGGCTTTATAGGGAAAAATACTTCTTGCCTTGTACTGCATTGTAACTGCGCTGGGCAAGGCTTCCAAATGCAGTCCCAGCACACCTTGTTTGTACCAGCCTTTAGATACGCTTTAAGCCAATTTTATAGCACATATTTGCAAAAGAAAGGCTGTTTACCAAAGACTGAAATTAACACCAGGCATGAATAGTATTACTGTAAGTCGAATCACAGATCTGCTTTATGTACTACAGAATGAGGGTATATTTCCCACTGTTTATGGCCTTATGGTGCAGTTAGATTTATAGATTAGAATTCATAACCATATCAAATTAAGTTATAAAATTTCATTTGGTCTCTCCCCAACTATTTTAGCATCATTTCAGAACCTGAAAAACATATACTATCCACTTAATGTAATTAAAACCTATTTTAGTTTTATGATTTTTTTGTGGTCATTTGTAAAACTATTTTATATTGTTGTTGGAGGGAGATCCCAACCAGCATTAGATATGGTTTCATCTAAATCATGTTTATCTTTCCAAAAATGATTGTGTTGAAACAATACTTAAAGCTGAATATGCAAAACTAAAAAGGTTGGGACTTTACATGAGGCGCCGGACATTAGCCGAGCACCTCCATCCCTGGCAACTTTAACAGAAAAAGACAAGGGTGGGACTTTGAATGAAACATGCAAACTCTTTACCGGATTTCCAGCCTGCATGGTGGGGTTATCCACCTCAGCTCCCGTGGGCTGTTGTTCCTCCGACTGGGCCCTCCACCTTCTATGCCTATACCCATAGCCACAGGCATACCTGTAAGTTACTTTAGGAATTGTTACGACTCTATCTCTCCCTCCTTCCCCACACACAGATTCAGTTTATGTATCTACCCTAAATCTTATTGCTTTGATTGATTTTTTTAGACTCCTACTTTATATCTGCTCCTAAAGAGTGGCAGTAGACACGAAACACGCGTTGAGCCAATAAGATGCCTTGTCACATACATACTGCTACTGCATCACCTACTACCTCATACATCGATTGGAATTTACCAACCAATCCCGGTCATAATTACTATGGAGATTTATTTTAAGGGAACTGGTTTTGTTCAATAATGTTTACAAAATGTACCCTATATGCTTAATGTGAGCCAATTAGATGTCCTTTTGTATATATATGGTAATACCATTACTACCAACCAGTCCCTATACTAAGTGGACTGTGCCAGCTTATGTAAGTTTTATATTTTTTACCATGGAGACACGTTTCAATGAATTGGCCTCTCTCTTTTTTACTGTTTTTTATATATGAACCAAAGATGTTACTATACTCTAATACCATTGATTGTTATAGAATTTTACCATTGATTGTTATAGAATTATGTACTATTACATTTCTGACTAATATACTAGGTGTGTTATGTCATTGTTGTTTTTGTTATATTTTTTATGCGATTAAAAAAATGATTGTCAATTGTTGTCATGCAATGCTTTCATGTAATGTTTTTTGTTCTATCGGACTAGATATCTGCCATATTCTATTGTTCTGTGTTCTCTCCTGGGATGCATGTTTTTTATTTAAAGTCCCACACTTGATTTTCTGTTAATACTTAAAGCTGAACTCCAGGCAGATGTAAAAGACCAAATTAACAAATGTTAATTTTTAATTACAAGCCATGTAAATTTAATACACAGGCCAAATATTGGCTGGTAATTAGTCAACATCCGGCCTGTGTGTATGATAGCCAATTTGACAAAAGCTGGCTTCGGTCGAAGGGGCATGACCAAAAAAGATCTGCCGATCGGCATCAGGCGGGGGGCAGTCCCTCTGTCAAAACACAATAGCTCAACTAGGAGATCGCTGTACTAACATCGGATAGCTAATACAGCGAGCCCAATGGGCCTATAACAAAAACTTATAGGCCCAGATTCACAGAGAGTGGGCGCACATTTACGCTGGCGTAGCACACACACAGTACGCTACACCGGCGCAGTGTGGAGAGGAAAGCACTGCAATCAGCAAGCCATTGCTCACCAAAATGTGCCAGCGTAGCGTATTTTCGAAGGCGCAGGCCAGCGTAAGGGGTGGAAGTGGGCGTGATCTCATGCAAATGATGGGCCGAGCACCAGACAAGTACGTATAATGAACTACGCTTGCGCTGCGCATGCTCACAACCACGTCGGAACTGCCTAAGATACGCCGGATCACTGTGTACGCCGTCACCGTAACCTACGCCCAGCCAGACATACGCCCAACGTAAAATACGCCGGCTTGTGTTCCCTGGTGCAGACCTGAGCATGTCTGTTGCTGAGTTACACCTTACGCCGGACGTACAACTTACGCAAACATCGCATAGCATGCGAAGGGCGCACGTACGTTCGTGAATCACTGTATTTCCCTCATTTGCATATTTGAATGCCTAATCAATGGGAGAAGCAACATGCGTCCAAACCAAATTTGCGCCTACGCCACGCCGGCGTAAGCAAGATACGTTGGGGTAGGATGGCCTGTTGTTAGACGTATTTTGGTTTTGTGGGTCTGGCGCACGCATACGCGGGGCGCACATTTGCACTACGACGGCATAAAGTGATTTACGCCGGCGTAAGTGCTTTGTGAATCCGGGCCATAGTTTGTACCCAGTATAAGTATCTGAATTTGACTCGGTATCTGCCTCATGCAGTCTTTGTACAGTAGAACAGAGACTGGGGGAAGAAGAAGCAGCACAAACAGTGAATCAGTTGTGTTGCAGTGAAATGGACATGCTGATCTCAGGACCATATAATAGGAAATATACTCACTTTTAAAGTAGTGAAGATTCAGAAGAAGTAGTGAAGATTCTGAATGTGCATCTGTCAGTTTCATCACCATAAAGAGTTATTGCCAACAGAAGTAAGCACAATATTTTTGTATATATACAGTATATATATATATATATATATATATATATATATATATATATATATATATATATATATATATATATATATATCACAAAAGTGCATACACACCTCACATTTTTGTAAATATTTTATTATATCTTTTCAAATTACACTTTGCTACAATGTAATGTAGTGAGTGTACAGCTTGTATAACAGTGTACATTTTATGACCCCTCAAAATATCTCAACACACATCCATTAATGTCTAAACCGCTGGCACCAAAAGTGAGTACACCCCTAGGTTAACCGATGAAGCTGACTGATGGTCTGAAGTGCCTACACACCATCGGTTAGAATGCGGTGAGGTTTACGTGTTTTAACACCACGTCGTGCTGAAAAAAAACGAAGTTCAATGCTTTCAAGCATGCGTCGACTTGATTCTGAGCATGCGCAGCCTTTTAACCGATGCTTTTGCATACTAACGATCAGTTTTGACCTATAGGTCAGGCGTCCATCGGTCAAATTTTAAAGCAAGTTCTTTTTTTTTTGACCGAAGGATAACTGACGAATTGGGCCCACACACGATCGGTTTGGCCCGATGAAACGGTCCTTCAGTCCGTTTTCATCGGTTTTGACCGATCGTGTGTACGCGGCCTCAGTGTTACAAGGTCTCAGGTGTGAATGAGTTTCAGGTGTGTTAAATTTGGTGGAAAGTGGAACCGATCTGTATTTTCTTCCTGCAGCAGCTGAAAGTAGGCTTCTCCTCCTCTTTCCAATATTCAGCTGCTACAGGAGCAAAATACAGGGGATCGGTACCAATATATGCCACTGCCACCACTCTGTCCCTGTTCATCTTCTTTCTGCTGCCTGGGTCCCCCTTGCTCCCTCCCATTGTTTCAGGATGGATAGTGGGGAAGAGGCCAGCAAATATGTCACACATGCGTATGTGTTGGAGCTTTGAGGTGCACACCCTAATGCAATAGGCTGCGCACGCCTATGATTAGACCAATAGTAATAGACTGTCTATTCATCAAAAGGACCATGGAACTAGGTCCATTGGTATTGTTGCATCAGACTTGGCGTTTGTGGAGTTGGAGGTGTGCCGTAAACTCTGCTCAGCTCTACATGTTACGCCTGAAAACGATTCTTCAGGAGCTTAGGCATGTATTCTACATGAATAGAAAACAAACAGTGAACTTCACGAACATTGATGTTTAAAAACAAGTATATATTTACATAATTGTATAATTAGGTACAACATGCTAGTCATCTATCTCAAGGCAGAAATCACAGCCCAAGTGTAAAAAGAGCATACCACAGCTATGGAAACACATATAACATTAATATACTGATACCAAGGAATACAAATATTAAATGACAGATAATGTTAACCCATAAAGAAGAATGCACTTCATGACCAGGTGTGAAACCACCTGTATGTGTGTAGATACAGTTGTATGTTGTTATGGTATGTAACAAGCATAGGGTAAGATAGATCCGGCTTGGGTGCTGTTATGGTGACTGAGGTTGTAAGAGGTTCTCAAACCTACCATAGACTCCCTCACACTGTAAAGTGCTTACATGCAGTCACCTAATAGGGCATAGATAGAAAACCATTGCTAAAAATCAATCCAAGTGTCCTTTAAGGCGGCGTACACACGACCGAGGTTCTCGCTGGAAACCAGCGAGAACCTCGCTGGAAGCTGCATTCCAGCGAGAACCTCGGCCGTGTGTACGCTCCTGGCTCGCCCCGCCCGTCGGGAATCCCGTCGAGCGAAAAGAGAGCACGCTCTCTTTTTGCTCGACGGCCCGCCTGGATGAATGGCTGGTTGCCATTCCCGACGGGCGGGTCGCCAATTTCGACAGCCGGCAGAGAACCTCGACGGGCGGAACGATGTGTTCTGCCCGTCGAGGCTCTCTGCCGTGTGTACACGGCCTAACAGAGCAACCCCCTTGGACAAGCCACTTAGAGAAGGCATACCATGTAAAAAGGCATCCGCTGCAGAGCTCCGCTGCTCCTGTACCCATGGTCGTCTTTAATACTGATCGGGACCTCCCCCCCTTTGTTCCAAGACATACAAAAAAATTGTAGGTGGAATCATAATCTTTACTTCAGCAGATAATGCAGTGATTTCAACTGGTTGCCAGAGGTTACAGCCTATCCTTACCGTTCACTAACTGGTTGCTAGAGGTTAGGGAATGCGGACATACTACAGAAGAGCGTTAGAGACTGTGGACAGAGTACAGCTCCGCAGCTGCACAAGAGATATGTGAACCGGTTCTATATAGAGTCGGTCACATTCTCTTCTTCTTAAGCTCAATTGTCTTTATGCAGTATGTAAGCTCACCAACAGGAGCTTAAATTGAGGAATACAAAATGTTTTCTACAAGTACCAAGATTTTTCAAAGCTGGATGCCAGAAGATGAAAAGAATTCACTCATTAACTTCACCCATATTTTCTCTAAAATATAAGCCAATTACCCTCTGTGAAAACGTGCATAAAATCTGTAAAAAGCCTACTGTAAATTGAAATGCCATGTACACTGCTGTAAGCAGAAGCTGTACATTTACTTCAACTAGAATGTTTACCACAATCAGGTTATCTCTTGAAGTGGTATGATTGTACACCTATAAAAACAGAGGAGGAAAATAGTGGCACTTTAACCCCTTGTCTACTGGGCACTTAAACCCCCCTCCTGCCCAAACCAGTGGTGGTATTTGATCAGCTCGATTTTTATTTTTTGTTAAAAAAATTTAAAAATTCTGATAAAAAAAAAAATACAAAACTGTTTTATATTTTGTTATAAAATTTTGCAAACAGGTACTCTTCATTGATGTACGCTGATGAGGCCTCACTGATGGGCACCGATAGGCTGCACTGATGGGCTGCATTGATGGGCACCGATAAGGCGGGACTGGGGGGCACCGAGAGGTGACACTGAGAGGTGGCACTGAAGGGCAGTGATAGGTGGCACTGGTAGGCACTAATAGGTGTACCTGTATTTGATCAATAAAATATACATTTATACTCTGAATCTTGGGTGATCACAGATCGGAGTAAGGGGCGGATCCCTGCCCCTTACCATGTGATCAGCTGTCAGCCAATTCGCATAGGTGTGAACCCAGCCTTAGAGAGCAAAGCGTCTGTGCTCACAAGTCGGCTGTAAACTGTGCCCAGCTGATATCAAGGGAGGAGGAGCCCCAGACAAATTGTCCAAGTGGTGAGGTGGGGTGCCCCGCCTGACCAAAAAGAGAGCCCAAATGTAGGCCAGATTGTCATGACACGTTCCCTATGTGTAGAGAGTGTGTAGCCCTTGATGATATAGAAAAAAGTGTGAACATTTTGAAAAATAAAATAAACTGCGTGGAAGGATGTGAGTGCAGACATGGGTGAATAATGGACAGGATCCAATGTGTGTGAATGGGGAGGAGGGGGGTAATGAAATGGCCTCCCTGTGACTTACGTGTAGCATTGTGTGTGGTACCCCTCTGATGGTGGACACATAATGAAAGGTCTGTCGATCTGCCCTGGTTATATATGAGCCCAGTCAGGGGTGTGCCCCCCACCAACATCATGTGCAACTGCCAAATAGGATGGGGGGCGGACAGTGAAATCAACCCTCAGCTCATCTCAATCTCCAGGAACTAAACAAGATCTGCGTGCCCCCCCCCCCCACCCATTGACTGGGCCAGCCACTGTGTGGATTTGCTCATATAGAACAATAGAGGCCCAGTATGGATATAAATGTATGGGTGCAATCTATTGTTTGTGTGCACAAAATGTGTATGGTAAATAATTGGTAATATGACTTGGCAGGTCACTATGAGAAGCGGGTGTCTTCCACCCGAGAATTATGAAACAAATAAGGCATTTAACCTGACCAGCACCGCAATGACAAACCTCCGTCCCTGGTATACATATAAAACCAGAGTTTAAATGAGGGCTATCACTGCAGACAGATATTGCATAGAGTATAAATGTATATTTTATTGATCAAATACAGGTACTTTTGAACATTCCATATTCTGGAGATACAAAATGCTTCTATAGCTAGTGATTAATCATATGCATATGGCCCGTATATACAACTTATGTACCCAGATTTTATCATGTCCAATGTAATGTACGTGTATTCTTGTGTGTATACATGGCAGCTCTTTTGCATATGATTATTTGCCATCTATAAATGCATGTACCTGTATTTGATCAATAAAATATACATTTATACTCTGAATCTCGGGTGATTCACAGATCGGAGTAAGGGGCGGATCCCAGCCCCTTACCATGTGATCAGCTGTCAGCCAATGACAGCTGATCTTGTGATGTAAACAAAAGCATGGTAATCATTTTTTTTTTTCTCCTCACGTATCACATATCATGAGGAGAAGAAAAAGCAGATCACCGGCTTTTGTGCAAGGGACATTGGTCCCGAAGAGGAAGAGGCACATCCGCCTCATCTGTGCCCACCAGTATCGTCTGCCAGTGCCCACAGTGCCACAAATTAGTGCCCACCAGTGCCACCTATCAATGCCCACCAGTGGTGCCAATCAGTTCCTCATTAGTGCCACCTAGCAGTGCTGCCTATCAGTGTCACCTACCAGTGCCGATCAGTGCCCATCTTTGCCACCCATCACTGCCCATTACTGCCACCTATCAGTGCCCATCACTGCCACCTATTAGTGCCTACCAGTGCCACCTATCAATGCCCTTCAGTGCCACCTCTCAGTGTCACCTCTCAGTGCCCACCAGTCCCACCTTATTGGTGCCCACCAAATGCAGCCCATCAGTGCCCAACAGTGCAGATCATCAGTGCAGCCTATCGGTGCCCATCAGTGAGGCCTCATCAGCATACATCAATGAAGGAGAAAAAGTACAGTTTGCTAAATTTTATAACAAAATATAAAACAGTTTTGTATTTATTTATTTTTAATCAGAATTTTTTTTAACAAAAAATAAAAACCGTAGAGCTGATCAAATACCACCACTGGTCTGGGCAGGAGGGGGTTTAAGTGCCCAGTAGACAAGGGGTTAAAGTGCCACTATTTTCCTCCTCTGTTTTTATAGGTGTACAATCATACCACTTCAATAGATAACCTGATTGTGGTAAACATTCTAGTTGAAGTAAATGTACAGTGTCTGCTTACAGCAGTGTACATGGCATTTTAATCTACAGTGGGCTTTTTACAGATTTTATGCACGTTTTCACAGAGGGTAATTGGCTTATATTTTAGAGAAAACATGGATGAAGTTAATGAGTGAATTCTTTTCATCTTCTGGCATCCAGCTTTGAAAAATCTTGGTACTTGTAGAAAACATTTTGTATTCCTCAATTTAAGCTCCTGTTGGTGAGCTTACATACTGCATAAAGACAATTGAGCTTAATGAAGGCTAAAAAAAGCTCAGCGCCTCTTGCGAGCTTGTCTGAAGTATGTCATTTGTTTCAGAACCAATTATTTGGTAATAGCTTTAGCAGGGAGTATGTGATAACTTCATGCAAAACAAGGTAAGATTTCACTGAGTGATTTTACGTAGTCTTATTAAATAGATTTTTCCATAATAATAGACCATAAAAAGAAATTGCATGAAAATGAGCAAGAAGATTGTTTTAATCCCAATAATTTTACAACCAACCACTCTATACAGTAAAACAAAAGTTTCAGTTATGTACAATAAGTGGATTTCGTAATGTTCCGCATGCTACAATTATGGGATTAGAATTTCTGCTTGCTTTAAGTATTTTTATAATCGCATTTGTTGCCTGATTAATGTAATGTTCTTATATCTTAATTAAGATTTCTTATCTGTGTTTTCCTAAAGTCATTTTGAAAAGAAACAATAAAAATATATGCATTTTTTTTTCATTTAGCTACAATGACTCAAATCAGAATGATATATAAAATGTGTGTGGTATTAAGACAGCTTCCTGATGCACCAAAGCACACTAAAAAAGGTGGCATTGTGACGCGCTGCAACGCAGCTTGTTGAGGTGCCACACATAACATAAGTTGCCACATGTTGTAGTAACACTCAGGCGCCGTACACACGACCGAGGTTCTCGCTGAAAATCAGCGAGAACCTCGCTGGAATGCACATTCCAGCGAGGACCTCGGCCGTGTGTACGGTCTCGGCGAGCTTCCCGTCGGGAAGCCCGTCGAGCCGAAATAGAGAGCACGCTCTCTATTTCCTCGACGGCCCGCCTGGATGAATGGCTGGTTGCCATTCCCGACGGGCGGGTCGCCGAATTCGACGGCCGGGAGAGAACCTCGACGGGCGGAACGATGTGTTCTGCCCGTCGAGGTTCTCTGCCGTGTGTACGGCGCCTAACATTACTGCATCACAACTCTGTGATTGCAGCCTTAAAGTGTAACTCCACTTTTGTGGAAAAAAATATAGCAAATAAAAAATATATTTACAATTGCTGCACAAGCTATTCTAAAAAAAATGACCTTATCTATTCAATCTGTAGTTCTGTAATTTGCTGTTGAAATTAAATCCAATACAGTAAAACCTTTGTTTGAGAGTAACTTGGTTTGGGAGTGTTTTGCAATACAAGCTATTTATTTTTTATAAATTTTGACTTTTTTTAAAAATCAAATATTTATTTTATTAAAAACTTCAACTTATCTATTCAGTATTATACTTGTATTCCATGTTTCCATAATTTACATAGAAAACACAAATAAATGTTACAAAAGAGAACTGGAAACAATATTGTCATTAAAAATGTATCAATTATACCACCCTTCCCTCCACCCCAGAAAAAAAAGGGAAAAGGGGAAAAGTTAAAGGGGTGTTCCAGCCAAAATGTATGTTTATTAAAAGTCAGCAGCTACAAAAAGTGAAGCTGCTGGCTTTTAATAAACAGACACTTACCTGCTCCAGCGTTCCAGCAACGCGCCGGCCGGGGCTTCGCTCCTCTCCCCCCCTCCCCGGCCGGCATCCTCATTGATACTGTGGGCACCCGGCCGTGACAGCTTTCGGCTTCACGGCCGGGCACCCACTGCGCATGCGCGCGGCGCGGCCCAGCGCTGAGCCGTCCCATTGGACAGGCGATCGCCTAGGACCTGTCAGTGTCCTAGGCAAATGCCTACAGGGAGGGGCTGCTGTAAGCGATTAAGCTTAATCGCCTAACCAGCCCCTCGGCGGAAGGAGGAAGTTGGACAGGAAGTCCCACTCCTCCTGAAGCCCCCACTCCCCCCCACCCCAAAAAAAATGATATGCCAAATGTGGCATGTAAGGGGGTGAGGAGTGGCATAAGCGGAAGTTCCAATTTTGGGTGGAACTCTGCTTTAATAGACTATTACCTCCTCACCCCCCCCCCCCCCACACACACACACACACACACCATCCCTAGCTGTGGTGGAGTAAGTCTGCTCTGTCCCTACCCACTCAATTCCTTCTACTTGAGTCGTGTGTTCTCCTACTTTCCTAATTTTGACTTGATATACAAGCGATGTCTTAATATATGAGTACCGTCATGTCACAACAGAGTATAAAAGAGAAGAGAGGTGCCTCTAAGTGTAGCAATATGGTTACATTGAATGAAGGTACAACATTTAGTAAGTCACATGGCTAATGATTAAAAGAGGCACATTTAGATATGCAGGCATCCAGGGGAAAGATGTCCACATAAACCGTTCTCCTCACCAACATCAACTTCATCTCTTCCACTCTGCACTTCACGAGCTCGCTCAAGCCTCGCTTTCAGATCGCTCTACTGCAGGGTAGCCTTTACGATCACGATTGCAGACTGACAGTGGTGAAAGCGGGCGGTGCGGAGGAAGGTCTATGCGGTAACAACAAAACCTGGGGAATGCCCAGGGAAAAACCAAGCCTACTTACCGACCAGAGGAAGGTCTATGTGGACAACTTTACTCGGATGCCTGCATATATAGATGTGCCTCTTTTAGTCATAAACCATGTGAGTTGCTAAATGTTGTACCTTCATTAAATGTAATCATATTGCCTTTCTTCTCTTTTATACTCTGTAGCTCCTACTGGATTTTGCTTCTGAGTGACTGACGTAGTGAGAAACTTGTATAGCGCTACACATGCGAACTTGAATTCGCCTCAAGGCGCTTGGTATGCATTTCCTACTATTTTTTGCCTTCAGAATAAATGGGTTTTGAGTTTTTTTCTGAAGGCCAGATGATTCCCGTCCGATCAGATGCTGGTTGGTAAAGTGTTACATAGTCGTGGTCCTTGGACTGCGATTCTTTGTTCTCCTTTGGACTTGTATCGGGTCTTGGGTATTTGGAGTAGATTTTGGTTGGTAGATCGGAGGACGCAATTGGGGTTGTGACATTTACATTTTTCACATAGATATTGGAGTGCACTGTTTTGTAAACATTTGTGCGTCAGGTAGAGAGCCTTGAACGTGATTCGATCTTTTACGGGCAGCCAGTAAAGGGACCTAAGGGAGGGAGAGATTGATTCCCATGTTTTTTTTTCCTGTTACAAGTCGTGCCGCCATGTTCTGGACGACTTGTAGACAAGCGATTTGGTATTTTGGGAGTCCGAGGAAAAAGGGCGTTTGCATAGTCGAGTCGAGATTATCGTTCCCACCACGACTGCTATCTCTTCTTTTGGGATAAAGGGAATGAGTCTACGTAGTAGACGCAGCAGATGATGGGATCCGCTGACTACTGAACTTATTTGTGCATCCATTGTCATGTCGGAGTCAAAAGCTTCTAATCTCCTTGTGGGGGATTCCATTTGTGGATTGACATTTTATGGTTACACAACCTATCACACAAGTCAGTTTGTAGGCAAAAAAAATAAAAAAATTGTGAAGTTCATCAGAACAGTGACAGTGCACCAGATGTTTATAATGAAGCAGCTCTGGCACTATCATGTAGAGTTGGAGTTTCACTAGACCAAAACTACCTAGCACTCGAGCAGACCGAACGCAATGAAAGTTGCTCTAGGCAGGGGCCTATATTATATAACATTCAGCCGCTGATCTAATGAGAAGGGCTTCATTATAAAATGAGTACTATTTTCTTCATTTATAGTAAAAAAAAAAAGTGCCCAGCATAGCTTTTAGATTGATATCTGGTGCACATTATAATATTATAATAAATCCATGTGTACAGATTCATACAAAAGTCTATTCCTATGCCTAACAGAAGGCAATTTCTGACAGAGAGGTAAGTTAAAAATAAAAAAATAAAAATAAATCAGGCACTGATCCCATTATGGATGAGAGCTGTTTATTCCAGAACGGATACAATGCTGTATTTGAATAATTTGTCAGCTTCCATGTGATTCTTAGGTTGCGTACACACGATCGGATATATCCGATGAAAACGGTCCGCGGACCATTTCCATCGGATATGTCCGATCGGGAGTTTGATCGATGGCGTGTACACACCATCGGATCAAATTCCCCACCGCCGGACGGCGCGGTGACGTAGTGGTGACGCGGCGGTGACGTTGACGCCGCCGCGCCACCGCCACGTCACCGCACCAGGAAGTAAAACACTTCCGCGCATGCGCCGAATCCATTCGGCAGCGGCGCGGCGGTGGTGGGAGCCGACATGTCTGCTGGTAAGTGTACTAACCAGCAGACATGTCGGGCGGACAGATTCCCACCGGATAGATTTCAAAGCTTGCTTTGAAATCTGTCGGGTGGACAAATCTGTCCGCTAGCCCATACACACGAGCGGAGATGTCTGCTGAAACGGTCCATCGGACCGTTTTCAGCGGACATATCCCCTCGTGTGTACGCGGCCTTAGACATACAGTTCTGTAAAGTCAGCCATTTCAGGCTACAAAACCCTTTAAATTAAGGATTAACAAGTCAATAGGTGATTGATCTTAAATGTTATGACTTAAGTTACAAAGCCGAATGACATCCATACTCAGTGAAAACTGAAGGTATGCTGGGTTTGCATATAAACTGACCTTTTTTTCTACCATTTCAATACTGGGCATGTTCACCACTTTCCTGCCCAGAACAATTTTCAGCTTTCAGCACTCGTACACTTTGAATGACAATTACTCATGTAACACTGTATGTACCCAAACAAAAATGTTATCATTTTTTTCATACAAATTTTTGTTTTGTTGTAATGTTTTTATTTTTTGTGATATACGGTAAGTAAACAGAGCGAACATTTTGAAAAAAAAAAACACTTTTTGTTTTAGTTTCTATAAAAATATTATGCAAATAAGTAATTTTTGTTAAAAAATTTGGACCAACATTTATACTGCTACATATCTTTGGTAAAAATAACCCAAATTAGTGGATATTATAAAAGAGTCCACAAGCTATGGTGCCAATTATTAAAAATTGATCACACCTGATGTACTGAACGTCTATCTAATTTCTTAAGGCCCTGAAATGTCAGGACAGTACAAATACCCCCTAAATAACCCCTTTTTGGAAAATAGACAGTCCAAGATGTTTAGTAAGAGGTGTGGCGAGTTTTTTGAAGTTGAAATTTGTTCCCACAATTTTTGGGAAAATAAGAAATGTTTTTATTTATTTTTTTATGCAAAATTGTCATAAAAGCAAGTAATTTCTCACACATAGCATATGCATACTTCCAATTACACCCCAAAATACATTCTGCTATTCCTCCTGAGTATGGCGATATCACGTGTGTGAGACTTTTACACAGTCTGACCACATACAGAGGCCCAATATCCAAGTAGGACCCTTTGGGGTAGGCCTGTACAGACTCAAGTGGAGTACCCACCTGTGAAAAAAAAGCGTGGAAGAGCTGGACGGCCATCCTTTTGTTAACTGTACTGTAGTGAATTTGCTGTTACTGGACCTGAAGGTTGAAAGTCAAAATAGAAGGAACCGTATTGTGATGTTTCTACCACAGTAAAGGAAAATCATTAAGAAGCTGAACGCGTGGACATTACTTATTTCCAATGGTGGGCCTCAGGCCAGGAGAATGTGAGTAACCTAAAATGGCAGAGTCTCACTCTATTTCAGGTTTCTGCGTACCCTTTGACAAAACACCATAATTGTTTATTAAGGTGTATTTGCCAAATGAAACAGCAGCTGTAAAAAAAAACAAAAAAAAACATAAAAACATAACTACCTATCACTACTACATGTATTCACAAGAAGCAATATAAAAAATGTGTATGCAGGCTTGGGCATAAGCACTGCGGTAACCTCCAGGAGCCATATAATATATTATACTATAGCCCTTATGCTATTAGTATTTTTACAGTATTTTTAGAGTCAGATTTAGGCTGCCTTCACACCTGTACATTCATAGTTGCAGTGTTAGTGCATGCACATTAACACACAGTATTTTGCACTTTAACCTCTGTTACAATCAGATTGCTCATTACTGCCGTGCAATGTGTGATTCTAGCCTTAGTGATATCAGTGCACACTTCATGCTTTGGTGTTCCTGCATGAAATATGCATGCAAAAAAGCTAACAGTTATATGATGCCCAAAAAACTTGTCGATAATCCCAATTTTTATTCCAGATGCACTACGACGTAGCTTGTATACATTTAAATGAAGAGTGTCAATGTGTTCATGCTCCATGTATTCATGCTGCTTAGGAAACATTTGTTAGTGAAGTGGACTTACATTTGCTGTACCTGATGGCAAGCATAGTAAATACTGTGATAATACAATTTATTATTCAGACTGGTTTGTGATTCTGCAATGCAACATTGTACACACATATTCTTTCGAAAATCTGACCCATTGCACTAAAATAAGAATACATTTTTCCATGTACAGTGTTCTGCCCTCACTATACATGGATGAGGTATAATTAGACAGACAGCTAACCCTAAGGCCGGATTCACACCTATGCGAATTGGTTGCAGCTTAAACCGCATCTAATACGCAGAACATTTCTAAATACATTGTTTTCAATGAGGCTGGTTCACATATGTGCGATGCATTTGCACTGCGCATTGCAGAAAAAACGTGTGCGGCTCAGGTGCGAATTCAGTCCCATTATCTTCTATGGGTAAGCAGATGTGTTTATTTCTCTTCAGGAATTTCTCTCATTCAGCTCAATACACTTCTTCCCCACTCTCCTCTCCCCTGTAACTTCTGCCAGGTCTCCAAATTCGCAGCTAAAACGCAATGGATCTGCTGAACACTTCTGTTATCTTCCTGCAGAGATAAGAGAGCTGAAGTTCGCACCGCACAAGTGTGTTTCTGGCCTAATCCCTTAACAATTCATTGCAGGGGAGTTAGAGTAAAACTAAAAGTAAAAGAAATAACATACAATGAGTATACACGATATACAAAATAAACAGTTCTAATACACTGGTCTAACTAGGTAAAATAATTATAATCATGCCAGTGATGTTTCCATAAGGCTGACATAGAATTGCAGCTGAACAGGTATGGATTGCTCTGGGGCAGATGCATGTATGAAGAAGGGAAGATGGATACTGTAGGTGTCCCTCATGGTATAGTCCCGTGGAATTATGGGAAGCTATGGTGGCTTATAAGCAACAATCCCTATTTATGTTCTGGTGAATTATTAATACTAGATATGCAAAAGAGCCACTAGATGGCGATATGACAATGTGTTTTACATACTGTACCATAGCATATACAGCAATTTAAACAAAGGCACATAAACACTTGCTAAAGGCATGACATACAGTTTAGCTATTTCAGCAACAAAAAAGCATTCGCAATGTAAAAATGAGAGTAAACAGTTGTAGCATACAACAGGTATTTGATTGAACTGCTAAAAAAAAAAGTTGTTTAATATTTGTAATTAATGTAAGAAAGGCTTTTTAGAAGGCACACAGCAATAAAGGTAATTATGTCACATCTAATCAAATTAGAACCATTTGGCATTTAGATTTTCTCAAGGATCCAGATTTTAATTTCCAGTACTTTGGAAAATGTGCTCCTAGGTCGTTTAAGCACTGTGGGGAAAGAAAAACTAAAACTTATTTTGTGTGATTAATTCTGTCATTATGACAACAGCCAAGTCCCATAACATTAATAAAACTGCAGCAAGTGACAGTACTATAATTTGGCAGATTGTAAAGATAAATCACAGATGAGTTCAGCGGTACGCAGGTGATAAAATATCCATGTGTCTGCCACATTCCAGGGTTATTCGGTCCCATTTATAAAAACGACAGCGAAGGAATAAAAGTAGAGTTGCTTGTAGCAACAGTTTACCTTTTCCTATTTACATAGAAAATGGCAGTAACATTCATTATCTTTCTGAGATGAGAAAGAGAGCTTCTTTTCAGTATAAAGTATGTAGGTAAAGGACCAGGGCCGACCCTATGATGGGACCGGGTGGTACAATGGGTACCAGGCGGCACTTTTAGGGAGGCGGCATACTGACGCCCTCCAGCCCGTTCCGTGAGCTGTGAGGAGCGTGGTGCCGGGCTGCCTGAGTGGACACTAGGGGGGGAGCAGTTAGCGAGTGAGCGGCGCCGCTGCCTGTGAGGAGCCCGGCGCCGCTGCTCGCTGTTATTGGCGACAGGTGTGGGCAGAGAGGACATTGAGAATGGTGGGGGAGCAGTCAGCGAGAGAGCGGCGCTGCTGCCTGTGAGGAGCCCGGCGCCGCTCCTCGCTATTGGTGGTGACAGAAACGGGCGGAGAGGACACTGCCGGGCTGCCTGAGTGGACACTAGCGGGGGGGTCTAGGGGGGAGCAGTCAGTGAGTGAGCGGCACCGCTGCCTGTGAGGAGCCTGGCGCCGCTGCTCGCTGTTAGTGGCACTGGTGACAGGAGCGGACAAAGAGTGCACTGGGGGGGGTGTCAATCAGCGAGTGAGAGGCAGGGGAGCAGAGAGATGATGTCATCTCTCACTGCCCGTCCTGCATCACGACAGTTCTGCCCTCACTTTGCACTGCAGCTGCAGGCTGCATGTGGCAGGTGGCAATCCACAACGTGTGGCAGGTGGCAATCCACAACGTGTGGCAGGTGGCAATCCGCAACGTGTGGCAGGTGGCAATCCGCAACGTGTGGCAGGTGGCAATCCGCAACGTGTGGCAGGTGGCAATCCGCAACGTGTGGCAGGTGGCAATCCGCAGCGCGTGGCAGGTGGCAATCCGCAACGTGTGACAGATGGCAATCCGCAACTTGTGGCAGGTGGCAATCCGCAGCGCGTGGCAGGTGGCAATCCACAACGTGTGGCAGGTGGCAATCCGCAACGTGTGGCAGGTGGCAATCCGCAACGTGTGGCAGGTGGCAATCCGCAACGTGTGGCAGGTGGCAATCCGCAACGTGTGGCAGGTGGCAATCCGCAACGTGTGGCAGATGGCAATCCGCAACTTGTGGCAGGTGGCAATCCGCAGCGCGTGGCAGGTGGCAATCCGCAACGTGTGACAGATGGCAATCCGCAACTTGTGACAGGTGGCAATCCGTAACGTGTGGCAGGTGGCAATCCGCAACGTGTGGCAGATGGCAATCCGCAATGTGTGGCAGATGGCAATCCGCAACGTGTGGCAGATGACGTTGTGGCAAGTGGCAAAACGCAGCATGTGGCAAGTGGCAATCCCCATCGTGTGGCAGGTGACGTGGCAAGTGGCTTTCCGCAGCGTGTGCCAGGTGACGTGGCAAGTGACAATCCACACCGTGTGACATGTGATGTGGCAAATGACAACCCGCAACATGTGGCAGGTGACATAAGTGACCACCCGCAACATGTGGCAAGTGACAATCCGCAACATGTAACAATCCGCAACGTGTGGCAGGTGACAACCCGCATCTGGTGGTGGAGTCTGAAGCAAAACTGTAAGTACAAACACACAAGTTGTATGAGACATGAGAGCCTGAGAGGGACTTTCCTTTATACATGTATAGAGCCATGATGGGTCCCCTTCAGTTATCATATAAAATAATGAATGTAGGGGCCTTTTGGTTGGCGTGATTTTTTTTTTTGGGGGGGGGGGGCAGCATTTAATTCTTGGTCCCAGGCGGCACAATGTCTTGGGCCGGCACTGTAAAGGACCCACCCCTGTGATGACCCCAGTTACTGTATGTGGAGCATGAAGAAATGATATGCAAAAAATAATTCATTATACATTATAAAGTGATTTTATTTCACCCCCACTTTTCCTTTATAATGGCATTTCACACTGACAAATGCAATAATTTAGCTGGTTGGAATATAAATTGTACTGCAGTACAGTAAAACCTTGGATTGCGAGCATAATTCGTTCCAGAAGTATGCTTGTAATCCAAAGCACTTGTATATCAAAGAAAATGTTCCCATAGGACATAATGGAAACTCAAATGATTTGTTCCACAACCATTTATTTTATTTATAAGTCCTTTAGTCTATAGTCCATATAAAAAGATTATAGCAATGTGATAGGTTGTGTAACCATAAAATGTCCATCCACAAATGGCCTCCACAAGGTGATTAGAAGCAAAATCCAGCAGGAGCTACAGAGTATAAAGGAGAAGAGAGGGGCCCCTAAGTGTAGCAATATGGTTACATTTAATGAAGGTACAACATTTAGTATATCACATGGTTGATAATTAAAAGAGGCACATCTAAGTATGCAGGCATCCGGGGTAAAGCTGTCCACATAGACCATCCTCCTCACCGCCGGTTCTCACCGCTGTCAGTCTGCAATCGTGACGAAGAAGACTACCCTGCAGTAGACTGATCTGAAATCTTGGATTGAACCACTCATGGAAGGGACAAAATCAATGGTGGTGCAGAGGATGATCTATATGGACAGCTTTACCCCGGATGCCTGCATACTTAGATGTGCCTCTTTTACTCATCAACCATGTGAGTTTCTAAATGTTGTACCTTCATTAAATGTAACCATATTGCTACAATTAGAAGTGCCTCTCTTCTATTTTATACTCAGCTGTGACATGACACCACTCTTATATCAAGACATCTCTTGTATATCAAGTCAAACTTTCTTTAAAAAAAAAATTGCAAAATGCTCTTAAACCAAGTTACTCTCAAACCAAGGTTATACTGTATAACATTTCTGGTAACAAAATATTATATTTCTTTATAGAAGTTCAAACAATCTGACCAAAAGAGGAAAAAGGGGAGAAGGAAAGAGGGAAAAGGGAGAAGGAAAGAGGGACAAAGAGGTTTAATGCCAAGGTTAGGCTTGTAGAGTAGAAGGCGGCAATAAATGCCATTCTCCCTCTATTTAAGTTAACATATGGGAGACGTAATTGTCCCCAAAAATGTCCAACTGGATAGGCTTTACCATTTGATATTAGCTTCTTTTTTTATGGTATTACTGCGCCAAGGGTCAAGGCTCAGGCCTGGCTAAGTTCCTCTATGACACTTGATGGGCATGCTTGGCTTGGCTGCTGCACTGTTAATTTCCTCTTCCCTCCCCGTCCTTTTCTCTTTATTTACCTCCATGTCCCTCCCCCTTCTTCTTCCCCCACATGTCCAATTTTTCTGAGTGTGTATGCATATATTATCTAGTTTGATGTAAGCCAAAACGTGATTTAACCCAAGTACACCATGTCTGTTATTACTACAGTACTTTATCATGCCTATACATTGTGGGCTAGATTCAGAGAGCTGTAACTCCTGTCTAACTAGTGTTAGACTGGAGTACTTTCAAATTACGCCGTTTTTTTAGCTATTCTGAGACCTCAAGTCATGAAAAGACGGCTGCGGGCTTCAATTCGACTGGATTACGTGTTTCGTACGCCTTCGGATCTACGCTGCAATAAAATTGCGGCCACTGGGTGGACTTCCCGTCGTTTTCCGCGTCGGGGTATGCTAATGAGCTTTTGCCGGCGATCCCCGAAATTACGATCTTCAATCGCAATCTCTTACGGCATCTTTAGTCATCTTTTTTTTGCGTAACACTATACCAGCTTTTTGCTGGTCTAATATTAGACAGCCCATGTTAAGTATGGCCGTCGTTCCCGCGTCGAATTTCAACGTTTGTTTTTATTTTTTACGTAAGTCGTCCGGGAATAGGAATGTACGTAAACGACGCTACTCAAACAACAAATGACGTATCGACGTTAGTTCGCGCAATACACAGCGTGAAATTTCTGAACGGAGCATGCGCAGTTCGATCGCCGCGGGGACGCGCCTAATTTAAATGCTCCACGCCCCCTAATCGCGCATTTCGATTACGCGGCGAGAAATAGACTACGCCGCCGTAGCGTACGGGCAAAAATCTACCAGAATTCGATGTAGAGCCTGGTAAAACGTGTACCTGAATCTGGCCCTGTGTTCTTTTTACTTGCCCTGTACTATGTGCAACATCTAAAAACATTTTTTGCTGACAGAGACCTGGGGGGGGGGGGGGTGTCTATGGTACATCGGTTGTGTTGAATGTAAAGCTCACCCAAAATGCAGCACAGAGGTCATTTATAAAAAGGATAACAAAAGCAGAGCTTCTTCCAACACCAACTGGCTTTCATTTTTTCATTAAAACACAAAACCTGACTAATTTGCTATATTTTACTCTAGTTTTTGCAAATAGGTTTTGTAAATCAGCTCAGTTGCTGGAAACTTCCCGTTAGAGTCCATTGTATGATGCATTGAGGTGAAAAGAATACATCATCTGCATCCAGCTGTGTCACTATTATGGTTATGATTTTAAGTAGAATATCCATTTCAACTCTTATTCCTATTTAGCCACAGTGAATATCTTGAGGTCACACAAATTGTGAGACAGGATCCATGCTGAGAAGATTAATAGAACTTAGAGGGACTTGTCTCACTGATGACACTCCCATCTTTAATTGAATGTATGCAACTCTTCAGGTGAATTCTCATTGAAATTCATATTTTTTACAAACTCAGTTGCTGATGTCTTTTTGTGGCAGAATTGTCATGATTCTGTGTAACATAGAAATAAACATGTCAACTTCCTTGATGTCTGCGACATAAATATGTAATAAATTGGTAAAGGTTTTTTCCACATCAGCGCAGTGACTGTGCGTTATTGCAAAAGCCAGACGTTCTACTTTTGTAGAAATTGTGTATATAATAGGGATGACTCAAACTTCAATTCACATTTCAAAATGTATGCTTTTTTTTTACATTTCAAGATTGTTTTGTTCATGTGAATTGTCAGTACAGGATACTTCTTGCATTAAAGTGCTCATGTTGTGTTTTTTATGCAGTTTAATTTATCATTCTGGTAGATTTTTTATTTATTGTATAAATGCATCAACAATGCTGTTTGCAGGAGTTTTAATACATAAACGTTATATAAAGTGGATGTAAACCCTCACATATACCCACTGAAGTGAATAGCCTCAGAGGATACACAGAAATGAATCAAATCTCCCTACATATGTTTTTTACGCTGTCTTCAGAGATGAATCAAATCTCCCTACATACGTGTTACGTTTTATTTATATATTCTTTAGAAAGTTCATAATGTGTTAGTAGATTTTTTCTTCCTGTTCAACACTGGAGGTGATGTCTGGGCACACAGCCAAGACAGCTGATTGGAGGATAGGCACACCCGCCACCCCCTTCTACATAGGCAGAGACTCTCAGAGCTGTGATGTGAATAGTTTAGCTCTCCTCTAATTTATTTATAGCAACCTTACCGACACAAAAATCAGCCTGGTTTTATTTCAGTTGATGGAGAACTTGACAGAAGTTATCAGGCTGATAACAGAAGAACGGAGCAGGAGAAAGCCACAGGACTTAGTGCTTTGAAGAGAGATAATAAAACACTGCAAATGTATGTGGCCAACTCAAATTTCATGAATCAGGTTTACATCCACGTTAAGTGGTTGTAAACCCCTAAATTGAAAAATGAACAACGTAAATCCTTCTATAGTGTATACTTAGTTACCTTCCAATAGCACTTTACTAGTCCTTTGCTGATCCTGTCTGCACTTCTATCTTGCATTGCATTGTGACATGCCAGACCTGTGCCAGACCCCATTACATGCCCCCAGACCTGCCCCATTACATGACCAGACTGTGCCCCATTACATGACCAGACTGTGCCCCATTACATGCCAGACCTGCCCCATTACATGACCAGACTGTGCCCCATTACTGTGCCCCATTGACATGTGACCGTGCCCCATTACATGACCAGACCGTGCCCCATTACATGCCAGACTGTGCCCCATTACATGCCAGACCTGCCCCATTACATGCCAGACTGTGCCCCATTACATGACCAGACTGTGCCCCATTACATGCCAGATCTGCCCCATTACATGACCAGACCATGCCCCATTACATGACCAGACCTGCCCCATTACATGACCAGACCATGCCCTTACCTTATCCCATGCGAATCGCAGCCGTGTAACCTAACTGTAACAGCTTACCTTACCAGAATCGCGGCTGTACGATTTTTCAAAAGCCGCGCCTCCGACGACTGTTCCGTGATAGGCGGAAACATTCAGCTTCCCATGAGGCACTGTGTTCAGTGTTCACCTATCATGGAGGCGGACACCAAACACAGGACGAGAGGGCCTCCGTGATAGGCGGACACTGAACACAGTGCCTCCTGGAAAGCTGAATGTTCGGCCTATCACGGAACAGAAGACGTCGGAGGCGCGGCTTTTGAAAAATCGTACAGCCGCGATTCTAAGGTCATTTTTTCGCCCCACCCCAGGCTGCGGACCTGCCCTCCCCAAGCGGCCGCTTGGTCCGCCTGGTGGTTGCGCCGGCCCTGGGAAGAAAATAGACCCTTATACAATGTCTATCGCATACTAGCCCATTATGTGCCACTTACCTGCAAACGAAGCCCGCGATGTCCCCGCTGGTGGCTGCATCCATCTTCGCCCCTTTTCCTTCTGGGGCCATGGACTCCGGCTCTGTGATTGGCCAGAATCGCGTGACATAATTCCCACGCATGTGCGCGAGAGCCATCAGTCACGGCACTTGCTAGTGAAGGAAAGGCACGGAGGGCCATTTCTTCACAGCACATGCGCCGATGACATCATCTGCAAACTACAAGGCAAATATCTCCTAAATGATGCACCTACAGGTAAGCCTTATTATAGGCTTACCTATAGATACAACTTCCACATTGGGGGTATACAACCACTTTAATTCCAGCTTACTCATACTCTAATTTTGGATAAAATGGGATAGGGTTACAAATTCCATTAGCTTTTATTACTATATTACTACATTGTACTATTTAATTGTTGAAGTAAAAACTTGCAATACTATACACTCTATTGTAACCTATATAGTTATTGCATATATATATACAGTGCAGAAAATAAGTATTTGAACACCCTGCTATTTTGCAAGTTCTCCCACTTGGAAATCATGGAGGGGTCTGAAATTGTCATCGTAGGTGCATGTCCACTGTGAGAGACATAATCAAAAAAATAAATTCCAGAAATCACAATGTATGATTTTTTTAACTATTTATTTGTATGATACAGCTGCAAAGAAGTATTTGAACACCTGTCTATCAGCTAGAATTCGGACCCTCAAAGACCTGTTAGTCTGCCTTTAAAATGTCCACCTCCACTCCATTTATTATCCTAAATTAGATGCACCTGTTTGAGGTCATTAGCTGCATAAAGACACCTGTCCACCCCATACAATCAGTAAGAATCCAACTACTAACATGGCCAAGACCAAAGAGCTGTCCAAAGACACTAGAGACAAAATTGTACACCTCCACAAGGCTGGAAAGGGCTACGGGGAAATTGCCAAGCAGCTTGGTGAAAAAAGGTCCACTGTTGGAGCAATCATTAGAAAATGGAAGAAGCTAAACATGACTGTCAATCTCCCTCGGACTGGGGCTCCATGCAAAATCTCACCTTGTGGGGTCTCAATGATCCTAAGAAAGGTGAGAAATCAGCCCAGGACTACACGGGAGGAGCTGGTCAATGACCTGAAAAGAGCTGGGACCATCGTTTCCAAGGTTACTGTTGGTAATACACTAAGACGTCATGGTTTGAAATCATGCATGGCACGGAAGGTTCCCCTGCTTAAACCAGCACATGACAAGGCCCGTCTTAAGTTTGCCAATGACCATTTGGATGATCCAGAGGAGTCATGGGAGAAAGTCATGTGGTCAGATGAGACCAAAATAGAACTTTTTGGTCATAATTCCACTAACCGTGTTTGGAAGAAGAAGAATGATGAGTACCATCCCAAGAACACCATCCCTACTGTGAAGCATGGGGGTGGTAGCATCATGCTTTGGGGGTGTTTTTTCTGCACATGGGACAGGGCGACTGCACTGTATTAAGGAGAGGATGACCGGGGCCATGTATTGCAAGATTTTGGGCAACAACCTCCTTCCCTCAGTTAGAGCTTTGAAGATGGGTCGAGGCTGGGTCTTCCAACATGACAATGACCCGAAGCACACAGCCAGGATAACCAAGGAGTGGCTCTGTAAGAAGCATATCAAGGTTCTGGCGTGGCCTAGCCAGTCTCCAGACCTAAACCCAATAGAGAATCTTTGGAGGGAGCTCAAACTCCATGTTTCTCAACGACAGCCCAGAAACCTGACTGATCTAGAGAAGATCTGTGTGGAGGAGTGGGCCAAAATCCCTCCTCCAGTGTGTGCAAACCTGGTGAAAAACTACAAGAAACGTTTGACCTCTGTAATTGCAAACAAAGGCTACTGTACCAAATATTAACATTGATTTTCTCAGGTGTTCAAATACTTATTTGCAGCTGTATCATACAAATAAATAGTTAAAAAAATCATACATTGTGATTTCTGGATTTTTTTTTTTGATTATGTCTCTCACAGTGGACATGCACCTACGATGACAATTTCAGACCCCTCCATGATTTCCAAGTGGGAGAACTTGCAAAATAGCAGGGTGTTCAAATACTTATTTTCCGCACTGTATCAATTATCTAACCCCTTTAATTAGCTAGTCTACCATCAGAGTATGCTAGGCCTAATGATATAATGTTAGCTATGAAGACATACATATTTGCTTAGTAAACAATGTTACATTTATTTCCCAAGAAAATAGGAATATCACAAACTAAACAGCAGATATCTACAACATATAACAATCATCAAAACAGTATTTATACTTAACACATCCTGTAGGTAGAATCCTTGATGGCTGAGCTCAGATGTCTGACTAAGCATCTCCAATAGCTTGCTGGCCTTTGATTATTGCCATTACTTATGTTGCCAGTTACACTTCCCTTTGAAACTTGTCTGTGGAGGGGCTAATCAAGGGATCTCGCAGACATAGATTGGAGCTGCTAGTATCATGTAAATATAGAGGTTTAACTGGCTACATTCCAACCTGGGGTGGGGGGGGGGCATCCTGTCCTCCAGGAAACTGCCTGGCTGACCGTTGGGAATGAAAACAGATATGTATAAAACCCAGAAATTATATTAATTGATGTTGCCTTCCAACACTTATTTTAAAACATATCCTGTCCTCTTTGTATTGTTTCCCTTTCGTGAAATTCCTGGTGATCGTGGTGATAGTAAGCTTTGTGCTGACACCCCCACCCACCCCCCTGTCTCCCCCGCTTAACCATTAACTAGGAAGATCAGTGTACTGCTCAGCCTCTTGCTGACATCCCCCCTGTTGTCTATACCCCCAGCTTTAAGCCCATTCTATAGCTGAGAACATAGGTCATGCAGGGCCGTCTCTACCATAGGGCAAACAGGGGCAGCTGCCCGGGGCCCAAAGCAACCCCCTTTGAAAAAAAAAAACATTTTTTTTTTTTTTTTTTAGGGGTCCGGAGGTCCCCAGGGCCCAAGATGGCAACCCCCCTTTTTTTATTTATTTTTAAATACAAAAATATATTTATTTTATATATTTTTATTTTTATTAAAGGGACAATTTTTTTTAATATATGTTTATTTTTTTATTAAAGGGCCATTTTTTTTTAGAGGCCCCCAGGGCCCCAGATGACAACCCCCTTTTTTTATTTATTTTTAAATAAAAGAAATATATTTATTTTATATATTTTTATTTTATTTTTTATTAAAGGGACAATTTTTTTTAGAGGTCTGGAGGTCTCCAGGGGCCCGTAGTTCCCCAGGGCCCCAGATGACAACCCCCCTTTTTTTATAAAAAAAACTTGTTTTATAAAAAAAAAACTAATAATGTTATTATTATTAAAGGGCCCAGAGTTTCCCAGGGCCCTGGATGGCAACCCCCCCTTTTTTTATATAAATGTTTATTTTTAATATATTTATTTTATTTTATTTTTTATTAAAGGGTCCAGAGGTCCTGGATTGCAACCCCCCTTTTTTTGTAATTTATTTTTATAAAATATATAAAAGTGAATTAGAATGAATTAGAATTAGAATTGGTGAATTAGAATGTGATTTTATAACATCCACAGTTTGCTCTTCCCGAGGCTGACTTCTTCATGTCCTGCTCCTCAAGGTATGTCGCTGTTTGCTATATTGTAAATACAAGTTTCTGTAGAGTGTGCCCAAAGTCTTTATAATATTTGATGATTCACTGCAGGTCTGGTCAGTGTTTTAAAAAGTTCCTGTATTTTACACATGGCATGGCATGGGGTCACAGCACCGTCTGTCCATTCTGCTTTAGCACCATGGGACCCCAGGCCATGCCATGTGTAAAATAGAGGAACTCTTTAAGTCACAGACCAGACCTGCAGTCCAGGCTGAGTGAGGCCTCAGAGCACATGGCATTACTGTCTGTATTTAACTGCTTGATGGGCTTATTTTGGGCCTGACTGGTTCACATGTATGTGTTTTGGCGGCCCACATTTGAATGGGCCGCCATGCCTGCATTTCCTTCAAAGAAAAGCGCATGCCTCATGTAATAGGCTGCACACACGGCACACCTATGCCCATCAAGCACTGAAATACAGCACTGTCTGTCCATTCTGCTGTCTGCTGTGACTTATCTGCAGTTCCCGCACTGTCAAACTTGCTGCATTTTTAGACGTTTAGGTCACGCTTTTAAAAACACAGTGCGTTTGTGTGTGCAAGAACTGCAGGTAAGTAGCATGGTGCAAAAGTAGAATGGATTTCAAGGTAGCTGATTTTTAAAATGCTGAATGCACCTTTTTTCTGCAGGAAACAAAGGCATGGCAGCCAATTCAAATCAATGGGCTGCTGTGCCTGCACAAACGAGGGCCACCAAAACACATACATGTGAACCAGCCAGGCCCAAAATAAGCTGGAGGGGGGGCCCAAAAAAATGTTTGCCCAGGGCCCAAACCATATTAAAGACGGCCCTGAGGTCATGGAATCACTTAATAAAAAATAAAAATTATATTTGTAGATGTTTTCCATCTATTCACACAAATGTTCTGCCTTTCATTTCTATTTTAAACTGAATGGGTTGCTTTACAAGGTGAGGGTTCAGATTTACAGTACTTTAAGTACATTTCTCTATTAGCCATAAAAAGGCCATCTCCTTTCTTCAAAATATGCTTAAATTTTCTGCACAGGTCTAATGGGATCTAAAAGGAACAATCAGAAAATACAAAAAGAGAGGACAAGTAGGAGTGCGAAGCAGATTACTGAAAACAAATGAAATTGGCAGCATTAGAAAAATGTATATATGTAATGTACTTTGGATGTAGTGCTCCAGACTACAGGAAGATCCCTTTTCCAGGGAATATTATCACAATTCCAGATGTATGTACTAGAGTGCCCTCTTGTGGTACTTTACTAAAAATGAATTAGAAAATATTCACATAATGTTATGCATTCAGAGAAATGTGAAGTCACACTAAACATTTTCCAGGTAACAAAATGTGTTTTTTGCAATGCACTTTTACAAGCTTCAGAAAATGAAAAAAAAAAAAAATGATTCAGTTCCGATCCAGGCCAATAAATGTTTGTTAAGCAGGGCATTTATAATTACCACACTTTTATCAGAGGCATTGTTGGTTGATGTAGAATTTCTTTGTGACACTGGCAACAGGGCCGGCGCTAGCACAAGGCAGCATGGGCACTTGCCTTACGGTTCTGGGGAACAGAGCAGAAAATTGACCAGTCCCTGACAGTCGCCCGATCATCGAGATAGAGTGTGTGTGGTGTGGGCTGCTGCTGCGGGCGGCATCTGAAGGACGAGTCCCCGCAGCGGCGCTCAGTGATGGGACAAGGCCATTTGGTGCCCAGGGCAAAGATGGCAAACTGCACCCCCCCCCCCCTTTTTAAGAAAGAAATAGTGTTTCAAAACAAGAATATGTGAGGAGGGGATATGACAGTGGAAGTATATACAGGAGAAGAGTGGCAGTATATACAGGGGAGGAGTGCGGAGGGGATGACTGCATGCAGGAGGTGCAGATGGTATAAAGGCAGTTGTGGGGGGATGTCTTTTAGTTAGGGAGATATTTACTTTAGGCTACTTTCACACTGAGGTGCTGGCTGATTTAGTGGTAAAGCATCGCTAGTTTTAGCTGCGCTTTTTGACCACTACTGGGGTGCTTTTAACCCCCACTAGCATCCGGAAAAGCGCTTTGCAGGTGCTTACTGCTTAGGTAGTGCTGGCTATTGATTACAATGGCAGGGGCATTTTGGGAGCGGTGTATTTACCGTTCCTAAACCACCTCGAAGATGCTGCTTGCAGGACTTTTTTCCGGTCCTGCAAACGCACTGCACAAGTGTGCAAGCACTCAGGTTTTCACACTGGGGCTGCAGAAGAGGCAGTGTACAGGTGCTTTTCAGGCTCTATTTTTAGCGCAAAAAATGGAGTTACTTACCGGTAACATCCTTTTCCAGGAGTCTTTCAGGACAGCACCTTAGAGAGAGATCCCGGCTCCTCCCCTTCTAGGAAACACCGCCTTCTTTAGATCTTTAAAGCCTCATCCTCCCACTGGCCCTTCAGTTCTTACAGAGTACCTCCGGCCAACTGGGGAGACACAAGACAACGTTATACAAGAATACTTTATCTTACCTGACGTCCTCATGTGATGAGTCTTCCAATCTTCAGACCCTGGGTGGGTAGCGGTGCTGTCCTGAAAGACTCCTGGAAAAGGATGTTACCGGTAAGTAACTCCATTTTTCCCTAGTTCGTCTTTCAGGACAGCACCTTAGAGAGGATAAGCGAGTACCTTACCTTAGGATGGGACTACTGCCTGTAGCACCTTACAACCAAAGGCTTGGTCCTGTGCTGACAGCAGGTCTAGTCTGTAGTGCTTTACGAAGGTAGCAAAACTCGACCAAGTCGCTGCTCTACAGATCTGCTCCGGAGAAGCACCAGCCCATTCTGCTTGTGACGTCGCCACTGCTCTAGTAGAATGTGCCCTGATTCCCACTGGAGGCTCCATCCCTTTTAACACATAAGCTTGGCTAATAGCTGCCCTAATCCAGCTCGCTATAGTACGCCTGGAGGCTCTAGAACCTTTCCTAGCCCCTGAAAATAAAACAAAAAGGGAATCTGATTTTCTAAACTGTTTGGTGCATTCCAAATACTGAAGGACGCACCTCCTTACATCTAGGTTGTGAAAAATAAATTCTTTTTCCCTCACCGGGTTTGAACAAAATGTTGGCAGAATAATTTCCTGGCCTCTGTGAAACTTCGAAGCCACCTTTGGCAAAAAGGCCGGATCGGTCTTAAAAACAATACGATCCGGAAAAACTTGAAAAAAATGAGTTTTAATTGAGAGGGCCTCGAGTTCACTTACTCGACGTGCCGTCGTAATCGCTACCAAAAAAACTGTTTTGAGAGTGATTAACCTCAAAGAGCATGACCCCAATAGTTCAAAAGGATCTCCTGTAAGGGCCTGCAAAACTAAGGAAAGATCCCACACGGGAAAAGGGGTCACACCAACTGGCCTCTGCCTACTCAAAGATTTAAAAAATCTTACTATCCAGGGATCCCCTGCTAGATTTTTCTCTAAAAATACACTCAGGGCTGACACCTGTCCCTTCAAAGTGCTGAGAGCCAATCCCTTATGTGCCCCCGCCTGTAGGAACTCTAGTACTGCTACGGAACTGTGTACACTGAAGAAGCTTTCAGAGCACCATGAATTGAAACGTCTCCACACTTTGTGGTAGATGGTTTGCGTTTCCTTTTTCCTACAATTTAGGAGGGTCGCAACCAAGCGATCTGAAAACCCTTTTCCCCTTAGCAACTCCTCCTCAGAAACCAGGCTGCAAGGTTCCACCTGTCCACGTGAGGGCAGCAGACTGGACCTTGAGTGAGAAGGTTGTTCCGAGCTGGTAGAAGCCAGGGGGCTCTACAGCCAGGTTCTTCAGGATTGAAAACCACGGTCTCCTGGGCCAATACGGGGCAATTAGAATTAAGGTTGTGCTCTCTTGTTGAAACTTCTTTAACACCGCAGGGATCAGAACCGGAGGGGGGAAGACATAACACCTGGAAAATTCCCATTTCTGAGCTAGTGCATCTATCCCTAAAGCTCCATCGTATCTGCTTAGAGAAAAGAACCTGTCCGCCTTGGCGTTCTGCCTGGAGGCAAAGAGGTCCACGCATGGCGGCCCCCATCTCTGGGCTATCATCCTGAAGACCTCCTGACTCAGAGACCAATCGCCCTCCCTCAGCGTTGTTCTGCTGAGGAAGTCTGCTAAGCAGTTCTGATCCCCCTTCAGATGTAAGGCTGACAGGGACAGGACATTGATCTCGGCCCATCTGAAAATGGCCTCTGTCAACAGCCAGAGGGGGCCGCACCTTGTGCCCCCCTGCTTGTTGATATAAGCCACTGCCGACGAGTTGTCTGTTCGAACTCGAACATGGTGACCCCGCAGATCTTCTTGGAATGAGACAAGGGCCAGTGACACTGCCCTCAATTCCCTCCAATTGGAGGACTTTGCTGCCTCCACTAACGCCCAGGTGCCCTGTACCCAGCGAGAACCCAAATGTGCTCCCCAACCTGTGTTGCTGGCATCGGTTGTGACCGTCCTGGATATGGGCAGGACCCACTCTAGGCCTTGAGACAAGTTTGCTCCCCTTCTCCACCACCAGAGGGACCGTTTGACTTGACTTGGGACAGAGACTAGGGAATCCAATGACCCCTGGCTGTGGTCCCACACCTTCAAGATGAATAGTTGAAGGGGACGGAAATGAAGGCCCGCCCACTGTACTGCTGGAAGGGTGGAGGTCAGCAACCCCAGAGCGGACATGGCCTTTCTTATAGAGACCTGGCCACTGCCCTGCAGAAACAGCATGGCCTTGTCCACCTTTTGCACCTTCTCTGGGGGAAGGAAGACCCTTTGAACTGTTGAGTCCAGAATAAACCCCAGGAAGGACACCCTCTGTGACGGGATTAGGTTGGACTTTTCTGGATTTATGAGCCAACCCAAGCTTTCCAAAATGTCTCTGGCTGACTGTAAGTCCCGATTCAATTGTTCTGGGGAGGGGGCGGACAATAGAAGGTCGTCCAGGTATGCGACTATCAGAATTCCCCTGAGTCGCAGGAAAGCCAAGACCTCTGCCATTACCTTTGTGAATATGCGGGGGGAAGATGACAGGTCGAAAGGAAGGGCTCTGAATTGTAGGTGCAGTAGTTGATCCCCAGTGTTTATTGCTAGCCTCAGGAACTTCTGATGTTCCTCCGCTATGGGGATATGTAGGTAAGCGTCCTTTAGATAGATCGAAGCCATAAAGCAATTTGGCGGGAGAAGGGCTTTTACAGAATGGATCGAATCCATTCTGAACCTCTTGTACCTGACCGAGGTATTTAAAGGTTTTAGGTTGAGGATAAGCCTGAACTTTCCCGATGGCTTGCGGACCACAAAGATGTGGGAGTAAAAACCCCCACCTATCTCCCTGGTCGGGACCTGGACAACCACCTGCTGCTCCTCCAATTCCTGAAGTGAGGAGAGGAGGGCACAAGACTTTTCCACACACTTCGGAAGGTTGGTAATTAACAGTCTGAGGGGGGGAGGGGTTGAGAATTCTAGCCTGTAACCCCTTCGGATGATCTCCAAGATATATTGGTTGGAGATAATCATCTCCCACTGTGGGAGGAAGACCCCCAATCTTCCTCCCACTGTTTTGGAGTCAATTGGTCTTTCTGGGGGGTTCAGGAGGGCGAAAAATTGCTCCCCCTCGACCCTTCCCCTTCTGTCCCCAACCTTTCTTCTGGGAACCTGACCTGGGTGTCTCTGATTTCCCACAAAATCGAAACCTCTTTTTTGGCTGTTCCCTAAACTTCTTTTTAATGGGGAACGCCTTCTTTTTGTCGGCGGTCCGGTCTAAGACTGCTTCTAGACCAGGACCAAACAACAAATCCCCCGTAAGCGGGATACCACAAAGTTTTACCTTGGACGCACTGTCCCCCTGCCACGTTTTGAGCCACAAGGCCCTTCTGGCTGAGTTGCACAATGCTGCAGACCTTGCGGACATATGAATAGACTCCGCTGAGGCGTCTGCCAAGAAAGCTACCCCCTTCAGTAGCATGGGGAAAGAGGAGAGGATTTTCTCCTTAGCTGTACCTGCCTCGATATGGGATTTAATCTGAGTCAGCCAGTACTCCAAGTTGCGGGCTACCACTGTAGCCGCCATTGCTGGCCTAAGATTACCCTGGGAGGAATCCCAGGTTTTCTTTAACAGGGAATCCATCCTTTTATCCATGGGATCAGAGAGTACCCCCATGTCCTCAAAGGCTAGGTCTGTGTGTCTAGAAACTTGGGAAAAAGCCGCATCAAGTTTTGGCGTCTTATTCCAAACTAAGTTTTCTCCCTCCTCAAAAGGAAATCTTCTTTTCAGCGCCCTTGAGAGAAAAGGTTTCCTTTCCGGATCCTGCCATTCTCTTTTGATGGCATCGACCAGAACGTCATGGACTGGGAAAACTTTCCTTTTCTGTTCCCCTAAGCCTCTGTACATTTGGTCGTGCAGGGACAGCGGCTTCCTCTCCTCCTGAATCCCTAGGGTGGTGTGGATAGCCCCTAAAAGCTCCTCAACCTCCTCTAGAGAGAGTTTGTAACGTGAGGGTTTAGTGGACTCCCCGTCCAACCCCTCTTCATCAGATTCTCCTTGAGAATCAGAGGGAGTGCTGCCTGCTTCTACCTCAATTTCCTCTGCCGATCCTACCGGTCTCTCTGCACCAATAGCGAGGGGTACCGGTGGATCAGGTGAAACCGCCTGTTGTACTGGGGGAGGGGTGCTCTGGGCCTGGGGCAACTGAAAGTTAGCAAACAGCATTTTAAATGATTGGAAGGTGCTTGAAAGCTCCTTAACAGATGCTGCCAGATCTACCCCCTGTTCTGCTGTCTGCTCTCTCACTACCGCATCCATACACCCCCTACAGAGAGTCTTGTCCCAAGTCTCCCCTAACGTGGACCTGCAGACAGGGCACTTTCTCTTAGAGCCATGGAGCGATTTGCTTGTGTATTTCTGAAAACAAACAGAAACATAGAGAGCATCAGTATTAGTCAGAACTCCCCAGCTAAATAAACAGGGATCACCAGGAGTGCCTAATCCCCAGGAATGACCACCACCAGGGACCCACTCCTCTCCTACCGACCACCTGGTAGGGAAAACACACCCGTGGAGCTAACAGGGGTTTTGTGAATCAGGGAACAGCACCCCAGGTTTCCACTGACCTTTGCTTGGCTGGTGTCCTTCTCTCCGGGAGCGGTTTTAGAAGCCTCTGCCTCCGACATCCTCCCGCACGGTAACGGTGGCCTCTGGTCCCAAAAATGCTGTCTCTACAGCTGAGTTCTGGTTCCGCCTTTCTAGGCCGCGTCCGGAACCGGAAGACGCGGCCTCGTGTATCGAATCCGCCCCTTCCGCCGGAACTGACGTCACCCGCCGTCCGACGCAGCCACTGAGTCTCCAGGCTGAAGGGTGGAGGGGAAGTGGATTCAATACACAGCGCCACCCTAGGCGCGCGAAAGAGCGGACCTCCCAGCTGCCATCCTTTCGCCAAGGAGCGCTTGAGATGCACGGCGCCCATACAGGTAAGTTAAAACGCGCTCGTTTTTACCTGGCGCCAAATACAAAATAGAAAGAGCACAAAAACACCAGGCAACTCCTGGGTCCTGCCCTTCTCTAAAACATAAGCCTTAGCCTCCCCAGGTAACAGCCCTGGTTCCACAGCAGTGTCTCCCCACCGGAGGAAACACCATAACTGAAGGGCCAGTGGGAGGATGAGGCTTTAAAAATCTAAAGAAGGCGGTGTTTCCTAGAAGGGGAGGAGCCGGGATCTCTCTCTAAGGTGCTGTCCTGAAAGACGAACTAGGGAAAACGCCTGTAAAATGCCTCAGTGTGAAAGTGGTCTAAGTGGCAGTGTCTGAGGGGTGAATAGGGAGGGGTGATGGGAAGATAGGGAATGCATTTGGACTGTTTTGGCTCTCGCTGGTAATCATGCTGGAAGCATAAATGCAAACATTTGTCTACTGAGAATGTGTGCCTTTTACGATAAAGGGCGCACATTCTCAGTACAGAATTGTTTGCATTTATATATGCATACAGGCAGCAGAAAGTGGCTATGGAATATTATTTAATTTATAGAGTGTTTAGATAGGTGGTGGGTTTTGGGTTGTACTTATTTTTGGATAACACATGGTTAAATAGGATGGTCATAAATTAACTTCACATTAACTGGACAGAGCAATTGGGGTTTGTTTTTATAGAGAGGGCTGCAAGTCAGTTTGAGAAATGTCTGTCAGCTCTGGGGGGCTGCTGCTAGCTTTAATCTCAACCTCCCCCCCCTGTCATTTCCAGTTCTCCTTGTCACCTAGGAATATAACTCTTTACCCTCCTAGCAGAAACTTTGAAGCTTTTCTCCCCAGCCTTCCCCCACAACAGCACAGCTCACCTTCCTGCAGTGTGCTCTGCAATGTGCTCTGCCTCGATTCCCGAGTCTCCCAGTTTCCACATCTTCAAGCTTCCAGCTAGAGCCAGGCTCCTCTAGGTCACAGCTCCCTGCGCTCCTCTGAGTCCTCCCACCTTGCCTCCGGCAGTGTGTGACATCACGCCGCTGGCAGAAACTACGAGACTCCTCCGTAGGGGGAGTAAAGAGTGAGGGAAGTAAGGTGACTGATGCAGGAGCGCACTCTGCACACACAATTTGTACAGTGCCGCTGCGTTGGCTATGACACAGGTGTAATTGTACACACTGGCGGCCGTGGCAGAACTTCACCTGCAGGCTGCGCCCCTCCTCCTATAGCAAATGGTACCACCCTGGGCACGTACCCCTTCTGCCCCTGACTTGTACCGGCCCTGGTGGCGCTGACCTGTGCAGTCACTCTGTCTCAGTGTGTGACAGCCTCACTGCCTACGCAGTGCCTACGTCCTACATCAGTGAGTGGCCCCTGGTTCCCCTGGCTGCTCAGCCGCATGATGTGAAGGAGCGAGGGCTGCAGGAGGCAGAGCAACCGATGGACCGGACCCACACCAGCAGGCAGTCCTGCCTGTAGCGTCATCCTGGAGGCGACGGCGACCTGTTGAGGGACTCAGGAGGGGAGCCACCCGGTGCACAGATTGGTGTTCAGAAACAGGCAAGGGGGACCGACCTGTTTTAAAGTTTCCTGTTAAAAAAAAATCAATATACAGTATAAACACATCCTGTGTGCCAAAATGCACAGCAAAAAGCACTGCATAAATGATCAAAAGCAAAGCTTGTGAACCAAGCATATAACACAGTTAGGAGTGAACTAGCTGACCTCACTAACACACACCTTGCGTCTGCCTTCCCCTTCCAGGAGATCCCTCCCACCCACCTCTGCAGGTGCATGCTATTTCAATGCAATCACCATTTTCACTAAATACACAGCCATCAATTTTTTTCTGAAACCACGATGCTACAGTTGGCCCTCCCTTATAAGCACCACCCAGCGCTAAGGATGACTGGAAATAGGTATCAAGTGGTATAGGAACAATTAATAATTATAATACCTTATGTAATAGTGGTTAAAGAATTACAAAGATGTTCATTAGCAGCCGCTAAAATGGGAATAGTGTGTATAAACAAGCGAAAAATAAAGGAATCACAAAGAGAATCCAAATAAATATCGCAGCAGCGCTTAAGTTCTCGCAATAAAGTGAGAACTAAATGGGATACAATCCAAATAAATGCCAGACTGAAGAGAGTTCATAAAGGATAGGGATGTGCACTGTAGATGAGTAGGATGCCAGAAGTCTTCTTACCACACTACCACTAAATCACTGCGTGACATCAAACACCGCTTATGGGGATATGCTTACCACAAGAATAAGACCAAAACGACCTTTCACACCACTTTAAGAAACTTTCTCCTTCTCTGAATCTCTTTATGCAGATGCTGGGTCTGGGTACATCTCAAAATCATGTGGATAATAAACAACAGAGAGTGCTTCCAAAGGATCTTCTGATCCTTTGAAAAAGTCCTACTGGACGAAACGTCAGGATTGCAACCCAGTACTAACCTGGAAGCAGCGTGAACGCTATTGTGTGGAACAACCGTGAGTGTATCCTGATGGATTGACTACTGGCATTTATCCAGAACACACTAATAGACTTGTACAATGCTTGGAGGTTTTTGATACATTTGTTTCTACCTTTTCTTTATCTTGTTCATTTGGCAGAGTGTACAGGAGCTGAGCAATCAGGTAACAGCCTGTAGAGCAAAGCTGTAGTACTGAAAACAGAAGAAGTGTGTCCCTGTAAGTCTGTAAAGCTCACCATACACTATACAATCTGATTGTACAATCTCCTTTAGATCTACCATCAACTATGTGATGCAAGGGCCTACCTGATTGGATATAGAGTGACTGGATAGATGGTGTGACTTGGTAAATCTAAATGAGATTGTACAGAAGAAATTTCAAAGCTGCTATAGATGAGGTAGGTGAGAGATAAGCTCATTGGGATGAAATTCTGCCCCAAAAGGTGAACTTATCCTTTACCATATGCAAGATGGATGATTGTGATGCATATCACATGCTCTATGAATAACAATTAAATGTATAAAGGTGTAGAGGAGCTTGTTAACCACTTGCCGACCGATACACGCGGCTATATGTCGGCAGAATGGCAGCGGTAGGCAAATGGACGTACCCGTACGTCCCCTTTAAGAAGCCATGCGGCGTGCCAACAGGCAATGCAAACTCAATGTTTGCCGGCGGCCCATGATCTTGTCATGGAGAGGCAGAACGGGGGGATGCCATTGTAAACAAGGCATCTCCCTGTTCTGTCTAGTGACAGGACACGGATCGTCTGCTCCCTGTCATTGGGAGCAGTGATCACTGTCGTGTCACAGGTAGCCCAGCCTCCACACAGTTAGAATCACTCCCTAGGACACACTTAACCCCTTCCTCACCCCCTAGTGGTTAACTCCTTCCCTGCCAGTCTCATTTACACAGTAATCGGTGCATTTTTATAGCACTTTTAAAAAATAAAAATAAATGAAAAAATTCCTTTAAATATTGTACCTGCTGGGTGTCTATAGTTTGCTTGTGAAAACGTCTTTGAGAACCCGGGACCTGCTCCTGAAAAAACTACCGCTTTTTAAACTTTTTTCTATTGATACATGTTCCCTGGGGCAAGACCCGGGTTCTCAAAGATGTTTTCCAACAATAACTTGAATATTGGGCTTTAAAATGATCGTTTTTGAATTCAAACGTTCGAGTCCCATAGACTTCAATGGGGTTCTAAATGTTCGCGCAAACGGTCGGTCTGTTCGACGGTTCTTGTGCGAACCGAACGCGGGGGTGTTCGGCTCATCCCTAATCAGCTCTCAGAGCTCTCCTCACTGAGCTCTGCAAAGTATAACTTTATCCCTCTGCCCCCTTTTTTCTGCCAGATCAGACAATCTTTATAAATTCTGGACTTTTTATGTAGAGGATTTTTTTCATCTCTGTGTATCACCTAAAGGCCAGTCACTTCACTGGGTATATGTAAGGGTTTACAACCACTTTAAAATGTGAACTAGGTTCAACCCATGTATGGCATGTCAGTCTATTTCTGATGTAGAAATGGTCTTCAGCAATTAATATATCATAATAAATAAAATAAACTAAAGTATGAATTTATTATAACAAGACCATATTCTCAGGGGCCGACTGACAACTCATGGAGCCCCCGGGCAATAGAAGATTATGGGGCCCCCAGGCTTACAGATGGCCACCACGCCAGGAGGCAGTGCAGAGGCGGAGCAGCTAAAATCTCTGGATTTCCACATCAAAAGCATGTCAGTTTCGGACATATCAGGGACAGATGTAAAAAAAAAAACACAGATTTGTACATACTGTCCCTGGTTTTACTGAGCCTGGTAACCCTGATGGGGCCCCCTAGTGGCATGGGGCCCTCGGGCAGTGCCCGAGTGACTCAATGGTCAGTCCGCCCCTGCATATCCTGAATGAATGAATGAATGAAAACTTATATAGCGCAGCACATGCGAAGTAAATGGCCTCTGGGCGCTTGTTGTTCCTGTCTCCTTTGGAATCAAAAGAGATGAGTCTTAATCTTTCTCCTGAAGACCAAGTAGTTCTCCTCCAGCCGAATGCTGGCTGGTAGGGCGTTCCATAGCCTGGGACCTTGGACAGCGAATCTTCTGTCCCCTTTGGACTTGTATCTGGCTTTCGGTATCTGAAGCCGATTTTGATTGGTGGATCGTAGAATACGATTGGGATTCTGAATTTTTAACTTTTCGCATAGATAATGGGGAGCATTCCCATGAATACATCTATGCGTTAGACAGAGAGCTTTAAAGGTGATTCTGTCTTTAACTGGTAGCCAGTGAAGGGATCTCAGTGAAGGTGAGATTGATTCCCAGGGTTTTTTCCCAGTCACAAGTCTGGCGGCCGTGTTTTGAACGACTTGAAGACGAGCAATTTGGTACTTAGGGAGTCCGAGGTAAAGGGCATTTGCATAGTCCAATCTGGAGTTTACAATAGCTCCCACCACGACCGCTACATCTTTCTTGGGAATGAAAGGAATAAGTCTGCGTAGTAGGCGCAGCAGATGGTGAGATCCGCTGACTACTGACCCTATTTGTGCGTTCATTGTCATGTCGGAGTCAAAGATGACCCCAAGACTTTTGACTTTGGCGCTAGGGGAGATGATTTTGCCCAGAATGGGCGGGGGGAACCAGGTTGTTGCCGATTGGTTCCTACGCTTAGCGTGAAACAGAAGAAGTTCTGTTTTCGCTCCGTTGAGTTTGAGATAACTCTTTGTCATCCAGTCCTCTATCATAGAGAGGCATGTCTCCAGATTGAGGTGGTGATCCTTTTTATTGCAAATGCGGAAGTACAGTTGCGTGTCGTCTGCATAAGAGTGATATAGCAGTTTTTGGCTGCTGATGATTTCAAAAAGAGGACGCACATAGATGTTGAATAACATCGGCGACAGGGGAGATCCTTGAGGGACCCCGCATGATAATGTGCGTTGTTCAGAAGTGAAGGGTCCTAACTTCACTATTTGCGATCGGTTATCCAAAAAAGAGGAGAACCAGGATAGATCGCTTTCTGCGACTTTGGCTATTTTAGCCAGCCGAGTCAATAATAGCTTGTGATCTACGGTATCAAAGGCTGCGCTTAGGTCCAGCAGAACCAGAAGAGAAGATTCTCCTTCGTCTGCGGCCTCGAGAACGTCATCCCAAATCTTAAGCAATGCTGTTTCCGTCCCGTGTCCGGGACGGAATCCTGATTGAAATGGGTCTAGTAGGTTGTGGGTGTCTAGATGCTGTTGCAGCTGCTGTACCACTGCTTTCTCCATTACCTTGGAGAGAACATTTAGGCCTGTTATGGGGCGCCAATTGAGTGGATCCTTCGGATCCAGGGTGGCTTTCTTCAAAATGGGTTGAATAAAGCCCTCCTTCAGCTGGGGGGGCATTATGCCCTCCCTGAAGGATTGGTTGATAAGTTGCTTGACAGGAGGTACCAGGATGTCGGCGCATTCCTTCAGCAGTTTGGTGGGGATAATATCATTTGGCGCAGTGCTGTCGCGTAGGGCGCCGATGATATTTTTTGTTGTCTGAATGGAGATGGGTTCCAGCATAAACTCACCTAACTTTGGTGAATTGCTGCCGGTGGTGTGTACATAACTGCGGGGGGGGCTGGGAGAGCAATTGTTTTGCTGAATGCTTTGCCGGATTGCCTCAATTTTGTTAATGAAGCAATCCGATAACTCATCGCAAAATTCTTGTGTGTCCAAGTTGGGGGCTTCAAGGCATCCTGGATTCATGGTCTGAGTGACCATCTTGAAGAGTTCGCGGGGGCGATTTAGGGCACCGTTGATAGCCTCAGAAAAATAGTTTTTCTTGGCTTCGAAGATTTGCTTGTAGTATTTCCTGGTTATTACCTTGTAGATCGAGAGGTTCTCATCTAAAGAGTTTCTTTTCCAGGCTGCTTCTGCTCTTCTACGCTCTTGCTTCAGTGACGCCAGCTGGTTGTTGAACCAGCTGGAGTTATTTTTCCTAAACTGGGTCTTTCGTTTCGGCGCTATCAAGTCAGCTGACTGCAATAGCGCGGTGTTTATGGCCTCTAATGTTTCTTCCGCTGTTAGGTGTGGCTGAATTGTATTTATTTTTTCCCCTAACGTGGCTTTGAAGAGTTCCGAGTGGAGCTTCTTCTGACATCTGGTCCAGTGTGTTGTCACTGGGTTTGATGTTTTTGTTAAGGGGGGGAATTCGGAAATAATGAATTTGATTGCATGGTGATCTGTCCATGGCAATGGTTCATTTTCCAAGATTTTTATTTTCAGATCTTGCCTGAAAATAAGATCGAGCGTGTGACCAGAAGCATGTGTGGGCCCACATACTAGTTGCTGAAGGCCTAGTCCTTCCAGGTGGTCGATACAGGCGTCGGCAATGGGGTCTTGCGCGGAGTTGGCCCAGAGATTGAAGTCCCCGAGCAGCAGAACATGTTTGCTGTTGAGGGTGTAAGAGGAGACAAACTCCGTTAATGGAGATATCAGCTGCGATTTTGGGCCGGGTGGCCTATAGCAGAGAAGAATGTGGATAGTCTCCTTGGAATTTGTTTGCAATTGCAGGGTAAGGGTTTCCATAAATGGAAGAGGGTTTTGAAGGGCTGGTTTAGTGACCGCAAGGTGCGTCTTGTGGATTACCGCCAGTCCTCCCCCTCTTTGCCCTATTCTGTTTTCCGTTACGATGCGGTAGTTTTCTGGCACCAGTTCTCCTAGAATGGTGTTACAGTCGGCTGTGAGCCAGCTCTCTGTAATAAAGAGGCAATCTAAGTCGCATTGTAAAATGAGGTCACGGATTTCCAGTCGGTGTTTTACTGCCGATCTTGTATTGATCAAAGCACAAGATATGTGCTTAGGTTGGGGTGAATGGCTGAAATACCTGACAGTCGATCGTTGATCGACTCTCCATATACGCTCAATTTTTATGACTTTTTTGGTGATGGCTGGTAGTGTTGCGGCGGATTGCCTCAAACTCCAAATGGTTTCAGCGGAATATTGCTGATGTGCCATGGTCGCCAAGCACCGGGGAGGGGGGGGGAGGGGGGGGCTTCCGGGGTGATGGGGAGAGGAATTCGCCGATTCCTCTCTCCAGGCTTGGTCCAGAGGAAGGCAAAAAAAACCCTAGCGGTGCTAGGCCAATGTGCTCCGGTGGGGTAAAAAAATTCCTTCCTGACCCCTGTGAAAAGGCGATCGGTTGAGCCCTGGATCAAGTGTTAATAGGAGCAGTGGCTGGGGGTTAGGGGTATGCTTCTTGCTAATATAGCAGGAGAGCTGCCTGATCAGGCAGCAGGATGCAGCCTGGAGCAGACAGCTGGGATGGATGGAAGTACGGGGGCCCCAAAGGTAAGCCAGGGAAAGAGTGGCTGTCTTAATGAGGAATGGGGAATTCCTAGAGGATTTGGGGGGATACAGGGAGTGGGGAGCGCCGTGCCGGTAGGCCCCGGGTGAAGCCGCGGTCTTTCCTAGATCGCGGCCCCGCGAATCAGTGCAGGCCGGCGCGGGTGTAAAAAAGAAATGCCCTAGGAAGGCGGGCTTCTGGCTGGAGGGTGGTTGGTGGGTGTCTCAGTTGGCGGTATGGGGGGATAGGGGGTGGAGGATAGGCATGGAGGTGTGGGGAGCGCCGCAGCGGTAGGCCGCGGGTGAAGCCGCGGTCTTGCCTGGATCGCGGCCCCGCGATTCAAAGCAGGCTGGCGCGGGTGTGCTAAGAATTTCGCGATTAGCGATGATGGTATGGGGGCACAGGGGAAGGAGTATAAAGGTGGCAGAAAGCCGAGGGGGCATGAAATGTTTGCCACGGCTGTCCTGACAAGGACGGCCGACAGCAATTTCTTACCTGGGGCCAGAGGGCCAGGGAGCTGATCCGCTGTAGTTCTGTGGAGGAGTGATGGAGGAGAAAGGCCAGGTTGGGGACGAGCAGTGCTGGGGCTGGGCTGAAGCTAGCAGGGGGGGGCTGGGAGACCTAGCCTGCCTGTCTACCTCCTACACCTGCCTGGAGCTATAGCACACACGTTCCCACTCCTGGGAGACGTGCGCCGTGTGGAGCTCCTGCTGCTAATCCGAGGCCTCACTAACTCTGACTGAACAGAACTGTCATCCTGTTAGATGATGACACCTATGGCAATACAGAGCAGTCTCTGTGTGTGTGTGGGGTAATGAGGAGAAGTCTCTGTGTGTGGGGCAATGCTGAGCAGTCTCTGTGTGTGGCCCAATGCAGAGAAGTCTCGGTGTGTGGAGCAATGTGGGGCAGTCTCTGTATGTGTGAGCAATGCAAAGCAGTCTCTGTGTGTGTGGCAATACAGAGCAGTCCCTGTGTGTGTGGGAGGCAATGCGGAGCAGTCTCTGTGTGTGGGGGGTAATGCGGAGCAGTCTCTGTGTGTGGGGCAATGCGGAGCAGTCTCTGTGTGTGGGGCAATGCGGAGCAGTCTCTGTGTGTGGGGCAATGCGGAGCAGTCTCTGTGTGTGGGGCAATGCGGAGCAGTCTCTGTGTGTGGCCCAATGGAAAGCAGTCTCTGTGTGTGGAGCAATGCAGAGCAGTCTCTGTGTGTAGAGCAATGTGGGGCAGTGTCACGTACCTGATGGTTGAGCCCGGCATGCAAGGAGGGGCTGCCCTTGCTCCTCTGATCCCGAGACCCCTGATAGAGTAGACAGGGGGTTCAGGGATGCAGAGTCGCACAAGCGCCGATTGCAGCGCAGGTGCTGGGCTGGGAGAAGCTTCTGAGGGACCTGGGCTGCGTGGAGAAGCAGGTGCAACTGGTGGCTGCGGATGGCAGGTAGAGGCACCGGAACAACAGGAGCAGCAGGAACGGGGAGGTGTACCGTAGTACGGCAGATGCAAGTCCCAGCAGGTGGATCCGCTGACAGGTAGTGGATCAGGTACAGGCGTAGCAGGCAAGACTGAGGTAGGGTTCAGGCCGGGTCGGCAACAAGCGGGCAGCAGGAGGTACAGTGGGTCAGGCAGGCGGGTGGTCAGGCAAGCCGTGGTCAGGGCAGGCGGAAGGCAAGGAGGAACAGGTACAACCTGGGTCTTAAGGAACAGGTTTCAGGCAGGAATAAGGTACTGGTAGTCACGGTAAGCGCTGTAGACTGCACAGCAAGGGGTGCAGGGCTCAGGACCCTTTTAAGTCTCAGTTTGGCGCCAGAACAGCGTCCTCATGTGCATGCGCCGCTGCTGCCATCTGGTGGACAGGGCTGCTCATGACATTGCCCCCCTCCAATGGGCAGCCTCCGGATGCCCAACTGGGACAACTTGAGAGAATGGGCATCCTTAAAGGACTGGACCAATCTTTCCGCATGAACGTTACACTCCGGTTCCCATGAATTGTCCTCAGGCCCATAACCTTTCCATTTCACTAAGAACTGTATCTGATTGCGTCTCCTTCTACAGTCCAAAATGGACTCGACCTCGAACTCTTCGTTACCGTCGACTAGAACTGGTTCAGGGGCCCGATGTTTTGCCCGGGAAAGGGATCAGGAATGTCAGGTTTAAGAAGTGCCACATGAAAGACCGGGTGAATACGGAAAGTTTCTGGTAGCTTCAGTTCATAGGCCACATTATTGATTTTCCTCTTGATGGGGAAGGGACCCACAAATCTGGGACCCAGTTTCTTTGACGGGCAAGCAAGTTTCAGATTTAGAGTGGAGAGCCATACTTGGTCTCCAGCTTCCAGGTTAAGCTCCCCCCTCCTTTTCTTGTCAAACACTTCCTTATTGTACTCCTGCGTCTTAGTCATAGTTTCCTGCAGAATCCTATTGTTTGTGCTGAAAAAGTCCAAGGTTTCCTGGATGGCAGGCACCGTGCTCTCCGGTATAGAGTTAGACATGAACAATGGGTGAAAGACGTAATTTGCGTAGAACGGGGATTGTCTTGTGGCGGAGTGAATGGAGTTATCGTACGCAAACTCAGCTAAGGGCAGCAAGGAAGCCCAGTCTTCTTGAGAGAAGGAGGAGAAACAACGTAAATATTGCTCAAGTGTCTGGTTAGTTCTCTCTGTCTGGCCATTTGACTGCGGGTGGTAAGCTGAGGAAAATGACAAACCGATCTTGAGGGCTTCGCAGAGTGCTCTCCAAAACCTGGAAGTAAATTGTACCCCCCGATCGGATACAATATTTGCAGGGACACCGTGGAGCCTATAAATGTAACACAGATGAACACCCACTCTGAAGCACTTAATAAAATTCAAAATAGTCACTCCTCCTATAGGGAGGACACCACCATAGCTAGAGCATACACGTGGAGCCTCACAATCTCTCTAATGAACATCTTAGCTGTTTCAGGGGCAGAGGGTATCCCCCTCATGGGCAGGAAGTGTGCCATCTTAGAAAGTCTATCTACCACCATGAAGATAGTGGTAAAGCCGTCTGAAAGGGGAAGCTCCACAATAAAGTCCATGGAGATCATCCTCCAAGGTCTTTCTGGTACTGGCAATGGCTTTAGTAATCCCCAGGCTCTTGATTTACTCCCCTTGTTCCGCATACATGTGACACAGGACTCCACGTACTCCCTACAGTCCGTTAGAAGTTGGGGCCACCAGAATGTTCGCTGCAGCAGTTCGGACGTCTTATGCACCCCGAAATGGCCGGCCAGCTTGTGGTCATGGCAAAACTTTAGGACACTGACCCGTAGCCCTTCCGGCACAAAAATGTTGTCTTGGTGCCACAGCAGACCATCCTTCAACTGTAGATCCGAACTAGGTACAGAGGAAATACCAGACGAGGCTTGCCTGATTTGGGATAACAGATCCTCTTGAAGCAATAAGAAATTTCCAGATGACAAGATAGTATCCAGAGGGGTAAGGGTCTCCGGGTCGCCATATATTCGGGAAAGGGTGTCAGGCTTGGAATTTTTTGATCCAGGTCTGTAGGTTATATGGAACCAAAATCTGGTGAAGAACAATGCCCACCTGGCCTGGCGTGGTTTCAGTCTCTTGGCGGCTTTAAGGTATTCTAGGTTCCTGTGATCGGTGTAGATCAGGATCGGGTGTGCTGCGCCTTCCAGGAGGTACCGCAACTCCTCCAAAGCGGCCTTGATCGCCAGTAATTCCCGATCCCCCACGCCGTAATTCCTTTCTGGTTCCGACAACTTGCGAGAAAAAAAGGCAACAGGGTGTAAGAGGGCCTTGGGGCCCTGTCTTTGGGAGAGGACTGCCCCAACTGCGATCTCTGATGCATCTACCTCCAGAATGTAGGGCAGACTAGCATCGGGGTGTCTGAGGATAGATGCTGAGGTGAACAAGTCCTTTAGTTTCTCAAAAGCCGCTTGGGCCTCCGGGGACCACTGGAACCGACTGGTTTGTTTGGTTAGGTTGGTTATCGGGGCAATGATACTAGAGAACCCCCTGATAAATTTCCTATAAAAGTTTGCAAAGCCAACAAAACGTTGGACACCCTTCCTGTCCTTAGGTGCTGGCCAGTCCAGAATTGCAGAGACTTTTTGAGGATCCATCTTGATGCCTCCCACCGAGATTATAAGGCCCAGGAACTGTATGGTTTGACGCTCGAAGACGTCCGAGCACACACTTTAAATGTTCCCGATGTTTGCTTAAAGAGAAAATGAGGATGTCGTCCAAGTAAACAATAACAAACAGGTCGAGGTAATCTCTGAAAATATCGTTCACAAAATGTTGGAATGTGGCAGGGGCGTTACAGAGCCCGAAGGGCATGACTAGGTACTCAAAGTGCCCGAAGCGAGTACGGAAGGCCGTCTTCCATTCATCTCCATCTCGAATACGCACTAGGTTGTACTCCCCACGGAGATCCAGTTTTGTGAAAATAACCGCAGCTCCCAAACGTTGAAATAACTTAGGTACCAAAAGGAGGGGGTACCGGTTCTTAATAGTCACTTTGTTCAATTCTCTATAGTCCACGCAAGGGCGGAGGGAATGGTCCTTTTTTTCCACGAAAAAGATCCCAGCTCCTGCCGGAAAGGTGGATGGGCCGATGAACCCCTTTTCGAGATTCTCATCAATATACGTCTTTAACATCTCGAGCTCAAGTCCTGTCAAGGGGAAGATCCGCCCGAAGGGGATTGCGGCTCCGGGAAGGAGCTCTATCGGGCAATCGTAGGCCCTATGCGGAGGAAGGGTCTCAGCCCCCTTCTTGCTGAAGACATCCAAAAAGTCATGATATACACTAGGGACGGCTTGGCGGGTCTCAACATCAGAGTCCATACAGAGCAGAGGGGACGAGGACGGTGACACTTGTAGGCAATGTTGGCGGCAGTAAGGAGAGCTGAGAATAATTTCCCCAGTAACCCAGTTGATTTGCGGGTTGTGGGCTTGTAGCCACGGCATGCCAAGGATAATGGGAAACATGGGTGACTCAATAACATTCAGGCACATCAGTTCATGATGGGTATTGGCAATTGTTGTGGCCAGAGGCAGAGTTTCTTGGGTAACCGGCCGGGACCTTAAGGCAGATCCATCTGCAAGATGTACGGACAGTCCAATAGTCTTAGGACGCAGAGGGATAAGGTGTCTGGTGGCGAAGAGCTGGTCCAAAAAACAACTGCAGGCTCCCGAATCAATAATGGCGTTGGCCGGAATATTCCTTCCGGGAATCTGAAAAACAATGGAGCCAGCAAGATGAGTAGAATAATTCTTGGGTGCATGAACAGATGACAAGAAGGGACACTTACGAAGCTTCGCCGGACAGGACCTCACGAAGTGCCCGGACTCCCCACAATACAGGCATAGATTATTGGCTCTTCGTCGTTGGCGCTCCTCTGGAGTAAGAGACGGGCGAAGGAGCCCCAACTGCATGGGTTCCGAAGTGTCTGGTGGTGGAGAAGTCGTGGGGACCTGTGGAGCCGGGTTGGAGGAGGAGGGTACTCGCGGCAACATCCAGACTGGACGAGACGGACCGGATGGCCCGTTCAGACCGGCGCTCTCTCAGACGCCTATCAATCTGGATTGTCAAGTTGATTAGGGCGTCTAGAGTTCCAGGGACGCCCACCCGAGCCAGTTCGTCCTTGAGGGACTCTGACAGGCCCAAGCGGAACTGATAGCAAAGGGCCGCATCATTCCAGTTGGTGTCTGAGCTCCACCTCCGGAACTCAGACACGTAGTCCTCCGCTGGCCTGCGACCTTGTTGAAGAGCATGTAGGACGACCTCCGCCGTGGAAACCTGATGTGGATCCTGGTACAATAGGGACATGGCCTGGAAGAACGTGTCTAGGGTATCAAGGGAAACGTCTTTTTGTTCCAGGAGGCGATGAGCCCAGGCCCATGGTTCTCCGGATAAGAGCGAGATCACAAAGCCCACCTTGGTGGCTTCCAGAGAAAAAGTCCGAGGCTGCAATGCAAAGAAGAGTTCGCAGGCGTTCCGAAAGGCTCGGTATTTACTCCGTTCACCGGAGAACCTCTCTGGTGTGGGGACCCTGGGCTCTGGTGGCATCATGATCACAGCAGGCGTGGCAGAGTTACCTGTGGCAGCGGAGGTAGAAGCTGGAGCAGACAAGGCCTGGACGCGGTTCTCCAGTCGCGTATAGCCCTCTTGCAGGGTTCGGACCGCCTGAGTTAGTCCATCAAGATGCCGGCATAGTTCCTGCATAGGATCCACTCCTTGCGCGGGCTCAGACATGGCTGTCCAGTACTGTCACGTACCTGATGGTTGAGCCCGGCATGCAAGGAGTGGCTGCCCTTGCTCCTCTGATCCCGAGACCCCTGATAGAGTAGACAGGAGGTTCAGGGATGCAGAGTCGCAAAAGCGCCGATTGCAGCGCAGGTGCTGGGCTGGGAGAAGCTTCTGGGGGACCTGGGCTGCGTGGAGAAGCAGGTGCAACTGGTGGCTGCGGATGGCAGGTAAAGGCACCGGAACAACAGGAGCAGCAGGAATGGGGAGTAGTACGGCAGATGCAAGTCCCAGCAGGTGGATCCGCTGACAGGTAGTGGATCAGGTACAGGCGTAGCAGGCAAGACTGAGGTAGGGTTCAGGCCGGGTCGGCAACAAGCGGGCAGCAGGAGGTACAGTGGGTCAGGCAGGCGGGTGGTCAGGCAAGCCGTGGTCAGGGCAGGCGGAAGGCAAAGAGGAACAGGTACAAGCCGGGTGTTCAGGAACAGGTTTCAGGCAGGAATAAGGTACTGGTAGTCACGGTAAGCGCTGTAGACTGGACAGCAAGAGGTGCAGGGCTCAGGACCCTTTTAAGTCTCAGTTTGGCGCCAGAACGGCGTCCTCACGTGCCTGCGCGCCGCCACCGGTGCGCGTGCCCGAGCGTGTGACAGTGCCGCGATTGCGTGTGGCCTTGCGCGCCAATGCGCCGCTGCTGCCATCTGGTGGACAGGGCTGCTCATGACAGGCAGTCTCTGTATGTGTGAGCAATGCGGAGCAGTCTCTGTGTGTGGGGCAATACAGAGCAGTCTCTGTGTGTGGGGCAATGCAGAGCAGTCCATGCGTGTGGGCCAATGTGGAGCAGTCTCTGTGTGTGGGCTAATACGCAGCAGTCTCTGTGTGTGGGGAAATAAGGCACAGTCTCTGTGTGTGGAGCAATAAGGAGCAGTCTCTGTGTGTGGGGGCAATGCTGAGCAGTCTCTGTGTGTGGCCCAATGCAGAGCAGTCTCTGTGTGTGGAGCAATGTGGAGCGGCCTCTGTATGTGGGGGCAATGCATAGCAGTCTCTGTGTGTGGGGCAATATGGAGCAGTCTCTGTGTGTCTGGCCCAATGCAGAGTAGCAGTCTCTGTGTGTGGGGCAATAAGGAAAAGTCTCTGTGTGTGGGGCAATAAGGAGCAGTCTCTGTGTGTGGGGCAATAAGGAGCAGTCTCTGTGTGTGGGGCAATAAGGAGCAGTCTCTGTGTGTGGGGCAATAAGGAGCAGTCTCTGTGTGTGGGGGCAATGCGGAGAAGTCTCTGTGTGTGGGGCAATAGGGAGCAGTCTCTGTGTGTGGGGGGCAATGCAGAGCAGTCTCTGTGTGTGGGGGGCAATGCAGAGCAGTCTCTGTGTGTGGAGCAGTCTATGTATGTGTGGGCAACGCGGAGCAGTCTCTGTGTGTTGGAGGCAGGACCGCCATCAGGGGGGTACAGGCAGTACACCTGCAAGGGGCCCGGGGGTCCCCAGGGGCCTGGAGGCCTCCAGGGCCCCGGAAGACAACCCCCCTTTTTTTTTTTTTTTATTTAAAAAAAAAATGTTTTTATTAAAGGGCCAATTTTTTATTTTATTTTTAGAGGTCTATATATAATTATTATTATTTCTATTAAAGGGCCTTTTTTTTATAATTTTTTATAATATATTATATATATATAATATATATATATATACACATATAATTATTATTATTATTTTATATTATTTTATTTCATATATATATATATATATATATATATATATATATATATATATTATTTATTAAAGGGCCCAGAGGTCCCCAGGGCCCTGGAAGTCAACCACCCCTTTTATTTATTTACTTTTTATAAATGTTTTTTTTTTATATATATATATATATTTTTTTTTATTTATTTTTTATTACAGGGCCCAGAGGTTTCTTTTTATTAAAGGGCCCTAATTTTTTATAATTTCTTTTTATAAAAAATAAATAAATATTAAAGGGCCCTGAGGTCCCCAATGCCCCAGATGGCAACCACCCTTTTTTTTAAATATATATATATATATATATATATATATTCTCTCTTTTTAATAAAGGGCCCAGAGGACCCCAGGTCCCTGAATGGCTACCCCCTTTTTATATATATATATTTCTTTTTTTTTTGTAAAGGGCCCCCCCCCCCCCGCTTCTCAATTTCAAGCGGCAGCACCCCCCCTCCGGTTCTCTGCTCCAGGGGGCCCATGCTTGAAGCTGTGTAAGGGGCCCCATAATTACTGATGGCAGCTCTGGTTGGAGGCAATGCGGAACAGTCTCTGTGTGTGTGGGAGGCAATGCAGAGCAGTCTCTGTGTGTGTGGGAGGCAATGCGGAGCAGTTACTGTGTGGGGGCGACAATGCAGAGCAGTCTCTGTGTGTGGGGGGGGGGGCAATGTGGAGCAGTTTCTCTGTGTGTGGGGGGAGATGTGGAGCAGTCTCTGTTTGTGTGGAGTAGGGTGACCACATTTCCAAACTACCATTCAGGCACAGCCTCCCTTCCCAAAAATCAGCTTGTGCTGTAACGAATCACAGCACAGTGATTTGTTACACACACAGGATCAGTCTCTGTGTGTGGGGCAATAAGGCACAGTCTCTGTGTGTGGGTCAATAAGGTGCAGTCTCTGTGTGTGGGGCAATAAGGATCTGTCTCTGTGTGTGGGGCAATAAGGATCTGTCTCTGTGTGTGGGGCAGCTGCAGGCATCATTAAAGGGGTGTTCCAGCCAAATTTGGTGTTTATTAAAAGTCAGCAGCTACAAAAAGTGTAGCTGCTGGCTTTCAATAAACACACACTTACCTGCTCCAGCGTTCCAGCCGGCATCCTCATTGGTACTGTGGGCACCCGCCGTGACAGACTTCGGCTTCACGGCCGGGCACCCACTGCGCATGCGCGAGCCGCACTGCGCATGCACGCGGCGCGCCGCTGATTCGACGGGCAATCGTCTAGGACCTGTCACATGTCCTAGACGATCACCTAGGGGAGGGGCTGCAGTAAGGCGATTAAGCTTAATCGCCTTACCAGCCCTCGGCGGAAGGAGGAAGTGGGACAGGAAGTCCCACTCCTCCTGAAGCCCTCACTCCCCCCCAAAAAAAATTACATGCCAAATGTGGCATGTAAGGGGGTGAGGAGTGGAACAAGCGGAAGTTCCAAATTTGGGTGGAACTCCTCTTCAAGATATGTTCTTTTTCTTCTGGCGATTCCCTGTCATGTAAAAACAATCATAGTGGCTGTTTACTGTTTTTACAGGTGGCGGAAGGAGACGTCCCCCTCTCCCATGCTTCTACCGGCTGTGACAGGAGGGTCCCCGGTCATCTCTATGACCTTCGGAAACCGAGCATTATGATGTCACGTCCGGCCTCGGTAGATCTAAACACTGTCATTTCCTCGGCTGGGAAGTCGAGATCTTTTTTCTTTTCTTGATTTTAGGCTTTCCAGTTTCCAGCCTAGAGGCAAGATCTAGACCCCAGATCTCGCTGTAAAAAGGAAAGGACTTGTCACGCCCTATTCCTATTAAAAGGGATGTTTAAATTCCTTGTAATAGGAATACATGTGATCAAAACTGAAATAAACAATAATAATGAAAAAATATATTAAAGCGCTTTGCATGCTTGCACTCAGAAGCGAACGCAAGCGTATGTCGCGCATATGCAAACAACGGTCAAACCACACGTGAGGTATCGCCGCTACCATTAGAGTGAGAGGAACAATTCCAGCCCAAGACCTCCTCTGTGACTCTAAACAGGTGACTTGTAAAAAAAAAAAAAAAAAATTTGTTTTAACAAAAAAATTTACATAAAATTTAACATAAAAAGGTTCACAAAAATCCAGCACCACGCCCATGATGCTCTTAACCCAGCCATGTGGAGGGAGGTATGTTCCTATACTTCAATCAGCTGTAACTGTAATACACTGTAACTGCAGGCTCTCTCCTCCCCTCTGTGATACTAACAAACGGACAAGGATTTTAACATGATTCTGCCCTTTTGAAGGGGTATAGGGAACAGAGTGCAGCAGATAAACAAGTAAAACTTATGTAGGGAGATTTTTTTTCATCTCTTTGTATCATCTAGGGCTATTAATTTCACTGGATATATGTTACAACCACTTTAACCACCTCTGGCCTGCTATATGTACTAATGACTTTGTCATATAATGTCGCCCTAGTCTCTCTCCCTGGGACACGCACAACCCCCATCTTGGTAAAAAGCTGATGACAAGGCTCTATACCTATGTGATCAGCTGTATCCAATCAATGCCCATCAGTGATGTCAATCTGTGCCCATCAGCGCCTGGTCATTAGTGCCACTCAACAGTGCCCATAAGTGCCACCTATCAGTGCTCATCAGTGCTGCATATCAGTGGAGCCTATCCATGCTCCATATTAGTACCTTCTCATCAGTGCTGCATAACAGTGCCTTCTCATCATTGTCCTTCAGTGCAATCTCATCAGTGCCTTTTCATCAGTGTCCTTCAGTGCCATCGTATCAGTGCCTTCTCATCATGGTCCTTCAGTGTTATCTTATCAGTGCCTTCTCATCAGTGTCCTTCAGTGCCATGTCATCGGTGCCTTCTCATCAGTGTCCTTCAGTTCTATCTCATCAGTGCTTTCTCACCTTCTCATCAGTGTCCTTCAGTGCTATCTAATCAGTGCTTTCTCACCTTCTCATCAGTGTCCTTCAGTGCTATCTAATCAGTGCCCTTCAGTACCATGTCATCAGTGCCTTCTCATCAGTGTCCTTCAGTGCTATCTCATCAGTGCTTTCTCACCTTCTCATCAGTGTCCTTCAGTGCTATCTAATCAGTGCTTTCTCACCTTCTCATCAGTGTCCTTCAGTGCTATCTAATCAGTGCCCTTCAGTGTCATGTCATCAGCGCCATCTCATCAGTGTCCTTCAGTTCTATCTCATCAGTGCTTTCTCACCTTCTCATCAGTGTCCTTCAGTGCTATCTAATCAGTGCTTTCTCACCTTCTCATCAGTGTCCTTCAGTGCTATCTAATCAGTGCTTTCTCACCTTCTCATCAGTGTCCTTCAGTGCTATCTAATCAGTGCTTTCTCACCTTCTTATCGGTGTCCTTCAGTGCTATCTAATCAGTGCCCTTTAGTGCCATGTCATCAGTGCCTTCTCATCAGTGTCCTTCAGTGCCATGTCATCAGTGCCTTCTCATCAGTGTCCTTCAGTTCTATCTCATCAGTGCTTTCTCACCTTCTCATCAGTGTCCTTCAGTGCTATCTAATCAGTGCTTTCTCACCTTCTCATCAGTGTCCTTCAGTGCTATCTAATCAGTGCCCTTCAGTACCATGTCATCAGTGCCTTCTCATCAGTGTCCATCAGTGCTTTCTCACCTTCTCATCAGTGTCCTTCAGTGCTATCTAATCAGTGCCCTTCAGTGTCATGTCATCAGTGCCTTCTCATCAGTGTACTTAAGCGCCATCTCATCAGTGTCCTTCAGCGTTATCTCATCAGTGCCTTCTCATCAGTGTCCTTCAGTGCTATCTCATCAGTGTCCTTCAGTTCTATCTCATCAGTGCCACCTATCAGCACACATCAGTGAAGGAGAAAAATTACTTATTTACAACATTTTCTGACAAACTAAGAACTTATTTTTTTTTCAAATTTTTCAGTCTTCTTTTGTTTTTTTAGCAAAAATTAAAAACCCAGCAGTAATTAAATACCACCAAAGGAAAACTCTATTTGTGTGGAAAAAAATTATGAAAATGTAAATTGTGTACAGTATTGCATGACCGTGCAATTGTCATTCAAAGCGCTGAAAGCTGGCCTGGGCAGGAAAGGTGTAAAAGTGCCTGGTATTGAAGTGGTTAAGGCAAATGTGTTTGGCGGCAATCAACATTTACATTTACATTGGTTGGAGAGGTAAAGATCAACAACAACAGTGACAATTTGCAAATAGCGCTTGTGTCAGTTCAAAACCTGGAACTAAATTTGATTAAAGCCCTTCTGCATAGAATAGAGTGTAGGGATATCTGGGTAGTATAGGGTGAAAAAAAAAAAAATTATTAATCACAGAAAAAAACATTATTTTTAAATACATGTCTCTGTTAGGATCTACCTTTATGAACACTGATCTCCGAGGAGATGGGGTGTGTTATTAGCAGGTAAAAAGACCTTTGATGGCTTCTTACCTCTTGTTCCCAGGCCTAAAGTCATTTTCTTACAAAGACAAAGGGGCCTAAATATTGAATAACTAACAATTCTTGTTTTACACTGCCTTGCTGTTCCTCTGCATTTCTCATACTGAACACTAGATGTCACTAGAAGTATATTGAATTGACAGCACCATACAATAGAACACTTTACCAACTACACACTAACAAAAGAATGTTAACTGCATTCTTTGCTATTCAGATAGGCATGAGGTTAAACATATACAACCTTTTTGTTTTATATGACTTTAATCTAAAACGATTTATAACAAATAGGGCTTTCTGTAAAAGTAAAAATATATACATTTTTCATTACTTTCATAAGGGCGTCGCTAACAAAAAAAGAAAGAAAAAAAGTAAAATAAAAAGTATTGTGTGCACACTGAAGTGTTTTGTGGAACCATCTTTTGCGGCACTTATTTTGGGTTTGTATTTGATATTAGGTCATTCTTCCAGGCATATTTGCTCAGGTCAGTAAGACAATGCCTGTGCTTTGCATTTTCAAATATAAAATGCCAGTTAACTATTGAGCCCACCAGCACCCAACCATTAAAGCCGAATGAATTGAAAGCAGAAAAAATGGGCATCATAGATTGTTGTGTGTGGGGCTGGTTAGCCTCAGATCGGTCAGAGTGCCGATGCTGACCAATGTCCACAGCAACCTACAATGGGCACAAGAGCATCATAACTGGACCACGGAGCAACATAAGGTGGCCTGGTCTGATGAACCACATTTTATTTTACATCATGTGGATGGCCAGGTGTTTGTGCGTCGCTAACTTGGGGGAGATGGCACCAGGATGCAGTAAGGAAAGAAGGCAAACCTTCCATTTATGTGAATGTTACTTTACACGTACCACCTACCTAAACATTGTTGCTGACCAAGTGCATCAATTCATGGAAATGGTATAGCTTTACTTACAGAGTGACCCGATCGCCCAAGACGCGTTTGTTCCACTGCCGACCTCTATCGTCTGAAGTGGTTGGTAGGATCGCCTGGCACCTAGCAACCAGTGATGTCACAGTCCCCAGGAAGAAAGAGGCTGAGGCCCCAGCATTCAGAGCAGAGGAGGATCTTCCGCCTCCTCCATGCCTATCAGTGTTTTATCTACCCACCTCCTCCCTTCCATCTCCTGTGCAGTGGCATGTGCCTTGGAGCCTGCCTGAGGGAAGGGAGCTGTCACTGACAGACTGTGCCAGAAGCACCTCACCAGAGTCAAGCTGCCTGAGGTGAGGTCGGGAGCAGTGAATGAATTAGAAGAGATGACCGGAAGTACCAGCTTCTATGTGTTTCATCTCTCTGACATTAACAGGAAGCTTCCTGGTGGTTTAGTACATGCCTATACGCGTTTCGTCTCTCGGGCACTATCAGGAAGCTTCATGATGTTAGCGAGATGAAACGCGCAGAGGCAGGTACTTTCGGTCGTCACTTCCGTTTCCAGTACGTCATATGCAGTGCAGGGATCCTGTCTCTGAAACGCACGCCAGCTCCATTATCGAGCAAAACCTTGGCATTATATGCTATTATACACAAGCTGGATATCTTGGTGCCAAGCTGGGGCACATATAAATGTGAGAGCAATATGTATATGTTTTATGGTGATATTTGCATACAATTTATACTCTTACAGTGCTACATACAAGGTATGTGCTGAGAGGCATGTTGAGTCCATGGAAGACAAATTTTTGCCACAAGTCTTTGGATAATGACACACAATGTTTTTTATTTTTTACACAAAGTTGTCAGCTTAATTCGATATTTCTCATATATGCAATGGGTATATGTGGAATTACACCCCAAAACACATTCTGCTACTTCTCTTGAGTAAGGGGATACCACACGAGAGAGACTTTTTGGCAGCCTAGCCACGTACTGGGCCCAAAAATCCAACAAGCACCTTCAAGCTTAAAAGGGGAGTTAATTACACATTCGATTTCCAGACTGAAAATGCCAGGACAGTATAAACACCCCCCAAGTTACCCCTTCTTGGAAAATAGACACCTGAGTCTTTGGAAGATCTTATGCTTTGCCACAAGTTTTTGGAAAATGGGAAAAAAAATAAAAAATTCTACATAAAGTGTAAATACTGACATATTTCTTACACACGTTATGGGTATATATGGCATTACATCCCAAAACACATTCTATTTTGACTTCATGTTTTAGACTTTTTGGGGGCCTGGCTGTGTACGGGTGCCCAAAATCCAATCAGCACCTTCAGGCTTTTAAAGGGCAAAACTTGATTTCCTTACAGTTTTGGAGGCCCTAAAATGTCAGGTACAGTACAAACTCCCAAATGATCCTTTTTGGAAAGTATACACTCCAAGGTATTTGATATGAGGCACGGTGAGTATTTTGCAGATCTAATTTTTGTGACAAGGTTTTAAAAAATAAAATAAAAAATACATTTTGTTTTCTTTCTTTAACAATTAATCTGAAGAAGTGTATCTGCTAAATCTGTTGTGAGACTGCAGCCCCTCCAGGTAGTAGGTAGTTGTTCAATCTACCCCCAGAGGTATTGAGGCTATATTATCACTGTGAATGAGGGTGGCACTGCAATTAAGGGGTCATATTTTGTTGATGTATTCATCTGCATCTATGTGGATTTTAATTATTTTCTGTGCATACAGTTGTGTTCAAAATTATTAAACCCCCACTGAAATTCATTGTTTTGGCCAGTTTGACATTGATCATTCAGTCATCCTGCTTACAATTAAATCAAAGAGGCACGTGTAGGTCAGACAAATATAACATAACATTTATAATGAAATAACCACAAATGTCTTTTCTGTGCTTACATTATTATCAGTTTTATTCAACCTCCAAGTGACATTCAATCTTAGTACTTAGTACAACATCCTTTTACAGTTATAACAGCTTTTAAAAGTGAAGCATAGCTTGACACAAGTGTCTTGCAGTGATCTACGGGTATCTTCGCCCATTCGTCATGGGCAAAAGCCTCCAGTCCAGTCACATTCTTAGGCTTGCGCACTGCAACTGCTTTCTTTAAGTTCCACCAGAGGTTCTCAATCGGATTTAAGTCTGGTGACTGCGTTGGCCACTCCAAAATGTTCCAGCCTTTAATCTGCAACCATGCTCTAGTGGACTTGGAGGTATGCTTGGGATCATTATCCTGTTGAAAGGTCCAATGTCTCCCAAGCCTCAGGTTTGTGATGGACTGCATCACATTGTCATCCAATCTCCTGGTACTGAAGAGAATTCATGGTACCTTGCACACGGTGAAGCTTCCCTGTACCTGCAGAAGCAAAACATCCCCAAAGCATGATTGACCCCCCGCCATGCTTCACAGTAGGCAAGGTGTTCTTATCTTCATAGGCCTTGTTCTTCCTCCTCCAAACATAGCGTTGATCCCTGGGCCCAAACAGTTCTAATTTTGTTTCATCAGTCCACAGAACACAATCCCAAAACTTCTGTGGTTTGTTTACATGACTTTTGGCATACTGCAGTCGACCCTTCTTATTCTTTGGAGACAGCAAGGGGGTGTGCCTGGGAGTTCTGGCATAGAGGCCTTCATTATGCAGTGTGCGCCGTATTGTCTGAGCAGAAACTTCAGTACCCATATCAGACAAATCTTTTCTCAGCAGTCACATGGGGACTTGTCTCCTCTCTACGCTTCAGGTAGCGCACAGCAGTCGAAGTCAGCATCTTCTTTCTGCCACGACCAGGTAGCGTTTCAACAGTGCCCTTTGCCTTGAATTTGCGAATGATGCTTCCTATGGTGTCTCTTGGTATGTTTAACATCTTTGCAATCTTCTTATAGCTATTGCCCTTCCTGTGAAGAGTAATTACCTCTTCTCTTGTCTTCCTGGACCATTCTCTTGACTTCAAACCATGTTTGTAACCACACCAGTAAATGTCTAGAAGGAGCTGAGTATCACAGTCATTTTAAAGCTGCCTAATTGGTGTTTATTAGGCTTTATTGCTGCTCCCTGACATCCACAGGTGTTTTCAATACCTGATTGAAAACACTTCAATGAACGTCTGTTCTTCGTAGTGGTAGTCTTTAAGGGGTTGAATAATTGTGTAAATGAAGAATTCACAAAATAAACATGTACTACTGTATTACAAAACCAATTGATGTCATTTTAGTTGCATATGGTTCTTTAAGAAGTCCTTCTAGGATTTCATTCTGAATACAATTAGAAATGTACACTAAATTCCCTAAAACCCTTTACAACATTGGGGGGTTGAATAATTTTGAATACAACTGTAGGTTATTTCAAGGGACTATCAGCCTATGCTTTGGCATGTCTGCATTTGTCCACATATTAAAAAAAGTAGATGTTTTTATAAATGTTTGAGCATCATTTCTTGGATGAGTAGGCACCTCAAAAATCTCTTCACACTTTTGTTCACCCTGCTAACATGGCCACTGATTTTCTATTAACTCCAGATGGAGAAACCTCCCCCTGCAGCACTGCAGGCACTGACACATGTATTCTGAGAGCAGTATCCTTCTGCTTTCAGAATATACGATCAGTGCTGCAGCTAATTGACATTCCTGCAAAGCAAACATTAAAATGTTTTTGTAACTTACCTTTTTAAAACAATAACCTTTCCAGCCTTTGATTTTAGGGTCTCTCTAAATATGATCAACAGTTTCCTGACTACTAGGGAAGAGCCGAACAATGCGGGTTCAGTTCGCACCAGAGCATGCGAACAGACAAAAAAAAATTGTGAGAACACTGTGTATGGGAAACGAACATGAAAAATCAAAAGTGTTAATTCTAAAGGCTTATATGCAAGTTATTGCCATAAAAAGTGATTGGGAACCCAGGTACTGCCCCAGGGGACATGTATCAATGCAAAAAAAAAGTTTTTAAACAGCCGTTTTTCCAGGCGCAGTGATTTTAATAATGCTTAAAGTGAAACAACAAAAATGAAATATTCCTTTAAAAATCGTGGATGGTGGTCCCCTTAGATTGGATTCACATCTATGCATTTTTAGTGCTTTTAGCATTTTGCAGATTTGCACTACAGAATGTGTTCCATAGGAAACCATGTAAAATGGAATGTAGTGCAAATCTGCAAAATGCAAAAAGCACTAAAACTGCATAGGTGTGAATCCAGCCTAAGTCTGCCTGTAAAGTAGTGCATCTTTCCCATGTTTATAACAGTACCGCAGAAAATTTAAATTTCTAAAGGAAAAAAAGGTCATAAAAAAATCTTTGAAAAAAAAATAAAAAACGCTGTGGGTCGTCGTCCCCGCCAGTTCATTACAAGGCCCTTTATGTCTGGTATGGATATTAAGGGAAACTCTGTGCCAAAATGTTAAAGAAATAGCGTGGGGATCCCCCCCAAAATCCATACCAGACCCTTATCCGAGCATGCAACCTGGCATAGCTGCAGGAAAAGGGGGGGTGGCTGAGAGAGCGCAAACTGAACCAGGCCACATGCTGTCAACATGGGTAGGGTGCTTTGGGGTCTGCGGACAGGGAGGCTTAATGAAATCTGGAAGCCCCATTTAACAAAGGCGCCCCCAGATCCTGGTCCCCCCTATGTGAATGGGTATGGGGGACATACAAGGCAAGGGTTGTGGGGATAAGGCCCTTGTCCCCTTTAACACGGGGACAAGGTGCTTTGGGGGACCCCAAGGCACCCTCCCCATGTTGCGTGCATGTGACCTGGTAAGGTGCTCTCTCTTCCCCTCTTTTCCTGTGGCCGGCCAGGTTGCATGCTCAGATAAGGGTCTGGTATGGATTTTGGGGAACCCCCATGCCACTTTTTCTAATTTTGGCACATGGTTCCCCTTAAAAGCCATACCAGACCTGAAGTGCCTGGTATGAATTTTGTGGGGACCCCCCATGCCATTTAAAATATATGTGTGTATGTGTATATATATATACCTCAAATACACTGCCACTAACAAACCTGCCTGCCTAATCTAGCTCAATTTATCTATGTAAGCAGCCTTATATAGTGTGGGGTGGGGACTTAGTTCACCCAGTACAGCTCCACTCAGCACACTTATCCCCAGTTCAGAGTTAGACACCGAGAGAGTAGGACGCTCTCAAACGAGTCTCTCTCTCAGGGATAGTGCAGGGTCCTCCCACTGTGCGGCCTCGGCCTCACAGACAGACAGGCAGGCAGGAGTTCCACCTCCCTGTCATCCATCCACCCTCCACTGGCCACTCGGACGAGCCTCTCTCCCCCCTCCTGGACTTCCACGGCTTCCCTCGGCTTTCCCCGGCTTCCCCCGGTGCACCGGACCTGGTAAGCCTTCTCTTGGGAGCGGCAGGCGGCCGTCCTTTTCAGGACAAGCCGCAGCAGCCTCCCCCAATCCCCACGGTTTCTTCCCCGCTCCTTACCTCCACCCCCCGCGGGCGGGCGTCCTTGCCGGCAGCTAGCCCTACAAACCACCGCTGCCCTCGGGATCGGTGTTTTCTTTCATCCGCGCCGATCGGTGGAGGTTCGCGGCAGCCGCTACTCAGGAAAGGCCGCGGCTTCATCCGCGGCCTAGCGGCGTGCCGCTCTCCACCCCCCCAACAGTCGGCTCTAACTCATTAACTGAGCCACATAGCCCCCCCCCTACCCCAGTAGAGCCCCCTTGCTCTCCGATCATCTCTGTTCACCCCCCAGGCGCCACTCTACCTGGTACCCCCCAGCCTGGATTCTGCTGCCAGGTCGGCGGCCATCTTGCTCCACCCTGCCCCATCCCTCTCAAAGTCATTACAACTTGATCCAGGGCTTAACCCGATCGCCTCTTTAGGGGTCAGGAAGGAATTTTTTTTTCCCTACCACAGCATATTGGCACAGCGTGGTCAGGGTTTTTTTTCGCCTTCCTCTGGACCAAACCAGGATCAGAGGATTCAGTTATCCTTGTGAATCCACCCCCCCCCCCCGCCCCTGGTTCCACAGCGGTCATGGTTAATCGGCAATACTCGGCAGAGAACATTTGGGATCTCGGTCGATTTGCCGCAATTCTGCCGGCCGCCACCAAAAAAGCCCTAAGAAATCTGCGGCTTTTGAGGATCGATCGACGATCGACTGCCAGAAATCGCCATTTACCCCGGCCCAAGCACATATCATGTGCTTTGATCAACACGAGATCGGCAGTAAAACACCGATTAGAAATCCATGATTTCTTACTACAACATGACTTAGACTGCCTCTTTATTACAGAGAGCTGGCTCACAGCCGACTGTAACACCATTCTAGGAGAATTGGTGCCAGAAAACTATCGTATTATAACGGAAAACAGAATAGGGCAAAGAGGAGGAGGACTGGCGGTGATCCATAAGACTCATCTTGCGATCACAAAACCAAGCCTCCAAAACCCTCTTCCATTCATGGAAACCCTTACTCTTCAAATGCAAGTAAACGGCCAGGAGTCCGTCCGGATTCTACTCTGCTATAGGCCACCTGGCCCCAAATCGCAGCTGCTCCCATCTTTGACGGACTTTGTCTCCACTTATACCCTGAACAGCAAACACCTTTTGCTGCTCGGGGACTTCAACCTCTGGGCCAACTCCCCGCAAGACCCCATTGCTGACACCTGCATCAACCATCTGGAAGGATTAGGGCTTCAGCAACTAGTATGTGGGCCCACACATGCTTCAGGTCACACGCTTGATCTTATTTTCAGACAAGATCTGGAAATAAAAATCTTGGAAAATGAACCATTGCCATGGACAGATCACCATGCAATTAAATTCATTATTTCCGATTTCCCCCCCTTAACTAAAACATCAAATCCAGCGACAACACACTGGACCAGATGTCAGAAGACGCTCCACTCGGAACTCTTGAAAGTCACGTTAGGGGGAAAAATAAACACTATTCAGCCGCACCAAACAGCGGAAGAAACACTGGAGGCCATAAACACAGCACTATTGCAGTCAGCTGACTTGATAGCGCAGAAACGAAAGACCCAGATCAGGAAAAATAACTCCGGCTGGTTCAACAACCAGCTGGCGTTACTGAAGCAAGAGCGCAGAAGCAGCCTGGAAAAGAAGCTCTTCAGACGAGAACCTCTCGATCTACAAGGCAATAACCAGGAAATACTACAAGCAAATCTTCGAAGCCAAGAAAAACTATTTTTCTGAGGCTATCAATGGTGCCCTAAATCGTCCCCGCGAACTCTTCAAGCTGGTCACTCAGACCATGAATCCAAGATGTCTTGAGGCCCCCAACTTGGATACACAAGAATTTTGCGATGAGTTATCGGATTGCTTCATTAACAAAATCGAGGCAATCCGGCAAAGCATTCGGCAAAACAATTTCTCGCCCAGCCCCCCCCGTAGTCATTTACACAGCACCAACAGCTATTCACCACAGGTAGGTGAGTTCACGCTGGAACCCATCTCCATTCAGACCACTAAAAATATCATCGGCACTCTGCGCAACAGCACTGCGCCAAATGATATTATCCCCACCAAACTGCTGAAGGAATGCGCCGACATCCTGGCACCTCCTGTCACGCAGCTTATCAACCAATCCTTCAGGGAGGGCCTAATGCCCTCCCAGCTGAAGGAGGGCTTCATTCAACCTATCTTGAAGAAAGCCACTTTGGATCCTAAGGATCCACTCAACTGGCGCCCCATAACAGGCCTAACTGTTCTCTCCAAGGTAATGGAGAAAGCAGTGGTACAGCAGCTGCAACAGCATCTAGATACCCACAACTTACTCGACCCATTTCAATCAGGATTCCGTCCCGGACACGGGACGGAAACAGCATTGCTCAAGATATGGGATGACGTTCTCGAGGCCGCAGACGAAGGAGAATCTTCTCTTCTGGTTCTGCTGGACCTAAGCGCAGCCTTTGATACAGTTGATCACAAGCTGTTATTGTCTCGACTGGCTAAAATAGCCAAAGTCGCAGAAAGCGATCTATCCTGGTTCTCCTCTTTTTTGGAAAACAGATTGCAAATAGTGAAGCTAGGACCCTTCTCTTCTGAACAACGCACATTATCGTGCGGGGTCCCTCAAGGATCTCCCCTGTCGCCAATGTTATTCAACATTTATGTGCGTCCTCTTTTCGAAATCATCAGCAGCCAAAAACTGCTATATCACTCTTATGCAGACGACACGCAACTGTACTTCCGCATTTGCAATAAAAAGGATCACCACCTCAACCTAGAGACATGCCTCTCTTTGATAGAGGACTGGATGACAAAGAGTTATCTCAAACTCAATGGAGCGAAAACAGAACTTCTTCTGTTTCACGCCAAGCGTAGGAATCAAGCGACAACAACCTGGATCCCCCCGCCCATTCTGGGCAAAATCATCACCCCTAGCGCCAAAGTCAAAAGTCTTGGGGTCATCTTTGACTCCGACATGACAATGAACGCACAAATAGGGTCAGTAGTCAGCGGGTCTCACCATCTGCTGCGCCTACTACGCAGACTCACGCCATTTATTCCCAAGAAAGACATAGCGGTCGTGGTGGGAGCAGTTGTAAACTCCAGACTGGATTATGCAAATGCCCTTTATCTCGGACTCCCCAAGTACCAAATCGCTCGTCTTCAAGTCGTTCAAAATACGGCCGCCAGACTTGTGACTGGGAAAAAACCCTGGGAATCCATCTCACCTTCACTGAGATCTCTTCACTGGCTACCAGTTAAAGACAGAATCACCTTTAAAGCTCTCTGTCTAACGCATAGATGTATCCATGGGAATGCTCCCCATTATCTATGCGAAAAATTAAAAGTTCACAAGCCCAATCGTATTCTACGATCCACCAATCAAAATCGGCTTCAGATACCGAAAGCCAGATACAAGTCCAAAGGTGATAGGAGATTCGCTGTCCAAGGTCCCAAACTATGGAACGCCTTACCAGCGAGTATTCGGCTGGAGGAGAACTACTTGGTCTTCAGGAGAAAGATTAAGACTCATCTATTTTGATCTCAAAGGAGACAGGAACAACAAGCGCCCAGAGGCGATTTACTTCGCATGTGCTGCGCTATATAAGTTTTTCATTCATTCATTCATTAGTTCCTCTGAGCCATGATTGGTCAAATGCTTCCTGCCTTTGGCCAATTACAGCTCCCTCAGCAGAGTGTGCTGTAAGTGGCCAAGTCATGAAGGCCAGGTGCATTGGCCAATCATCATACAGCAATGCACTGCGATCTCGCTGTGCATTATGGGGCAATTCCGCGGTGCTCGAATCTCCCACAAATGCCCCATACGTTCTGTTTTAGAAACAACAACGAACACCCGATGTTTGACTCAAACTGCCTGCTCATCCCTACTGAGTACTTAACATTTTCTTTTGCAGAATTGTGTGGACCCCTATACTGTGCCATGCTGTACATTAGTATTAATGTTGTACTAATTCTGTACTAATAGTGCGCTACAATGTGGTAGTGTCAGAAGCAGTTCTTGATGCAGAGGCCAGGTTGGTCAGGACTGGAAGGACAAAAGAAAAAACAGACGTCACACATTATTCCACGTTTACCATAGACACAACACTTTTTTGGGGTTAGGTTGAAGGACATCTATAAATCTATTCTCATGCAGCCCGCTAACTGCATCTGGACTTGGGCTTTGGGCCACAGCACCTTCTGGATACAAAAGGGCTGAGATGATAATTTTCTGGAATTTTTGAAGGATCCAGGTATTCCAGTAGCTTTTTAAATAACAAACAATTTGTATAGTGCCAATTGAAATAAATATTTAGACACTCTGTGCCAGTGTCTAGCTCTGTGGGAGGTTAAATACAAATTCAACATCTGATCGTTGAAGTCTACCCCTCCTATTTTTAAATTATAGTCGTGGACACAGAAAGGCTTTTCAACGACACCAGGTTTGGTGATAATTTGGACCATCGTGTCTGGGTGAATGGAAGACAAGATAAACACATCATATTTATTCTTTAATTTTACTGCTATTAGTTCTTCATTCTGCAAGCAGGTTTTCTCCCCCTAAGCTGGGTGTTAATGAGCTGGTGGGGGTAGCCCCTGTCATTAGTTCACATAGTGCCACACCAGCCACTTTTTTTTTTTTTTTGAAGGGACAAACATCTAAAAAGTAGCACACTTGCATAAAAGTTGTCAACGTACAAATGGTACCCTCTACAAAACAAGGGTGACTACAAGCCACTATCTTACCACTGCTCCCCATTTAGCCTGGCACTTGTACTTTGTTTTTTCCTCAGATTCTAAAGTGGTTTGTATAGCCTATGATGCTTTGTTGGTGAATACAAATCGACAAATTTCTGGGACAGGTAATTTATGAAGGGACTTTGTGGCAACGATCATAGTCATGGGGACAGCAGCAGGAGTCACTGAAATGCGTTATTGCACATCTTTTATCAGGCCAATGTAGCAGAGAACAGGCATACGATGAACTGGGTCTTTGGACCAATACAGTATAACTGCAATTCGTTCTTTTTTGTAATGCCCATGTTGTGATTGTAAAGGCTTGTTTTTTTTGTTTTTTTTAAACCTGTTATACTTGCCTTCTCTGCGCAGTTGGTTTTGCACAGAGCAGCCTGGATCCTCTTCTTCTTGGGTCCCTCTTTGCTGCTCCTAGCTCCTCCCTCTTATCAAGTGCCCCAGAGTCAGCAGCTTCCTATGGGGCACTGAAGCAGAGTCACAGCTCTATGTGTCCATTCAGACACAGAGCCTGACAAGGCCCCAACCCCTATCTCCCCTGATTGGCTGACTGACAGCCACGGGAGCCAATGGTGCCGCTGCTGTGTTTCAGCTAATCAGGAGATTCCTGGACAGCTTAGATATTTGTGGACATCGCTGGAGAGAGACGGGCTTGGGTAAGTAATTAGGGGGTGCTGGGGTGGCTGCTACACACAAACATTTTTTTATCCTAATGCAGGGGTGCCCAACCTTTTGAAGAGCGAGAGCCACTTAAGCGACTTGGTAACCGGTCGTGGGCCACAATGAGCGGAGTGGGAGGGTAGTATGTCCGTGTCTGCTCTGCATATGTAGAGCGGACACTGACACAGCCCACTATACTTTTTAGCTGATCATATTGGAGGTAGGATGCAAGTCGGTTTATATCTGCCACTACTTAGAGGTGAATGGAGGGTCCAATTGGTCAGACTGACCATGTGAAAGGATCCCATGGCTGCTTTCACACTGATGCACTGTGGTTTACCCTCATCCGGGTGCAACGCAGTGTACCTTTGGCCTTCCTGCACTTTGCAATAGACTTCTATTATGCTCTGCAGGTTTGGTGCACTTTCAGAAAGCTAAACAAAAGGATTCGCCCGAGACTTTAAATTAAGTGGGCACCGTTACCGCCAGTAAGAATAACAATAATTATTACAGTATATAATTTATTCAAGTAAAATTCTTTACATGAAAAGATAACACCAACAGTTGCCAAAGCTCACCAAACTTGCAGGTAATAACAGAAGTCCATGGCTCAGTACAGGTAACCCGCAGGTAAACTGCTCTGCAACTGCGAATCAGTTTTAAAGGAGCCCAGTAACCACTGTGGAAAAGATATGCCCATATATACACTGATTTTAGTAATAAACTGACCTTTAATAACAGTACTCTATTCCATCCCAGAGCAAGAGGTCGCAGGCCCTATCAGAGGGCTCCCGGGCCACTGGTTGGGCACCCCTGTCTAAATGCACAGAATGCATTAAGATTAAAATAAAATAAACCATCTGCAGTTTTATACTCAGAAACCGTTATGGTTTCCACTGGAATGACCTGGCAAGCTCTGAATTTGGCTTAGGGTTAGTGCACTGTAGGGCATAAACATCAATTTGGTCCACAATCAAATTTTAGAGGTCTTTTGGGAAAACAGGTCCAAAAATTCAAGGGGTGCTAAGTTGGCCGTTTCCATCTGAACCTCGGGCTGGGCTGTGAGTGGGGGGGATAATGGATGCTGCTGAATCTGGGGGCAGTTAATAAGGGTTTGCAAGCACCTCTGAAAGGCTACTATAGGCTATACGGACCTGTGCTTGAATTCTTAGTGCCTGCAGTTGCATGAAGCCTCGTACACACGGTCGGACTTTTTGCCAACAAACTTGAAAATGAGCACGTTTTTCAAAAATAAAAAGGGAGAAAGTGCAGCGCAAAATATACAAAATTAAACATAAGGCATCATAATGATGACAACCATATATTAATATTAAATATATTGAAAATAGAAAAAGTCTGTGAATCAAATCGGTGTAAATAATGAATTAATAAGTGATGAACAGGAGATGCGTGAAAAAGTCCATAGAAGATATTCCACCAGTGTACAGATCCACACACAGTGACAATCCCTCCACCCAGGGCTCTCTAGGTACTCTCACGTGACTCCGGGTATAGACCCCTGAATTACCAGGAAATCAAAACCAGCAGACAATAAGATCGACCAATTCTCATGAGAAATCCTTCTTTCAAAAGATAGCTTTACACCACTCCACACAGACAGCTGGTAGTTCCAGGCTCAGCAGGCAAGTGTATGCATAGGAGACAAAGGAATGATCTAAGTTTTCATAAAAAGGCATCAGCATTTATTGAATAAAAAAAGATCACTCACAAACAAATGTTCATATTTAAGCATAAACAAATTCCTGAATCAGGCAAACAGGGCGTGTGACGTCATGAGCGGCTGCTAAACCCCCGTACGCGTTACATTCACAGAAAACTTCCGTTACATTTTCTAAAAAACCTGACCATGTGTAAGCTCCATCGGACAAACTTTTTCGGTTATCATCGGACAAAAGTCCTATCGTGTGTATAGAAATCCATCGGACTTTTGTCCGAAGTACAAACACGCATGCCCAGAACCAATGTTAAAATCAACCAACAATAGCAAAAGTTGACCAAAGGGTGGCAGTAAAGAGTAGAAAAGAGCAAAAAAAAAAAAACATGCGATGTTAAGAAAGTTTGCAGAAAAGTCCTGCCGTGTGTATGCTATTAGTGTGCCCGGCCAACTCCCTTCAAACTAAAATTCACGGAAAAGTTTGTTTGCAGTCCAATCCTGTGTATGAGGCTTTACACTACTAGTGCTAGCCACCTCACCGGCTTGTACTGCACTGCTGGTGCTCTCTACTTCACCATGAAATATTGCAATGTTGGTGTCTAAAAGGCCAGTACAGTATGTACTACGCTGCTGCTGTTTGCCAGGTCACCAAAAAATAGTGCAGCCCTAGTACTTGCACCCTTCTGCATTTGAGCAAAAATAAAGTGTTTTTTTTTGGGACTATAAATGAGATGCGTTTTAAAGTAAACAGTAAGTATAAAGTTGTATATGTAATAACCAGGCTCACACTTACCACCCAAACAGCAGGCCAAATTCAAATGTCTCTTTACTACTATACCAATCCTAGATGGAGGCAGTGACACACCCCTAGTCATCTGCCCTCCATCTACTCATCAGTATTTATATGCCTCTATTGAGGAGACTTGAAAAGTTTAGTTAGGACTACAGAATGCAGAGAGCCTTGGTGAGGCCTGTAGCTTAACCATATATTTGCAAATGTGTGCGACCAATCCTCTGCTTTTAACATATACAGTTAGACAGTTGAATTTGGCCTGCTGTTTGGGTGGCAAGTGTGAGCCTGGTTATTACGTATACAACTTTATTTACTCTTACTTGTTTACTTACTGTTTACTTTAAAACGCATCTCATTTAAAGTCCCAACAAAAAAAAAAACGTTCTTTTTGACCTACAGGGATGGAGGCATGTGTTTTTCATATGCCTTATTTAAAGTCCCAACTCTAGTTTTCTTTATATTCTGCATTTGAGCATAATCATGTATTTATAGGACTCTAGCAACATGGGTTGAGTACAACAAATTTTTGCAGCAACCTCTTCAACAAAGTCCAAGCTAGCTGTCAGGGTGCCGCTGCTTTCTACAGGTTCATATTCTGCACCTGATTCAGTGAGGCCACCTCATCACTCATCTGTCATGCTCAGAATCCTGCACGCCTCTTTACTAGTGTACATTATTTGGACATTTTGGGCACTAACTTTACAGGTACCTAGTGGAAACTATGTGGGGAAAAAATAGTTCCTTGCTAGCAATCAGGGACTGTTTCTATTACTGCAGATTTGTGGACTATGTATCAGAGGTGGCAGTGATCACAAAAGTTATACTGACACTGCACTTGTTGGGGGGGGGGGGGGGAGCAAGTACTGGCAGTGATTGGGGCTAATCCTGTTAACACTGCATTTTTGGGGACACTAGTATAGTTCTGACCATGAGGATACTGACCCGGAACAGACACTATACTAGTAATGGCAGTGATCAGCGGATTATAGTGAGATTGCGGTGGGCAATAAGGGACTTGCACTGATCATTGAGAATACTGTACTAATGACACTGGCTGGGTGACAGGGCGACAAGTGTATGTGTACCGATTTTACTTACAGACTGGCTGTCTTATCTTCCTAAATTCAGTATGGTAAATGGAATGATAAGTGAGATCAGAGAGAGTAGAACCAGACAGATCTGGGCTGTGTGTTTACTAACACACTGATTTCTGTACTGTGGTACATCTGCAGGTTTTAAGTCAAAATCATTGGCTGTGAAACTCCTGACAAACGTGTGCCATGTTTAATCACAGCACAGCAGCAGGGGGCATGCGCCTGTAAACCCATAAATATCCCTGCGATGTATGGGTACATTGTGGGGAACAAAAGAGCCACCGGGCAGGAGTAAAAGTTAATACTTTTACTTAAAGGATAAGTTCACCTTTTGTAATATGTTACATCCATATTCAGGGCGTAACATGTTACAAAAAGACCAGCCCCCCGCAAATCACACCCCCCCTCCCGATCTGACAGCCAGCAGGGTTCTGGACCCACCCAGCTGCATCACTCATTTACAGTGTTCTGTGACGGGAACACTACAAGGGCTGGCAGCCTTTGCGGCTGTCGGCTTGTAGTTTTCAATGAACTAGCATGGCACTATAGTGGTTAATTCTCTTCCTATCAGATTGTATCCGATTACCTGTACGGGAACACAGATACGCTGACAGATCTGCAGGAGACCTGCATGGCACTAGTGATCTGCTGATTGTTGGTGCAATGCTTTAGAGGCTCCAGAAACAAAAAATAATAAATACACATTTTTTTCCTGCAAAAAAAAATATGCATTATATTTTCTTAAAAGGTGAACTTATACTTCAATGTATTGTTTCTGCCATCCACCGATAGTGTGAAGGGTACTAAGAAAGAGAAAACTGATAGCAAAGAGGCATAAAAAGAGGGGGGGGGGGAATGGCATGAATTAAAGAAAAACTGCATGAAGTAGGGGAATAAAAGGACCTGTGTCCCAAATACAGTTGAACATAACAAGTTTTTATATCGACAGTCAAAGCAAATTTATGAGGCCCAAGTTTGGATGAACCTCTCTCTTGCATATGATACACCATTACATTGTCCAGCCTCATTATGGCAACCTTTTCAGTAAATTTTTCAGCTAATGAAGGAGCCTGTTGTGAATACTAGTAGAGAGGGATGTCTGCCCTGGCTGGTTTAACCACCTACAGACCGCCAACCATACATACACTGCACAGGGCGGCTCGTCTGCACCAGATCACAAACCTAGTATGTGATCTGACACTTCCAGGTCTACGGAGCGTGTGCACTGCCAGCAACTCACTCCCGCTGTTATTCTACACAGTGGGAACCCAGCATCGGGTATACAGGACAGAGGCAGAACGACAATCTGCTTATGTAAACGAGGCAGATTGTCATTCTGTCAGAAGGAAAGGCACTGATACTGTGTTTCTGCTAAGCAGTCACACAGATTATTGCCTTTCCCTAGTCAAAGAACCCCCCCCCCCCACCCAGTGAGTGCATCACCCTTGATGTTAACACTTTTCCTGGCAGTGTCATTAGTACAGTGACATTGCATATTTTTTAGCACTAATCCCTGTATTAGTATCACTGGTCCCGAAAAAGTGTCAGTGTCTGAATTACCTGCTGCAATATCGCAGTCCTGCTATAATTCGCTGACCACCGCCATTACTAGCACAATAAACAAAAACTACAGAGGTGATCAAATACCACCAAAAGAAAGGTCTTATTTGAGGGGGGAAAAAAAGTGTATTTCACAGGTATCCTGTTCCCACTTCTGGGAGCCTCAGCAGCCGGGTATTGACATCACCACCTGGGCGCCCCCCTCCTTCCCTGGCCGCCAGGCCAGTAGGAGAGAGGAGTGGAGCCTCGTACATTCGCAGTAGGGTTCACGGCGTGAAGACAAAGGCTTTACTGTCGGGTATCCTAACTTGCAATGGAGGCAGCAGCACCCGACATCGCTGGACTCCAGGACAGGCAAGTGTCTGATTATTAAAAGTCAGCAGCTACAGTATGTGCAGCTACTGGCTTTTAATTTTTGCAGCGGTGGGCTTTAATATTAACGCTTAAATGCTTGACACAAAAATGTGTAGAGAAAAAACGGCACGGCCGCACTCCAAAAAAATTAGCTATGAATTAGCACTTTATGATTGTGTGAAACGCGTCAGTTTTCTTCTGATTTTTTGCTGTGACATGTTCATGTTGTGACCAGTTTTATTAAAAGGAACCATTTTTTTGGAGTGCGGCCGTCCCGGTTTTTCTCTACACATTTTTGCATATTATTGCAGTGCCTGCACCCAGGTGTTTGGACTCCACCTTGCAGTTCCCTGGGACCTCTGAGCGGTAAACTTTCTTTCTCATCCCATACTGGACTTTGCAATAAATGCTTGACACGCTTGAACGCTTAAAAGGCGTGCAATACGCAGCTTTTACCATATTTTAAAGCAACTTTTCTCCTGTTAGGAGTTGTGTTTTTTCAGAGAGGCTTAACGGATGCCCTGTGTGCATGACGCCTGTATTTAAAAGACATGGCATGATGAAATAGGGGGTACACGATTGTTCTGGAGGAGTTGAGAAAGTTGACAGGTAGATGAGTGACCCCAGGAATTTAGAGGAACAGTCAGCTTGGGAAAGTGCTGTGTTTTCTATTTATAAAGCATTGTTTCCCATAAAAAAAGAGAGCAGATGTTGAGCTAGGATAGGCAAGCCTTTTAGGTTTAAAGCTGATCTCCGCCGAAAAAAAAAAATATTAAAAGCCAGCAGCTACAAATACTGCAGCTGCTGACTTTTAATATTAGGGCACTTATCTGTCCTGGAGTCCAGCGAGGTCGGCAGCAGAGGACGAGCGATCGCCATCCTCGGTGAGTGAATCAGGAAGTAAAGCGCTCCAGGCTTAAGTACCTGATTCCCTAAGGCGCATGCGCGAGTTGCGCAGCGCCGTCCTCACTGGTCCCGTTGTGTTCTGGGAGCCAGGTGTTTCCCAGAACACAGCAGGCGGGGGCAGGAAGTGACTTATTCCCCGCAGAGAGGACTCCTGGAAGTGGGTGCAAATACCTGTCTTTGACAGGTATCTGCACCCCCCTCCCCCTGAAAGGTGTCAAATGTGACACCGGAGGGGGAGGGTTACGATGAGCGGAAGTTCCACTATAGGGTGGAGCTCCACTTTAACTAAAGTTTTAAACTTTAAGAAAATATAAATGTACATCTATGAGGTACAGTGACAAGTTGAGGACTGAGGTACAGGACATAATTTATTCTCCTAGTGAAATTACGCAATCCAAGTAATAAAAAAAAGCTTTAAAAAAGGAGAAGTATGGAAATTCTCGCCTCCATGCTGCAGATGTCCCCTGCCAGCTCCAAGCCTTAGAACTAAGCTGATCGCTCAGTTCTGGGTCCACTTGAGGCGGAGAACCGTCACCACTCTCTGCTCTGCCCCTGATCTGCACTTACTGAAGCGCTGGGCTGAGCCGCATGCTAAAGCCCACTGTCAGCTGATTATGGGTCACAGAAGAGCAAAATCAAGTGCACTCATGTGACTTAGAAGAGAAGTGTGGCCAAAAAAAGCTTTGGCTGTACTTCTTAACTTTATGAGGAAGAGTTAGTCCCCTACATAGGTCCATTTCAAGCACATCCAGAAATACAAGAGGCATCACAACATTTCCTGTATGCCTGTCACTATTGAGAACAAGTTCACAAACCCCTAAACACTGTTCAGAGGGTTGTAAAAATCATGGGATTGAAGTTTTATGAAAATTTGACCAGGAACACTGAACGTTCAAAGATAATAAACACAAACAATATTGTAGAAGCTTAGCGAGGTAAACAATCATTATTGACAAATAAAATAGAACATACTGGTGCAAATTATGTTCCTGGTGTATGAGAAAATATAAAACAAAACATTGTACCAAAAAAACGAAATAAAAGTATAATAAAAAAACAAAAAAACAAACAAAGGTGAAAAATGTGAAATACAAGAAGCTGCAACTCCATTATGAGATATTTATCATAGTAACTATAACAGTTTAAAAAAAAAAATGCAATTTGTGTCAATCTGAAGGTTATTCACCCCCCTAAAGGTTAAAGCTACTTTCACACTGCCTCACTGCAAAAATGCAAAAAAAAAAACACATATGCATTTTTTGCCGCTTTCCCAGTGCATTATTCACCTGTGAAAAAAGGACATGCGACTCAAAAATCGCACCAAAAACTCAAACTCCATTTTGATGGAAACACAATGGACCCGCAGCAGCTGACAAGTGCAAAGCGTTCAATAGTATTTAACGGACAGGCATTTTTCTTCTGCAAAAATGGAAGAATAACGGATTAGTGTGAAAGCCCAAGTTCAATTTAAAGACCATGTTACATTCAGAATATCCAACATGGTGAAAAGCAGATGCCCATGTTATACTCACCTGATCAGTATCCATTTTCTAATAGGGAAAGCTCCAGATCCTGCAGCACTTGAACTTGCTGGACATGCATGAACTCATTTTAAAGCAGAAAACACAAGCCAAGCATGTTCCACAGTCCTACCTTTTTTTTACATTCTGCCAACAGACTAGCAGGCTGAAACAATGTCAGTGTTCAGGGTATACAGAACAAGAGCACACAACCAGGTTGATTTACTAAAACTAGAGTGCAAAATCTGGTGCAGATGTGCATGGTGGCCAATTAGCTTCTAACTACAGCTTGTTTAATTAGGGCCCTTTCACACTTGCGCGACTTTGGACATCAGAGTTGCATGACAAGTCTTACCCCATGATTTCCAATCATAACCATTCATATCTGTGCGACTTCAAGGTCCCTGTTTTGGTTCGATTTTGATGCAAGTTGAGGTCCATATACCTCAAGTTTACACAGGCATGCTCTGAAATTGTGCCAAAAAATGGAAGCTGATTGTTTCTTATCCAGAGCTGCACCAGATTTTATACTCTCCAGTTTTGTAAAATAAACCTGAATATAGCAACCTGCAGACTAATTACCAACCTTCAAATCAAAGCATTTGGAGCAGCCATTGATTGGCAGCCGATGCATGCCAGTCATTTTCTCTGCTGAAGGAATGGAATTGCACACCCTGGGATGTGAGACCAGTTATTAATTTTCTGTGGGTTCACTTACATCTTGCTTTGCCACTGGGGTAACGGCTATAATCACCTCTGACTGTATAGGACAGTGATATGCAATTAGCGGACCTCCAGCTGTTGCAAAACTACAAGTCCCATCATGCCTCTGACTCTGGGTGTCATGCTTGTGGCTGTTAGAGTCTTGCTATGCCTCATGGGAATTGTAGTTCTGCAACATCTGGAGGTCCGCTAATTGCATATCACTGGTATAGGATATGAAAATTAGAGCTTCTTCCATCCTGACCAATGTCTGAGATGTTCACTGTGTATGGTTCAACTTGATAAACCTGGATGCACTGACTGGCTGTTCACTGCCCTGGAGAAATGTTGTATCTATGTGAAATGATTTAGTCCACTAGGCTCTAGATCTAGTGTTTTCATGTACATCCATCATGTTGATTTGGACTAAGTTTTAATATGAAAATAATTTTATGACATGCTAAAACTAAAGCTATACTGCTAGATAAAATTTGAATCCTTATGGAGACCTTGGATCAAACACTATTTACCCCCTGATTTGGATCATTCACCAATTTCTCCCTGAGAAATTATAATATCCACCCACTACTATTATTACCTTCACCCGATTCTCCTAACCATTGGTCCCCCTGGACATTTCTTTCTATCTCCCCCTTAGCCCTATCCCCGCTACTAAGTTTATTCTTGTTAATTATCTGATATATCAACTGTAATAGAAGATGCTTTGGTTGGGATCTTTGCAACAGATAAAGCCAAACCAAGAGAAAGAACTTGGCCCTGGTTTACCTAATTTATTCCCCCCTAGCTATTCTACAACACAATAACTTTATATTTCTTTATAGGTTCATTCAATTATATTCTCTTCATAGATTACATAATTATATTATTTCAATCAACTTCATTTCTCAATTCCTTTTCGTCAAAGCTATGATTATGACACTTCATGTTACATAATCTTATCCTACAATGATCCGCTAGGTTATCAATCTACATTTATAAGCATTAGTTTCCTGAATGATTACTCCCTTTTCTGCTATACTATTAGATATTCCATTAACAGAACATGTACATTTCTGTTATATTATTGTATATGATCTGTTAAAGAAATTTTGTTGATAATTACAAAATTCAATAAAAAAATTGAAACAAAAAATATATTTATTAGTACATAACATTTTTTTCTATTTTTAATAATAATTTTGTTTGTTGTTTTCTTTTTTTCAAAATAAATAGTGTTGTAAAGCTAGCGGTGAAAAAAAGGTTGTGAAAACAATTATGGAAGGCATACATATTACAGCGTAACAATCTTAAACATTTATCATTTTTTGAACATTGTGTTGCGAATGGCAAATAATCTCTGGTTTTCACTGGACTGGAAGCATGGGGGAATCTCTTTATTGGAGCAGCAATACAAACCTGACAGAAGATCCTTGCCTTTGCCATTTCATGGGAAAATATTTTGTCAATGAATCGACTATCAAACTCTGTAATTATATTTATTTATTTCCCAGCTTTATACAAACTGGATGTAGAAGCATAAACATAGTACATTTCTACCATTTTCAACAAAAATATAACCAATATGTACAATTATTGTATTAAAAATACAAAAGGATACAGACTCTACCAATGTCTTTCTAAAAGACATACAGGTACAAGTAGTATCAAAAGCATGATGAAATCAACAGTTAGTTGTACATTCTGCACTTGACATCACAGAGCAAACTGAGGTTAGCGGTCCTATATTCTACCGTTATATGATGCTGAGAACGTTTGTGCAATGTGTCACCGAGCTGGGCTTCTGTCTGCTTAGATGCACAAGCTCCATCGCCTACATAAAATTAAAAAAGCTGGCAAATAAATGTATGTTACATGTAAAATTACATAGGCATAACTGACATTGTGAAGTAGTAAGGTAGACAAAAGCCATGGTAACAGGATAAAGATTCATTAAATAAAGCACTGATGTTATTATAAACAGTGAAAAAACACTGCATTCTGTTTCATCGTTTTCTTTAAAGTTGTATACATACATATATATATATATATATGTTTAACCACTGATCAATATGATCAGCTCAGCTCAAATGGAAAAAAATAATATTAATATTCATAATAATCCAAGATCACAAGTTCCTCACACAGGAGTTTAACTCGGATTGGCAGCCTTCAGATATCCGGAGTCTGTGCAAAGGTAGTAGATGGCGATCTGAGTCATGGAGGTGTGCAATAGCAGCTGTGAGCAGGTAAATGCTACACATTGGTCTTCTCTACAAGTGCAGTGTCCAACAGTGGCCAATCTGACCAGTCCGCCTCCCATCTACATGAATGTGCTGCGTCGTCATGGATGGCCTAGAAAAAACATGACTATGGTGGATGAAGAGGTTTCCGTTTTTAGATGAGCAATGAGAGAGCTTGTATTAATAACTACTAATAGCATTTGTTGAGAGTCCCAAGCTGCCATCACTTCAATATAATCCAGTTCTTTTATCAGAATTAAAAATCTCTATATAAACATAAAAACAATTCATAACTTATGTGTGAAATAACACTGTAAGTATCCTGATGTAACAAATAAGCTCTCTGAGCGCAAAGTGTGCATCTCCTTTACCGCAGAGTACTCCTCACGCATTAAAGGTATCATAGTGTAACAAACGGGACTGTAAACGAAGCTAAACCATCTCAAGAATCTGTGCACAGAGGTTTATGAAATGCAATCTCAGCTCACGTTAAAAAAGGTTGATAGAAGCACATGACTGGCTTGGCCTACAACAGCAGACAAAGCCAAGAAAGTGAATAAAAGTTAAAATGTATTTAAAAATAAAAAACGCCCTCAAAGCATGTGGGAGTGTAATCAGGGTCGGGGGCATTGCTGATGTGGTAGTTGTGGAGTTTGGAATGATAATGTGCAAGGTCCAGCCAGCTACCGTTTGGTGGCAGCTTCCTGCACCGTTTCAAGCAACACAGCTTTGCCAAGGACAAAAAGTGCCAGAATGATGTTTTCACAGTATTTCACATGCCAGGGAGTGGGACAGAGGGTCTGATGTATCCCAGTGCTGCTTTAAGGCAGAAGAAGAGGAAACAGGTCCACAGGCTCCACAGTCATATGGGATGTCCTTTTGTGCTCTCCTTTCAAGGCGGCTTATCCTATCACAGGGCGAGATGTCATCTTCACACCGCAGATACTTGCTCATCATCTGCCAGAATAGAAAATACAATTAAAAAACAAAAATTATTTAGCAACCATTACTATGACAAGACAATTTTGATGCTTTCAAGTGCCAGAATTTATATATCTAGCCCTAAAGATGAAGCCACAAGGATGGTGGTGTAACACCAAGGCCTCGTACACACGATGAGATATGTCCGCTCAAACTTGTCCGACGGACAGTTTAGAGCGGACATGTCTCATCGGATTTCGGTCCGATGGCGTGTACACACCATCGGATCAAAATCCCCGCCGGCAGACAGCGTGGCGACGTTGACGCCGCCACGTCACCGCGACGTCACGCACCAGGAAGTAAACACTTCCGCGCGCATGCGTCGGATCCATTCACAGGATACGACGCATGTGCAGGAGGATATGTCCGCTGGTTTCCCGTACTAACCAGCGGACATATCCGACGGACAGGTTTGTAGCGGACAAATTTCAAAGCATGCTTTGAAATTTGTCCGATGGACAAATCTGTCCGCTATCCCGTACACACGATCGGATTTGTCTGCTGAAACGGTCCATCGGACCGTTTTCAGTGGACAAATGCGATCGTGTGTACGCGGCCTTATAGGTAGAGCCTGTCGGTGGTAGCGACGCTTTTACGCGAGACCTGCTGGATTTTTATTACATGCTGTTTTTATATTCAATAAATGTGAGTGCAATGTATGAAGTTGGGTTTGTGAGGTTTATACAAGACTAATACCCAGGTACTGCACTATTGGAAGCATTCTTGTCTTTTCATGTTTGCCTGGAGCTGCTGGTAATTAGTGTGGAGCCATTTCCTAAGAAACATGAGTTATTATCCAAAGCATATTTGACCATGTTTAGGGTATAATAAGGAGGTGAGCTTTCATTGCACCTGGTGAAGGGAGCACAAATGACAGATTTTTTTGTGAGGCACGCCCTTCACGGTAAAGTTTGTTATACACTGGCTTTACGACGATCACCATTTATTTATTATGATCATGGACCTCTATGAACTTATATGAATTTATGCTTATATTGATTGTTTTTTATTATTATTTTGGCACTGACACTCAGTTGTTAGCAGCACTATTACATAAAACATATTGCGGTCACTGTATGAACACATAGGTCAGGGATATGCAATTAGCGGACCTCCAGGTGTTGCAAAACTACAAGTCCCATCATGCCTCTGCCTCTGGGTGTCATTCTTGTGGCTGTCAGAGTCTTGCTATGTCACAGGGGACTTGTAGTTCTGCGACAACTGGAGGTCCGCTAATTGCATAAGATAAATGATGGTGTGCTATACATTGTGAAGGGGCCTGAAAAACACACTAGTAGTATAAGGAAATTACAAATATTTTGACAGGTAAAACAGTTCACATATTGTGCTCTCAACGTATTTAGCTCTTTGGTTGGAGTTCTGCCTTAGTAATTCATATTAAATGATAGCGCTATTTTAGGGCACTTACCATCATCTTTTGTAACCCCTTGTGCCTGATATATAGCTAGTCGTGGGTCCGCCTCATTTGGTTTATGCCACTGCGGCTTGTTAACGATCTTGCTAGAAGGCTGACTGTGTGATGGTGGGGATGTTGCAGGTGCTCCTTCACTGTCACTCCTCCGAGCCATCATTCTGGACCGCTGCAGTGCTACGTTGTAATCTGGTGGCTTTCTGGATAATTGTGGGTGTCCTTCTGCAAAATCTGCTATAGGAATTCCTACATATCCAGGCGGTGTTGGTGGTGGTTCTCGATACCGTCCTTCTTTCCGTGCTGTGGTAACACAATACACTACCATAAGAGACAATTATTGTCACAACAGAAACGTAACATAAAAAATAAAAAAACACAAAATAAACATATGTTCTAATGTACAAATAAAGTACAAACACATTTAAAACAAAAGCAAACAACAAAACACTCAGAAGGTGGTACTAGAAAAAAGAAATAAAAAAGACTAGTTTACTCTTTTTTTAATATGTTTAATAAATATTTTAGGAAAGGTTATAGTTTTGAATGGGATGACATGTCAACACTAGAGAACCTAGTGGGTGAAGCCCCAAATCTATAGGGTTTTTCACTGTGCAGCAACGGCCAGAGCTGGGGAAGATTTTGCACAGAGGTGGTCTCCAAGGTAATAGGAAAGTTTGGATGGGGTCTTAATTCGATCAGATTAGAGGGCAAAAGTGAACTTGCCCTTTTAAGAAATACACTTTGAATTTTATAACAATGAAACATTACCTCTCAGAGACTGATCTTTGTCCTGTTATTGACTTGTATTCTCTCATTTTCAGTGAACTGGCAGTGAGGTCAGTCACTAACTCTCTATGAACTAAGTCAGTGGTCATCAACCTTGTCCTGCAGGGCCCACAAACAGGCCAGGTTTGCAAGATAACTGAAATACATCACAGGTGATATCATTTGCTGCTCAGTGATTGCAGTATTCTAGTCTGCCCAAGGTAATACATAAAACCTGGCCTGTTAGTGGGCCCTGCAGGAATGGTTGATGACCACTGAACTAAGTGACTGGCTGAAAGCCCTACAAAAGCTATAGTCACTTGCCCCTATTTAGTCCTGGAAACAACCAGTGTGCTGATCAACAATTTCAGCAGCCTTGGGAGAGCTAGTGTTTTCAGAATAGAGACAAGGCAGGGAATACAAGCTTTTAAGGGGGGCTTCCAGCGACAGAAAGGTGACACTTAAATGATGAAAGGGAGAAAATATAACAAAATAATGAGACAAATACCTATCTCTGAGAGCTAAGCACTACAAAAAATTAACCTGAGAAGATCAGGGTTCCGTCTTGTAGTGAGTCAATTATTACGCCCCTGTTTAAAAAAGAAAAGGGGGACTCCAAATTCCTGTAAAATCAGGTGTAACAAGTCAAAAGCTTTCTGTGAAAATGATTTCCAAGCCACCTGGAGGAACTTAAATGTTGTTCAAGGTGCATTAATACAGAACAAATGCATGTTGTGTATGTTTTTAAAGTCATGCTCTTCTTACATTTTTACAATGTGTAAATAGCATAAAGATGCATGTATGTGAACCCAGGCTAAATAAAATGATATTAACTCTGCTACTGTTCAATGTTACAGACCACTGGCATTTGCAAATCTATAAACTATAAAATTCTTAAAATGGCTTGCTTATAATTTCTAAAACTCTCTGATAGCTGTGTGCAATACTGTAAACACATTAATCCTCAATGCTCTTTTAAAGGGAAAAGAGAAGCAACATAGTTATTCTGCTTTCTCTTTCAAATATTCAGTAATTACGGGCTGGTATTTAGGCACACAGATAACCCCTCTGACTACAAGGAAGTTCCATTAAAGAGTTCGTTATCCTAAAAAAAAAAAAAAAAAAAAAAAAGAAGGATCCTGTTCCTTTCAAGCATGAATAACAGCACAGTGCTTGTGCTGTGTAATTTGGCCCCTTCTATCACCTGTGATACCTGACTGATCCTGCCTGGTTTTGCACTCCCCCAGTAAACTGACCACGGTTCATCATGGCTGCTGAGCCCCGACACCGTGGTCAGTTTACGCACCTCCGTCATCCGCAGCTCTCTTGTCTGCTCTCCCCCTCCATTCCCTACCTGTCAGCGCTGTGTGCGAGTCTCCCCTAAACTTCTAGCACTGTTCTGAACAGTGCAAAAATGAATCTTCTAAATACCTTATTTCTTCTCACTGATCGTGTGACTGCCCCCTCATTCTCTTTCTTTGATGTATGTACTACAGAGGGAGGTCACATGACTGCCCAGCAGATGTCAGAGGGAGCTCTCGGGCCCTCCCTCTGTAGTACTTACATTAGAGAAAGAGCGATGGGCGGTCACGTGACCGCTGATCTGTGAGAAAAAAAATACAGCATTTAGGAGATGAATAATAAAAAAAAAACAATTACACTATGTACTACATGTTATCCTAGCAGAGGGGCTAGCAGTGATTGTGAAATATACTTTAAAAGGGAACTAGAGGGTCTGTTACTCAAACCAGTTCCCTATCACACTAACATCCACAAGATCCCCAATCTAAGGAAGACATATAATTAATAATGTGATTTCACAAACAAGTTAATGAAAGGTACACACATTAAACATACTATTTAAGCCCTACTTTATGATGAAATATACTACTTATGTATTATCTAGATCTAGGGCCCACCCTGATCCCTTACAATTTGGACTAGTAGGCCTCAGCCCAAAATTTACTTTACAGTTTTGCATGGAGTTCTCCTTCAACATGTGTAAATCAACACCAGAATACAAAGCAAAACACTAAACTGCCGCCTAAAATCTAAGGTGAAAGCCCAATATCAAGGCATGTAATGAGTATGACACAACTAGAAAATAAGCTGTTCTTACCAATAAGACCCTTTGAGGAAGCTGCTGTCACAGCTATGTGTGTGGGCACAGGTAGAGGCTTTGTCTCTTCTGCAGTTTGTGAGGATAAGCTGCTTGTTTCTGCTTCAAGAGCAACGTCTTTTCCCCCTCGTCTCTTAATGGTGCCAGTGTCCCCCTCAGAGTCCTCACCCCAGTAGCCAGTGGAAGATGCCCAGCTTGCTCTGGACTGTGCTTGTTCTAAAGCTTCTCTTCCTTGATTGTGTCTGCCATGCTTTGTGCTATGATCAGAAAATATTAAATGGTCTATATGACTTCCCGAGGGCCAGTAACCTGCCCCATCTGATGTGCTGTCAAAATGAACATGGCCAAATGGCAAAGTCTCCCAACTCCTCTGATGTGGTATAGTTTGTATGTTGTCATGGGAGCCACTTGAACAAGAGGTCCAGCTACCTCGTCCGCTGTCTGCAGCATCCAGTGAAGCTCTATCACCCTGATCTTGGGACAATTCCTCCATGCTGGGAGAGGACAAAACCGTTCCACTCGCGTACAAGCCTCTATTCTCCACCAAATGTGAATAGTGCCTAGAAGAGTATTAAGAAAATGAAAATAAGAAAAACAGTAATGGCTGCATATAGTAATTGATTAATTGATCAATGCAAATTCCACACAACCACAAATGCACCCATTTCATTGAATTAATAGCCAAGAAAATAGTGCCAAGGGGCATAAAGCAAGGTGTAGCAATCTGTGGCACTTGAAAGAAATCCAGCAATCAATAGAAAACCATCTGGGATTGGTCTGTCTTGAGAAAATTGAATCCCGATTGGCTGCTTTGAGTTATTGCTCTTTGCAATTAAAATTTTCCTCTTTGTACTGTTTACTGAATAAATCCGAAGAGATTTCAAACCTCACTTACACTAGTGGTTTTGGGGTTAGGGGCAGCAAAGGTGGGGGTCCTTGAAGGCATAAGCCCTGGAAATTAGCTGCCTGAACCAGCAAGTTATGGTTGAAGAGGAAGCGGGATACCCTTTTTTTTTTGGACCCTCAAAAGAGGACGAAAAGGGAATCAGTTTTTGGAAGAAAGATGTAGCAAGTTGGAGATTAATGGGGACCAAGACTTGTGGCAAAATGATGGACTCACCTTTACCTTACAAGAGGATGCTGGGAGAAGAGAAAGGCCCCTTTTTTGGTGAGAAAAAAATAATAGCCTTTGTAGAAGTAGGCTTATGCCATGTACACACAATCGGATTTTCCGATGAAAAAAGTCCCATGGACTTTTTCCATCAGAAATTTCGATCGTGTGGGGCCCCATCGGACTATTTTCCGTCTGTGTTTAGAAATAGAACATGTTTTTTTTTCCGATTGAAAAAAAAACTATAGGAAATTCCTATCGTCTGTGTGCAACTCCGATGGAGAAAAACCCACGCATGCTCAAAATCAAATCGGCGCATGCTCGGAAGCATTGAACTTCATTTTTGTCGGCTCGTCGTAGTGTTTTACGTCACCTCGTTTTGGACGGTCGGAGGTTGGTCTGACATGTGTGTATGCAAGACAGCTTGATAATTCCATCAGATTTTAGGCCATCGTAAATTCCGATCGTGTGTACGGGGCATTAGTCTGTTATTTGTGGGGTAGATGTAAACTTCCTTCCCAAAGTTAAAATACTCGTCGAGCAGGTGTTTACCATCCAAAAGCATGCATAAAAAGACAACTTTTACAAGCATGTTCAGAAGACCAAGCCTTTAACCACAAAATTCTGTGCATGTGAAGAAAGAAAAGTCTCATCCTAGAGACATGGTGAATTACATTATACAGGACATCAACAAAAAATAGCACCGCTGAAGACATGAGCTGCAATTGTTCTAGAAGAAAAGTGACTTTGAACACAGAATTATGTTTCCTATTCATTTGTCCAGTCAGCAACAGTGTGACAAATGAATATAGCTGCTTTGGTTGGTTTTTAAGGCAGTTACAGCAAGAATAAAGGATGCCTTCAACAGAGTATTCAAGTGCCTGGTGACGGAATCAAGGGACACAACATCTTCCGCAGTAACAGTAAAGCTGGGTATACATATACATTTTTTTTTTCCTTCAACCAGCAGGTTGAAGGAAAAATAAATAAAAACTGACAGATCTCCATATCAACACAAGCAATGTTGATGCAGGGAACTCCCCCTGCCACGCTAGAGTAGACGCCTACCCCCATCAGAATATACACTCAAATTGCTCTGGGATTTGTTGCATTTTACGGAATGTCATCATGAGCTGGTCTTTAACATGATAAAAATGCACACGCATCAGGACATCTCGGGGTATGTTGTCGGGCAGGTGGGCCGGCTTAGGGAGCCTATGTATGCGGTCTATTTGCAATTCTGACTCTGGAACAGATGGGAGGATTTGCTGAATTAAGTCCCGGGCATATTGGTGCAGTTGTGCTGGGAGCACCGTTTCAGGGACCCCCCTAATTTTTACATTATTCCTCCTTGACCTGTCTTCGAGGTCAGCCACCTTTGCCCTAAGCCAGGCCAGTTCTTCTGAGTGTTCGGAGTGAGCATCAATGAGGGTATTATGAGAGCTAGCAAACTCCCCCATTTTTTCCTCAACATGTGTGACCCGCTCCCCCATCTCTCCTATTTCAGCTTTAAAGTTGCGCATACAATGCATCATGTCAGCGTGCATGGAACTGCGCAGGGAGACCAACATGTCCTTCAGAGTGGTGTCCGAGACTGCCTTACCTGATGTGGGGAATGCAGTGAACGGATCCACCAGCTCCCTCGTGTCTTCCATGGACTCCTGCCCAGCGCTCCCTTTCCCGGCGCCTTCCTCCAAGCGTGGTCTGGACTTCGCCGGGCTTCTGGAGAGGGGGGTGGATGCCGCTGGAGAGTGCCGCGGCTGGTCTGTCTGAGCTCCCGGGCTGGAAGCTCCGGATCCCGAGCCACCTGAGGAGGAGGGGGAGACAGTCTCCGTTCCGGCGCCATCTTGGCCTAGGCCGCGACCCTTCGGCGGGTAAAACTCCTCTAACTTCCTTGGCGCCGTCGTTTCTTTCCGCTTGCGGGTCATGCCGCGGGTGTCTAGGGACCAGTATGCGGCGTTGTGGGTGGTTCACGGGCGGTGATCGTGCCTCTAGCTTCGGCGGTTCCCTTGCCTGGAGCGGAGCTGTGGATTCACACGTCCATACAGCTTCGCGCGGTAGCCACACCCCCCCATCAGAATATACAGATCATCACTTGCAGCCATTGGCTGCAAGCGCTGATCCAATGCTGATTTGCCAGCATAACTGCATGATAGAAGCCATTTGTCAAAAAGGAGAGCAGCACACACTAGGCAAAAGTAGGCCAGTTCAGCCACACTACTGTATTCTGATAGGAGAGTGGATGACTTCACCCGTACAGAGTGAATGCTGGTTTCCAGCATGACTATTCAACAGATGCCGATCATTGGCTTCTGGTGAGAAGACAGTGGTGCACACAAAGCAAAAGTCATCCGGTTCCTGCTGACCTAGATGACTTTCAGTATGTGTATAACCAGCTTAAGGTCCTTGTTAAGAGCAGAGATAACAGGATTAACTACCAGAAATTTTGTTCATGGGATATAACTTGGAAAAGAATGTTTGGAGGAAAAAAATACCTTGTCAAGACTTGGCCAATCTTCACGCAAAGCACAGTTCGCTTGGGTGCACAGAGGTAATGTTATATTTTGCCAGCTGTTTAGAACCTATAAGAGCCTGTTTGTCTAAGCAGATTCCAGTGGTGTTATTACAGAAAGGCAAGTATGCATCACATCACTAAGTGAGCTCATGGTAGAAACCATGTGGTATGAAGCCTTAGCTGGTGTCTCATAAAATGCAGGGAGAAATTCCTCTTCAGGGTCCTCTTCTACATCCATCTCACACTTTCAATATCCTCCTCGAAGAGGTTAGAAGAATCAGTATCATACTCCTGAGTAGATTCAGATGGCAGAAGCAGACAAGCACACTTTGGGGTCCTGGAGAAAGAAGACTCCAGGAGGGCAAAGTTGTCCAAAGAAGGGACCAAAATGTACCTGTCGTGGTGGGCCAGAGTCTGGGTGCCATAGGAATTGACCACATATAGCACCTTTTTTGGGTAACTTCATACATTGGAACACATGCCAAAGCAAGTGTTAAATGCAAGTATCAGTGCTCAAAGCAAACCTTTCAAGCCAGCCTCACTGATGTAGGGTCCAGGTACGGTTCCCAAAAAGTGCCAAAACGAAGCCCTAAGAATAAGGGTCTATTAACATCACACTAAACCAACGTAGTCCCAATGTACAGACATGACAATTTGCCTTATTTCCTATTCGTTCGGTTCATGCCACCATTCTGTGGTGATGAGAGCTGAACAAAAATTAGTACATACTGTATTTTTAATGCAGTTCATTTCAACACTCTACATTACATTGCAATATTCTGCATACAGATGAATGAATGTAATTTGTGTGATATTTCAATAAATGTAAAACAGTGCAATGCACTCTAAACACATTGCATTGCTCCTTCACACCAGTGTACACCAGAGGCTACACATAATACAGATAACAACATGCCCTGCTGGTGTGTATGGGCCCTGAAAAATTTTGCATTCACTAATTCACTAATTCACCTATAGTGCTTTTAAAGCTATGGGCTTGTACAAACAACCATAATGGTCAAAAATAAAATGTATTTAAAAAAGATATATTTGGTTACTAAATATTAAACAAACAGGTATGTCTTATGTAAGACAGAGAGAGATGCATACCCCATACAGCAAGGCTCGGCTTCCATTACAGTTCTTCGGTCTGTCCTCCCAACACCAAGATTAGTCTCCACAATGCTCACTGAATGTCGCTGCCGCCTATCATCATGGAGGTGCATGCCATCAAATGAGGAATTGCTAACTATACTGGAACGGGAAGAGATCTCACTGTGACCAGAATCAGAGAAATTATCCACAGTGCCGCTTGCTGGCATGGAATACCCTGTAAGATAAAAACAGCTATGATAACCCAGGGTCACAGTGGCAAGGTTTTCAGTATACATGTATGTCATATTTAATTGTATCGATTGATCCAACAGAATGGCAAATATAAAACAGCAGATGAAAAAGGTAGACTCATAATGTAGGCTGTTCATGGTAAGTACATTTCTGAGGTTACATAAAAGCATACACAGAATGCGATTTTCTGCTACTTATTTCAGAAGTTTAGGCCTTGTGTACAGTGTAGTCACACAATATAATACAGCTGCTTTAATTTTCAGATTGCTTTATTACCTTTTCTTGGAGAGCTCTGTGGGGAGGTGGGAGGAGATGAAAGGTGCGATGACGCATTGGATATAGTGTCCTCTGCTGCCTTCTTGTGTCGTTCCAAACTTCCTTCTTCTGATAAGGAAAGAATTTTCTTTAACGCTTGTGGTGAGTTGATGCCTTACAGAAAAGATAGATATGAAAATAAAGAAACTATGTGTCAAGTCGGGGGCATGGGGTGGGTGGGGGAGTGCAATGAACTGCATCAATTAGCAGATAAATGCAGACAAATATGTCATTACAGAACTAGCTAGGTGTCAAAGCCTGTGGGAGTTATTTACTAAAACTGCAGAGTGCAAAATCTGGTGCAACTCTGCATAGAAACCAATCAGCCTCCAGTTTTTTTTGCCAAAACGTATTTAAACAAATTGAAGTTAAAAGCCGATTGGCAACCTGGCATCAGCTGCACCAGATTACATTTTTAATGGATCTGAAAAAATGTTTTAGGTAGATGGAGGACAGATTACAATTTTTTTTATAGAAGATTAAAATCCATGTAATTGAGGATTACTCCTCAAAATGTTTAGTATAGTTTACATTAAAATGAGAACAAAGGGGTAGACAGGACACATACAGAGGGAAAGTCAATGCCAGGCATTAGGCATAAGTAGAAAGAAGATAATTCAGAAAACCAACATTTACCATAACAGGTATATTTTATCTAGATGGACTCAACAATAAAAGATGAAATGTATGTTATACTAAAGCTATTAAAAACTCGGCAACACTTACCAAAAGGCGGAAGATCCTTGACTGGCACCTTCTTTCTGGAAGGATAGAGAGCCACAGCTGGCACCTGCAATGCTTGGTTCACCTTCACTGGCTGTTGCTGTTTCTGCTGAGTTGCTGCTCGCGGTGCTACTGGTGATGTGTCTGGTTTCCCTGATCTCTTGTCACAAGGCGTTTTTGGCACTGAGGAAACATTTGAGCTCTGGTTAGAATAATTTGTAATCCCATTCTTTAAGAGGACCAAGTCACTTATCAACTTTGATAATATAAGTGTGTGTGTGTATATATATATATATATATATATATATATATATATATATATATATATAAATAAAGAAAACATGAAAACTTAAAGCCCATTTGAAGTCTCACACTATTTTTTTATCAATACTTTATCTTCCTGCCCCCTGTATGTTATCATATCTGACAGCTTTTTTTTCTTGGAAATGCATTAAGATAGCAGTGAAAAAGCAGTAAAATATTTCTCTGAGACAAAATGCCACTTTCTGTTTTCCCACTTCAATGCTCCATGCTGGCAGAGTAACAGCCACATATCTCCTCACACAGACTTGTAGTATTACAAAGGAACATTGGGTCCTGTCTAATTCTGTAACTGAATGCTTATTACAGATTGAGGGAAGTCTAACTGGCACTTTTGAACTGCACGGTCATATTTAACCACTTCAGTACCGGGCATTTTCACCCCCTTTCCCAGACCAATTTTTAGTTTTCAGCGCTGTCGCACTTTGAATGGCAATTGCGCTGTCATTCAACACTGTACCCAAATTAAATCTATGTCTTTTTCCCCCACAAATAGAGCTTTCGTTTGGTGGTATTTGATCACCTCAGAGGTTTTTATTTTTTGCGCTATAAACAAAATAAGAGCGACTATTTTTTTTTAAAAAAAACACAATATTTTTTACTTTTTGATTTAATAAATATCAATAAAATAAAAAAAAATATTTTCCTCAGTTTAGATCGATACGTATTCTTCTACATATGTTTGGTAAAAAAATAAATAAAAACGCAACGAGCGTTTATTGATTGGTTTGCGCAAATGTTATAGCATCTACAAAATAAGGGATAGATTTATGTCATTTTTAATTTTTTACTAGTAATGGCGGCAATCTGCGATTTTTATTGTGATCGTGACATTGCGACGGACACATCGGACAAGTTTTTGGGACCATTTACATTTATACAGCGAACACTAGGGGGCGATCAAGGGGTTAATATGTTCCCTAATGTGTGATTCTAACTGTAGGGGAGGTGGTTTTGCAAGGGGAGGAGACTGATGTGTGTTCCTCTGTACTGGGAACATAACATCGGTCTCCTCGCCGCTGACAGGGCATGGATCTGTGTGTTTACACACACAGAACCATGGTCCTGCCGTGACCATAGCCACGCGCACCAGGTCCTGAGCGTTGCGGCAGGCGTGCGTCGCGGGGGCATGCCCGCCCCCTAGGTGCCCGGGAAGCCTAGGACGTGAGGGTTCCTGCCAAAGTAATTTCACAATGACTTGGTAGGGAATTGGGTAAGCACCCTGCCCAACTGCTGAGGACAAATGGATGCTGTTGAGCATTGAACACACAGGCAGAATGTCGAGAGACATTTGCCAGTACAAAAAATACCGGCCGACATTCTGCCTGTGTGTATGTCAGACTTGCATGCTGGAAAACCAGCAGCCGACCAACTCTCAATGAGTGCTTTCAGCCAGACAGACCGTCACCTTGTCAGAACACAACAGCTCAGCAGGGGGAGATTGCTAAACATAGGCCCCTTTCACACTGCTGCGACTTGAAAGTCGTGCAATTCTAACACGATTTTAGAGAGTGCCTGTGTAAACTTGAAGTCTATGTACCTCAATGTGCATCAAAGTTGGACTACTTTAAAGAGGATGTAAACCCCCCAAAAAATATTTTTTTTTATGTCACAATGTAGAGTATAATATTTCCTATCATTTGTGCCCAGTCTTGCCACACAGAGTTAATCCAGCGCTGAGCAATCCTCTTATGTTCAGTGAAAACGAACAGCCTTCCAGATAAAACCCTGCCTAAATCAAAAAGTCCAAAATCTCTCTTCTTGCTTTGAGTGAGAGGTTATTTACAAATATAGCTAGGACATGTTTATCATATCTTATGTTTTGTTTATCATAACATGAGGTGATATAACATCATAACACATCCTAGTAATATACAATGAACTTTGGATCACCTCTTGTTATGATAAACATGTCCACGCTATATTTGTAAATAACCTGTTACTGAAAGCAAAAACAGAGAAACGGACTTACCTAATTTGGCAGGTTTTTATCTGAAGTCCGGTTAATTTGCACTGGACTTTAAAAGAGGATTACTCAGCGCTGGATTAACTCTGTGTGGCAAGACTGGGCACAGATGATAGGAAATCTTATACTCTACACTGTGACATTAAAACAAAACATTTTTTTTTTTTGGGTTTACATCCACTTTAAAGTCATACAGATATGAATGGTACTCATTGAAAATCATGGGGTACGACTTGTATTGTAACTTTGCAGTCCCAAGCCGCAGGACAAGTCGCACAAGTGTGAAAGGGGCCTAACCTCACATTGTTAGTACAGTGACCAGAATTCAGTTCCGACTTTAGTATAGTGCATCTATTTAGGTGATTTTAATTGTACTTAAAGAGATCTGCTAGCCAACATATATTATGTCTATTTTGCCACCAATCAAGTGGGCCTATTAACTGCGAGTATGAATACATTTCTGCAACACTATTTTTTTTATTTTTTTTCATGTATGTGCATTTAGGGCCAGTTCACACTAACTAGCATGTGCATGTTTTTGCGGGTTCCATTGATTACAAAAGGCTGGTAAACACACTGGAACATGCAAAAAAGAAGGGCAGGCACTACTTTTGCAAATTGCACCACACCAAACTGCATGGTACTGCCATGCCAATTGGTGGCCGCAAATGCACTGCATTTATATGATGCATTTGGGGTGCCATTAATAATAATTGTATCAACGTGCACCTCACCAGCATTCACGTGCGCTGCGGAAAACGTGCACAGAGTGCACCACTGCTGCACCACGTTCTAGTGTGAACTGCTCTTTAAAGCGGAGTTCCACTGAAGAAAAAACATTTCAAAAAGTCAGCAGCTACAAATACTGCAGCTGCTAACATTTATTATATGGACACTTACTCTCCAGGGCGTCCGCGATGTCGGCACCGAAGCCGATCTGTCCCTTAACTCTCGGGTGGAGGCGCCACCATCTTCACTTCCTGGTTCCCTACTGTGCGAGTCGCGCTGCGCGATCTCACTGGTCCCTGCTGTCTTCTGGGACCTGTGCGTCTCCCAGGAGGAGAGGCCGAACATGGCGTAGATCGCCGCAGATACTGTGGCGATCTATGCCCGGAAGTGGGAGAAAATACCTAGATTACACAGTATCCGCTACCCTCTCCCCCCTGAACAGTGCCAAATGTGACACCGGAGGGGGGAGGAATCCAAAAACCAGAAGTTACATTTTTGGGTGGAATGCCGCTTTAATGAATAAAAAGCAGTCCTTAGGCAAGTTACTTACACGTATTTGTTGAAGGCTCGCATTGGACAGATAATGTCTGAAGATTCTCTTCATCCATTTCAAGATCCAGGTCGGACAGGTATTGCTTCACTTTGCGAGCCATCTGTGCATCTTCATACAGTTTCTTGGCATTTAGAAAAGAGCTACGACGTACTCGTTTTTTGTGACCACCTGTTTGTGCCACATCCAGAACAGCAGCATTGGTGCTCCCTTGACTAAGTGACCTGCAGAAAAAAGACAGGAAAAAATTAAATAAGTAATTCAGATACTGGCTCTGGTACAAAAGCACCCATGAAAAGTGCACTAAGAATATCTTTGAAGCATGCCCTTATACCTTAAAACAAAGCTAGTGCTAAGCTAGTAACGTTATTGCCTTAAAGTGGTATTAATCCCAAAGGCAAACATTACATTGCAGCTTACAAATTCTTAAATGTTATTGCTGCATTTGTTTTCTTTTTTTAGGCACTTTAAGCAAAAGAACAAGCTCTCATGTAGGAGTTGGAGAGATGAGACAATCCATATACCACCAACAGGGTTGCTTATAATGATCAGCTTTCATTTATATAAAACCTATATCCCAAAAGAAAAAAACTGCTTTAAAGTGATTGTTATTTTTATAGAAAAAAAAAACACGAGACTTTACAAACATGTTCTACTTACCTGCCCTGTTGCAGTGGTTTTGCACAGAGCAGCCCAGATCCTCCTCTCCTCGGGTGCCTCTTCTGTAATTCTGGGCCCTCTCTCCTGTTGAGTGCCCCCACAGCAAGCTTGCTATGGGGGCACCCCAGCTGCAGCTCCGTGTAGCCATTCAGACACCGAGCTGTAGTTGGGCCCTGCCCCCTCTCTCTCCTGATTGGCAGACTTTGATTGACAGCAATGGGAGCCTATGGCACCGCTGCTGCCTCTCAGCCAATATAGACGGCTGAGAAACTCATGGACATTGTTGGACAAAGATGAGGCTCCATTAAGTATTAGGGAGGCCAAAGGTCGCTGCTGCACGCAGAAGGCTTATGGCTTGTAAGGCTAAGGCATAAAAAGCTAGTATGCACCGCATACCAAGTCATTATGAAATACTTACCTTAGAACAAGGCATCGGTATCTAATCCCGGTCCACACCGAGGGAGCTGTCATTTTGCCCTCTTCTCGTCCGGAGCCGCAATGATGTCACTCCTGACATCAGCGGCTGCATGCAAAGTGAATATCTCCTAAACCATACAAGAAAAATGGGTATACAACCACTTTAATGCATATGCATTAAGATAAAAAAATCTGACTTTACAAACCCTTTAACTGCTTATAAAGCTGGAGTCTGGCTTCTAATTATGCTAGTATATCAAACACTCCCCTTCCCAGACCGACAATTCTGCTGTCCAAATATTCCCCCCTGTACTTCCTTATCCAGAGTGGGGGCACTCTAATACTGTTACTGGCCAGATTAGCAGGTGAAAACAGAGGAAAGAAAGACTAAAAAAAGACTAAAAAAAGAAAAAACATATGTAGCCACCACATATGACTGTTAAGCTGCAATATAATACATTTATTGATTGGGATTTAATACTTCTTCAAATTAAGACGTTTCAGAGAAAAGTAAATACGTCCCAAAAAATATAAATCCTCCCCTACTAGATTTGCTACTAGAAAGTTCTTGTAGCTCTTCTTTTAAAACAAATGCAAACTAAGCCATACACACAATTCACTATAGAAGTACAAATACACATATATATATATATATATTGTCAATAAGAAAAGCTCATGCTGCAAAATCAAGATGGTTTAACTGCGGTCATGGAATATGAGAAGTGGCTGGTGGGTGGCTTAATGACAGTTACTGTGTTAACTACTCATGTTTTGTGGTCAGTAAAGTAGCCAGTTAGTATATGTATATGAGGAGGGTTGGATTGATCACCATGCAACATGGACCTTTTCTGGTTATTAAAGATAAGAATAAAGCAATCCCTTTTGTTACTGTGAATTACCCACTTCTTATTTTTCCCACTTACCTTTCCTATCAGAACATATATTTTGACAGCAGAAAATAACCAATTGTGCATCCAAACATCCAATTAAACTGATAGTTTAATAACCGTTTTAACATTTTGTTAACTATAATTTAAAGTTATTGTAAACCAATGTAGGCTCGTTTTGCAGTATAACGTGTAATGAGTAAAGGCATGCTGCAATATATCCAGTAAAAATTCAGATTCCACTAGTCGGCTAAATTCTGACTGCTTCACACGGGTTCCTGTACATCACTGCTTTACACTGAAAAAAGCCTAATGTAAAGGGCACCCAAGTACAATAATTAAAAAAAAAAAATTGTCATCATCCTCTGATGATTGGTTATGCTGTATGCATCATGTCTCTGAGACATGTTACAAAAATAAATAAAAAATCGGATCTTTTTTTTAAGGCAACATTGCGTTATCATCTGCTTGCACATCCTTATAAATCCCTAAACAAGGATTATTCTGTCTGTAATTAATTTTGAAATGGAGGGATAAAAGAGAATAGGTTGGGTAAATCAGCAGCCTGCCAGCCAGAGGGTTAAAAGGTACCAAAAAAGCAAAAGGAAGGGGAAAATGCGAATGAAACTATGAGCAGTAAGCATTAAGGCCATCAACAAACTCACCCCAAACTTCTCCACTTCTTCTTCCTGCAAGTGATAGCCATGAAGGAAGAAGCACAGGTACAAAGACGGAGAGAAAAGGGAGAGAGAAAGATCACAAGCTCAGAAAGAAAGGCCCAGTCCTCAAGACAAGACACACTAGAAGCCAACAGACATCTGTAAATGTATGGGAAGTTAACTGACTTATTCTTCAGGATCTCATTACAAGAGACACCTATGCTCCACATAGCTCTATTTGCCATACAGTTTTATATGATGTGTTTTTATTAATATTCTCCATACTTCTAATTGTCCACTGCTGCTAGCATTTCTTTCCACAATCCAGTGACCTCAATAATCATATACAATAAAATACATTTACAAAATGAGTAATGCCAAAACATCCCCTTTTACCTTCTTCCACAGCTGATATTTAAGGAGTACAAACTGAACAAAAAAACGTCAGTCATAGCAACAGAGTATTCTGAAAGAGTAGGTTCCACAATTAAAGTGGTTGTAAATGCTGGATATTTTTTACCTTAATGCATTCCCTGCATTAAAAGTAAAAAATATCCCTGTATCTGTATCACCCCCCTCCTCACCCCTGTATACTTACCCGAGTCTTTTCTCGATCCAGTTCTGTGCCCGTCTGTAGCGGCTCCCTTCCTGCTCACAGATGTAGCAGCAGGAGCCATTGGCACCTGTTGCAGTCAATCAAATTCTGTGAGCAGAGAGGGGGGCTGAACCATGCTCTCTGTGTCATATGGATGCAGGCAGTGCAGCTTGGAGGCCAGCCTGCAGTTGGGCCCCATTGGACGTGCCATCATATGGGGGCCCACTATGAAGAGGAGGAGCAAAGAGAGCCTGTGGGGAACCCAAGAAGAGGAGGTCTGGCAGCACTCAGTGCAAAACTATTGGTAGTAATGCAGCTAATAATTGAACCTATGAAAAACCCTACTTGGGCCCAAGATGGAGAGAAATATAATAACTATACTAGAGGAAGGGAATTCCCAACACATCAAGTTATTGGCCTGGGAGTGAAGGGAGGAAAAATATACTTTCAGAGTAGCTTTGCATTAGTTTACCAAAATGACCCTCACTAAATTGCTGTAGCCTAATCCCTACATACCACAGTTCAGGAGAAAATCAAGTATGCATTCACATTTAACTGAGAAAACCTGACATCGTACCTTGTTCGGAACATTAGTGCAGGATCCATGTTCACAGAAGCCATTCTACCAACGTGACGGATTTCTTTAGCAATCATTCTTAGTTTTTCAAAGTTCACAAGCCCTTCCACTTTGGAGTCATTTCCTGGTTGAGTAAAAAATATTCAAATCAGTAAATACAATTAGGCTTATTCAATAAAGCAGGCAACAAAAGCACCACAAAAGGTCTGCCCATCTGAAACTGAGAATCCAATTATTGCAGAGAGTTGGAATTGGCACAATGAAAACTCAAAATATACACAGTATATATCCCTTTAAAAACACTGCAAGTACAGAAAAAATACCTATTTATGCTGCCAGAAATCCAGTGGACTAAGGCTGGTCATTCTGCCTGCTGGTTGAACGAATTTTTATATATTTTTTAAATAACCAATTTCCCCATCCACAAATATGATATGGATAGGGGAAATCGCTCTCGTTGTGTTCCGAAAGCAGGCAAACTTCCAGTGTTGCTGGTTATAGCTAGAAGCACTGATTTTTTGCCAAAACACTAAAGGCCTCTGAACCCGACAAATTTCGATCCAGGTATGGCTGGGTTAACTTCCTGTTTATACTGACAACACCGTATTAAGCTGGCCATACAAGGATCAACATTTGTCTGGTTCAGCGGGGATTGGCCAAGATTTGATCCCTGCATGGGCAAGGCTGATTGTACCCAAGTTGATACCCTTCTTCCATAGTGAAAAAAAAGAAAATTGAATCATCTATGGGCTGCCTTAGAGGAACTGAAATCCAAAAGAGGGTTGCCAGCACTGCCTCTCTCACCCCTTTCTTTCCCTTTCCACATGCATACACTGATCTCTTTCCTAGCAAATCAAAGCTGCTCCCTTGATTTCCAAGAGCCTGCCCACACATTGAGAGTTGTAGTTTTGGAAGACATGCCTATGTCAATGGAAAGTGATTCAGAACACCTTGCTGATCCCTTCTCCCGCATAGTTGCCCCTTAGCAAGAATTTTACAAGCCTGGTGATATGAGAGTGAGTAAGAAAATTCGTAGCTCCCTAATGAAACAAGATGAAAGAAAATCAATGAATACTTCTTGCACATGTTTTAAAGGGGGAGAGGGAGGTATGGGGGGAGAGGGAGGTATGGGGGGGAAAGGGAGGTATGGGGGGGAAAGGGAGGTATGGGGGGGAAAGGGAGGTATGGGGGGAAGAGGGAGGTATGGGGGGGGAGGGGAGATTTTGGACACCTTATTTTAGAGATTAATTCAAGTCAGCTTTTAAAAATATTTTTTTGAAAGAGACCTCACTGCTGCATGTCGCAGGGCAAAGAAAGAGCTAGAAGGTGGCTCAGCCAAACATTTTTTTCGGGTGTGTTGACCATATTTACTTGATTTGATGCCCAGGGGCTGAGTACCCAATGTAGGTGAAGCCTTAATGTAGAGCACTGAATTAAATTGCATATACACTGTTAAAAATATAAAATAAAATCAAATGGCAATGTGAGTACCTTCATGTAGAAAAGTTAGGTCTTTCTTTATAACAGGAAATAATGGGATGATAGGCGGCTGTAGGTTCTGGCTATTCAGCACATTACGATATTTTGCCATATTCCTTGACGGGTCAAAAAGGTCTTGAAGATCTTGAAAAAGTTTTTCATATTTGCTAGGCAGCTTTTCCCATGTTGTTCTTAGTCTAGATACTGCAGCCAGATTTAGGCCACTGGAATCAAACAAAAATCATTACTACCTTTAACAATGTAACTATATGAAACACCACACATAATAAAAGAGTTCTAAATTGTTACTGTGTTTGTTACTGGCTCTCTTCCCGATTCCTTTACTTGGGCTACATTGCAACCAGTAACCACAGGTTACAAATGGCAATCCCTGGGTCTTTATGAGGTTGTTAAAGTGTTACTAAACCCAGAACTCTGTATTCACTATATCTGGTCTCCCACAGTACATGGAAATATTTTAGTACATATAAACTGCTAAATAGCTTTTCTTATCAGTAGTTAGAGCAGTCTTGTGACTTCTATCAGTGTCCAGCCTAGCACTGTTTAAAATTTGTAGGAGTAGTTTTCTGACTATCCTATAAGACTTGGGCTCGATTCACACTAATAATATCGTTTTTTGGTGCATTTTGCAGAAATGCAGGGACATTTGTTAACATGGGTTCCTATGGAACATGTTCGCATCAATGCATTTTTGGAAAGGGTCGTTTTGCATGTAATAGAATTCAATGGATCGGCATCCAAAGCGCAAGTACCCCAATTTTGCTGTGTTTTTACCACGATTTCGCAGCGGTTTGCGTTTTTTTTAACATGTTTATAGCTGGTTGTTAAAGGAAATGTAAAAAAATAAGAATTGGCGGCTAAAAAAAAAAAAAAGAAAAAACATATCGCGGAAAAACTGAAAAACGTAGCAAGCACCGCAAAAACGCTCAAAAGCAACATGCATAGGTGTGAATCGAGCCTAAAAGACCCTAACCCTCTGTCTGGACAGTGCTGATAAGCCCTCTGCTGATCACATGCACTCTCCCAAAAAGAAAAAAAAAAAAACTCCTTTGCACTTCACACAAAACTTAACATGTGCAGCCTGACTCCATAAACTCTGTGTTATCAGGAAATGATTAGAGGGCAATGGAAAGAGGGGAGGATCAGAGAAGACAGGATCAAACAGCCTCTTTACACAATGCGCAGAATTAAACTCTTAGGTTTCCAATTGAGTATACTGCATATAAACGCTGATTTTACGGTTGTGGGTTTAGTAACACTTTAACCAAATTAACCTACTTCTAAAGTATCTATCAAGGCAACAAAATACAGCACACCTCTGCAAATTTCCCAGTGTTTTGTCCCTTTAAATATCCTAAGTAGAGAAATATACCTGTAGATTTGTCAGACACTATTGTGGTGAGTGTACAAATACTGCAGCTGCTGACTTTTAAAATCTGGATACTTGCCTGTCCAGGGCGCCCGCAATGTCGGCACACGAAGCCGATCTGTCCCTCGGCTCTCGGGTGCTGCCGTCATCTTCGGTAGGGGAATCGGAAAGTGAAGCTTTGCGGTTTCACTTCCTGGTTCCCTACTGTGCTTGCGCGAGTCGCTCTGCACGATCTGTATGGCCCCTGCTGTCTTCTGGGACCCGTGCGTCTCCCAGAAGACAGCGGGGGGGACGTAGGAGGCGCCGGACGTGGCGTAGATATCCGCAGATATCTATGCCCAGAAGTGCAGTCAAATACCTGTATTAGACAGATATCTGCTTCCCACTCCCATCTGAAAGGTGCCAAATGTGACATCGGAGAGGGGGGGCGATTCCGAAAAGCAGAAGCTCCATTTTAGGGTGGAACTCCGCTTTAACAAACCAAAAAGGGACAACTATGAGAAGCTCATTGTTAGGATATACATACACTTTAAAGCGGAGCTCCAGCCGCAATTATTTTTTTTTTTTAAAGTCGGCAGCTACTAACAGTGTAGCTGCTGACTTTAAATAAGGACACTTACCTTGTCCTACTTGCCCGCGCTGATGGGCCCCCCGATCGCTCCGGGTCCCGCGCCGCCATCCACACTATGGGAAACAGGCAGTGAAGCCGTACGGCTTCACTGCCCATTTCCTACTGCGCCTGCGTGAGTCTCACGCTGGCTTGTGAATGGGCGCGCTGCTCTCTGAGAACACACACAGTTCCCAGAAAGCAGCGCGCCCCATTCACAAGGAGAAGGACAAGAAGAAAAGGCACCGCGGAGTGGAAGAGGCAGATTACGGACTTCCGCATAGCAACAGGTATTTCGGGTGAGTATTTTTTATTTATTTTTTTTCAGGTTTTTTTTATTTAATTTTTTTAAACAATATGGGAAAAGTTGTTTTTCATGGGTGAAGCTCCGCTTTAACAAGCCTTACATATGATATAGTGGTCATTATGGAGCAACTATAAGTATCTGTCACAATCCTTTACCTAATGATTGCAAACATGGAGTTGAAGTTCTTGCACTCTCTACAGTGCAGTGCTATCTTGATAAAATGCTTGATGATCTTCATCCTTTTCAGCTGGTTGGTTTCCCTTAAAATTTCTGTAGCCACCCAAAGGTTTCTTGGTTAATTACATCTTCAAAGTTCTTGAGGTTGGTAGAACCAATCTTTGACTTCAGTTTGAAGAGATCTTCAATGTATTCTGTGGGCTCAATGTTCCTAAAAAGCTCAAAATTCCTCATTGAGAGCTGCGTAGCCACCTCAATTGTACTTAACTGAAGCAAGGAAAGTTGGCTTTCTCTCAACAAGTCCTGGGCATCTTCATCTGAACACAAGGTTTCTGTTTCCATGTTGTTCTTCAGGTAATACCTACAAAATTAAAGACTCTATTAGTTATTTAAGAATGACATAATTCTCTCATGACAAAATTGCTTCACTGATCTATAAAACCACAGGAGATAACCGCATCTAAGATTTAGATTTATTTTTAAGAAATATTGTATGTGAAGGCGACAAAAATAAATACATGTCGTTAACTGAGAATTCACAAGCTGCAGTGTAGCGCATTTAGAGAACATTATTTGTATATACACATATACATATATATATTCATGCACACATACACAGACATGCAGAATGACCTGTATACCTTGAAAAATAAAATCACAACATGAATCCAATTGACTAAGTGTTGAATTTACGGGTAATAGCTCCAAAGCTTAATAGTTACTATGCAAAAGAAATGGGGGGTGGGGGGGTGGAGCAAAGGAATGTCCATAGAAAGCAATAAGGAGGGTCAGCAATGGTATACCTTTTGGAAAGATAGATTCTATTTTTCCAAAAGGTATACCGTTGCTGACCCTCCTTTTTTGCCTTCTATGGGCATTCCTTTGCTCCATCCTTTCCCACTCTTCCCCTTTCTTTGGACCTGTATACCTTAACTTAAAAGATAAGGTTACTTTTTTTTAAACTATAAATTGCAGGTAAAAAAATAAATAAATATGCATTTACAATTTTGTTGTAGGAGCCTGGAAAGCATTGCACGGTGATCAGCAGATTGCAAGTGCCATGCAGGATTCCTACAGGCCATCAGTGCTGTCTGCCCCCTACCTCGCACAGGCAGACAGTTACACACCAACAGGAAGACTCAATGAACTACTCAAGTGCTCAACAGACCTGGGATTGGAAATTTGACATGTTCCACCCTAAAAATGGGTGGAATATGTAACATGTTCCCGAAGGTGAACTTCGCCTTAAATTCGCTATCCATAAATGCAAAATAACTTTTTTTTGGACTTGATGACCCAGAAGAATTATAGCTGTGCTTTTTTTTTGTTTCTTTTGGCTCATATTACGCTACTTTGCTAATATTTCCTCAGAAAGATCATCAGTAGTTGTAATAATAATAAATAATGTTACTTTACCTGCCACTCAGTTGTATTCTGTCTGCCAGCTTTGATAGCTGATCTGGAAGTCGCCTCTGCTTGATAACACCTTCAGGGGTGACAGAAACCTCACATAAAGAGTAGGCATCCGGCACAGCAGTAAGTGCAAACTCTCTGATAGCCTGGATAACCACTTCCTTGGCCGTGGTGTCTTTGCTTATCATTATGTAACGGCTCTGCTGATCAGCTTTAAAAACTCGCAACACCTGGTCAGGCAGATCTGGAAAAATGATAGTTCAGGATACAGTATATCAGTAAATCAGATGTCAGAACAGGAAGGCACATATGTGTTTTCTTGATTAGTAATATTCAGCTTGCAACACTATTTTTCCTTAATGAACAAAACTGATTAAAGTATATTTCTTTATCTTATAAAAAAATTATTGTCAGACAAAGGAAGAATCTTAATAGGAATCTTGAAAATGTACAGTAAATGCACACAAGTCGGGACTAGAAAATAAATAAATCACAAATGCTACCACTGTGTGGCGCTATTGAGTCAAGAACCACAAAATGTATCCGATTACCTCATCATGAAAACCAGTTTCATGATTTAATGTATGCTAAAAGAAAGATTGCTGCACAGAACAGTTGCAATTAAAGAGAAAAACGAATCCCTAACCACCATCTTTTCTTTTAACTGACTGCAGGTATTGATCAAAAGATAGACTCAAATACAATAACCTGCTTCAAACAGTTCACTAGCTTAGAGCCGGTAGCATTGTTCCACATAAAGTATGGCCCTGTTACATCTACTTGTTAATGCATGATCTATGAATACACCTGCAGCTTCTCACGTATAGCTCGGTGCTTTAACAAAGAATGTATTTTGTGTGGTTCTGCTCATTACGAATACTCATAGGTATTTGAAAGCAGGAAAAGTGTGTGATATAATGATATTTATAGGCCAATTTAGCTATAATGTAACCCTTTAACCCACTAGTTCTCTTCAGACGCATATCATTATTATCTGTGAGCCTGACGAAGAGGCACGCATGCCTCGAACGCGTGCACCGGCCCGTGACCCATCCCGGAAGTGACGTTCCGCCGTCTTGCGCTCCACGGCTGCGTTCCTCTGCTACTACACGGCTGTTACACGGCTTCCTTGTCGTTCCCTGGTCCAGCAGCGTCGGATGACCATCCAGGGACTCTCACATAGGTTGTGACTTGTATGCACCGGAGGAATCACCTGCCGAGTGCTTCTCCTTGCCGAGAGAATTACTACCATCTTACCATCACTTCCAGCGGACCTCATCTATCCGGGATCCCATACACGGATGACTTTGTATTGATACGCCCCAAAATCATGCATGTTTGTGAGTACCCATCTCATATGAATTTATTTGCTTATTCATTCCTAATAAATGTAATACTACGCTTAGAGGGCGCCGCTTTCTTTGTTCTTCTTCATATCATTATTATCTGCAGATGATACCTGCTGTAGATTATAGATTATAATAAATGCTAGCATACTCCTAAGGTCTCAGGACAATTATTCCTCCCCTGGAGCCTAGGCGTTAGAAGCCGTGTTTTGCAAATGCATTTAAATCAGATATTTATTTTATTTGAATCAAATTTTAATAACATTTTTGTGGAGTAAAAATCTATCTAAAGATAGTTTTCTATTTAGGATACATTAATAACTTGGTTTATTCAGCAAGAAATGGAGCTTAGTTATGTAGTATGAGGCTGTATATCCTGCAATATTTACATCTTTGGTAAACTCATTCAATGAATCGAAGCTCTGCTAGATGAGATAACATGCACTTGCAATGTTGTTGTTTTAATAATAAATATAATAATTTTAGTAGTTCAACTATGTGCGATTAACCTAAAATCGGTTCTGATATCGCCGTTTTACTAACCTAAGCTTATTATTCTAAATAGGAAACCTTAATTTTGTTTGCAAATATTTTTTATTTATTTTTTGCAAATATTAAAGATTCTAACTACCGGCAAGAATGAGTCCTTACATTTAAAGAGCACCTGTAATTTCAGATCCATCATGGCGGCGCCTGTTAGCAGCCATCCACTCACCTGCTCACATCACACCCCTCCCCTTGTTGTGCCACTGCCACATCACCAGCCGTCCCATTAAAGTGAATGGGACAGAGACGAAAGTTGCTCTTTAAAAATGATGATTTAAATCAAATCCACTCTGCCTAATATTCATTTATTCTGCCCATTTGAATGAACGCTAAACGTGTCTAGTGCTTAAGCACATTTAGGGCAGTTGGGCAAGGTTTCTGTGGCAAAATGCTCCTCTGCTGAACACCTGGCTCATGAATTTTTCTGCCTGTAAATGGCCATGTGCAAGGACACATAGGCTAACACAGAGGGGCATTTAAAAGCAGAAAAAAATAAATAAAGTCAAACATCTTTTAAAAGAGGCCTGACGTTCTGGGTGCACGGGGCTTACATTATGTATGAACATGCAAGCTTCAACCACCTCAGCCTTTGGGGGATGGTGTCACATTTAGATATTTTCACAGGACATTGCCTTGGTAATGCTTTCAAATATGCAGCCTACAAAGCAACTATTAGCTTCAGACCCACTGTATCTTCATACACCCACTGTGATAAATCCATCCACCTTCCCACTGTTACAGCATGACACCCACTTACCCACCCACCATTCCACAGTTGCAGCCAGTAATATACACGAAGTCCAGTGGTGGAAAAGCACACATACACAACATAATCTGTATGTATACCTAATGCATAGTTCTGAACATAATAAAATGATCCTCTCTGGCATGTTGACACAAACAGTGATTCCACTTTGGTTACACACATTACTGATTTAGCAGGACAAGGATCACAATGTGAGATCATGACAAATAAAAATACATTTTTCTTTTTGGTAAAATCTGACACAGATCTTGGTGCTTCACCATTGGAGTAGCTTGCAGGCATCCCCTGTAAACTGTTACCAGACCATTCAACAGCAAGATCCATTATAATAAAGAGGTTACATTAGACTAAATGATGTACTGCTTATCATTAAGTAGGCTAAAAATACCCTGAAATGTGGAAAAATAAACACAGGCATAAATAAGCAGCTGCTGAAAGAGAACTTGTGCAATCAGCATAGTTAATGAAAACAGATCAGCATCGGTAGCTCCTTGAGAATGCCACTGCAAGGCTTTAGGCCAATAAACACAGATGGGGGAAGGTGCGGTTACAAAATAGAAAAGAGCGCTTCTCACCTGGAGTGGTGTTAAAATCTAAGATACGGTGGTGAGATTGCAGCAGATCTGGATTACTGGATGACAGTGTCCCGCTGACAGGGAGTGTAGCTGGCATGTGCTTGGTCTGTCGCAGACCGACAATGCTGTCATCTTGAGACTGGCCAATTCCAATGTCGCTAAAAAAAAAGAAAACACATTTAAATAAGATCTTCCTGCAGACATGATGCATGGTGTTCACATTCACAAATTCCCATTGCTACAGTAGCTTTTGGTTACTTCATATTAATTATGTTTCATCAAACTCTCCTGTAGAGGCAATGGTGGCTTATTGTTTTTAAAGAAACAAATTTAATGTATTTTTATCCATTTAAAAAAGATGTAGGCAAGATGGTGACTAGATAATGCAACAACAATTATTTACTGGATTCCCAGTGATGGCCTACTACCCAAAAGTCTCCAAGTTTAGGGGGTACACACTATGAGAAAAGCAAAAGAAAAATTCTGTATGGGGCCCGATCATTCCATTTTGTACACAACTTTTGACATAGAAATGAAAACGGGCAAACGCCAACATTTTTCTCGTACGTGAACAGAGCGTTTACTGGGTACTGTTTTTGTACTAGAAAAAATCATATAGGAAAGACTGCACATGATCAGAAACAAATAAAAAAAGGCTTTGTCGTATGAGAATTCAAATCTCGTACATTATATCCTTCCTCGGTTCCGAATTGCTGTGAAACATCGAGGAAAACCAGACAGTTGCTCTCCAGATTTTCTTATAGTGTGTACCCACCTTTGAAAGTGTCTGCAAACGATAAGTATATGTAGTAAGAAGAGCCGGGAAAACTATGATCCTTGAAGTGTCGTTCATTGATACATCAGAGTGACAATAAAACAATAATGCTAACGCGTTTCGGCAATAGCCTTAGTCGTAGCCGATAAGTATTCAATATCAGTGAACTCATTCCTGCTGCTGGGGTTTATTTTGGGAGATGAATATGCCATCAGCCACAAAAAAAACACACTAGCCAGTGGTATTTTCTCTCTGAAAAATGTCTGCAAGAAGTAAATTCTATCTTAAATTGATCTGCATATTGTACATTACAAACTGCACCTGATTCCAGGAAGTTTGTCAGATTTGAAAAATATCAAATTCCCTAAAGGGTCAATCCACCTAAAATTTACATTTCAAATTGTAATAGGTTATATATCATCTAACACTTACCTATGAATTCCTGGGAATCCAGCGGCTAAATCTTTGCTGCTGTGCCAAGCCCCTAGCTGTATATAAGAGCTAAAAACAAAGAGTTGGACTTTTTATACAATGGAAAATGCAAATGCAGGAGGGTGAACATGCAGGATGAGTAATGTATTTGTACAGGTCGATCTGATGTTAGTGCAGCGGTCTCCCTGCTGAGCTATTGTGTTCTGACAAGAGGACCAGCCCCACGCCAGAACGTAGTGATCAGTGTTCGCAGCCATCGGCTCCAAGTGCTGATCGACCAGCTTCTGCCAGATGAAGAGCTGTACACACAAGCCAGCCAGTAACTGCCAAAAAGACTGTTTTTGGTCCATGTGTACCTAGCTTAAGACTGCAAAATGACAGGGAAAGTATGAACTAAACCATGGTTGTCTCCATGTTACATCCAGAGATATAAGAAGCAAGGAGGTGATCTGGCCTAAAAGCTTTAGAAACAATAGACATAGAACTATTGGATGAATTGACCAACGGTTACTCATAATATATTTATATAAGTTAGCTTGTAATAAGGCTTTAATGTTCCTTTAAATAGAAAGCATGAAATACGTTTGTCATAACGTGTTTATATAAGCCAGCTTGTATTTAGGTTTAATGCACCTTTAAATAGAAAGCATGAAAAAGCTCATTAAGGCCAAATGGATGGATGCTGCTAGGCTGTATGCGTGGGAGTTGCATGCCCACTCACTGTGTAGCGATAACACTTTGGAGACAGAGTGAAATGTCAGTGAACTTCAAGAGGTAAATGTATTTTCACCTGACACTTAGAAAATGCTAAATGAGAACCAGAAATTCTGTCAAGTGTAAATCCTTCCCCCAGCTCTGCTTCAACAATCACACACACGCCAAATAGAAAGACAGATCTATATGTAATCCCTGATACAGTCAGCAATAATAAAAACTGCATTTATGACACCTTCATTTCCGACAGCAGAGAGCAGGAGGAAATATTATGCTGTGTTATTAGGTATCCATGACACTAGCACTCCAGCTTTTGTTAAACACTCTTGGAGCTACAGGTGCCTTTCCTCCTGATAGATTACATCACTCTATAGCCAGGAGCTCCTTCATTCTGTCTAAACGTTTACTGGAAAATTTAGTAGCTAAAGGCTTGCATAATGTTCTGTACAGACGAAGCAGATTTCGGTCTTCTTACCATCAGGTAACTAATTGCCAGTTTCCACTGATTAATGCATTTATGTAAAGATTCCTTCTAGCTCAGAGTATGAGAGAGTATGAGTGTGCACAACTTGCATCTATCAGCTTTTGTTGTCTGTGACTACAATACAAAAAGGGAGAGGCCCAAATCCCTTCACAGGGAAACGATCCCCAATTCCTTTGAAGATTTCTCTGTAGTAGGCAGATTGGGCAGAAGGGTGCAATACAATGAACTATTTTATTACTTCAGGACATGAAGTAGCAAGCAGTACTTGAAGGGTGTGTACTGTGTAATTAATTATTTCTCATCTAACAAAACCAGTCTGACATTAGACCAATTGTTGGAAAGAAAATGTGCTTAGGTTATTATCCACCCCGGCGTCAGGTAAGAGCCTGTATCTTTTCTGTGGGAGACTGGGCAAGTTAACAAATAGATCAGATAAGGCTTCTTGTATAAATTACTGAATTTATAGGCTAATGGTTCCTTAAAGCGGAGGTCCACGAAAAAATGGAACCTCTGCTTTTCGGAACCCTAGTCCGGTATCACATTTGGCACCTTTCAGCTTCAGATTGATCGGCTTTGGCTGCCGACATCGCGGGCACCGTGGACAGGCATGTGTCCATTTATTAAAAGTCAGCAGTTGCAGTATTTGTAGCTGCTGGCTTTTAATATTTTTTTTTTTTAGGCGGACCTCCGCTTTAAAGAAAAAAAGTGGTGGGATAAAAAAGCAAACAAACTATTTTTCGGGGCAGTAGGTCTGATAACTTCTCATAAACATGCTCCTTTTGGCAAGTAGATTAGATGATATTAGACTGATGTGCTTTGGCAAGTGGGCATCTTGGTACAAAAACGTTATGTTAACACGGAGTAGGACATTAGATATGACATTATTTATATTCAGAACAAAATCAACAGAGAATTGAAGGAACACAGCTCACGGACCCACTAATATGTGAATGAATATGGCATGCTTCATCCACGCCCCCTGACATGTTTCGCCCCACATGCCAGGCTTAGTGTGCGGGGCGAAACATCGTCAGAGGGTGTGGCTGGAGTGGCACTGGCTGAGGCCATACTCATTCACATAGTCATGCACTAGGTAATTGAGCGATGTTCCTTCTACACCTCTCAATGGTGCATAGGCATCTGCTCCCTTCACTGCAACCAGTGGGGATATCTTTGTCTCAGCTTAGGGCAGAGCACTGCAAGTTATACCTGGATCACAAAAACAAAATGCTGCAAACTCAGAAGAAAACAATATGTTTGACAAGTTAAAACATTCTTTTTTTTATATATCTAAACATACATACTTGTAAGGTTTCTGAGGAAGAATACTGATCCGAGTTTTATCCAAAATCTTCTTTAGCTTGTTTCTTCCTCCAACTGTGTTGGCTTTGGCCTTTTTGCTCACTTTTTCAAGTCCAATAACTTGCTCAACATCAACTGCGAGATCTGGAATAGAATAACGACTGGCCTTCTTGATGTCGCCAATTTTGGGCAAATGTGGGGCACTATTTCTTTTTTCTTCCAACATTCTTGCAAGAAGCTCTTTGAAGACTGGAGAAAAATGCAAAAAAATTGTGTTAATGCGCTTGTAACTAAACAAAACAGAACTACCAAATGTTTTACATGTTGTTAATATATGTATATAAAGAAAAGGGTCATAAATAATTTACCCAATTTGCTTCATATTTTTAAATGAGGACCTTCCCATTATATTTCTGAATATAATTTTAAGATGTACTGCTGTGACCTACAATACATTCTTAGGGGTCCCCACCCAGGCTGATAAGGTCTGATAAATTGAATGCTGCCGACTACTGAGTGTGCAGGCTGGGGAAAGGTTCATCCAGACCCAAAGCATGCTGAAGAGATAGTCACCCACCTCGCCCAGCCTGAGTGGTTAGCAGGTGAAAGCAGTCTCTGCTCTATTCACCCAGGCCATGGGGGCGAGTTTGGGGGGGGGGGGGTTTGCGCTAATGAACAAAACTGCAGCTTCCAGTCTGACGGAGCACTAAAAAAGACGCTTCAAAAAGTGCATTATCAATAATTAAGAACAATAAACAATTAAAAAAATGTTGCAATAAAAGTAAATATAAGAAATAGAAATAAGTGCAGCATGACATCAATAATGTCCTTCGATTTCCAAAATATCTACCAAGGAACCACACATCCCATAATGGATGTCATGCGCTGCCATCCTTCACATTCAACCGATTTCCATATGGAGCTAAGGCAACCTCGCACTGTTGAGGTTTTATGCTTGCAAAATGGCATCCTATGTGAGTGCAATATTTTTTTAAACAGAATAATTTTGGGACGCTTAGCGAAGATTGCGCTTATTTTACATATTCGTTTGGGCTGTTTCACACTACAGGAGTGCAATCCATTTTCAATTCTCCTGTGGAGACAAGTGCATTTGACTTTCTGGTGATTCAGAGGTCTACCCGCTCTGGTAAGCGTTAATTTTTTAGCCGGTAGAGGGATTGTTACGCATTACAAGTGGATTGGAGTCAACCTCTCATGTGGTTTCCCTATTTCCTTTCCGTGACTTGTGGTTCCTTGGTGGATATTTTAGTAATTTAAGGACATTATTGATGTTGCGCTGCACTTCTTTCTATTTTTATAAGTATCCGATATAAATATTTTGTCTGCACTGATTGTCATATATTATATAATAAAAGTAAATGAACACAATATATATGATCAAATTGGCTTACCAAATAGATTTGTTTTCACAGTGATTGACAAGTGAGTATTGTTCTTGAGAATTTCCATAGCCTTTGTTAGCTGAATGTTTTCAAAGTTTTGACCATTCACCTCCAATATCTACAAGTAAAGGGCAAGGAACACAACGTAATTAATAATCCAAGCAGTGACATTTACCTTCCTGAGAAAGAATGGCTTTGTGTTGGCATTTTTCCCTTTAATGTATAGAAGTTGCAAAGGTAATGCATTTAATTGACATGAATTATTGAACTGCTCCTTTCTTGAGACTCTTCCCAAACAGTAAATAGAAAAGATTTCCCAGGGAGATGGTGGTCTTACATACCTGATCCCCTCTCTTTAAGCCAGCCTCCACAGCTTTACTTCCAGGATCCACGCTGTCAACAAAGATGCCAAATCCCTTGTCTGACCCCCCTAGAAGGGTGAAAGGCAAGAGGGCTTCTCGAGATGGCTTTGTTAGTGTTATCAATCGTCTCTTTGCCTTGGCAGCACATGCAATATTTAACAGCCTCAGGTGTCCTCCCATTTTCTAAAAACAAGTAGGAAAACAGCATTTAAAACTCCACGAGAGCACAATAACATGTAATGCATCCATATCCATTGATAATCTGCTTATATTGTAGAACGATAGGAAATGTTACTTTCTTTTGACAAAAAAATTTGCCCAATGTTACATCAATGGTTTTTAATAGCACGACAGAAGATAACAACATTTTTACCTCGCGTTCCAAGTTGTTCTCAAATTCCTCTAAAAAACGAGTCATGGCCAGGTCACCTTCAAAGTCGTTGAAATGATTGTTAACCCAGAGCAATACAACTCGAGTCACCTGCAATGTAAAGGACAGAAGCCGAGGGTCATTGTGTGAAATGGTCAAAACTGTACACTGACAGCTAGATGATGGTTTCAACTAGTTTATTTACTACGATTATATGGCATTAATAAAGGGCTGGTCTTAAAAGACAAATTTTTAGTTGCATAGAAAAAAAAAAATTGGCTTAAATGTGTGTAAGTGACAGGTGTTCTTTAAAAAAAAAAGTCATTATAAAGACATGAGTAATAATCACACAGAGAAAGGTTTATCGTGCCTTGCAAAGGAAAAAATATTTTTACCTCAACCACCAGCACATACAATATTTTTACAGAGTGTATCTATGGATATTTTCTATTTTTACCTTATCCCTGAGGCTAGGGTCATTGAACCACTCCAATAACTTCTTTCCCACTTCCATGGGGCTTGACAGAAAGGTCCTATATGTGAGAAGGAAATCCTCTATATACGTTGGGTCAACCACAGAATGTTCTTCCACAAGGTGCATTGTGAGACGTTCCGCAGTTCCCTGGATATAAACAATATCATAAGCTTTAATGCTTGAGGGATGAATAAAAATTGGACTATTTCATAAAATAGTGACAAGTGCAATGATGTGCATTAACCCACTTTTACTTTTAAAGTGTAAGCTTTCCGAGTTTAAAGCATTTCTAACATATACCAGAAACCACTAAATCAGTTCAGCTCCTGCCCAAGAAAAGCTAGTAAACCAATGATCCTTCCATAGCAGTGTAAGCACATAATAGATGGCTAACTAGATCAGCAGGCATTATGGATTGTAGTGAAGAGACATAAGTGGGAGGAAACCACTATAAATACTGGGAGAAAGAAGGATTTGGTAGCAATTACCCACCAAGCCACTCTATATTGTTAGATGGCATAAGGTAAGTGCATTTCCATGCTTATTATTGCTTAAATCAATACTTTTTTAGCTCATTTATTAGGAAAGTGTAAAAAGCTATGATGTTCTGGGCTCCCAGCAGCCAACAGTTTTCACCTTTACAGCAGTCACACTAATTAAAAATAATTTCTAAATGGTTTCATCAATATTTTAATCTTGGCCTCATTCTAAAGACCTATCTTGCCTTAAATGATGATGTATGATCACTTTAACTCTAATCAAAACTATAATCATGCTCAACCTTTCCACACCTAACCACAACATAACTAACAGTTGCATGGAGAGAGGCAAGTACACAAACAAGAGGTCCACAACTGTCCACAATTATTTCAGCAAATGCAGAAAGAAAGGCTTTACATAGATTTTACAGTAAGGTAATTGTGTCAGTTCATTGGTACCTTGATGACAATGTGACCTTTTCTGGTACCAGTGCGGTCAAGTTCTCGATGTTCTTTTACCATGACAATTTCCCCCTCCTCTTCAACTTTCTGCATGTTTTTCTCCACCTGGTTCAGGATGCGGCAATAATCTTGCTGAGCTATACAAACAAACTGGTGGAAAATAAAAAATAATTACTAAAATTTCAAACATCACAAAAATTTCCCTGGACATATCAATAAATGCTTTACTGTTGCATTAAAGTAGTAATGGGAGACGCACAGGGGAAAACTAGGGTTATATAGGTAGTGGCTTATGGCAACCACCAAGATGAATACTATGTGGCAGATGTAGAGGCTGTAAAGGACCTTTAGTTCTGAAAATGTTGTGGCATTGGTCACGCATACTTACATGTGGTCCAAATGATCACAATAATATTAATTTATATAAGATATAATATATATTACATTTCATCATATATTAAAATGCTGTATTGGATGTTATTTGTTCCTTTACAGGTTTAGATGGGTTAATTTGGAACTGATACTTTATGCAGATTAGTACTAGTTCTTTGTGCCCCTGCAAAGGAAGGTCCTGGTTTGATTAAATGCATTGTGCTGAAGGGCCGTTTATGACTTCACTTATGCGAGTTATTGCACTAGTGGAAGTCTGATGCATACTATGCTAAGCAAAACTTCTAGGCACTTAAAAAAAAAAAATCAGAAATGATTGTAATAAAAATAGTGAAGTAAACAGAAGTAATACAATATTTGGTGCGACTACCCTTTGCCTTTAACTACTCTTGTAGTTTCGAAAGGTACAGGTGGAAAACTATAGGTCCTTATTACATTTTTTCTTTTAAAGTACAAAGTCAATTGTACATACAAGCACATAAAAACCCCATTCTAACAAGTACAGACTAGGGACCATTTGTAGCAAAGCCCCTTTTAAACAATTTCATAAAAACTAAGAAAAACAGAGGTGTTTATGGGATGAGCATTGACTAACACAAGCTGCTCTATTTTGCTTAACACATTAAATTAATCACACACAGCTAATTAGTGATTAATAGCACTGTAAAATCAGCCAACATTTCGTAAACAGATGAATACATCATAAATGACATATAGCAGCTCAAGTTAGCCACTAACTGCTTCTGAGATTCCCAACGATCTCACATGAAGTGTCCGGCTGTCGGATTCAATCTAACAGTGTGCTGGCAGCCTGGCACTGCTCTACACCTACATACCTGGCAATCATCCACTTTGGTTCTCATCACTCCCTTCATGAATTCCTTCTCCATGGTTGGAGAGACTCCAAAGCTGTTTCCCATGCAAAGTATTTCTGTTCTCCCATCAGGGTATGTCACTTCCACTGAGCCATTTAAAATGACTGACCAGGAATCGAGCTGCAGGGCCAAGACACAAGCCAATATGATTAAAATCACACAGGTATCGTTTAGTGTTAAACTGTTAGAACACCACAAACCATGTTAACCATAATTCATTTATTATATATATATATATATATATATATATATATATATACATATACACACACACACACACACACATATATATATATACATACACACACTACAATATATGAAATGCAATTTAATATAGCTAAATAATACAGAAAACATAACACCACCTTCACCATTTGAAAAGTAGGAGTACCTCTCTAAGTAATACATCTTATTGTGTCAGGACAAAATAAAAATAGGAATTAAAAAAATTTAGTACATCTCTTCTAGCAAGTACAGTAAGTTGAACCTGACAAAAATCCACTAAGCTCTTTACTTCCTGTGCTGATTTTATCAAATAAAATAAGTTTTTGCCATTTAATACACTTTAGGGAACAGTACCATAGGATATATATTTAAAACGCAAACCTCTCTGTAACTAGAAAGAATAGCTTTACATACCAGTAGCTTTATTTAATAAAACAGGACAACAAGCAATGTTAGGCTGGGTTCACACTACGATTTTCCCGTCCGTCAGCCGCATACGATTTCAGTTTTGAAAACGTATGGGCCAGTACGGGAAAACGCATACATAGCCAATGCATTGCAAATCGTATGCACTCAGATGCATCCGGGTGCGTACGATTTGCTGGCAAAACGTTTTTTAACAGTACGCAAAACCGTGTTCGACCACGGTTTTGAGTCAGTTTTTGAAACCGTATGGCAAACGCATACGTTTTTTTTTAACATTAAAGTCAATGGAAAAAGCACATATGTGCAGTTCCATACGTATAAACCGTATGCGTTTTTCATCTGCGCATGCGCATTTTCAAAACAAGAAAATCTTTATTTATTAAATGACACTAATTCCAAAAACGTATGCGTTTTTTTAATCAAAACTGGATGGAACCGTACGCACTTTTTGAAACCGTATACGTTTTATAAACGCATATGTTTACGTACGGTTCAATCCGTTTCAGCCGCATACGTTTTTTCATATAAATCGTATGCGGCTGACGGACGGGAAAATCGTAGTGTGAACCCAGCCTTATATGGAAAACAAGAGAAACCACATTTTAGGTTTCATCAGCTATCCAGAGGGCTAGTAAATGTAAAGAGGAAAGAATTGCCTCTACTCCCGACCGGTCATATGACCAAGCCCTGGTGGGCTGGCGAAATGCGTCAGGGTGTGTGACTTTGTGTAGACATGTAGGCTGAAGCCGCTACTTATTGTTTACTTACCTGGGCTGATCAGGAGTAATGCAGATCCTTTCCTCGTTACAGAAACAACTATGCAGTTTATCAGCTATCAGACATCCTTTGCAGTTGTTATCATGGCATAGATTGGCATTTTCTAAACACAGTTTTATACATGGTATTTTTCATGTTTTTCACATGACAAGTATTTTTTACCCAAGACCCCTTTCACACTGGAGTAATTTTTTAGGCACTTTAATGCTAAAAATAGCGCCTGTAAAGCACATAAAAAAGCTTCAGCTGCAATCCCAGTGTGAAAGCCAGAGTGCTTTCACACTGGGGTGCTGCACTGGCAGGGCGTCAAGAAAAGTCCTGCAAGTAGCTTCTATGCAGCGCTTTAGGAGCGGTGTATACACCTCCCCTGCAACGAAAGCTACGAAAAAAACAATGCTTAAAATAACAGTGTTTTACCTCCCATGCCCAAGCGCTGGCAACAAGAAAGCAGTCTAAATCCAAGCACATTAAAATATTCTTCTAACTTTCATAAACAGAATTCTATATTATCCCACTGTCACATGGAGTTGCAAAAAAGTCATGCCTTTAAACAACTTTATTCCCATCATCTCATATCAGTGAAATTTTAAAGCTTGAAATTAAAGAGAAAATCTCTTACTTCCTCTCCATCATTTAGTACGACAGTCCCTGCTCGTTCCACCACAGCGAACACCATGACAGCGCACAGTTCCCGTCTGACAGACATCGTCATATTGGCAAAGGCAGGCAACTGATGCATGAACTCCAGGAGTTGTTCTAGAACAGAGGTGGTTATTGAGGTGATGCATCGTTTATACAGTTAACCAATCAGCTATAGTGTTATCAGCCTAACACAATATAACAGACAATAAGAATTAATATATACAGACATTCGGAACTAAAACGTGAACACTAGACAAGGCTGATAACACTGTATTACTTGATTGAAACTCCCAGCCTGCATATCCTCCCCTCATCATGTCTCAGGCACTTCAAGGAAGAACAATGGAAGTTACAGCCTCAGGTTTCATTTGCATTGCAGCTTCCAGGTGAAAACGGTTACTGCAGTGCAATCATTAAAAAAAAAAAAAAAAAAAAAAAAAAGGATCATAATGAAAGCTAATATAAATTCCTGGCTGAAGTCCAGTATGCCAAGTGATATAAGGTTTCATGATGGGGTAGGAGAGGGAGGGTGATGTTCACGGAAGGGCTGCGAGAGCTGGGGACTTTTCCAATTACTAGTAAATCTACATTTACTTGAAAATCCCCTTCTAACCTCCTGGGTAACCATCAACACAGTGGTTTATATAATATATATATATATATATATATATATATATATATATATATATATATATATATATATATACACACACACACACACACACACATACACACACACCGGTATAGATTTAATGCAATCTCAGCACACAGATTTTATATATATATATATATATATATATATATATATATATATATATATATATACACACATACACACACACACACACCAGTATATATATATATATATATATACACACACACACAGTATATATATATATATGCTGAGATGCATTAAATCTGAAAACCAGGCACAAAAATTCTCATTTAAATCTATTCTTCATTAGCCATAAAAGATATGAATCCACTTTGTGTGACCAGATACCTTTATAAATCTATATATTTGCCTTGTAAAGATACTAGCAGTGACATTATCACTGTACTGTACCTAGATTATGCGCAGAGCAGAGTGGTGAAAGGGGCCCAACCACTACAGGCTGCCTGCAAAAAAATACACAGGGTAGGGGAAAAGACCAGTCACCCTGCACAAGGAGAGAGAGCAGCAGTGACCAATCTTTATTTCTGGAAGCGGTTTTACACTGGATTACTGCACAGTAGAGATGGGCACAGGAGTGTTTGAAATCCCACGTGCCCGACCTGCCAGGAAGCCAGCTAATCACAGGCAGTGAGACATTTCAAGATCTGTGGAGCTGCGAACCAGGAAATGTCTCTCTGCCTGCGATTAGCTGTGTGCAGTGTCGGCTTCCTTTTGGGATCAGGCATGTGGGATTTCATACAAACCCGAGTCCATATCTACTGCACAGATCTGTCAGAAATATACAAAGCACACCTAGATTTAAGTACGAATACGCATGACTCTTCTATTTAGACACAATTATCCTACAGTTCAGCTTTAAGGGAAATCTTCAGAACGTTATTTTTAAATCAACTGCGATTTTAGTGAACCATAAACAATTAGGGGGAATAATCTTGCAAAGCAATGCAAAATGATTTACAATATCAGAGATGATAAAATTCAATGAAACGTGCAGCTATTCCAGCTTTGCAATATCCTTAAGCTAGTTCATTAAGGCACCAATATCAATTGAAACTGGCAACAAAGATAGAGAAGAAGTTCAACAGCAACTAAACAACAATTCAGATTCCTAAGCTGCAGTTTGGCATTTAAGTGATAATTGTTTATGTTATTACACATGAAAGCTTTTGGGACTGTACAAAAAAAAAAATTAAATAAAATAAACGCAAAAAAAATAATGGGGGCATTAAAGCCCAACTGAACCCTCTTAAATGTATTACTGTTATGCAGTCAGGATTTCAGGTACGTGTTCCTAAACACTGCTCTAATGACCATCTCTGATCACAGAAAGAGGCAGCGTGTGCTGTAAATTAGAGTGTTTACGGGGTGGTGGTGTTGGACTGCCAACAGCCCAATTCTCACAATGCTGCCAACACCAGCTCTGTATTACTGTACATATAGCTTGACTGCATTACTCTAATGAATTAAGAGGATTTATTTGGTCTTTACATTTTCATCTCCATGCGAGTTGTTATAAAGATCCCCAAAATGAAATCTGACTCTCAGAATTAAAGCAGCAAGGTTTGACTGTTACATGAACTTTTAAGTTATATATAAGATTTTAGGTAGGAAGATGCAAACTGGTTCAGCAATAGCCCTGAGACGTAAATAAAGACTGTTTTTAATAACTAGACGGATGGCGAAACGGCTTTGTCTGGTGAACTTTGCCATGGTTACAGGAATGAAATTAAGAGATACAAAAGATGTCAGTGCAGGTGAACATGTGCCCTGTACAATATTAAACTACTGCACTGTTCAGTAAATACAGCTCTTCAGGTCATTCATTAAATCCAAATGAGAACATTACAAACTAAGGATGTATAAGGCTCTTGTAAGGGTAAGCAAATTAAACCAATTTCTGCTCAATGTGTATGAAAATCATTACAATGTACCGTAAATAAATTGTAATTTCCTACAAACCTGCCAAGAAGCCAAATATACTTTCAGGTATTTTTTCAAAATAGAACTAAACCTATCGATTTAAACTGTCAAGTTCAAGGTATGCCATGAATGATAGTTGTCACAAGTGCTTGTGCTTTTCACCAAACTTGTCACACAATCAAGTGGCTGATGCCATAACGGATCACATGTGCAGCACCATGGGAACTGCAGCTCAGAGGCTCAGATGGCCACTTCCTTAATTGTAAAGGTTAGGAGTGTTTAGTTTCACTTTAGTGTGTACTCCAGAGCACACTCTTATAATGTGATGAACACTTGCAGCAAAGATGTTTGGGATGGGGGCCAAATATCACTGCTGGAAATTCACACTGAAAAAAAAGACAAAATTTATCTATTACAGCAAAGCATTTTTAGAACCGATGAATCACCCCAAAAGAAGAATAAAGAATGGCCATGTAAAGTACACCATGTGCACTGGTGAGAGCACATTCAAAAAACATGTGGAACAGCAGAGATAAGGCATACTAGCAAGGACTTTAGCCCAGAGATTATTGGCCATCACAAAGGCTCAGACAGGTTACAAGGTGAATGCATGGTACATTCTATGTACAAGCATATTGATGGAGCTTGTTTCATCCCATTCTTCTTCTATTGTGGGTTAGGCAGTGATTGATTGCTAGATTCTGACCGTTACTAGAGACGTGTTTATGTCAGCAATAAACAGGATTAAAAAGGTGGGACTGTCCGTTCACTGCTAGCAATCTGGCTTTTTGTCAACTTACCAATGTCATCATCTGTTCGGTCAATGGGATCTTTTTCTAGGCAGTCTCTAACAATGTCTCGGCTCATTAAGGGATCAGATGCTCTCTCAATATCCTCTTCATCATCGTCATCTTCTGAGTCTACAGCAGTCTCTGGCAGTCCACTCAGGTCCATATCTCCGGGCTCACTTTCTGTGGCCTTGTAGAAATAAAAAATAAATACAAATTAAAAACAGTAATAAGCCACAATTTCTAGACACACAATAGAACGTGATACATTCAAATTTGTGAAGGTGAAGAACTTCTTTATCCTAACAAGAGCATATGCCAAGAGTCCATCTGTATAGATCAAATTCAGGGGTTTATTGATCAATAGTGTACCCCAAAATTCACATAATAATGTTCACCCATTTCCCTCATATGATTCAATTGCAGAAATAGGTGAACCAAGGGTTCAAATATTGATAAATTTACCCCACAGTACGAAAGGGTGAAAAACATACTCTAACTGGACATCAGCGTCTGATTGACCAAAAACTGATTTTTTTTCTCCCCCCTCAAATTGTTATTCTGCAGTGTAATACAATTTGTAAAAATAATTACTGAATTATAAAGCATCAAAATCTTCTTACTGTACTGTCTGCACTTGCACAGAAATGATAGCACAGTCAATAGATATTCAATGTTAGATTTATTCAAACCCTCGTGATACTTGACATTTTCAAAGATTCTGCTTATTAATTTACTGCTCCTCAACTGGGAATACTACAACAAAGTTCCATTTCCCAATGCATTAAAAAAAGAAAATAAAAAAATATCAAGTGCATTACTTTGTTTAATAGACAGTTTTTTGTTGCCACTGTCTGCATGAGACATTCTCTGTACCCCATTGCTAGAAGATTTATTCTCAGATACCACACAATTGTGACCATATCCACTAGTTATCAGCCCACTGGTGAAAATAATTGCTTGTGAAATCTTGACGGAATCATGCAGACATTATTTTTCAAAAACACAGAACATGTTACTGTATTAAACCTATTTTAAAAGGTCACTGATGATTACAGGAAAATGCAACACTCTGTAATTTTACTTCGACATTTGTGGATGTGTTGCATAAGGCTAGTATTATCACAGTGCTGTCATTATTCCCTGCACAGCTTCTAGCCAGAAGAACATTTTCCATAGCTATATTATAAGCACATAAGGCAGCTCTTCCTCCTGATCCCATGCTGCTATGTTGCTTACGGATAACATGAAAAGCCATTTAAAGGCAACTGTTAAAAGTTCTAATTTGTATACTGGCGACAGCAAAGAATAGACAGTGAACATGGAAAAAGCCCCCCAACCCCCCCCCCCCCCCCACAAAAGAGTGTCTTTTGAAAAACAAATGCCTTGACTACATACAGTGGAGGCAGGAAACAGTCCGGAACAATGCAGTTTAATAATTCAGGAATAGGGTAAGACTGACAGTATGCAATGCATATGACCGCTTTGTCATTTCCCCAAAACATAACTTCCTTAAAAAGTATGCTCCGTGAAAATGAAACCTGTAATGATTTTATATGAGGCACGACTGTATGTAATGTGTAGAATCCGCTTCCAGACATTTCAAATGCCATCAGCGCTACCTAAATTCAGTTACTAAACTTTTATCCCAATAGCACATATCTTGCCAAAACCTGCTCAATTTTCTTATAGCTGTTGGCTTTAAAAAAAATAAACCTTTAGGGAAAGAAATGTAATTAAAGAGTTGCCGGAGCCAATAAAAAATAATTTGAGGAAACCCAAACTGTCTGACATGGATTCAGATGTAGTGCATCAGTGCGACTGAATGACTGACATTAACTTCCATAATAAGTGACCAACAAAACTAGGTAGCGCACGTCACTAGATTATGGCGCAGTCTTGTCAGCAGTGAAACAGTTAATGAATCACAGATGACTAATAAGAATATTCTAGAAAACAGAGGAGTGTGACAAAACTCCCGCTGAGGACATAATGAACCAACATTCAATTTGTCTGCACTAATGCAGTGTTCCCTAGCTGCCACGGTGAATAAGCAGCTGCTATCAAATGCTGCTAGGTATCCACAGGCAGCAGAACTTCAGGAAACAGAATGCCAAAGGTGAGATATAAAAATTGGAAGTAGACACGTCTGCGTGGGGAAATTAAAGCTGCCATAAAAATCAGTCCTGCAGCCTTTTTAATGCTTTTGTCAGAACTGGGTGGGCGCACACTTCCTCAGCCTGATTCAGCATTTAGTGACTACATTTCCCAAGATGAAGTCATGTCAGAGCAGAGCGACATCCAATTCTCTACTTAGACACTCAAATCCAGTTTACTGCCATTAATGTGTCTGAAGAATGCAGACATCCATCTTAAGTGCACAAGCCTCTAGTAATAATGTTTTCATTTATTTACTTTACTGAATGTTGCTGGTATTTGCTATTGACAAACCTTAAATAAAAGGCAAATGAGTGCTTCCATCATTCATCTTACTCTAAATACAGCAATCCCTTGTGGGTTCTCCCCTGTATTTGCAACAACACAGTCCATCACACAATAAGTGTTTCATGGCAGCACGTGATCTTACTCCGGAATCAATGCTGCAGCTAAACATACAACGTTCACTACAGAAATGTATTATTCAGGTGTGTCCTCAGGTGCTCCTACACAAGCCAAAAACGTATTCTAGGCAAGACAATGAGGCTACAGACTCGCAACAACGTGCGCCTTTGTGACATCTATCCTAATCAGGTGGCCAGCCAAAAGATGACAAAATCGCAAGCAAAACCTAATTGTAAAGTTGCTACTACAGGCTGGGTTCACCCAGCGTCTCACAAGAGGAGACGGTGCGTCTTCATTCACCGTTTCACATCTGATTTCTGCCTGAATTTTGGGCTGAATTTGGACACGAAACTGACCAAAAGACACACAGGGCTCCTGTGCAAATCACACAGGCGGTTCTTTTGAATCGTATGCGTGTACACTCAGCTGGCCAGAGGTTCTTGCCAGGAAAAAAACTACAGATTTTTCCTGACGAGAATCCAGGCCGCGTGTACAGGGCTTAAAAAATAAACCAACAAAAATGTTGCTCAATTTCTATGGTTTTTAATGATGATTGATTTTGTTATAAATTTTTTAGTAATTAAAGCATGTTAATAATGCTTAAAATTTGTCAACAATTAAGAGTTGGTGATAAGAGAAGCAGTTTTTATGCTTTTACTGGTTATTAAAGAATACAATCTCAGAATGGCACTTACAATATGTAATATACTGTAGTTGTAATTGTATATAAGGACTTGCAATCTTCAACTGGCCTATTGAGAAAGTCTCTTGCGTCGAAACGGATTAGGACGGAGCCTGTGATGACGTCATCACACTTGCTAGATGTAGCTTTGGGCAAGTTTTCTTTGAAGTGTATTTATGTGCTGATGCAACATGAGTACCTTTCTGCTATTTGGTAAATATAGAGGTTTTACACTATGAAGCTGTGTCTTTGTTTAATATCTGTTGCATTGGCTGAGCGAGATTGAAGGCTATATTTTGGCCCTGCTGCACACTAAAATGGTTCCAGGTTGCTGCACGTAGATTTTTGAGAACCCCTTTAGCATATATTGAGCGTGGTATACCTTTTATTATCTTAGTATTTGTTAGTAGCAGATGGTAATACTGGGAGCAGATTTCACGAGGTGTCAGTGAAGACATTAAGCTTCGATCACAGCATGAAGTAGAATCTACACAATTAGGTGTTTTTACAGTGTTTCGTATCCATTTAATATATAGCGCAACATTTTTTGGTTTATAAAAAATTTAACATATTGCAGCTTACAAATCCTTAGATGTGGTGATTAAATTTGATTTATTTTCATAGCCTTTTTCCCTTTATTTCCCCTGGTGATCCCACCAATAACACACTTCCTGTCCTAGGGTGTGTGCATTCTAGATGAAGTAGTAAAGCAGGCACCTTTGGGTAGCGGCATCGTCAGTCTGAGGAGAGGGTAGTGTTACACTAACAGATTTAGATGAACTTGAATACCAAAAGATCCAGCTAACATTTTATATAACAGTTACAGTTTTTTGTTCTTTTGGGATAAAGGTTTTACATAAATGAATAAAAGTTGCCCACAGACCCCTGTCTGTGTTAAATGGTTTGTCTCAGCTCTCTAACTGCTACTTTGTCTGGACAGCTTGGTCTTTTAAAGGAAGTTGAAAAGCAACAGACTTACTGGACAGATCACCAGGTGAAAAAAAGATAACGAATGCAGCACCACACCTAAGAACTGGTGAGCTGCAATTTACTACATATTTTAAATATGTAATCATCAACTTGGATCAATAGACTCGTGTTTCTGTATAATAAGTAAATTGTTTTTGTAAAATAATGTAAAAAATAGGAAAAAAGTAGAAGATCTTTGGGAGGACCGTCATCTTGACTGCATAGATGCGGCCAATCCAAGACAAGGTGGGGAACCACCAAGATGTCATGAGCGCCGTGATGGAGGGTAACGGGATAGTAGTTTGTGGAAAACAGGGAGGAGTAAGAGGGGTCAACGTAATGCCCAAGTATTCTAAAGAAGAGCCGGACCAGCGGTACGGGATGGAGGATTGAAGATGCTGAACTCCAGTTTTCAATATGTTAATGTGAAAAGGCCTCGCTAGATATCTCTGTTACAAGTTTACATATAACAGGTTTATTGTTGAAGCTCCTTCTGCCCCATGCCGATAGGTTACCTGTTTGTTTTTTTAAATGTGGGCTCACCACATTAATAGATTTGTATAAAAACTGCACCAAGGTTAAATGCCAAAGAAACAAAAGATCTGCTGGCAGTCTACCTATATTATTTTCCAACAGTATACAAAGACAAAAGAAGCCAATGCAAAAAGCACACATGGTTCTCAACGGAAGTTCTACGAATGATTGTTTTGTCTCATTCATTTAACCAGATAAGTCTGTCTCTCCCGTAATGAGTGTTTCTTCCATGCAAAATGCTTGACATACAAAATTCAGGAGTAAAATTAATATTTAAAGAGGTCTGTTATGAGATCAATGCTGAGAGCCATCTGAAGATGCCGTTTCATGATTTATTCAAATAAAAGGAAAAAAAGGAGGCAGCAGTGAATAGTGTTGGCAGCGTAATTTTACCTTTATACATACGCACATCTCAAAAATACAATTGTGTTAATGCTACGTCCTGACGACAAAATGTTAAAATAAATAATAAAAAAATTACACAACAGAGAAAACCCTTTCCACAGGTTTAGTTATCTCACCAAGATGCTGATTAGGCAAGAGGGGGCCATCTTTTCTTTTAAATTGCTAGCTGTCTAATTAGGGGCCCTTGTTCTTACCATGACAGCCATGCTACAATACTTAGTGATAATTCATATTATTCTGGCTCATTTCTATTGCATTGAATATGCATGAGAGTAGCTTACTAAAACATGCTAATACGTTTTAATCAAATGTTTTTGCTTTCTTAAATCATAAACAAGCCTTTAAATGGTGATTAATACAAATTAAAATGCCTATTAAACTACCACTGCCAAAATAAGGCACAAATCATTTTTAATTAACAGCTTATTTTGTAGCGTAGTCGTTTTTTTAGGGTTTCACTTTTGTATAGATGAAATAAAATAAAATAAATATACATGTACACTTCAACTGTAATATACAACATCAAAATTGGAGGTTACTTTCCTAACAGACTCCCCATTCCCCCCAATATTACATAGTTATATAGTTAGTAGGGTTAAATAAAGATATCCGTCCATCCAGTTCAGCCTGAGTTGCACTGTTTTCAATATCCTTGTATGCCGTGTTTGCCTAGAAACATCTAAAAGGTTCTTTGAACTCGTCTGCACTCTCTGCTTACACACCACCAACTGTTGAAGGGAGTGTCACATCCTCATTTCTTTAACAGTAAAAAGAAAAAAAAACCCTTACAGAGTTCGACATTCATTCTGGGTGAAGCGAGTGTTCAATGGAGACCTAAGATTACAAAGTTTCCACCTAATGCTAGAATTGCCATTCAAGGATTTGTAGATCACCATCATATTCCCCCTTAAGCACCTCTTCCCCAGGGGAGAAGTTTAATGTTAGCAGTTGTTCCTTATAACCAAAGTCCTTCAACCCCCTTATTGGCTTTCTTTCCCTTCTTTGGACTCTCTCCAGTTCAAGCACATTGTTCCTGAGGATTGGTGGCCAGAACTGGACGGCATACTCGAGATAAGGCTCAACCAGGGTTTTGCAAATATTTTACAAGCTCAACTAGTTTAGCTGTGTAATAGAATAATAAACACCTCTATACTGTGTAATTGAATATAGCCATCTATACCATGCAGACATGGTCAAGCAGCTGTTTTTATTGGTGATGTGTGTTTTCCTGCGAGTACTTCTCAAAATATTCTTTCAAATGAGCCTACAAGAGCGACACTATATTCCCAACATCAAAACCCACCTATTACTATCTTTTTACGATGCCAATGCCAGTATTCTGAAATTCAGCCAGCGTGTGGATAGGTTCATCTAGGTCCCATACCTAAAACTACCACATGTATTATAGCATTCCCAGTATAGATTAAAGGGGTTGTAAAGGTTTGTTTTTTATTTTGTTTAAAGGTTCCTTTAAGCTAGTGCATTGTTGGTTCACTTACCTTTTCCTTCGATTTCCCTTCTAAATGTTTTTTTATTACTTTTCTTTGTCTGAATTTTTCACTTCCTGTTCCTCCTCAGTAAGCTTGCCCCAGAGTCTCTCCGCAGGGATTTAGTCCCAAAGGAGGGGGTGAGCACGCTGACTAACCCCCAGCCAGAAGGGCTTGGGTGATGGGGCAAGCTTACTGAGGAGACACAGGAAGTGAGAAATTCAGACAAAAAAAAACATTTAGAAGGGAAAACGAAGGAAACAGTAAGTGAACCAACAATGCACTAGCTTAAAGGAACCTATGTAGAAAATAAAAAATGAACCTTTACAACCCCTTTAAGGACATACTGAAAAAATAGGGGCAGATCTTTAGGATTCTCCTTAGTACAACTTTACTTTAATGTGATCATATCACAAACTTAACCAGGGCACTCTTACCCCCTTTCTGCCCAGGCCAATTTTCAGCGCCGTCACACTTTGAATGACAATTAGCGCGGTCATGTAACATGGTACCCATATGATTCTTTTTGGTGGTATTTAATCACTGCTGGTCTTTTTATATATTACTAAAAAAAAAAGACTGAGAATTTTGAAGAAAAAAAAAAGAAAAAAGTTTGTCAGTAAATTTTATAAATAAGTAATTTTTCCCCTTCACTGATCGGCACTGATGAGGTGACACTAATGAGGAGGCACCAATATGCTGCACTGATAGGTGCCGCTATGTGGCGTTAATGGGCAGCAATGATTGGCGGCACCGACTGGTGGCAATTGTGGGCACTGATGGTGCTGAACTGTAATCAGGGTACTGAGGATCAGTGCCCTAATTACATGTCTGGATGTCCCCTGCGAGGAGAGGTCGCTGATCGGCTCTCCTTGCCACACACTCACACGGTTAAAGAGCCGCGGCTCTTTACAGAGATCAAGGTTGTGATCCTAGCAACACGGCGTGGCACAGAAGAGTGGCCTTCTGGGACGACGTCATATGACGTCGTCCCAAAACGAGAGTCGCACCACCCCACTGTCCTTTGACAGTGGGCGGGGAGTAAGTGGCTAAACAGCAGATAAAACCGAAAAAAATTCAAACATTTTAAATAGCTGCATTTTTTTTACTCACAAATATTTTTTTTATTGACTTGCAATGAAGGTTTTAAAAGAGAAGTACTAGGTGGAGGTAGCATTGATCGATGCTACATCTGTCGCCAGCCAGCTTTGTTGTGAGAACTGAGCCATCAAACACCGCTGATCGCTTAGTTCTTCCCCTCCACCCCTGTTTTCACTGGCGCACTGGGTGGGGCTGTGGAGTGGGTGGGAGGGGCTGGCTCATGCTCTCAGTGGAACGTTGAGAGGCTGAGCTGGTTGGCGGTCCAGGAGTTGTGGGTGGGTCCCGATCATAGCATTTCAGAGCTGGGACCGGTGCATTGCCATGAAATGAGATTTGCCATGGAATGAGATGGTCCGCCTCCATCACATTCTATTGGCTCACTCATGTCACGTGACCTATTTAAACGTCAAGTATTGACGCAAACATCAGTCACAGCTAGGCTATCATAGGGAGAGGATCTCCTCTCCCTGTGATTGCCCGATAGCGCTGTCAGCAGCGTGCCTCCCGCCAGCGCTAAGTACACCCCGCGCCCGCAGCTCTTCCCCGTCCTCGCAGTCACAGCTAGGCTATCATAGGGAGAGGATCCAGCTAGGCTATTATGTCAGCAGCGTGCCTCCCGCCAGCGCTAAGTACACCCCGCGCCCGCAGCTCTTCCCCGTCCCCCGTGCTCGCAGCTCTACTCCCCCGTTAAGGCTCATGGAACGGGGCGAGTCGGGCGCGGGGTGTACTTAGCGCTGGCGGGAGGCACGCTGCTGACATAATAGCCTAGCTGGATCCTCTCCCTATGATAGCCTAGCTGTGACTGCGAGGACGGGGAAGAGCTGCGGGCGCGGGGTGTACTTAGCGCTGGCGGGAGGCACGCTGCTGACAGCGCTATCGGGCAATCACAGGGAGAGGAGATCCTCTCCCTATGATAGCCTAGCTGTGACTGATGTTTGCGTCAATACTTGACGTTTAAATAGGTCACGTGACATGAGTGAGCCAATAGAATGTGATGGAGGCGGACCATCTCATTCCATGGCAAATCTCATTTCATGGCAATGCACCGGCTCTGTGAGGTCAGCCTGCTGTCTGCTGAAAATGGGTCACTTGAGTTCAGAACAAACTGCACTTCTGTTATCCATAGGAGAAGTATAGCCGAAAAAGTTTTCGCTATAGTTCTCCTTTAACTTTCTTAAATTTGACTGCTCCATGAATAGTACATTTCTCTAGCACAGCCCCTCCATCTTTGCATATCATAGCTTTCTCCTCTTCTGGCAGTGACAAATTACTCTCTGTGCTTCTTTGTGGAAACATTTGCTGACATCACATCCAAAATGGCAGCACCCAGCGTCCCTCTCAGGGCTCTTGGGTGTCTACACAAGGAAGGCTTTTACGGGTAAATAAACATGTATAGAAAATGTTAAACACACATGATTGCACAGAACATTTTTGTTGAATGGTCTTTATCATGCCCCTTCAGGCCTAATAATGAGGAAAACACATTTAAACAAGCAAGCTACGGTTTTTTAACTTTGTGAAAGCAGCTGTAAACACATTTTTACCATTGAAGCAAAGCTACGCTGCCATCTTTTGCCAGGTCAATCTTGATCTGGCACTAAGTGTCATTATACTGTAGATATGATGGCACCTTACTATCTCTGTCAAGTGTTTGAAATGTAACTAGAAGCAGATTCTCAGTGCTGCCCACAGACTGCAAGTGCTGTACGGCTCTTGCTGAAACCATCTGTCAACACAAAATGAGCTGAAAAGACCCACAAATAATGAATAAATGGCATCAGAAATCATATCCTGCCACAACTACAAATGGAGTATAAAAAAAGTCCTAAAGCCAAATATTCACCGAGATCTCTCATTGCTGAAAAACAAATCTGGTGTCTAATTAGTGTGCATCATGTACTACAATCCCAGCAATGGAAGTCATGTGTCAGACATTAATAGCTGCACGAGAAATTGAAACACATGGCACTTAACACTCACACAAATTCCACTTTGCATCTATTACACTGGTCTGATTGTTCTCCTTGAAAATCCAATTGTCTTTTTATACCTCTACCCTCTTGGGTGTCTGGAAATCATGTGATCTGTACAGGAACCTAAACAGCTATTAGTGCTCTGGTCACCCTGGCTGTACAAAGGGATAATGCTGTCAAGGTCAGACTAAAATAGATGTGAATCAGCATTTAAATAAAGTGAACTCAAGTTCAGAAAGAGAGCAGGCTTTAATGGCAAAACAATACCGTTATCACTTCTCTCAAGCACATTGATTATACAGGAGATGTCCCTTTTTCTCTCTAGATTAAATGTATAGATTTAAAAAATATTTATATAACACTAACACTGCGTGCCAAATATACTTTTTTTTTTTTTAAGTATGTGCCGATACCTTTTGCAACTGTTTTGTTTAGACATGATCTGTTAGCAATGGTACAAAGCATTGAAACGTTATTTACAAATTACATTTGTTTTTTTTTCCATTTTGTGTGTTTTGTTTTTTTATGTGAAACGTATAAATATATGTTAAAGGCGAAAAAATATTAACGAACAAAAGCAAACAAAAAAAAGTTTTACTTTATAATAGTTTATAAAATAGAAGTGAACAGAAAAAAAAAAAATCAGCAGGAAAATAATTAAATGGAGTTAATGAACAAGGAGTTTATTAAGGGCGATTAGAGTAAATTAAGGGTTAAAAAGTGGTTAAAACAGAGGAACATTTAATAAAAAAAAACAAAAAACATGACAGGTTGTTTTTAACTGACTTCACCGAAAAATCGAAGTTCATCCCTACGATCTACAGATTAAGAAACAGAAAGCACCTTTTGGTTTGAGCGACTGAGCAATGTTGTTGATAAACATTGCCCGGCCGTTTTTTTTTTTTTACAGCTCGAATTGCCAGGACTTTATTTACACTTCCGCAGTCATAAAGGGAAGCCCACTGACAGCTGAATGAGTTATGCGTTGTTAAGGATGTGGTGGCCCCGCTCCTTAAAGGGGTTGTAAAGGAAAAAAAATGTTTTCATAATAAGCATCCCTTACCTGCAGACATTCCTCTTTTCATTTCCTCATTGTTCGTTTTTGCTCAGAAGTTGCTCTATTTCTTCTCTGTTCTGCTCACTTCCTGCTTGTCTGATTGTTACTCACCACAGTGAAGGGAGGCTTTACTGCGGTGGTCAGTGACGTGCTCGCCCCCCTCCTGGGAACTACATCTGTGCGGCAGGACGCTCTCTACGTGTTAGAGACTTCAAGGAGGTGTGAATTACTGGGCGTGCCACAATGCATACTGGGAAATGTAGTTCTTGCATGAACGAGCGCCGCAAACCAGGAAGTGAATGAGAGAACAGAAACTAGAATGGCAGAGGTGATATAGATGAAGGAATTTAATAGGTATTTACTATTTTTTTTAACAGAATCATTACACTATTCTGTCCGTCTACCTGTCCTTTACAACTCCTTTAACCACTTAAGGACCGCCTCCTGCACATAAAGGTAGTCAGAATGGCACAGCTGGGCACAAGCACGTACCTGTACGTCCTCTTAAAGTGCCCAGCCGTGGGTCACAGGCACGCACCCGCGATCCGGTCCGAGGCCGCTGGAGTCCCGTGACCGGTCCCCGGAGCTATAGAACGAGGAGAGCTGTGTGTAAACACAGCTTCCCTGTTCTTCACTGTGGCGCTGTCATTGATCGTGTTTCCCTGATATAGGGAAACACAATCAATGACATCACACATCCAGCCACGCCCCCCTACAGTTAGAAACCCATATGAGGTCACACTTAACCACTTCAGCGCCCCTAGTGGTTAACTCCCAAACTGCAATTGTCATTTTCACAGTAAACAATGCATTTATATAGCATTTTTTGCTGTGAAAATGACAATTGTCCCAAAAATATGTCAAAATTGTCCGATGTGTCCACCATAATGTCGCGGTCACACAAAATTTTTTTTTTTTTTAAATCGCAGATCGCCGCCATTAGTAGTAAAAATATATATATATATATATTAATAAAAATGCAATAAAATTATTCCCTATTTTGTAAACACTATACATTTTGCGCAAACCAATCGATAACCGCTTATTGCGATTTTTTTTACCAAAAATAGGTAGAAGAATACGTATCGGCCTAAACTGAGAAAAGAAATTGTTTTTTTATATATATATATTTGGGGGATATTTATAATTAGTAAATATAGGTAGAGGTTCTCCACTTTATGAAAAGCTGCGTCTAAAATTGGAACAATGTCAGAATATTGTTCCTTAACCTAAAATGGCAAAACTTTAAATACATAATCTACAGTACAGAATATCTGTACAAATTCTGTACACAAGGGATGAGGCCGAAACGCAATACTGGATGCACTGATTAAAAACAGGCCTGATTCTGTGATGGATCAGAAATAGTTCCAAAAAGCACTCTCGGTGAACACCGTTTGCTGCGCCATACAAAAATGCAAATGAAAGCTATATCATGCAAATAATCCATATCTGAACATGATCCTGAAATGCTGTAGTCTTGTCTGGCCCAAAGATAATTTAAATGGTCTGTTGCAAAGTGGAAAACTGTTCTGTGGTCAAACTAATAGATATCTGACATTCTTTTTGGCAACCATGGCCTCAGCTCCCTCTGGATTAGGCAGCGTTCACACCAAGCGTTTTTGTCACCTGAAGCATGAAGCTCCAAAATGCTACAGGGGAAAAAATACATTCTTCTCAATGGAGATGGTTCACATCTCCACTCCAAAACGCCTGAAGTCGAACGCCTGAAGCTCAAACAAGTTCTGGACCCTTTTTTGTCACTCGAATTGAGCGTATTTGGGCGTTTTTCTGTTTTTACATTGGTGACCCTAGACCTGTCCAAAATCGCGGCAAAACGCCTTAAAAAAAACGCCGAAAAACGCTACGCTCAGGTGTGGATGCAGCCTTAGAGTGACTAGAGGGACCCTCTGGCTTATCAGTGCTCAGTTCAGAAGCCTGCTTCTCTGAGGGTATTGGGGCACATTCGTGCATATGAAATGGGCAGCTTGCACATCTGGAAAGGCACCATCAATGCTGAAAAATATATCCAGGGTTTAGAGCAGCATATATTCCCAGACAACATCTTTTTCAGGGAAGGCCTTGCATATTTCAGCAGGACAATACTAAATCACATTCTGCATCTATGACAACAAGGCTTTGCAGTAGAATGATTCAGGTGCTTAACTGGCCAGCCCGCAGTCAAGACCTTTCAGCTATCAAAAATGTTTGTCACAGCTTGAAACAAAAAATATTACAAAGACAACTCAGAGCTATCAAGCAGATAGAATCCTATATCAGACAACATTCCTCTTCCAAAACCCCAGCAACCAGTATCCAGACGTTTGCAGAGTGTTAAAAGAAGAGGGGATGCTGCAATGTGGTAAACATTGTCCTATCCCAACTTTTTTGAGCTGTGTTGCTGCCATCAATTTTAACCCCCCCCTTAAAATAGTACATTTTCTCAATTTATGAGTAAGAGATTTGTGAATAATTGTATTCTGATTTATGTAGCTCTTACATAGCATCCCAACTTTTTGGGACATGGGGTTGTTAAAAGAAAAGTAGGTTTGTTACGTTTTTTTTTTCCTTTGTATATTTATCTGGTACTGCTTTATAACAAGAAAAACGGTTACAACAGATATAGATTTTGCTATGAAAGACCAACCATGTGTTTCTTTCTTTTTTTGTATATGGGGTATAAATTACCCCCCCAAAAAAGGGTGGGGGGTGAAAAGAACATTAGCAGAGGAGGGTGGGCTTGCTCAAATCTATGTGAATGGTTGGATAATGATAGCACTTGCCTAGCCAAGAGAGCTAATGGACCTTGGCTAATGCACAGAAATTTCTTCGACACCTGCCAAGTGTTTCCCATGACTCCAACTTTGTGAAAAAAAATAAAAAATTCAGGGGACGATATAAAGCACAGAAGGGTATACTCTGAAAGTCACAGCTCATCTTTTGTACAACTTAGACCAGAGAGGTCCTTTAAAAAGCAATGAACAATTCCCCACATACAGTTGGACTTCATACAGTGCTGGCTTTTCACACAAAAACAAAAAGTAAAATTATATGTGTTTTCTCTATAAATTATTTTCAGAATATTTAACAATTTGGTAGACTGTAGATGTTTGAGAACAGAGTCCACACACAAAGTTTTATGTCCCACTAAGGAGTTTGAAGGAAACATATAACTGATTCTCTGATTATATACAGCACAAATCACTTTTCTTCTGTATGAGGATTACCAATCAGGGCCGATCCTATGCAGGGTGCACAGGGTGCATTGCACCCAGGCGCGTTCAGAGGTAGGGACGCCAAAAATTTAACAGACTCTCTAACAGAAGCCCTCTCTGTGTCCATCACAGAGGCCCCCCTCCAGGTCCCAATAAAGTACTCTGCTCCTCTTCCTGTATTTTGTTTATTGTTAAGAGATCATGTAAGGATCCCAGGTTAATGAAGACTTTGTGGAGGAGCATCTCTGTGGTTGAGTCATTGCCATAGAAACATGTGTAAAGGGGAGGAGTTAGTAAAAATGACGACACCCATGTGGGGGCACCAGAAATATTTCTGCACTTAGGCGCCTGTGACCCTAGGATCGGCTTTGTTACCAATCAAGTACTAATGTTCCGGGTGACAATTGTACTGGATACTGTCAATGTATCTTGTAATGTAGCCAATGAGCATAATATGCAGACAAAGACATCCATGTGACATGGATATTTTAAAGAGGGAAAAGATCCAATATAAAAAGCACTTCCCCAAATGCTGGAAGAGCTTATTATCACCCTCCTCACCCACAGTAGTACTGAATTGTCTAAAGCCTCAGATTTTCCACGAGAAAAAACTCAAAATTGTGTCCAAAGGGCGTTGGCCAGGAACTTGTATTGCATACAAACGGCAAAAAAAATGTTGGCCAAAAAAGACGAAACTACAGCTCTTTAGTGCCACCCTTTGGGCAACTTCTGTTAATGTTGTCCTATGGTTAGCATTGCTTTGAAGCAAAAGGTTACTTCACATAGGTACAATTGGAGGGGGCACATTTATTCCCACAGTTGCTTTGTAACTAATGTGTTGCTGTCCATGATGTACCCTGTAAAGTGTAAAATGTGTATGGTACAGCTATTGGGCACAACAGACTCGTACAGGATCACACTGCACATGTGAGGTGACAGATGAAACATCAAATTCTGTAATATCATATCTTACCTGGTAGATATCAGACAAGCTGCTGCTCCCAGAATCGCTAGTGATGCTACATCCTGAATGACTGGAGGACACTTGGGTCACCTGTGGATGTAGGCTGTCTGTGATATGCAGTTTGGTGAAATCAGCAGGTAGCTAAAAGAAAAAAAATAGCAAACATCAGAAACAAGTCGAGGTTGGCTGATTTTATTACACAATATATTCCCATGTGATGATACAAAAATCATTTTCTGAGGCATTTATCACGCAAGGCTAATAAATTCCATTGTCAGTGCTAGCTATGATACAGAAAATAATACATTTTGACACGGCTTCCCTAGGAACAATGGAATGCATGAATCAACAGATGGTATTTTCCCCTACCTGGATTATTGATGATGTATTTCCTGAAGTAATACGACAATTTAGATGCTACATTAAATATGCGACACAACCCTGTTAATTATTGGAAGCCAATAGGACACATACAAAACAATGCTCATCCCTGTTCTGTACGTAACCATATGGGTTCTGCAAACCAAAATCTCTAAACTGTATTACACATTGTATTTTTAAAACCTTAACGTGGGCATAAACTCCCACACATGAATTTTACCTATAGGTAAGCCTATAATAAAGCTTACCTATAGGTACTAGAAATATCGCCTTAATGTTCACCCTTTAGGAGATATTTACTGTACATGCAGGCCGTTCCTACAGGCAATAGCAGGAGACTGACTGGCTCTTTATGGAGCTGGTTCACATATCTCCACTGCGGCTCTGGTGTGAATTTACACAGGAGTCCTGTGCGTCTTTTGGCCCGTTTCAGCTCTGAATTCAGCCAAAAATGTGGTCTGAAATTGGACCTAAAACAGTAAGCCAGGATGCACCAGACCCCTGCTGGGAGTCACATTCGGCGATGGTGTGAACCCAACCTCAAAATCCTTTTTCCCGTAAATGCCAGCTCCAGCGTACATGCGCAGGAGTGATGTCATCGTGGTTCCGGGCACTCACACACCTGGGAGTCAATCAACCCGGAAGGAAGACTGGGCGAAGATGTCACCGCTGGAAGGGCTTCATTGTAAGGCAAGTTTCACATAATTTGCTAGTATGCGATGCATACTAGCACACTATATTTTGCCCTGCAGGTTAAAAATAACAATAAAAAAAATAAAAAAACACCAGTAGTTTACTATTGCTTTAATATTTTTTTCAAACCATAAGATTCTCCTTTTAGATTAACAATTTTGAGCGGAAAATTTCGCATTTGAGAGGAAAAATGTATTATTGCAGATAGACAACAGTCAGCTATAGACATGATCATGGTCTATGCCTGCTGATTTTGGCCAAACGAGATGAAAATACCCTTACATCTAAGGCAACAAATATTTCAGTTATGTATTTTAGCCATGCAGATATTTCCACCATAGTTTAAAGCAAACACCGAACCTCTCACATCAATCTCTACCTCTGAATATAATCATGCAGACACAACAACCAATAAGTACTGAATCAAACTCAGGAAAATGTACACGTTCAATAAATGCAGTGACCCCAGGGAATGAAACTCTAGCATGGCAAGACAGAGAGCATCACGCTACTGCACGATAGCAAAGCACCATCTCTGGTTTACAGCTGTGGCCCGAAGATAACCAAAACAAAATGACAAAATTATAGACAGTGTGTGTGTGTGTGTATATATGTGTGTATGTGTGTGTATGTATATATATATATATATATATATACACACATATAGATATAGATAGATATATAGATAGATAGATATAGATAGATATATAGATAGATAGAAATATAGATAGATAGATAGAGATAGATAGAAATATAGATATAGATAGATATATAGATAGATAGATAGATAGGATAGAAATATAGATATAGATAGATAGATAGATATAGATAGATAGATAAATATATAGATAGAGATAGATAAATATATAGATAGAGATAGATAAATATAGAGATAGATAAATATAGAGATAGAGATAGATAAATATATAGATAGAGATAGATAAATATATAGATAGAGATAGATAAATATATAGATAGAGATAGATAAATATATAGATAGAGATAGATAAATATATAGATAGAGATAGATAAATATATAGATAGAGATAGATAAATATATAGAGATAGATAGATAGATAGATAGATAGATAGAGATAGAGACAGACAGACAGACAGACAGACAGACAGACAGACAGACAGACAGACAGACAGACAGACAGACAGACAGACAGAATGCACAAAATGAATGCAGTAATTTGTTCACAAAAAAAAAATCTGAATCTGTCTAATGTAACCACTAAAGTCCAATACACAGGAAACAAACTATGCATATTAATTGTAAGCTCTTCTGAAAAGGGTCCTCCTAATCCTCTTGTATTTTATTGTATTATAACTGTATTGTGTCCCTTTTATATTGTAAAGTGCTGCGTAAACTGTTGGCGCTATATAAATCCTGTATAATAGTATTAATATAGCGTACTGCAAACTACCATAGTTTCATGGAAGGTAGATCCGCCGTATTCCTTTCAGCACAGAGTCAATGCTATCTACTGGTATGTTTGTTTTTAATTTTTTTTACAGAATATTTTATTCTTATTCATAATGAAGAGAACCTATACTCCTACACTACAAACAAAATCTCAATGAAAAGGAAGGTGGTTTAGATAAGCAGAACCTAATCGCTGGCAATTACCAGTTTGCTTCTTTATCCGTAGGCATAAGCAGGTTGTTATTATAATAATACAGATATTGAAAAGGACAAGCTCTATAAAATGTCCCAGAAGCTTATAATTAGGTAGTATTCAACATGCTAAATCACCTCTCCCCTTTCTTCTCCGCATCAGACTGCAGTACACCCACCTCCCAACCTACCTCACTCACCGGCATTAAGTGGAACAGCTGCACTGACAAAGACCATGAAGTTCCTGGGTACAGATATGAGCAGATAGAAAAGCAGTACTGTCTACCATAATGTAAGACACTAAAACTACACCGGCAGCGATCTCAAGGCTTGCACAATTTCTGGAATAATCTGACCATTTCAAAAACAAACATCCCACCTACAAACTTCACAGCCATTTTCCTCATTACACACTTGTGACCTCGCACATTCGGAGTGCATATATTCTCACTGTAATGTACACAAATACTATACACTGCATACGACAAAATGTATGGACTATAACAATATGTTTAAACTTTAAAGAGTGTATATAACAGAGTACTACAGTCAAGAAGAAAACATGTGAAATACAATCTTGTTCGAGTGCATTAATTTCTGTTGGTAGGATTGTGAGCTTAAAGGGGTTATAAGGGAAAAAAAATCCAAAATAACTTCCTTTACCTTAGTGCAGTCCTCCTTCACTTATCTCATTCTATTCTGCTTTTAAATGTCATTATTTCTTATGAGAAATCCTCACTTCCTGTTCTTCTGTCTGTAACTCCACACAGTAATGTGGGGCTTTCTCCCTGGTGTGGAGTGTTGTGCTCACCCCCTCCCTTGGACTACAGGAGAGTCAGGACGCTCTTTACATTGCAGATAGAGAAAGGAGCTGTGTGTTAATGGGCGTCCTGACTCTCCTGTAGTCCAAGGGAGTGGACAAGCACGACACTCCACACCAGGGAGAAAGCCTTGCATTACTGTGTGGAGTTACAGACATCAGAACAGGAAGTGAGGATTTCTCATAAGAAATAAGGACATTTAAAAGCAAAATAGGATGAGATAAGTGAAGCAGGACTGCACTAAGGTAAAGGAAGATATTTAGGAAAAAAAATGTACCTTTACAACCCCTTTAAGAGAACAGAGCGGAAGATTCCATGCAGGTGGCCAATCTAAAGTGAAATAAAGGCAAGTTGTCCATTCCTATGCAATGGAGTCAATAACGTTAAGGTGTCTTGAAATACCTGTCTTTGAAAAATGCAAGTCCAGATTGCCATATTTCATGTGAACAAATGCCTAGGCATTGGGAAAGGCAATTTCATCTGAAGTGGAGGATTAGAAATTAAACCTTCCGATTCTCTCTCCTTCAGCATAAATCGTGAGACCAAAGGCATTTATTTACATGTCCAGTCACTGTATTATGTGTAAATTATAATCACCTAAATTTGACACCCAGAATAATTATTCTCTGTGACATCTCTGCTTTAGGTTTATTGGCTAACATACCATGCCAATTTCTGCCCCCAGAACTGATAGCAAGAACATGCTAGTAAGTGGCCAGAGGAGGAACTTCCATGTGAGTCTTCTTATAAAGTAGTATTATGTGTTACGATAGATTTCCTTTGAGATTCCATCAAATGCCTATTGTCCAACTTATATATCGTCAAAAAAACTGGCACTGTTTTGAACTGACAGAACACCTAAGGATGGTGCCAGTGGTGTAAGGGCAAACATACATGATTGTGCAACGAGAGGATATTCCTATGTGATGCATATGGATTTTTTATTTACTTGGCTCTTGCTCACGTTACTAAAATTCCACAAAATAAACTAATGTTTGCAACATATTACCATTTCTGAGAACTGCTACAGGTGCATCTCAAAAAAATTTGATCAAAAAGTGAAACTTAAAGGGGTTGTAAAGACAAAAATATTTTCCTCTTAAATGAAAGTCTGACAGTAGCTGATAAAGTAAAAAGTAATGTTTTCAGTATAACTAGTTTGATACTGTTGAAATCGAGCTGTTTTATCACCTCATCACTCCTGAATCGTTATTCTCATACTTCCTGGTTTGCGGTGCGCATTCATTCTTGCTAATCACGGCCTAATGGGAACTACAGTTCCCATTAGGCTTAGCTTCCATGCCTGTGAGGGATAAGAGAGCAACTTCCTTAGGGCTTAGTCATAGGGAGGGGGTGAGAATTCTGCTTTCCACCACAGATAGGTGGAAAGCAAGAAGAGGAGAGCAGGAAATGGCATTTTCAAAACCTGGATTACTGTATTTGATCAAAAGGAAAAACGAGGTAAGTGATATTTAAATGCTCTAGCTTACAGAAATCAATTGATCTAATAAAAAACAAACCTTTAGTGTTCCTTTAAATAATATATAGATTCATTAAACACAGCGCGATATATTTAAATTGTCAATGACTATTGCTTACAGCTAGTAAAAACCCAAAATTCAGTATCTCAGATACTTGAAAAAGTTCAATATTGTAGATTCATGGTGTCACATTCTAATCAGCCAAATTGTAGATATATATATATATATATATATATATATATAAAATCCTTTCGAGAATCTGTGGGGTATTGTCAAGCTGAAAATGAGAGACACCAGACCCAACAATGCAGACGAGCTGAAGGCCGCTATCAAGGCAACCTGGGCTTTCATAACACATCAGTGCCTCCATGCCAAATTGATGCATGTAATTCATGTAATTCATGTAAAAGGAGCGCTGACCAAGTATTGCGTGCATACGATACTGTACATGGACATACTTTTCATTAAAACAAAAATTTCTGTATTAAAAATCTTTTTTTTTTATTGGTCCTATGAAATATTCTACTTTTCTGAGATACTGAATTTGGGGTTTTCACTAGCTGTAAGCTATAATCGTCAAAATTAAAAGGAAGAAATGCTTGAAATATATCACTCTGTGTGACTTGAATCTATATAATATACGAGTTTCACTTTTGAATTTAATTACTGAAATTAACTGATATTAAAAAAAATTGAGATACACCTGTATATAGGAGATTTTTAGTTGCTTACTATTAGAATGTGTAAAAAAAAAAAAAAAAAGAACCGAGGATGTTCACCTTAAACGAAAGCCTTTATTACAATACGTATATGTGGTGGCTAAATTATTCACCTATTTTTATTTATTTTGTGAAACGAGTGCAAGACAAATGACACAAACTTGTAAAATTCTAGAAATTATTTCACTCTACTGTGTTACATGCACAATCCCGGATTTATTATTATATGAATTTCATGGGAGAGATAATTAACAACTGCAGAAATGAATTCACTTCTCACAGATATTGTCCCCTCTTTATTTTTAGAAATTAAAACAATCTTCTCTTTTTATACATTTCTAATCTCATTTCCTTCCCCCAACTCTATGTGAAAGTTTTCCCAATAGTGATGGCTGCACAGAAAAGGGACACGAGTACCATCTATAATACCTTTTCTTTAAGAAGGGGGACTATAAATATATATTTATTACATTATATTTTCTTTTCTTTTTTTTTACTACATGTGCCTCCTTTTGACATGATTTACTCTAGGTTTGCCTTATAGGTACCTACTTATTACTTCCTTATACTTTCATTACTCATATTCACATACTGCTAAACGTAATAAATAAATAAAAAATGCATAGTAATACCCTCTTCCCCTTAAAAATGAATACAGTGTAGAGCACTTCCAGCATGTTTCACCACCTGCCATGGCATCATCAGGAGAAAAATTGCTGTGTGTCATAACAGCAGCAAATGGGCATGTTTGTAGATTTACTTTTGATTGATTCTTTTAATTATTACTTTCACCATACTCTAATTTTTCTGTGCCTACCAGCTCCTTCACACCAGGGATTTTGCCATACCGTGGCCACTGGTGTGTGCTCAGAAGCAACCATTAGGAATTATTAAAATTTTACTGATATGTCACAAAGGGACATTTCATTAAATTATTTATGGCTGAGCAGGTTGGGTGAGGCAACATGCAGTGTTGAAAGAAAAGTAGTGCATGTCATAATTTTTTTTTCACAATGGTGTGAACTGAACACATGGAACACCAGGCGCTTTGCCTTGTCTATGCATTAGGCCTAACACATATGGTGTGAACAGGCCCCCAACACCTAAAGTAAAGTTCAAGCAAACATTAAATTAAACAGTTTTTTTTCCCAGTTAATTAATGTGGCCTTAACAGATTCCAGTTTCATATCTGCAGAGCTCATGCCATACTCTTCAGCAACATGAGGTCATGGATCTGGTTTGAATCCACCTCAACACTATTTATGCATGACAGTTCTAGAAAGCCAGGCCTTGTCAATCTTACCAATACCTCTGCTTTACATCCTTGTATACATAACAAAGGAATATGGTCAAAGAAAGTGGTAAATTCTATGATATGTGCATGCAAACAGGCTTAGAATGCTAAACAAACAGGACAGTAAGAAATGTTGTTCTGTCAGGGCTATTCAAAAATAGAACGTTACCCATAACAACTTGATAAGGTTCTTTAGCATGGAACTTTCTGACTAAAGTCCCACTTTAAAAAAGCATTGTGGTAAATAGGTCATTATTCTGTTACACAGCGACCTGAGAATCTCAGATGGTAGTTTTATGCTTTCGGTAATATCATTGCGATTGCGCAGGAAGTAAGGCTAATTTACGGCATTTGGCAGTAAACATAATTGCCTAGTAGGATGAAATGCTGCAGGAACGTGGGAAAACCCTTAGAAGGTTAGTTCACCCAAAACACGTTTTTCCATTTAAGATAAAGGCGGGCAGACCCATACCAGCTTAGAAAATGGAGGCAGTGAAAATGTACAATACTACTGCGGGCCGAACTCACCATTACTAGGGGAATATAAGGCCATGTATGGCCAGTTTTAACCAAGTCTAATTCAAGGAACATCAGTATAATGAAACGTTCAGTAAAGAATATCACCTGTCTTGGGCAACACATTAACTCCTTGAGGACAGGGGCATAAAATTATTATTAAACCACAAGCCTTAGCCAGAAACTCAGTGTATGCATCTCTGCCACAGACCTTTCTAAGGTCCACATAGATACATTCACATATTTTATCCTTCACCAGTAAGGCATGGAAAAATACTCACTTGTGTTTATTCATTCAGAACATGCCAAGATTTTTTTTTTATAGCAAACATTTGGAAAGCAATCAAATAAAATTGTGACTAGCATTATAACCTCAATCCCCCAAAAGTTCTATGTACAGACTAATCAAAATTTGGCATTCTTTTTGGCAACCATGGGCACCACATCTTCCAGATTAAAGAGCAAAGGGACCGTCCGGCTTGTTATCAGCATTCAGATCAAAAACCCGGCATCTCTGATGGCATGGGGGTGCAACAGTGTGTATGGAATGATCAGCTTGCATATCCGGATAGACACCATCAATGCTGAAATATTCATCATCTCACAAAAGTAAATACACCCCTCACAATTTTGTAAATATTTTATTACATCTTTTCATGTGACAACACTGAAAAAATGACATTTGCTACAATGTAAAGTAGTGAGTGTGCAGCTTGTATTGCAGTGTAAATTTGCTGTTCCATCAAATAACTCAACACACAGCCATTAATGTCTAAACCACTAGCAACAAAAGTGAGTACACCCCTAAGTGAAAATGTCCAAATTGGGCCCAAAGTATCAATATTTTGTGTGGCCGCCATTATTTTCCAGCACTGCCTGAACCCTCTTGGGTCATGGAGTTCACCAAAGCTTCGCAGGTTGCCCCTGGAGTCCTCTTCCACTCCACCATGATGACATCACAGAGCTGGTGGAGACCTTGCGCTCCTCCATCTTCCGTTTGAGGATGCCCCACAGATGCTCAATAGGGTTTAGGTCTGGAGACCGGCTTTGCCAGACCATCGCCTTTACCCTCAGCTTCTTTAGCAAGGCAGCTGTCATCTTAGAAGTGTGTTTGGGGGTGGCATCTTTGAATACTGCCCAGTGGCCCTGTCTCCAAAGGGAGGAGCATCATGCTCTGCTTTAGTATGTCACAGTACATATTGGCATTCACGTTTGTCTTCAGCAAACTGTTTGTGGGCTTTCTTGTGCATCATCATTAGAATGAAGTTTCCTTCTGGGACAACAGCCACACAGACCAATTTGATGCAGTGTGTGGCGTATGGTCTGAGCACTAACAGGCTGACTCCCCCTTAACCTCTGTAGCAACGCTGACAGCATTCATACATCTATTTCCCAAAGACAAACTCTGATTATGATGCTGAGTACGTGCACTCAACCTCTTTGGTCGACCATGGCGAGGCCTGTTCTTAATGGAACCTGTCCTGCTGTATGGTCTTGGCTACCTGCAATCTTCTTATAGCCTAGGCCATCTTGATGTAGAGAAACAATTCTTTTTTTCAGATCCTCAGAGAGTTCTTTGCCATGTGGTGCCATGTTGAACTTCCAGTGACCAGTATGAGAGCGAGAGCAATAATACCAAATTTAACACACATGCTCCCCATTCACACCTGGGACCTTGTAACACTAACGATCCCATGACTCCGGGGGAGGGGTATGGCTAATTGGGCCCAATTTGGACAATTTCATTTAGGGGTGTACTCACTTTTGTTGTCAGTGGTTTAGACATTAATGGCTGTGTGTTGGGTTATTTTGAGGGGACAGCAAATTTACACTGTTATCTGGTTAAGGACCGCCGCATGTACATTTACGTCGGCAGAATGGCACCGACAGGCACATCAATGTATATATAAATTGGTACCTTGAGGGGATTCGGGGGTTCCCCCCCCCCCCCCCCGTACATACGGCGGTCCCTGTAGCTGGCCGAACGATCCGGGATGAGGGGGCGCCTATTAGTTTTTGTCCGCCCCCTTCGGATCGCTCTCAACCAATCCACGCACCCCCCCCCCCCGTCACTTCCTCCTCCTGTGTAAACACATGAAGGAGGAAGTGATGTGATCTCTCCTTCAGCGTTTTTTTCAACCACCGCTGAGGAGAGATCACATCGCACAGTAAGTCTGCACTAACACTACACTGACACACACTACACACAGGCACATAAACCCCTTGCGATCGCCCCCACTCCCCGCTCCCCCAGTGTCAGTGAATGCAGTAATCATACATGTATTTAGTGTCAGTGTGACAGGTAGTGTGACAGTCAGATGATATAAGAAATTATTTACAAAAATGTGAAGGGTGTACTCACTTTTGTGAAATACTGTATATTCAGGTTTTAGAGCAGCATATGCACCCATTTAGATGACGTCTTTTTCAGGGAAGGCCTTGTATATTTCAGCAGGACAACGGTAAACCGCATACTGCATCTATGACAACAGCATGGCTTCATAGAAGATCATAGAATATTTGGTGCATATTGAAACAAAAATATGACCAGGACCGTTGACAGCTAGAATCCTATATCATTCAAGAATGGGACAACATTTCTCTCCCAGAACGCCAGCAGTTGGTTTACTCAGTTCTCAGACGCTTATGGCCCATACACACGATCCGAATATCGGATGAAATTGATCGTATGATTTTCGGATCGTGTGTACACTACTTCCGAGAGCCGATCACGACCGTTCATCCGATATTATTCAATCGGACAAGCGTGAAAATTTTCCTCGTACGATGTCAAATCGTACAATTTTCGTTTAGTCAGTACAGTTGTCGTCCGACAATACAATACAAATACATTACAACACATGACATCACTTCCGATTTTTTTTTTCTGTCGTACGAGAATTTGAGACTTTAATAACCTATTTCATTTTACTTGCGCTATTAAGCAAAAAAAGTCGTTTGATCCGTCGTACGATATCCGGATCGTGTGTACGGGCCACTACAGAGTGTTGTTAAATGAAGAAGGGATGCTACACCATGGCAAACATGGTCCTGTCACAACTGTTTAGAGACATGTTACAACCATCAACTTCAAAATGATCTTATTTTTTGATATGGTTTCTATTTTCTATTGTGAATACAAAATTGGTTTATGAGATTTGTAAATCATCGCATTCTGTATTTATGTAGATTTTACACAGTGTCCAAACTTTTTTGGAATTGGGGTTGTGCTCTGTAACAAGCTGTTGCTCTGGCAGCCTGGCCAAAGGTGAAAAGGTTAATGGCACAACGAGGGGGTGAGAATTAGAGCCCTTCAGCTGCAAACAGGTTGAAAGGAAACAAGTTTACCATGCAGCAAATACTGACGAAAAGTCTCAGTAACAAACAATGGCCCTTATTTGTTCTCCGGATTTCTTGCCTGTCTCAGCCATCCGGCAGCTGAGTTGTGGTTTAAATGTTGGCTGATTTAACAAAAACGACTTTTGTGGAAACCGCCCATAAATATCCTGTGAAAGGATCATTTCATTTGGTGTATACATACATATATACATATATATATATATATATATATTTTTTTTTAATGAGAGTACCAATCATGAAAATGTTCAGCCAATCAGTCAATACCAAAATGGGATATCTGACCATGTTTTAAATTCTGCAAAGAGCTGGTACAATATTCTTCTGATATATGGCCAAAATTCTTCCTTTGGCAGACTAAGGCTCCTTTCACACTGAGGTGTATTTTAGGCATTTTATCGCAAAAAATATCGCATAAATAACGCCTCAGTGTGAAAGTCCTCAGGCGATGCGCTGGCGGAGAAAAAAAACGTCACCGCACATACTTCCCCCAGTGTGAAAGGGGCCTAAATATCTGCAGGGAAGGGTTGCAGTTGGTCTAAGTGAGTGTAGAGAGTATTAACATCTTCTCTATATATCTTGAATGCCAGGCTATACTGAAAAAAAATACAGCCAATTCTAGTTACATGGCTGTCTATGAGAACAAGCACGTTGATCACAAGAATCAGAGAAAAAACACCAAAAACGTATGCACATGCATTTTTTATGTGTATTTGATGCGAAATGTCATTGTAGTCTATGGAGCCACAACAGAAATCAGTTTTCACTTGCAAACATACAGAATATTATAAGTAATGGAGAAATTATGTTACAGCACTCAGGTTGTCTCAGTCATTAAGGCCACCCTTCTTCAAGTCAATAACTAGAAAGCTATAGGACTATTTAGAATATATATATATATACACATACACATACACACATATATCTCAACTAGCATCCACGAAAGAAATGCCCACCCATCTCCAAGGATCTGTACTATCAGAAGATGGGGACAGTAAAAGAAGGGGAAGACCAGCGAAGACGGGATCAAAACATCCTTTAAACACTATGCACAGGATTAACCCCTTAGGTTCCACAATGCGTATAACAAGCTTGCATCACTGCATATACAGACTGATTTTACTGTTGCAGGTTTATTAACCACTTGATCACTGGGCCTATTTTGGCACTTTTCTCCTTCATGTAAAAATCACAATTTGTTTGCTAGAAAATTTATCAGAACCCCCAAACATTACATATATATTTTTTAGCAGACATCCTAGGGAATAAAATGGCGATCATTGCAACTTTTTTCCTCACACGGTATTTGTGCAATAATTTTTTCATGAATTAAAAAACAAAACAGTAAAGTTAGCCCAATTTTTTTGTATAATGTGAAAGATGATGTTACGCCCAGTAAATAGATACCTAACTTGTCACGCTTTAAAATTGCGCACACTCATGGAATGGCACCAAACTTCGGAATGTAAACATCCCTTGTAATAGGAATCACTGTGACAGGTCCTCTTTATGGAGAGATGTGGGGTCAATAAAACCCCACATCTCTCCTCCAGGCTTACAAACATGAAATAGGTGAAAAAAAAAAAATCACTGATCACATGCCGACAGATGCGATTGCGGCTTTGTTTACGTCCGGGTAACTGGGCTTGACGTCATAACATCGCGCCCGGTCCTCCGACGGTCATAGAGATGACTGTGGCCGTCTGGTCACCAGTCATCTCTATGGTTCTTCAGCGAGCGCCGGCCGATTCGCTCTCATGGTTAAGGAGATGTTTCCAAGAAACACGGCACTGATGTCTATGGCACATGCGCCGTAGACAAGGGGCGCGCAGGCGCACTAAGCATGCCGCTACCAACGGTATCATGTCGTTAGTGGCAGCTCCAGTGCACATGCGTGATGTCATCGCTAAGCTGGCCAGTCACAGCGCCGGAGTAGCATTATGGCGACAAGGGATGAGGTGTTCGAGGACCACTGCGGGAGCTTCGTTCTCAGGTAAGTAATTTATAATGAGCTAGTAGCTCATTATGCCTTTGTCTTGCAGGGTTTTTTTTTTTTTTTTAAGAGAAGGTTTACTTCCTCTTTAATTAGCTATAATCACCAGAGAAAGCAAGCAGGGTCCAAAAAATCAGCTACAAAGTTTCTAGCGTGCTATGGCCCAAAGTATCAGAACAATCGTAGCGCTTATACAAACAAGTCAGTAACGCCAGCCCCATATTTCTACCCTCACAAGTTCTTTAATAATTTTATTTTAAAATGACCTCTTATCTTCCAATTAGCCTGCAGGCTTCTTTTTATTTAATAGAGACCTGGGTGTGCGAGGCTCCGAGATTAACATTAATCAAGTGCGTTTAACACACTTTAGGGGAGACTGAACAAGTAGTCACATCTTAGCAGAAAGTGTTGTGTCCTAGGTGGTCCCCAGCCTAAGAGCCTTTTTCACACCGATGTTAGTGGTAACTTGTGACGCTTTACTGTAGTTATAGAGGTGCTTTTTGGCCGCTAGCTTGTCACTTTTAACCCTTGCTAGTGGTCAAATAAAGTGTTAAAAGTGGCTGCAAAGTGCCACTTTGCAGGTATTGCCCAGTGATTTCAATGGGCGGGCCGCTTTAGGAGCGGTGTATACACTGCTCCTAAAATGCCCCAAAGATGTTACCTGCAGGACTTCCTTTAACGTCCTGCCAGCGCAGCGCCCCACCCCAGTGTGAAAGCACTCAGGGTCTCACACTGGGATTTCAGATAAGGCATTTTTCAGGTGCTTTACAGGTCCTATTTTTAGCACTAAAGCGTCTGAAAACGCATCCAGTGTGAAAGGGGTCTTAAACTCATGACCTAAAGTTTAGGTCATCAGTTTTAGTCCTAACCATTGAAGACCGGCTTTGCTAATAAATATTCAAAAGGCAACCAAGCCAAACAAAGCAAACACTCAGGGACTACAGTTCAAAACTTGTGAAATGTATGTCAAGGGTTCACCTTGACAAGTTGAGACTAGAATATATTTTCCATGAATTTTTGTTTAAAGAGACAGTAAAACAAATATATAATTGAATATATTTTCTATGAATCAGCTAACACTTGAGAAAACATTACACATCAATCGCCATACATACATAAGGTCTGAAACTGCCAATAAATAGAGCAACCTTTAACTCCTCATTAGTTGTGCCATTTCAGTCACATACGGAGACCCAACGGTTAAATATTCTCTGAAAGCATGTACGGTAAATCTTTTTTGTATCCATAGAAACCCAAGAGATATTGCAGCATAATTTAGCCTAATATAAGAAGGTAGCCACCTAGCCCATACCAGTAGTGGCTTCTCTTCCATGATGCCATATTTCTGCTCAGTATATACTTGCCAATATATCATCTCCGGCAAGCTTGCACATGCCCAGATTATTTGAAATACATTTTTCTATGGCAAATGCTTAGGACATTTCTCTTGAAATAGTCCAGCCATTAAAGTGTTACTAAACCAAGGACTCTTCATTCACTATATCTGGTCTCCCACAGTACACAGAACATGGAAATGCAATTATTTTAGTAAATATAAACGGCTAAATACTTTTTCTCATCAGCAGTATATAGCAGTCTTGTGACTTCGATCAGTGTCTGGTAAATCTTGTAGGAGGAGTTTTTATTCACCTCTGACTGTCCTATAAGGTTGCAGGACCCCTGACCCTATGTCTGGACAGTGGGGATTGGCCCTGTGCTGATCACATACACACCAAACTGAGCATGTAAAGAGTGACTCCAAAAGCTCTGTCATATCAGGAGATGGACTGGGGAAGAAGTGGAGGATCAGAAAGGACAGGACCAAAACAGATGTTTTACACAATGTGGAGGATTAACCCCTTAGGTTCCACAGTGAGTATAACAAGCATGCCTCACTGCATATACAGACTGATTTTACTGTTGTGAATTTAGTAACACTTAAAGAGGTAAAGCATATGTCCAACACCACATGCTAGGACAATTGAAGTGGTATCCATCTAAAGATAGCGTTTGGAATGGTGTTTTGGCCCAAAATGTATGCAGCAAACATGGATGCAAGGGTTATATGCTCGTTAAGTAAAAGGGATTGCAGAAAAGGTTGTATTACCTCTTTTTCCTTCCTCCCTCCCTCAGACCTCCTTGGTAAGCTTCTCACAGGCACGGTCACGGTCTTACCTCTACTCTAACCCATACAATACAGGGTTAATAGCCCTGTACTGTACATGAAACACTGAGCCTCTGCGCGCAAACCACACAGGTAACAATACAATCTTTCAATATAACAATATTCTTGGGTTGGTGAAAAACGGACAGCAGATAATGGCGACATTCAATTAACAGATTAGATTGTAAATTCTCAGGGCACTTCTAACCCTCTTGTATTGTATAGACAATAATGTAATGTAAAGCACTGCACAAACTGTTGGTGCTATATAAATCCTGTACAATAAAATAATAGATGTTGCCTTCAAAGAAGAATGATTGGTCTGGATGTAAAATTCAATCAAATGTAACAAACATTATTTTTCTTTCTTAGTGTTGCATTAAATGACCCTCCCTATGTAGGAATGGATTTGTCTAAACCTCCCCAAAAAAACAAATAAGCGATAGAGAATCTGAATATATACTATATACTCTGAAAGCTGAACTCTTTATTGTTATGTGAAGCCAAATCCTGTGTACCAGCAGCAACAGAAGCACTCGGGTGCAGCTGCTGTACTAACTATCCAATGTTAGTGATCTCCCCTGCTGACTTATTGTGTTCTGATAGGTGAACCGCCCCCACCAAAACACATCGGTCATTTGATGAGAGCACTGATCGGATGCCAATCACCAGACCTTTGTCAATCATGCTCTTTTGACAGAAGTCAGCCAATGGTACCTGATTAGGGCTGCAACTAACGATTATCTTCATAAATCGATCAGTTGGCCAATTATTGTTTTGATTAATCGGTTAAAAACCTTAAAAAAAAAAATAATAATTTGGAGCGATTTGCATGTTTACTTTTTTTGGCCAATTTGTTGGGCAGATTAAAACACACAAATTGCTGCAAAAACGCATTACATATTTTTCTGCAGCTTCTCCATTGAAGCATATTGAACAAAAAAAACACAAAATAGCACCATTTTGTGTTAAAAATAAAGTCCTTGCCCTTTCCAAATACACATCAGCTGAAAAAAATCATGGATGTGAACGTGTTCCATAGGAAAACATGTAAATGAACTGTAGTGTTTCTGCAAAAAGCACTAAGATGTGACCCCGGCCTGAGATGTTTAGTACCATAATGAGGTTAAAAAAATATAAAAAATTAGTACAAAGAGCAAATAATCGCTACTGTAAGGGGTTAATTTTTTTACTGTGGGACAGTGAAAGTAATATCTACAGTAGCAGTTTGCTCTTTTTGTACTATAAAAGGATTAATTTTTTTTTTAACCCCATTATGTTACTGGCCAATTAACCAATTATGAAAATGGTAATCGATTAATTTCATTATCGATTAGTTGTCGATTAATTGTTTTGGCCCTATACCGGATATTGGGCCCATGTGTACGGGGCTTTATCTGCATCACATCTGTATTTCCTTCACATGTGTGCAGCCATCCAGAATGAAACATCTGTACTTCCACTCTGGTGTCTCCTGTAGTAAAGACACATCAGTGCCAATCTCTCTCCTTGCGAAGGATGACTGGTCTTGGCTCTGCTCCCTCTGTAGTTTTCTACAGGCAAGTTCTAACGGGAGGACCTGCTCAGTCCCTACCATTGCTCTGCCCTCAAAGGCTCTGTGTAGCCCAAAGATGAGGTTACCATTACTTTTACAATATATGAATTTGCAAGGGCATTTGGTGCAAACAAATTGGATACAAGTCATTTGTGGCAATTTAGTGCCGGTTCACACTACTGTGACTTGGGATCCGACTTGTGTCACCTCAAGTCGCGCAACATGAGAAATTCCATTGAATTTAATGGGAGCCGTCTTAATGTACACTACTGAAGTCGCCCCGACTTCAGAAAAGGTTCCTGTACTACTTCAAGACGACTTGTAGACAACTTGTACCCAATGATTTCAGTGGAAGTTGCCTCCAAAGTCGAATCTCCACCTTAACTGAAGTAACTTTACAGGAAGAGAAAATGGTCTACTCAGGCAAACCCCTCCCTCCCACAGAGCTGATTATTCTGTGATTGGCCACAGCCAAAGTCGCCTGTCCTGGAGGCAACTTTAAGTTGCGTTGTAAGTTGCTCCAAGTCATGTTGAAGTCGTGCTAAAGTTGCCTTGCAAAGTCGTGCTGTAAGTCGGGTTGCCCCTGTGTGAACCCGCTCTAAGGGATGAATCTCAATGAAAGGTTTTATGCCTGGAGTTCAGCTTTATAATTTTCTACAAAATGTCAGAGGCATAACTCGAATTTAAAACATTAAATTGCACATTTTAGAGTTGTTGTGCGATTATAATATCTTCATCAATAGTTTCTCTTTGTATTGTCCAGGGGTTTATATATTTCACGAAAACCTTACCAAAAGGGAGGGGGGCATCTCATATTCATATCTACTATATGCTTTATGCACGGTAAGAACAGTAACTAGCAATTAGGGACTAATGAGACACTTAAAAGACGTGTACAAATAGGACCCATTTATCATCCTCTATGATGCATATTCATTCACAGTCTATAAAAGGCAAACATTAAAGAGCGCATCAGTTGCAGGGTTCAGTGATTTAACAGCAGAAGTCAATACATGTAATTACACGTAACAAACTCATTTCCATTGATCCTATTTAAAGGCATAATTCAGAGTGACAGGTCACCAGCTTTGTATGTCATTAGATAGTTTCTTAATAAAAAAAATGATGAATTATACTTATTACATATGCCCAGTCATAACTACCCTTTAACAGTACACAAAGGGGAAAGGAAAACGCATTCTACGAAAGGATTTGTTGCCACCAACGTTATTCTGAGAACATAATTGAGGACAAGTATAAAATCACATATCCAGGTATATACTTGAGGACAGCAGTGTAAATAATCTTTTCCAAAATAAAAATATTTTCTGCAGATGTATTTAGCCAAGCTTCCAAGGAAGGGACTGCAGAATAGGTGCAGTGTTCTTGTTTATTTGTAGCCTATTTACTTTGGGGCCGTTGTTTGACTCCCAAATTCCTCCCTGCTGGTCTCCAGTAGTATTGCATCCAAATAAAACTATCTGTTAGACAAGCTGTTTAAGTAGATCCTGTTTAAGAAAAATAAAACTTGGAAGCATAGTGATATATCTGGGGAAAAAACATGCAAGATGGTCACAGTTATCCGAAATTCCCTGTGCAGGTTCAACACAAATGGATGGACTTTAACATCTAGTTATCATATAGGCTTACATTGATTCATTGAAGTCAGCAATGACAATGTAGGGTTAATCTTTGGCTCACGTTGGTATAATACGTAGGTTTGCCTTCCTAACAGTTCAGGAAATGCAAAACTGGGTGATGCACAACTGCTTGAGAGTATCCATGTTATTCACGTCAATATATACACAAAACAAAGGGCTTTCACATCAGTACTAACTTCTAGGCCAATATTACACTCACAGGGCCAGATTCTCATAGAATTCCGGCGGCGTAGCGTAAGCCATTTACACTACACCGCCGTATCGTACTAGAGCAAGTGCTTTATTCTCTAAGCACTTGCTCCGTAGTTTTCGCCGGCGTCGCGTAAATCGCCCAGCGTAAACCCGCGCAATTCAAATGGGGCGGCTTGTATTTAAATTAAGCGTGCCCCCGCGTCGAACGAACTGCGAATGCGCCGGCCAGGGAAAAAGCCCAGTGCGCATGCTGCAGCTCACATCGGAAAGCGTCGTTGAAACCGACGTCAAAACGACGTGAGCGTCATTTACGCAACTCCCTATTCGCGAACAAGTTAGTAAAACGACGTAAGCGAAGGAAAAAGCCGACGCTGACCCGACGCCATACTTAACATGGCATCCGACGGCACCCAACGGAACTTCGTAAGGTTATTCCACATAGAAGCTGGGGTAACCTTACGCGGACGAAAACGACGTACGCGACGATGGGGGCGGCGTAAAAGCGATCGGGAATCGGCGTACTAGCCTCATTTGCATATGCAAATGAGAAAACAACGTAAAGGCCACCTAGTGGCCGGAGTTGTCATTACACCTACGATCCGAAAGTGTAATGGTTTTACACTTGTCGGATGTTGCAGCGTATCTATGCAAAAGTGATGCTAAGCATCACGCGCATAGATACGAGGCAAAAAAAACGGCGATACGACGGGGTATCTGAGATACTCCGTCGTATCGCTGCTGAGAATCTGGCCCATACTGTGTGAAAATAAGTGCTGCCAAGGTCTGATAATGAGCCATTGCATCATTTTAAAGCAGAGTTCCACCCAAAAGTTGAACTTCCGCTCATCCTCCTCCTCTGGTGGCACATTTGGCACCTTTGGGCGGGTAGGGGGAGCGGGCACCTGTTATTGACAGGTACCCTGTCCCCACTTCTGTTGGACCTTGCCACTGCAAGGTCCAACAGAAGCCCTGCCCCCTTCGGTCAGACGAGTAGGAGAGTGCAGCCACAATTCGCACATGCGCAGTAGACACCCGGCCATGAAGTCCCCTCACCGTCAATGACATCAGCTGAAGTGCCGACATCGCTGGACTCCAGGATAGGTAAGGGTCCTAATATTAAAAGTCAGCAGCTACACTATGTATTTTTTGAGTGGAAGGTGGAACTCCGCTTTAAGGAAATTTTACTATGACCTATGTCACATCAAAGCCATCTGTACCGCCTAAAACTGTCAATGCAAGTGACATTAACAATCTGTTCGAGAGTTTGAGATGCTTTTAAGGTCATTCTATTTTTACACAGGTGCTTTTGACCACCTCTTGACCTGCATTCTCATTGATTGTACAGGGAGGTATTGGAGATGCCTGCTTCTTATCAGTTTACAAGACACGTTCAGTAATAAATGGGGAAGGCATTAAAGCTCTGTACACACACGGGCCGAATGTCGGAAAGCCATTGGCCAGTTTGATAAAAAACGGCCAACATTTGGCCCGTGTGTGGAAAACCAGCTGCCGTCCGGCTCCCGATCAGCGTGCTGACCGGAGTGTTCTGGCGGGAGGGCCACCCCTCTGTCAGAACACAACAGCTCAGTGGGGAAAATCGCTGTACTATCGTTGGATTGTTAGTACAGTGGCTGCTACTAGAGCTGTCAGCTTTAGTTTTTTTTTTGTTCAACCCCCAAAATATATATATATATATATATATATATATATATATATATAATCTATTAGTGTGTACCAGGCATTAGACAGCAGTGTGGACAGCAGTGTTGGAAAGCATCTTGCCAACCCAATAATATCTACTAATCTGCAGAAAAAACAACCTATGACATGTGCAGTTGACAGTGGCTGTTCTCACAAGATGCAGCCAAAAGCTTACAGAATGTTAAAGGAATTTATGTGAAAATCAAAAAGAATTAGTGAATAAAACTGATAGCTGAGCAACATAACACGTACATTTGATATATGGAACCAAAACAGTAGCATAAGAAGGATAATCAAACAAAATAAAAATGTCCGTATTGAATAAGAGCTCTGTGTGCAGATATTAAATATTATCACATAGTAAAGGGAAGTATTATCACTTCTACTTGTATAGACTTCCAATATTTCTATTAGACCATTTTAGGAGACCAAAATGCAGGATAAATCCAGCAGTGAAAGCTAAATTCTGGTTATTCACGATAGGCAAATCACTCACAGTACACATTTTACACTTAAAGATTTGCCCTGACCTTTGGATTATTACCCAACTGGATGCTAATCAGATTTTTGGCACAGAACTGCTTCCCTTTACAGTACACAAATGTTATTATATTTACCAAATGATGTTAAAAGTCCTACATTCACAGTTTTTTTTTAGCAGGGCATGCATGGAATGTCTGCAATGTGATCAAAGATATCTGGGGCAAAGGGGATCTTCCTGGCTTCCAGGTATTGAAGTCCAGCAACGGAAAACCTGTTCTCAGATTCCACTTGTGTTATCGCACCTTCCAACCGGGGACAGACACCTGGGCTCACATGTATTACTGCATCTCTTATTGTGCGATATATAAAACAAGATAAACCTGAAGCAACAAAATCCAACGTGAGGCCAAAGGTGTATGTGCTCACCAAGCTTTCCCAAATACTTTGCACAACCTTTGATCCTTTATTAACAGACCTGATGTCATTTCCCCATGAAAACACACTGCTCCATATTTGTTTTACCTGCCTATCATCATACTACAAACAATGAGTTACAATAAATATATTTAGCTGTACAGAAAATAAGCGCTCTCTGTGGACAAAGCTACAAATTCACACAAAATGTGATTCTCCAGCAGAGAGAGGGAGTTTGAAAATACGTTGTGTATCTTATGCATGTTATGATGTAATGGAACTCCCAACCAAACTGATGATTTAGCCTAGGTTCACACTGAAATTGTGCGAGTTCAGCTGAACACGATTTCATACCCGCATGTCTGTCCAACTTCAGGGGCGATTTGACAGACATCTGTACAGGTTCTGCCACAGATGTCTATACAAATCACACACAAAGTCGCCAAAGGTAGAACAGGAACTACTTTTGGGAATGGGTACAGTGACGCAATAGTCGCCGATTTGGCATTCGAGGTGACACGTTAAATCGCCCCGATGTGAACGTGGGCTTAAACACATAATAAAGAACATTCTGCAGTAGGTGAACATTGAGCCTCTTGTCTGGATGAAATAGAAGTAGGATTTATCTAACCATGCAAGCAGGGATAGAATTAGAAAGGAGAGCTGGAAATCACAGATCACTGTGTTTTTTTCAATCTTTTTAGGTCAGAAATTATGCAAAAAATGCCTTTAAAACTTAGATTTAGATGTGGATGTGAACTGAATACTGTAAATATCTATGATGTGTATAATTATCTACCATCATCCTTATACAGGTAACTTCCTAAAATGAATACAAGTGATTGGGCTTTACTACTCCCCAGCCATTAGGCCTTATGCACACAAGGTGACATTCATTGCCGCACGCTCCCGGAGCTCACTCCACGCTGCAAGGGGGGTGGGTGTATTACAATTAAATCGTATAAGGGGCGGATTGCACAAACTCCCACATCAACAGTGAAAAACTCACCCTTCTTTTCATACAGCGGCTCCCTTGCAGATGATAAGGGGTGTGGCTTGTATATTACCATTATATCGTCTGCAAGGGGGGCGGGTGTATGAAAATAAGGGCACGTTTTGCACTGTTGATGGGGGAGTTTGTGCCATCCGCCCCTTACACAATTGTAATACACCCCCCTTACAGAGTGGAGCGAGCTTCAGGAGCGTGCATCAGCGTGTGGCACAATATTGTGCTCATAGCACAAGCGCCGTGTATAGGTTATTCACAGCTTGTTGATGTTCGGCTATTTTTGAAAGTCTGCTCTGAGCGTTACTGCACACGCAAGCGTTGCACATGTGCAGGACAGAGCGGGCAAAATCCGCCGGGGGACAATTCTCAGCAGGACACCGGCACTACACCGCAAGTTTCTGTGGCTCCACCAGCATAGTGCTGACTGTCACTGACCAGGTGTGTAGGCCTCACACGGAATTGGATTGGTTGATGTTTGTTGCCACCAGACCCTGCCAATTCAGATTGCGAATACGATCAGGCTGCGGCCTGGCTGGCAGAAGTGTGCCGAGATGGGTGCCGCACTTCCAGCCAATGAGGTGTGGAGCACAGCGTGCCTCAACATGACATTATTCCCTCCTCCAGTCGCACCCACAACAGAGCAGACCACATTTTTTTTTTATCTTTTCAGGTGTGCCATGGAAATTTTTAGGTCTTTTTGGTGCGCCGCAAGACCAAAAAGTGACATGTTTACGCATGTCAAGTTTTTTTTGAGTGTTAATGGATTCCATTGCTCAGAATAATAATTTGGGCTTTGGAATGCATGAACGCTCAAACTCTAAGGCCGCGTACACACGACTAAATAAATCCGATCAAATCGGTCTGACAGACCCATTTGATCGGATTTGTCTGCTGGGATATATTGGTTTGATCGTGTACACACGATCAAACCAAAATCCCCGCCGGCAGACAGTGCGGTGACGTGGCGGTGACGCCGCCGCGTCACCACACCAGGAAGTAAAAAACTTCCACGCATGCGTCGAATCCATTCGACGCATGTGCAGGCAGATATGTCCGCTGGTTAGTGTACTAACCAGCAGACATGTCGGACGGACGGGTTCCCATCAGACAGATTTTAAAGCATGCTTTAAAATTTGTCTGCTGGAAAAACCGGTCTGTCCGCCCGTACACACAATCGAATTTGTCTGCTGAAACGGTCCGTCGGACCGTTTCCAGCAGATAAATTTGATCGTGTGTACGCGGCCTTAGACATGTCTAGTGTTTACACGCTTAGTCTCGTTCAGAATTTTAGCTCTCCTGAATACGCCTTTGAGATTTTTTTTTCTGCCTGTAAACGTTCCTATTCTAATACGCCTGTAAAAGTCTACATATGTGCATGTACACAGACTTACGTAGCGGTGCTTTTACAGCATGTGCGTCAAACACTCACCTGCAGCACCCTCCCAGTCTCTGCCCCCACCTTGTCTCAGCAGTTGGCAGCAGAGATGGGAAAATAACTAATCTTTGTTAGATCCTGCACTTCTCCTGAAGCCGCCAAGAGGCTCGTCTCTGTCCCCAAAACCACCGGAAGCAGAGGCGACGCCAGAACTCCTCCTATAGATTGTTACTTCTCTCTGTGCAGCCGCAGCACCCTCTCATTTCCACCGGATATTGGCATTCAACTGACTCCAGCAGCTAACTCCAAGCTCTCCTCTGGTCCTCCTCGAGACCCTGCACCTTCTGCTTCCCAGCACCACCCCCAGCTTCTTCCTGGCAGCAGCACAAGCTAAAAGGGGTACACTGTGATGTAAGAGAGGGAGGGGGGACTATTGACATTTGATACAAGAGGGGGTGGGGTGCTATAGAAATTTGCTTAAAATTATTATAAGAACAATACAATTATATGCGAGTGGAAAAGGAGGGTTGCACACTGTGATAGAACACATGGTAGAACCTTGGCAGAACCAGAGCTTTTTTTCTCAGAAAATAGGTGCAGGAACTCAACCACGACCCGTTCAGATTTCACAAACAGTAGAAGGGTCTTAAAGGGGCATTAAATACCAGAATTGCATTACATACAGTGTGCAGAGTTCAGGGGGTTACAAAGCAGTCACTTGTAAACACAGAAACCAGACTTCTGTGTTCACAAGTGATTGTGGTGAGCGGGCACCAAAGGGTCTGAGCCAAAGGTGGTGGAACTGAGTTCCACCAAGTTCCCCCAGAAAAAAAGCCCTGGGCAGAACCATGTTCTGTCTGAGCAGTCTCCAATAAAGTTTCTTGTGGATGATACCAGCGATGTGCAACCCTCCTTTTCACACTTGCATTATTTGCTACAGGAGTGTGAGTGGGCTCCTTTCTGGTTGGCCCCGCCATTCACAGTTTAAGATATTACTACAACCAGTAATAATTGAGTGCAGGGGCAATTATTTAAGACAGAGAGTAGATACATGTATATAGTCTTATAGATACAAATGGCCTGTTGAGGGCAATTATTATTACTCATGCCATGAAAATAAGTTTGGCACCTCTATTTTACAGGCTGTAAAAAAAAAAGCTCAACGCCATATGCATGAGGCCCTAATGTTGATCGGTCTGCCCAGACTGCTAGACAACAATAGCCCATTTAGGGCTCATGCCATTGCTACATGCGGCACAACCAGACACATGGTCACAACAAAAAAAAGCCAGCCATTAGAGACAGAATCTACAATGAGAAGTCTGAAATACCAACGTCACGTGAAAAAACAATAAGAAATGCTACAATCATGACAAAAATGTACGCCCTGAAATGACACTCTAGTTTCCCTCTACTTTTAAATTCCAGTAATGTGTACAACAAAAATCCCACACAGAAAACAGAGCGCTGTAACACCCAACAACCACGGAGAAGGGATACGTTAGCAGCTAGAGGCAGAACACTACTAGATGTGAGATACGTTGCTCTGTATGTTCCTTGTGGGAGCTCACATGCTGGTACCACCACACTCGAGTGCCAACAAAGCTTCATTGTAAGAGACATTTGCACAGCAAGCCCAGATACTGCACGCTAACAAATCAATGAATGTATTATGAGCACCCCAGGGAAAGGGCAAAGAAGCCAATATCAAGGAGATTGCTGACTGACAGTCTTAAGTGTTACCCCCACACCCTGCTTACGAAGTGTGGGGGCAGCCACACCTTCAAGCAACAAAAATGAACACGGGCCAAAATAAAGTCTGCCCCCCATTTAAATCAACAGACGCTGTTTATCATAAGGCTGCACACCAGGTATGCTGTTAATGTTTCCATGTTAAATGGTAGCAGTGTATTAGAAGTGAGAATATGTTTTAATGCAGACGAATGTGCCTTATGCAGCTGGAAATCCCTGCTAAAATAAACTTTTCCATGACTGCAGCACGGTCAGAGACAAGGGGACTTGGCTCAACGTTTCTATTCATCCTTTATAAAACACAGACCACATTGCCTGCCTACGCTGTAAGAAACAGAGGACCATGCTATGTTATAACCTACCTGACACCCATGTGTAATGCTAACTCGGGTCAGAGAGCAATTCATGTTCTAAGAAGGCCAATCCCCACTTTGTGTCTGAGCTCCGTGCCATACATGTAAATAATGCAACGTTTATTAAAAAGGAAAAGCAGTATTAAACCCAAAAAACAAAATCTAACAATGCAGTGTACCTACAGTATTCTTGCATGTGGTGGCTGCATTTGTTTTTATTTATTTTTTCATTTTCCTGGTGATTCAGCCAGTAACACACTTTCTGTGTAAAGGTGGAATGAATGGATGAAGGCGCAATGGAGACGCCTTTGGACAGCAGCGATGTTCATTTTCGGGAGAAGGTGGCGTTAGATGCACTAGCAGATTTGGATCTTAAGGGTTGGTTTAAATCAGCTTGGTCGATTTTGGTGGTTTGCGTTTAAGTCTCAGTTCACACTTGTGCAATGTGGGAACCAGCGCAATTCCTGTGCTGGTTCCCGCATCACACTGCTCTCTGTGAAACTCCTGCAGGTGTCAATGTAAAGCTAATGACTCCCCCAAATCGGTTCGCAGATCACATGGCGAACTGTGAAATCAGACAGGAATTGGATCGCATTGGTGTGATAACTCATACCGTTCCTGCCGCGAGAAGACAGTGATTGTCACTAGCATCTATAGCAGCCACTTGCGATTATCGGAATGAATCCTGCAGTCTGGTTGTACCAAAGTGGATCGATCAACTTGGTACATTCAGTCTACCCATTAATGGTTAAAATTGTGGCCGGTTCCTGCTGAACCAGCCAAGATTTGAATCGTGGGGTCTTTCACATGGAGGTTCTTTTTTTTTTTTTTTTCGTTCAATTCCTTTTTTTTTTGGGGTGAAAAATGTTGTGTTCATGTCCGCACACGTCCGTGTTACATCCGCACACGTCCGTGTTACATCCGCACACGTCCGTGTTACATCCGCACACGTCCGTGTTACATCCGCACACGTCCGTGTTACATCCGCACACGTCCGTGTTACATCCGCACACGTCCGTGTTACATCCGCACACGTCCGTTTACATACACGTCCGTGTTACATCCGCACACGTCCGTTTTACATCCGCACACGTCCGTTTACATCCGCACACGTCCGTTTTACATCCGCACACGTCCGTTTTACATCCGCACACGTCCGTTTTACATCCGCACACGTCCGTTTTACATCCGCACACGTCCGTTTTACATCCGCACACGTCCGTGTTACATCCGCACACGTCCGTGTTACATCCGCACACGTCCGTGTTACATCCGCACACGTCCGTGTTACATCCGCACACGTCCGTTTTACATCCGCACACGTCCGTGTTACATCCGCACACGTCCGTTTTACATCCGCACACGTCCGTTTTACATGCGCACACGTCCGTTTTACATGCGCACACGTCCGTTTTACATGCGCACACGTCCGTTTTACATGCGCACACGTCCGTTTTACATGCGCACACGTCCGTTTTACATGCGCACACATCCGTTTTACATGCGCACACGTCCGTTTTTTCTATTGCTTTTTCTTCAGTTTCTCATCTGTTTCTCATCCTTTTTTATCTAATCTCCCATGAGACTTCCCCAGCATGAATTGCATTTCACATGCTGCTTTGTGGTATATTTGCGTAAAAACGGATGTCAGCGGATCGGATGTAATCGGATCATCCGCTGACATCTGTTTTACGTCCGTTCCATTTTTTATATGGAAGAAAAAATAGAATTTTCCTTTGTCATCATAGAAAAGGAGGTTAGGGGCCACTCTGTGCAAAACCAATGCATGGTAAGTATAACAATTATTATTTTGAAAAAAAAAAAAAAAAGAATACAGTAACAGAGAATTAACAAATAGGACCACGGACTGCCTCCTTCTTGGGATTTTCTACTAGTCAGGTTCACATCTTTACAAAGGGAATGCTATACAATAGACACAAATTCTCTTACATGTAAATAGACAACCTCTGACCTTTAGAGTCATATTTCAATGTCACTTCAGACTTGCAATCAGTACCATTCTAGCCTATTTTAGTTTTCAAATTTCTGCAAATTCTTTTCTCCAAAAATACGGCCCTGCATATACTATATAACTGTATTGACAAGTCCTTCTATTTAGGAAAGCAATAAATGTCATGGCTTGCGTTACACACATACATTACATTGTTGCTTTCCTGTTGGATACAGCATAAAATATTCACATTAACAAAATTATAAAAAAGACCAGCTTTGAAATGCTTATATACTTTGACACGATAAGGTCTCAGAAAGCCATGGAGAGCATGGTATTTCTGGGAGATTATGCTACTTAATTATTATTCCTTTTGTGTTGACAGCTAATCTTAAACCATGGCAATTCATTTTCTATAAACTGAATACACAAAAATGTTAACACTTTTAGTTATGGTTATGTTTATTCCACTATGAATATCCAGCATGTGATCCCAAATGTTTTTCACAGTATTCTAAAAGATTAAATGAAGGCATAAAGTTGACACTGCACAAAGACTGAGCCACTAGGCATGAGTCTTCCACCCAAACCTAACATGCTGACAATTTAACAAACCGCCAAACAAACTGACCTGGTATTAATTGTTCATAGAAACCCTACACTTGTTTTTTACCCAAAATTAATAATAAAAACAAAAAATGTTTAACGTCCCTAACAAAAAAAAAAAAAAAATTCTAATGCGAGACCTCCCTAAAAATTTACAACAAACGCCTGTCCTAAAAAAGCCAACTGCCAGCCGCTGGAGACTGCGCTGTCCATTGTTACACAGCAAGTACTCCCAACTAGAGGTTTGGTGAAGCTGCACGGAGGGATCCGGAAAAGGAGAAAAACTATTTGTTTTTTTGACTTTTAACCACTTCTGACCGGCCCCACGTCCAAAGACGTCATGTTTTTGAAGATGGATATCTCGGTAACGGCAGCAGCTGCTGCCACAACCGAGATATCCATCTCTTCGTGGGGCGGTCCTGTTAACGATAACGGCGGTCATCGCGGCGGATTCGCCGCAAGATCGCCGTTACCGGCGGTGGGAGAGGGTGCCCCCCTCCCGCCGCTCTCCGCCGCTTACCGTAGCCGTCGGTAGCGGCGGAGGCGATCGGGTCCTCTTGCTGGCTGTCCGGGGATGCGACTGAGGGAAAAAATGTCCCTCAGCCGTCCCCATACCTCTGCTGGGCGGAAGTGACGTCAAAACGTCATTTCCGCCCAGCGTCTTAACCACTTTCCGACCGCCCACCGCAGGTATACGTCGGCACTTTGAGGATGGATATCTCGGTAACGGCAGCAGCTGCTGCCACAACCGAGATATCCATCTCTTCTGTGGGCGGTCGGGTAAACGATAATGGCGGTCTCCGCGGCGGAATCGCCGCGAGATCGCCGTTATCGGTAGCGGACGAGCGTGCCCCCCCCCTCCCGCTGCGCTCCCGCGCTCTCCGCCGCTTACCGGAGCCGTCGGTAGCGGCGGAGGCGATCGGGTGCGCTCGTCTGGTCAGCTGGGATGCGAGTGAGGGAAAAAATTTCCCTCGTCCATCCCCGTAGCTCTGCTGGGCGGAAGTAACGTCAAACGCAGTTCCAAACAGCGTCTTAAAGAGACATTTTTTTTTAAAGTCATTTGAAAAATGACATTTAAAATTTTTTTTTTTTTTTTTTTGCATTTTAGCCTAAATATGAGATCTGAGGTCTTTTTGACCCCAGATCTCATATTTAAGAGGACCTGTCATGCTTTTTTCTATTACAAGGGATGTTTACATTTCTTGTAATAGGAATAAAAGTGATATTTTTTTATTTTTTTTTATTTTAGTGTTAAAAATTGGTAAAATTAATACAAATAAATACGAAAACAAAAAAAAATTTTTTAAATCGCCCCGTCCCGACGAGCTCGCGCGCAGAAGCGAACGCATACGCGAGTGCTGCCCGCATATGAAAACGGTGTTCAAACCACACAAGTGAGGTATCGCCGCGATCGTTAGAGCGAGAGCAAAATTCTAGCCCTAGACCTCCTCTGTATCTCAAAAAATGCAACCTGTAGAATTTTTTAAACATCGCCTATCGAGATTTTTAAGGGTAAAAGTTTGACGCCATGCCACGAGCGGGCGCAATTTTTAAGCGTGACATGTTGGGTATCATTTTACTCGGCGTAACATTATCTTTCACAATATGTAAAAAAATTGGGCCAAATTTATTGTTGCTTATTTTTTTATTTAAAAAAGTGAATTTTTTCCAAAAAAAGTGCGCTTGTAAGACCGCTGCGCAAATACGGTGTAACAAAAAGTATTGCAATGACTGCCATTTTATTCTCTAGAGTGTTAGAAAAAAAAAAATATATAATGTTTGGGGGTTTTAAGTAATTTTATAGCAAAAAAAAATGTTTTAGTCTCGTAAACACCGAATCTGAAAAACAGGCCCGGGGCTAAAGTGGTTAAAGAGACATTTAATTTGTTTACATTTTGACTTTTTTTTTTTTTTTCTTTTTTTTTTTGCATTTAAGCCTGAATATGAGATCTGAGGTCTTTTTGACCCCAGTTCTCATATATAAGAGGACCTGTCATGCTTTTTTCTATTACAAGGGATGTTTACATTCCTTGTAATAGGAATAAAAGTGATAATTTTTATTTTTTCAGTGTTAAACATTATAAAATAAATAGAAATAAAAAGGAAAACCCCAAAAAAAAATTTTTAAAGTGCCCCGTCCCGACGAGCTCGCGTGCAGAAGCATACGCGAGTAGCGCCCGCATATGAAAACGGTGTTCAAACCACACAAGTGAGGTATCGCCGCGATCGTTAGAGCGAGAGCAATAATTCTAGCCCTAGACCTCCTCTGCATCTCAAAAAATGCAACCTGTAGAATTTTTTAAGCGTCGCCTATCGAGATTTTTAAGGGTAAAAGTTTGACGCCATGCCACGAGCGGGCGCAATTTTTAAGCGTGACATGTTGGGTATCATTTTACTCGGCGTAACATCATCTTTCACAATATATAAAACAATTGGGCCAAATTTATTGTTGTCTTATTTTTTAATTCAAGAAAGTGAATTTTTTCCAAAAAAAGTGCGCTTGTAAGACCGCTGCGCAAATACGGTGTGAGAAAAAGTATTGCAATGACCGCCATTTTATTCTCTAGGGTGTTAGAAAAAATATATATATAATGTTTGGGGGTTTTAAATAATTTTCTAGCAAAAAAAACTGTTTTAGCCTCGTAAGCACCTGAATCTGAAAAACAGGCTCGGGGCTCAAGTGGTTAAGGCAAATGTTTATGCTTACGCAAAAAGATGAGTGCAGTTTTAGTAGATCAACAGGTATTTTTCTGTACTTGCAAGTTCTTTAAAGAGTAACTCCACTTTTGTGGGAGGGGGGGAGGGGGGATACTAATGTGAGATCGCCCTAAAAATTCATAGCAAATCCTTATCCAGGCACACTGTCTGGGTGGCCAGAAAAGGGACGGGAGCACCGACCCCCCACCGCTGTAACAAACCAGGTCACATGCCTTTCAACTCCCTTATCTGAATAATATAATAAGGACATTTCACCATCCAGTAGGGAAAGCATATGAGGTACGTGTGTACCCCCCTATTACTCTTTCCCAAAATAATGTAAAAAAAAATGGACCCTGACACAGTGAAAATGTTTTTTTAATAAAGATTTGATTTTAAAAAAAGTAAAACAATGTCGCACAACGTGAATCCATCATCATCATCATTGTTCAGCATGATGAACAGACAATGTTGCCCTGACACCTTGATGCCCCCAACAGCTGAACTGCTCTCATAAAATGAAAGATTCCCGGCCAGATAGTATTTGTGAATAAACCAGCCATGGATTCTTGGTAAGTATTGACACCAGACAGCTTTTTTTTATTGCTATTTAAGCAACATTAAATTCAATTTTTTCAGTGAATGGAATTTTCCCTAAAAAATCGTATTGGTACTTCAACATGGCTGTGCCCAGCTACCAATGCCCCTATTGTTAACAAAAGCTTTCAAATTAGCCTTGGAAAACAGCCAGGAAAAATAGTAAAATTTGGCTTTCATAGACTTCAACAGTGTTCAGAGCTATGTCTTTATGACTAAGCACTGATATTTGCGCGAAACGCGTCTACCTCTTTGTCCCCTGCTCCCTCTGTCAACCACTTGTCATATGAAGCTTCAATAAAAGGATTTTTGAATATGCAGCCGTCCGTAATTTTTTCTTCATATGTTTTTACAGACTTCCCGCTGAGTTCACCAAACCTCCTGTGAACTGAACTCCTAAAGGACACCCTGCAGCTAAGGGGCAAGATTCAGATGGTCCAATTTTAACAGATGTGTCATGGATTGTATATTAAGCACCAATTGTCAGAAGTCAGCACAACCTAACACCATATGGACACCTTTGGAAAAGTCACATATGAGAATGTCTCATCTTCTTTAAAGGAGATCTCTACCAGCGTCTAACAAATGCTAATCATGCAAATTTCCTCGTACAGACCACTGGGATAACACAGATGCACCTCTGACATACATGTTAAACCTTTATTTGAAACCCTCCTATCAACCAAGTAAGATTTACAAAGTCCATAGGGGGCGTAAATATACACAGGCTTGCTGATTTGTGTTGGTTAAAGTTTTATAGGTAACTAGGTGTACACATACTTTCGCTTATCCCATCGGCGTGCCAGGGCACACCCTAATCACCCTGTGCAGATTCGTCCTGCTGCTTGGCTGCAGAGAAAGGGACTGAAGAATCTCTGTTCTCAGTCCCTTTATCTCAAAAGTGAGACATCAGGGGTCTGTTTAAACCCTGATATGTCACCAAAGCCCCCCCCAATGGGGCTTCTAAAAAAAAAAAAAAAATAGTAACAAAAATGTAAATAATTATATAAAAAACATATTGTAAAAAAATAATAAACAAGTGAAAAAGTTACAATAAAAAAATAAAGTAAAAATTAACTACTGACACTGTCCACTGGTCTACTATATATATATATTCTATACTGTATATGAGCTTTGGAGGTGCACACCATCACATTGCTTTAAAAAAAAAAAAAAAGCCTGCCTTCTTCTCAAGCCATTCCTGGGTTTCCTCTATTAACTGATCCTCTTCAGTATCTCACATTCATCCATTTACTCCAAAATATCTCTCTTTCCAGTTAATGCGAGATACGATTAAAGAAAAAGAAAAATGTCAGAATAGTTGAAGCACACAAGTGTATCCTCAGGAGAAAAATAAGGAAACTGAATTGTATTCCAAATATTTTAAAAAGTAAAAGCCTGAGTAAATTATCCTGAATGTGGTTTTCACAAGTCCGCAGAGGTTACACGGCCAGAAATCCACTGAACACGGTGTCATGTCTACTGGATTTATAGCACTCGGTCCCCCAAGAACCTTTCAAAAAAGAGAATGGCAAATCACTTCACAATAACTAGTACTAAATAAACCAAGAAAAACGTTTGTCGATAATAAATCTCTCTGACCTCCATGTACATCTGTATATTGACAAACTAAAATAAAGTCTTCTTCCATGTAATCATAGGCATATAAAAAGGTAATTTATGGAAGGCTTGATATATTATAATTCACAGCTTGGCACAAGGTCTATAAATATATTAGAATCTGCAAAGTTCCTGTCCCTCGACCAAATGCTCTGGAGAATCAAGCTAATATGAGCAAACACTTTATTATTTGCATCGTTCACTCTCCATAATAACTTCATATGTCAGCTAAATGGTATTCGGCTACGTATGTCAGCGTAGAAAGAACAAACATAGGAAATTGGAATAAAACATTCTTTATTTTAAGATTTAAAACCTTCCTTCTGAATTTAAATTGTAGGCTTCATGCACACTGAAGCTGATAAAAGCTATAAAATACGCCAGTAGCTTTGCAGGGAGCATTTGCAACGTTTTTTTTATCGTTTTTGCAATAGCTTTTATCAGCTCTTTTTTTTTTTTTGACTTTTTTTTTTTTTTTTATGAATAAAAAAAACGCTAAAAACGCTGGTGCCGGTGTTTGAGCATTTTTTTAGCGTTTTTTCCCGCCAAAAAACTGCACTTTGAATGCAAATTTTGGGCGTTCAGAAAAAAGCCAATAAACTCCAAAGGTCATTAACACTGAAAAACGCCCAGGTGTGCATGGGCACATAGGCTAACATAGAGTTCAGTTTATGGGCTTTAAAAAAAACGCCAATAAACTGCAGTTTATCAGCTTCAGTGTGCATGGAGCGATAATTTTTTAATAATTGTTTTTGCTATATTAAAAAATATAAACAATATTGTCCCTACAAGACAACATGGACAATGGAACTAGTACAAGAGAGCCGGCCCATGCTATATGAGCAAACCCTAGCACTACCTACAAACATTACAATGGACTCTGAGCTATGCATAAGTTGGCTACTGAATGATTACGGTGCCAACATATGTGACTATATCAGAAGAACATCCACGTTTATCCCTATGAAAAGTGGAGGAGGAGAAGGTTGGCCAGTTTAAAAAACAGCCAGCTGTGGTTTATCTGCGCCCGTTCACCTCTGCAGCCAAGGGTTCACTTGCTACATAAACATCAGCTCTCCCAGAGGCCATGCGGTCTTAAAAGAGAGGCGAAGGAAACCCCTAGGGGGATGCCCCGATGGGGTCCTGTTGGGCCCCAGTTGGGCTCCCAGCAGGTAGGGCGGGGTGAGTGGGAGGCCCCCCTGCCATTGCCACCGGGGGAATGGAGAAGGATGGCGATTGCCTCCGGGGGGAGGGTCTGCCTACTCCCAGCTCCTGCAGTCCGGCTCCTCTCTCTCGAGTTCACGCACAAAATACACTTAAAAAAATAAATAAAAAAATAAATAAATAAATAAATAAATAAAAAACAGCCTGTGTATACAGCAGCCGGTCCATCAGAAGCCAAGCATTTGGCCGGCTTCTGTCAGACGAGCCTGGTGGAAAACCAGCAGCTGACTGGCTCCCAAGAAGTGTTCTCGGCCAATAGCCACCCCCTGTCAGAACAAAACAGCTCAGTGGGGGAGATCACACTATAATAACATTGAATGGTTAGTACAGCGTCTGCGACCAGAGCTGTCAGCTTTTTTTGTTGAACAAAAAAAAAAAACTGTTAGTGTGCACCATGCTTTAAACTGACCATAGATAATTAAATCTTGGCCAGATCAGCAGGGACCAGCTGAACCAAGAATGGGCAGGCCGACTGCTCAATCAACTTGGGTACAACCAAGCCTTTTGGATTTCCCATACAGTTATTGACAGCGGCTATAGCTGCTGGTAATAATCACTGTACATTCTCCAGCTGGGACACCTCCCTACACAAATAGCTCCACAGGTGGTATTCTCTCATCAACACCGACTGTGTTCTCTGATGTCTGCGGGGCACCCTAAAGTTGATCTCCAGCCTTAAAGGACAGACTCAGTTTTTAGAGCATGTTACACATTACATCCATATATAAGGGTGTAATGTTTAACATGCTTCAGGTCTGCCTCCCTAGAAGCCCATGACAGTGGGCAAGTGATTTTCTCCCCACTCACGCTGTCACTTTTCAAAAACAGCTTGGCTGTGCAGGTGGACAGCAGTCTGTTAATAAATGAACCAAAAGTCTGGTGTGCCAGTGTGGCAGACGACTTGTAGTTCTTAATGAACTGCGAGGGCTCTTGTATACCATAATTATGGAGAAAGAAGTAGGTGAGTGAGTATATCTCAAACATAAAATGCCCACGTAATGAAAATCCCACTGAGATTTTAACCTTTCCCTCCCTAACAAAAACTTTTACACAATGGACAATGTACATAAAAATGTATATACGTGAAATACATCCATATATTCGGTAACATGGGTGTCACTTTGTAACGATTCATGGCTCTCCTAAAAGGAAATGTGTTATCAGTCTGTTAAATCAGATGTTAGTTTAAAGTATATGTAAACCCTAACAATGAACATCTCTATCTGATCACTTCTGGGGTATGTTTTATTTACCATTTGAAGCATTTTGATATACCGGTTTGACAAGTGTACAAAAAACCTGTTGATCTTGTCCGAAATTCAGAGCCATCCAGTGTCCTCTGCACATTTGCAGTGATACCTCAAGTAGCCTGTTATGCCCATGTAAATGTTATTTCAATATACAGAATGATTAGCCTTTATGTTATAGAGACTTGAAGTGGACAAGTAGTTTCGCCAAATCCACTGGGTGTGGCTGACAATATTTAATCCACAAAATTTACACCGAGTGTGTACTGACCACTCCGCAGATACATAATTTCCTGCTTATGTGATTGGCTCACCAATTTTCCCAGAAGCCTGCCTAAGATGCAAGTTAGATTGCAGGCATCCTCTGCAACAAAACTGTCATTTTTGGAGAGATACTTTCAATAGGAACACACCTAAAGGGATGCAGGCCCAGCAGATTTCCTCATTAGTGCCCTGCAGCTGCACATCTGACAGTTAATTATGAAACCACTCCCATTAGACCCACTCAGTACAGAGGAACAGATAAACACACATGGATTACTTCAGAGAAACAAAAAAGGTAGGAAGCTGCAACAAAAGTTGTTATAATCCTTACAATGTACATAGCTCAACCAGAAAATAATAATTTTTCTCAACAAAAGTGGAGTTACGCTTTAAAAAACTAAAGCGCAGAGCAATGCACATTTATCGCAGATGATGCAAGATCTCAATTTCCCTATAAAAATCAAGCATTGCAGAGTCCCCCCTTACCATACTTTAAGCTGTTGAAAAATATGACTGATTTTTAAATTAAATACATACCAAGTAAGCTCAGATTTTACAAGAAAATTAAGGTTCTGTGTATCACTTTGCTGCATATATCTCCGGATATACTGAGCACTTTGACACATGGGTTTATTTCCCAAGTATTGTAGAGAGTGGAAAACCAAAAGGGGTGAAGGAGGTAAAAAAACATCACGCACCACCCAGAACTAGAATTTAGAATGTGCCTACTACAGGGCATAACATTAAAATACCCAAGATGTTGATTTAGGCAACACCTCCATTACATACAACTCCAGTTCGACCACGTGTAATGTGATAATTCATTGTATTATTCCAGGACATCTTCCTGTCCAAAGTCACTCAAGGCGTACCCGAGACTCAACTTATGCTCACTGCATAGTGGACTAAATTAGCATTGCTTACAGTCATCAATTTACATGGCAGATGTAATGTCCATGAATTTCAACAAACTTTATATACCACATTAAAGCACCCTAAATGCAGAGAGAAGTGTCAGGGGTCAGACAGATATTCTCTGAGCTTCTAATCACCCTTTATACAAAAAAAATATTATAATGATATAGATATATATCTATATCTATATCTATATCTATATATCTATATATCTATATCTATATCTATATCTATATCTATATATATATATATAGATATATATCTCACGACCAGGATAGTTAAAACCAGCACCTAAAGTCAGCTTTGTGTCAGGTACGATTTGACTACCATTTAATTCTTGTCATCTTATTCTCAACATGGCTTTGTGATAGTTGCCGAAACATTAATATGTTGCTAAGCAACCAAAGTTCTACAGATAGCCAAGTGTCAGCGACTCTAGTTATCTCTAACAACAGAGCTGTGAGAAACCAAATGGTAATATTTGCTAATTAAATGCTAACAACATGGTGCCATCATCTGATCACACCTCTGAACCAGCTGCAATGTATGTATCATATAGACCATAAAATACAGTCAGTACCTTCAGTGTCACCAAATGTTTTGAAGGATTAGAAGTGATTACTTATACTCAATTCAGAGAAACTGAAATGAGTCATATTGTTGGTGGGAGGACTTGTTAATTGACTACTGACAGGCACATACAAACACTGTACGTGTTTTGTTATCACCTATTAAAATAATCAAATATATATGTCTAATCGAAAGCCTAGAGAAAAAAAAAAAAAAAAAGATAAGCAGTTATATATTTAATATTTTCTACACACTTGGATAGTTGTCTTTCAATACACATACAGGGCCTATTCACCATTACACTAATCTATAGAAGATATCAGCACTCAAAGAAACAGAGAAAAGATCTGGTGACCAATCACTATTCATCTTTCAGCAGCTTAGACTGAGCAGAATAAAAAATATAGTTTCTAATGCCTCGTTTCCACTGAACGGAACGGTTCGGGTCGGTACAGTTTGGAATAGTTAGAATAGTCCGGTCTATTCTTGTGAGCGTTTCCACTGCAAGTCAGACCGTCCAGGGCTATTCAGGGTTTAGAAAAAATGCCTAGGGTGTCCACCAATCAGTGGAATGTATTGTAGGTCCGCCCTAACCGAACCGTTCCATTTTCTTTGGCCCCACATCTGAAGCAGGACCCAGAATGGTCCGGTACGGTTCGGTTTTATGGCACACTTTATGAATGGAAACACCCAAAATAGCGTACCGAACCGATCCGCTCAGAGAAAACGAGGCATAACTGGCTGCTGTGTGTACACAGATATCTCTTGGTAAATAGAGACCATTGCCTAGACTCTAAATCAGGGTTTCTCAACCTGAGTTCCATGGAACCCTAAGATCCCTACAAAGGTTGCTAGAGGTTCATTGAGCATTAAGCAATGCCTGCCTGTCAGATAAGTCCCCACTGAAACCATTGATCTTTTTAACCATCTTTAAGGGGTTAATTCTTCCCAGTGTCCATAAGTGTAAGGAGCATTCTTCTCACTGACCATCACACTAATGTACCATCTGTGGTGTAGGTAGGTGAGGTGGCAATAATTCAGGTGCAATGGAAAAACCTTTATTGAAATACAGCAACAGTTCAAAACAAACCCAGTGGGAAGGCAGCCCAACCAGGTCCACTCGCTGTTTCCAGTAATGTAAAAAGAGTGGGTATCAGCCGAACTGACAGCATCTGTAAAGAGAGCAGCGTGTTGCCTGGCCGTCTATTTTCCAAATGGGATGATGTCCAAAGGAGTTGCAACCCTACGCTTCCCCTACCGCCAGTACTGTCCTCAACAGGCAGGGTACCTTTCCCTACTGTACCAACTTGTAAAAGCCACCAAACCTAGGAGTCAGGGTCTTTACTAGGCTCTGCCTGACCCAAGATGGCTGCTAGGGTCACATGAAGTAGCAGCATCCAATAGGATAGCTTTTAAAGTGGCCCAGGAAATCTTAGAGGAACCTTCATCTTGACTTCCTCTCCAAACGACAGTGCCGCTACCGAAGTGCCGCCTGCAGTGGAGAACGTAGTACACCTGCCTAAATGTACATAAAGTAATTTTTAGCAGGGGTTTTCTGAGCCCGGAAAGTTTTTTTTCAAGGGTTCCTCTGTGTGTAAAGGTTCGATATTAAAAAGCTGGAAACAATTCTTCATATCCAAACACTAACACAATTGGTTTTAGTTCCCCAAATACACATTAAATAGAGCAGGTCAATGGACCACAAAAGTATAGATACATCATGACATTCAGAATAAGAAATAGGATTTCTTCAGCAGATTTCCATGCTGGTAGTGTCTTGTTCTGCTTGTCAGTAAACATACAGAACAGATTATATTTTTTAATTCTATATAACCTTCAACTAAGGTACTGTCTCAACATTTTTTATTATGAATGTCTTTCTGCAAGGGTTGTGAAATAAGTCCATTACCTTGAGTATATAACAGAGGCAAGGGTATATATTATGATATGAATGGATTACCAATAGATTTATAAAACGCCTCTAAACATTTGGAAAAAAATTAAGATTTTATGCATCAGAAGTTTTACAAACCAAAACCATGCCGACTTTTCTTTAGTAGATTTTACTTCCAAAAATGATTCTGTGACAAAACCACAAAATAAAAGTCCCCTGTAATGCGTCATTACAGCAGTCATGTGACCGGAATGGCTTGTCTGAAAACACTATTCATATCCTTAACAATCACACCCGCTTTAAAGGAGCCGTGTGCAAGCAGATCTTTGGACTCAATGACCTGTATTGTAGTGAGGCAAGACAGCCAGAGAGAGAATAAGGAGAGTGCTGCTGGATGGGGGAAACATTCAAATCAAAACACCACATGCCACCGTTTGTGCCCTGGCCTACAGCGCACATCAGTTTATCCCTCCCTGACCCACTATACAGCCAAGGAAACGTGGCCACACGACAACCACATGATGCGCCATGCCAATTACTGCATTCCTAACGCAGATCTATTTCACTTATGTATGCCAAGATAACACCCAAAATTACAAGCTGGGCAACTGACTATTGACAGTACAGGGCTGAGGGGACTGCTACTTTTCGGCCAATCCGGTTTCACTTATTTTTGCTCAAAAGTAGTTTTGGTGTTCTGCCTATGTGCGCATTTCAAACAAACATAGGGATTACTGTGTCACAAAAGTGGAGCTGACTCATGGGATCAATTATAAATGCAAGCAAACAATCTACTTAACCCTTGCTGTGCCAAAGACCAGATAAAAATAAACACCAAATCACAGATGAAACCACCCCATGCTATACAATTATCATGGCAGAGGTTAAACAGTGCCAGGGGCATTTTCTAACCTAGCTAGAAATTAAACAGTTAAATTAAGCAGAATTAAATATATGCTCACGCTTTGGGAGAAAAAGAGAGGATGCATGCTGTAAGGTACCATATCTACTCAAGCTATGTAATTTTATTCCCGTCACCATAGAAACCCGTAATTATCACCCTTGGTGAAGGGCACAATGTTTTTCATTAAAACTTCAATGCCTGACAAACTACAAAATGTGCAACTTACGATTACAAATGCGATAAATATAGAAACACAAATTTGCATGCAAAATACACAAAAAATCCAACAGCATAGGAACACATACAAAATTCTCAACAAATGTATGTTAATGCATACTGATTAGAACAGAATTCTATGAAAATTAAGACATTTGGGATACTCTGTTGCTAAGGAAACAGAAAATGAAATAAGTAGGGGGCTCACAATCAACATGTACCAGCTGCTGTCATTTGCAGCCTGTAAATCCGAGTTCCAGAGTCTAGCCCCATAAATTACTAAATAAATGACAGAAATGTCATTCCGCCGGGCACTTGTCACAATAACTTTCACTCCACATCAGGCACAGACAAATAAGCACCTTTATTTATGAAATGCAATATGCCAAACATCAAATACTCACATAGTGTTTCTCCTGCTGGCCCATAATTCCATGGCTAGATGAGAATGCAAGAGGTTTCATAATGAGGTAACAGAGGCTAGGATGAATTTAAACATGGTGTGTGAATTTCTGAAGGGCAGCGGCAATCACATCCACAGACATGCAGTAGAAGACACAGGCAGACAACCAGGACAATGTTAGAACCATCCGAGGCAGAGAATGGCAGAACGTGCCAGGCAGCAGTGGAAAATCGCTCGGCTCTGAATGCAATGGAGCAGTCCTCACAACAGCATCTGTCTCCATGTTTTACAATGCTGGGAGCCCCAGCATCTCTGTATGCAAAGTGACTAATGAAATCTTATCCATCCAGCATTCTTTTAGAGAAGCAAAACCATAGCTGAAACTGAAGAATAGGAGGTAAAGAAAAAAAGAGGAGGAGGAGGAGGAGAGGGGGTGGATTGGAAGTGGAGGGGGTGAGGGGTGAAGGGAGAAGAAAAAAAAAAAACTAAAATGGCTGACCGCCCACAGAGTCCTTTCCAAAAAGGCTTAATATTGTATTGGATTAGTCAGAGTAGGAGCCAGCCCTCAGTGAGCAGCCAAGCATTGCAAATACAGGACTCCGGCTTCATTTGCAAATGCAGGCTCTTTCAGTGTGACATGCACAGACATACAATAATGTGGTAGAGGAGAACGTATGTATGTATGTGTGTATGTGTGTGTGTGTATGTATGGATGGATGGATGGGAGGGGGCTCCAGGCACCTCCTCCCTGGATGCTAAAGATGCAGTGTGATCAGTGACCAGTGCTCTCTGCTATGCTCAACTAACCCAAGTTTTCACAATAATCCTAGCTGGGCGACACTGATGGACATTACGCTATACCATGCATCCGACAAGCATATCTCCAACCCAAAGACTAGCTAGCATTACGGTAATGCACATACACACAAATACAAGCCCCCTCCTCTCTAACACCCAATATAATTACATTATTGTGCTTACTTTGTGGGACCATGGCTGCAGGCAGTTGGCATAGCAACGCACAAGGAAAGCCATTTCCTGGGTAGCGAGAAGGCTTCCTTTTCTAAATAAGAAATAAATTCCTCTTAGGAAGGGATCGGCATTGCTGCTTCCTGCCGGGAAAAAAACCAAGTGACTGCAGTGTGTTCTGCTAACCTGCACAGGCACAGATGATGTGCAAGGCTAGTGATGTAACTGTAAGCAGAATTCTCCCCTTAGTGTCTTCGCTGCTCATATTCTGAAATATTCAACTCACATGAAAGGCGCATTCCTCCAGGATCGCCCCCTCACGTTCTTAACTCTTTCAGTCGTTTAAGGTAGTAAAAATGGACAAGACAGAGGCAGCCTTCGGTCGGTGCTATAGCAGCTTTTAGAGGGTGGGATTCCAGAGAATACTGGCTCCTAATCAGTCCAATGAAGTCAAAGTAATAAGCAGAACCAAATGACAAATCATCCAAAAAGGTGCTCCCGGATAATAATCCCCCACCTCCTCCTCCACATACAAGTGTGGCACACCCATGCTCTGACACTGCATTGGCACAGTCTAGGAAGACCACATCGCTATGCCCTGCAACAGCTAGGAATGCCCTTCAGCAGGGAAAAGGTTAAACAGCTCTTACCTTGATGACTTCACATCTGACTCACTCCCACAGACTCACAAAATAAGAAAAACCTCCATTTAATATTCAGCAGCAACAGTACTGCATGGCAGTGTGGCATTTTATTTGGGCTGTCAATGGCAGCACATGGGAAAAGCTGTGCAATGCAATACGGCAACACAGAGCCTAACATGGGCCCTCCTTATTAATTAGGATTCTGCCACCAAGCATGAAAGCATAGTGCCATTGCTTTTAATGTCCTTCCACCTACATCCTTGTAATGTTGGAGCTTTTATAGGCTCTGGAGATGCCCCATAAAACAAGCCTGATAACAGGGCTCTAAATGAACACAACTTGCTAGCAGTCCATTTTTAAGGTGTGCACCAAGGACAAGCCACATTTATGGAACTATTATATATGAAAAGGTGTCACTTCACAGTAATGACGACTAGATTTAGGGTTATTTCCAGAAATACTATGCCCATGCAAGCATTTAAGCAACCTCTACTTGGGATACCGCTAACATACAGGCAACAGCAAAGAGCAAAACGGCAAAATCAAAAATGTAATATTTTGCTGCTTACCAACCTTAAGACCCCTTTCACACTGGGGCGTTTTTCGTGGGGACTTTGGCGTTAAAAAAAGCATCTGTAAAGCGCCTGAATGAAGCCTCATTTGCAATCCCAATGTGAAAGCCGGAGTGCTTTCAGAGCCCTTCACACTGCCAGCGCCCGAAAAACACTGGTAAAGCGCTGCTAAGACCCCTTTTACACTGGGGTTTTTTTCAGGCGCTTTGGCATTTAAAAAGCGCCTCAATAGGTAGGGGCGCTTTAGGCGTGATGTATTCAACGCTCCTAAAGCACTGCAAAGAAGTGGCTTGTAGGACTATTTTTGTTGCCCTGCTAGCGCAGCGCCTCAGTGTGAAAGCACTCTGGCTTTCACATTGGGATTGCAGACCCCTTTCAAACTGGGGTGTTTTTCAGGCTCTGTAGTGGGAAAGCACTTGGGCTTTCATATTGGGATTGCAGATGCAGCTTCTTTTAGGCACTTTTTTTGCTTTAAATTTCACCTGGTGATCCTGCCATTAAGAAAATTCCTCAAAAGATAACGTTCTCTCACCAGGCTATGAAGGAGCAGCATTGTCACCCCAGATCAATTAGTATGTTCCTACAAAAACTTATCCCCATCCCCTCTCCATAATATAGGGGGGGGGGGGGGGTTGAACAACACAGGCAGCTTTTCAGATCACATTTCTGGCAGGATCAACATTTTTTTTTTTTTGCACTTATTGAACAGATACAACAAAACACTGCAAGAGTTAACTGCTCATTTAGTCTAGGGGAAGTTAAAGACCATTAAAGGAGAAGTACAGCCAAAGCTTGTTTGGCTGTACTTCTCCTGTGGATCACAGGAGTGCAGTTCCTTCTGCGGAAAGATCGTAGTGTATGGTAGAGATCTACAGCACCAGGCTCAGCCTGTCAGCTTAGCGATCCGCTGAGAGCCTGAGCCAGCCGCTCCTGCCTTCTGCACAGCCTAGAGCCAACTGACAGTCACCAGCTCTCTATTTATGGAGCACTGAGAACTGAGCAATCAGCTTTGATTGCTCAGTTTTTAGTCTTAGACCCGACAGGGGACTGATGCAGCATCCACTAGGCTAGATTAAAAAAAAAAAAGCTCTTAACTTACCTGATCCTCCACACTAGCGGTGTCCTAACACCCAATTCAGGACTACGCCCCCTGCATCACTCTTGGTGGTGTCAGGACCTGAAGCATGGGGGAGAAGAAGCGGCAGGGACCAGTCTAGCAGTGCAGAGGATCAGGTAAGTTATTTTCTATGTTTCTAAACTTAAACGAGGTCAGGCCAAGGGATAACGTTTACGTTTCCCAGAGTTGGGAGGGAGTAAATAAACATTCATTGCTAGGGTTTACATATACTTTAAAAAGACCAAAATTACATGTTTGTTATTAGGCACCAATACCAATACCATCTTTTACCAATGAGCACCAATACGTTCGGTCAAGTACTCGCTGATACAGAGTGCCGATACCTTTGCAGTGCAAAAATGAATGGGCTCAAATCGCAATGGAAAAAATTGCATGCGATTTGAACAGGAATGAGTTGCAATTCCTGTCCAAATCACATGCAGACACCAACCGATGCATTCTGATAATGATGGAATCACCTCAGTTTCTACTGGAAGGACTACCAAGCTGTGTTCCTACCCAGCACATAAAGGACCCCACCAAAAACATAACATTGAGGACCATAGTTTGCACATTGTGCATGTTCTGTTTAATATAACAATCCATTCTCTCAGCACAATTTGGCATAAAACAATCTGTTTTTTTTTTTGCTGCATTAATTTCACATTTTAATTGAACCCATACCGGCACCTGTAAGTAAATTGCAGGCCAATGTGTTCACTGAACACAAACACTTCCAGCGCATAGTGTTCCGACAGAGTCTACTTGTGCAGTAAATCATCAAAAGCAATGTTCCTTCATCGACTTTGCCTTCCTCAGATTGGGGAATGTAGTAGACAACGGTAAAAGAGCACGTCTAGTGCATTACTGGAGATTTATTGTATAGAACAAAACATACAGCCAAATAGATACTTGCAAAAATAAACATATACAGGTGCTGTATGCCACTAAATCTCAATCCAGAGTGGTCTAAGCGTGACCAAACACACCATAACATTGAGCTGGCAAGCTGACGCGTTTCAGGAGATGCACCTGCTTCTTTAGAAGCAGATGTGTCCTCGGAATGAGTCAGATGGCAAGCACAGCGTTACGGTGTGTTAGGTCACACTGGTCCCACACTGAGTTTTGCGAGTATCCGTTTGGCTGTATGTTATGTTTTATACAATAAACCTTCAGTAATGCACTAGACATGCGAGCCCTTCTGTGTGCTCTTTTACAATGTGTTCACTGGTTCAAATGTCACACAAAGCAGTTCAAGAAGGAGGTTTCCTACAGTCACATACCAGAAGGCTACAGGTCTGCCAAAGATTAGTTCTGGGGTAGGCTACACAAGTAAATGTCAGAATATGAAACTAAACTACCATGAAGGCTTTTATCTACTGCAACCCCCATAATGTGCTAAAGAGTGCCTCTGTCCACCCCCTGGAACCAGTGCTATGCCAGGTATGCTCAGAATTCCACTTCTAGGGCACTGGCTGTGGAAGCTTCCACTGCTGGAAGGAAGCATCAGCTAATATGGGCTCAATTGTGACAAGTCTTCCCCGGGTGGAATTAGCAGTTCACCATCTTATTTGTTGTATGGACTGTCTTTCTGAAAAGAAAACGGTCTCTCCTATTTTAAGATAAACTGCAGCGGTAACTGGTGTCCTCAAGACTTTACACTGAAGGAAAATATGGTGGGCATGTAGAAGTTCTATCATTTATATAAACGGACTGTTTTCATATTTGCAACATACAGATGTCAAACTAGTAAGACACATGAACCGCATGCCCAGCTGTAGGCAAACATGAGGAAAAGGCAGGGTGGTGGCTCACACAAAACAATCTGCTGGTGCCGGAAATCTGTTTCCTTCCACACATTTTAATTGCTTTTCCAAAACTTAAACAGACAACGTTTTCCTGTTGAGTGAAAGCCTCTTCCACTGTACACAACAAAAGACCAAACTAATAAGAATATAGTTGGGGCTGTGTCCATGCTCAAGACAGAAAAAGAATAGTCCAAATTGTAATGCTTTAAATCAAGTCATACATAGGCTGAATAAAGGGGTTGTAAAGGTACAATAATTTTTTCCCTAAATAGCTTCCTTTACCTAGGTGCAGTCCTCCTTGACTTACCTCATCCTTCCATTTTGCTTTTAAATGTCTTAATTTCTTCTGAGAAATCCCCACTTCCTGTTCTTCTGTCTGTAACTCCACACAGTAATGCAAGGCTTTCTCCCTGGTGTGGGGTGTCGTGCTCACCCCTTCCCTTGGACTATCGGAGAGTCAGGACACCCACTAACACACAGCTCCTTTCTCTATATGCAAAGTAGAGAGCGTCCTGACTCTCCTGTAGTCCAAGGGAAGGGGCGAGCACGACACTCCACACCAGGGAGAAAGCCTCGCATTACTGTGTGGAGTTACAGACAGAAGAACCGGAAGTGTGGATTTCTCAGAAGAAATAAGGACATTTAAAAGCAAAATGGAAGGATGAGTTAAGTTAAGGAGGACAGCACTAAGGTAAAGGAAGCTATTTAGGAAAAAAAAAAAAAATGTTCCTTTACAACCTCTTTAAATGACTGAATAATAAAAATGAAAACCACTGGCTCTAAGCATAACTGGGCTTTTTCTGATCTCCAAGAGGTTGATAATCGTCTCCAACAGTAAGGGGTAGAGGGAGATTATTGGGAGCCGATAGTCACATAATTAGCATCAGTCAGAAACTTACTGATATTGGTCAGACTTCCTCCCCCTGTCCCCGCGCGGCGCTTGCTGCAGTCTCAGCCAATTTCTGTCAGCGGTACGATGGGCAGCAGAGAGATGGCATCATCTCTTACTGCCCACCTTGCATCACCGCTATTTCACCCCTACAACAGGACCATGAAGGCTGCTCTTGACAAAGTTGCAGCCGTGGGTGAGCAGAGAGATTGTTACGTCATCTCTCACCGCCCACATGTGAAAGTTTACCTACTCTGACGCCACTGGGGAGAGGCTGCCAGAAGTAGTGCAAGTAGCGACAAACTGCATCTGGGTGGCAGGTGGCAGTGACAAGTGACGTGCTGCATTTGGGTGGCAGGTGAGGGTGATGTACAGAATATCGGCACTTGATATCGCCTATCGGCCTAAAAGGCAGCCGAAAAATTGATATCGGCCCTGAAAACAACAATATTGGTTGACCCCTTGCAAGAGGTGCTTGTCATTTTGAAGATACATTGTGCAGATGGGTGGGAAATCTCCTCAAAAGCAGACTCACTATTTGACTTCTTTAGAGTGGGTGTCACCACCTGGGAAGAATAGACATGTGCATCTATGCTCCGATCACTCGATGTGTATTCAAAGCAAAAAAAATAAAAAATCATATATGCAAATAGAGTTGCAGATGTTTTAAGCCTTTTTCTGGGTGCTTGTTTTTCAATTAAGGGGGATTTCTCTGCATAGGGCTTTAAGCCCCGTACACACAGGGACCGCATATTGGGTGATTCAATAGAAACCAGCTGACATTCGGCCTGTGTGTATGCCAGCCAGTATAACAGAAACTGGCCATACGCCTGACTTTTGTTGAAGGGCGTGACCGAAAAAGGTCTGCCAATCGGCATCCGATAAGTGCTCTGGCTCTGGTGGTGTGTTCTGGCGGGGGAACCTGGCAGTCCCCCTGTCAGAACACAATAACTCATCGGGGGAGATCATTAGATAGTTAGAGATAGTTAGTACAGTGGTTCCACCTGAGCTTTGTTTGTTTTTTAGCCCACTGGGCTGAAAAAAACAACTGCTAGTATGTACCAGGCTTCACCAAAATCCGTTTGTCACTCTTTCCTCCTGTGCTTGGTTTCTTGTAAGATACCTTATTTTAAAAACTTAGTGACACCATCACTAGGTTTTTGTGCTTTTCTATGACATGCAGGAAGATCATTTATGGTGGGAAGGAACAATGTACTGTACATTTCTGAAAATAGGAAGCTTCCAAATACCCACAAGTAAAGTTGAGCCTCCATGACTGGACGGAAATCCCATTCATTAAAGTGGGCCAGGAACAGAAAACCTGGGGAGAAAAGGGCTAGATGATGCTGGATATCCTCTAGCCAGGAAATTAAGCTGTTTTTATCTACGTTGCTGCAGCTTACACTGCACAATGTGGGGAGCTCACAATACGCAAGTCTACAAGTCGTCCAGAATACGGCGGCACAACTTGCAACATGAATCAATTCCCTCTCCCTTAGATCCGTTCATTGGTTGCCCGTAAAAGACAGAATTCCGTTTAAGACACTATGCCTGACGCACAAATGTGTTCAAGGAAGTGTGCCCCAATATCTATGTGAAAAATTAAAATGTCACAACCCCAATCGCGTTCTCCGTTCTACCAACCAAAATCTACTCCGGATACCCAAGGCCAGATACAAGTCCAAAGGAGAACAAAGATTTGCAGTCCAAAGACCTAGACCCTAGAACCCTTTACCAACCAGCATCCGAATGGAAGTGAATCACCAGGCTTCAGAAAAAAACTCAAAACCCATCTACTCTGAAGGCAAAATATAGTAGGAAACTAATACCAAGCGCCCTGAGGTGATTCAGTTCGCATGTGTTGCACTATACAAGTTTCTCACTCACTCACGCAGCAAAGTAAGTTAGCAATTTCCGTACAGAGAGGTATTATTGTATTTTTTATTTTTAAATTATTTATTTTTTTAAATAACAATTGTGAAAGAAGCACTTATAGGTTTTACCAATAATTTTGTGTTTTATTTTTTTGTGGTCTACATATTTTGGGGCATGGCAGGGGTGTGTTTTTTTCCTACATGTTAGAAGGTGTTCCTTTGTTATTTCATAAACTTGGGAGGTATGCCATTTAACCAAGTCAATATCTGCCATACTACTAACTAAGCCAATCTTTTAATTAAAGAAGAATTCAAGGTATAGATATGTTTACACAGTCACATAGATTGCATCTATTAACAATGCATATCCCCATTCCTGAAAGATCCTTCTAGACGCTGGAACAAAGTAGTAGGCACTGCTACTGCAGTGATCTCTGCTGCTTTCCGGGTCCTGCTCCAAAGAGCGTTCTGAAAACAGCAAATCGGCTGCTCAGTACAGAAGTCATTCGGAGATCACTTTAAATTTTCTTATAGGATGCAAAGCATTTTCTGAATGGATGTAGTAGAGAAGTGGGATAGTACTAGTAACTTCATGCTCTTTACCTCGTCTTATCACATAATGCTTGGTATCCATTGAAAAAAAAACACATTCTCTAATTGGTGGTTACGTCTAGTGGCCGACCTGCTGTGTTCCCATTGCAGCAGGGCAGTTTCTTGGCATGGGACCTGGTAGCTCATGCAGATCGCAGGAGTAGCAATGACTACTACAGTGGACTAGCTTCTAGGCTGCAGACAACATACATATTTTGCCTGGCCAGACTAGAACGGTGTTCCATTCACAAATATTCTACCAATAATGCACAAAGACTACACAGCCAAGGTGGTTTTATTTGATCATGAAGGCTTTTTCAATAATCTTAAATCATCGTCCACTAAATGTTATTGGTTGCTAAAGGTTACAGGTTTTTAAACCCACTGGTGCAATAATGGGTGGAGGAAACACTAGCTTCAGGATCCATTGACAGAATTTCAGCAATCTTTAACAGACAGATACAAATACGCATTGTAGGAACAATGTCACCATTACTAATTAAATAACTACACGGTCAGTTTCCTGTCTGTACGGCCTGTCTGAGAACATCACCTGAGGCTGCTTATAGTGTAGAAAATTGACTGATAGGATGGGGGCAGGGCCCGTCATCTGTACATTTACTGCATGACCCCATTCTAAATTCTAAGCTTCAGGCTACCTTTCAAAAAGAAAAAAAATATGTCCTCCAATGTCACTGTGCCCCTCCCCCCCCCTAAAAAGGAACAAATAAATAATCTTATGTGGCTGGTACAGTGGTTGGTTTTCCATCATTTGCTATATGAACATATACTGTAACTGCTCCTCAAATTACATAAACACCATTTACATAGAACTTTGCCAAAAATGACGGCCAACCACTGCATTGGGGTTTCCACTTCTTTACAAAGGTTCTGGGGATGAGTAACAAGTAAAATGTACTGCTACTTGTCATCTCCTTGGGGTCAATTCACAAAGCTTTATTTTCAGATTGCGGGTGTTATTTTAACGATTTTGCACGTTATTGAAGCTAGTTCAATTCACTAAACGATTTAACGCTTTGAAAAATCATCAAATAACATTTCACTACACAGAACCAATATTTTAAGGTGGGGATCCTTATTAAAGAGTCAAATCGTTAAATATGTACAGAAGTGCAATTCACAAAGATTTTTTTGACAGTTATCAATCGTTAAGCAATCGTTAATTTAACACCTCCCTCAGGTGTTGGAGGAAGCTTTTGGCGATTTTTGTAGTGTAGTGAAGTTTTTAGTAGTGTTGGGCAAGCTAGAACCGTGCTCTATTTGAACTTAAAATTATCCAGAGGCGAAGAAGAACACGTTAGAATGTTGTTCAGATTTATAAACGTGTATTCCCTTCACATACTATTTTGGATGACTTTTCTGAAACCCAGGTGATAGCTAAATTCCGATTCTCATCTCCCATGATTTATTCTCTGTATGAGGAAATACACATGGCTTTAGAAAAACACACACTAGAAGTTTTGCACATCACATGCTCAATCTCCATGTGTATTGCTTGTGTCTCTTTCTCTCTGTATCTGCTCTTTTCCACATGCAGCTGTTCTCCTCCCCTTCTGCTCCCAGAATGCATCTCTCCAGCATTATTTAACGATCTTAAGAGTTATTTTAACGTCCCAAATCTTAATAACGTCTGACGAGTTAGCATAACGATTGGATAAAGAGTCAGTTGAAAACCATAACGACTATGTTAAATAACGATTATAAGCTTTCGTGAATACCATGTTTGCTAGCGTTAAATAAGGAGTGCTAATTTAACAACTGAAGAAAACCAATAACGTTTCTCTTTGTGAATTGACCCCCTTGTCTTAATGGTAGGATGTCCCAGACCCTGTGTAAAACATTACCATTCCTTATTAAATGTAATTCTTAAGTTGGCAACTAGTCTGCAGAGAATAAATTTACTGTTATTTGATAAATCTATTTAACGGATATCTCCCATTTTTACCAATATTTTGGAAAGTAGACTATTAGGACTGTGTGGTTGTGTTTATCAAATGTTCTAAAAAATAAAATAAAAAATTGTACTGTACAGCATATTCTCAGTTTAAGGTGCAATCTGATGCCACAGACCATTTATATTGAATATCACAGGAGTAGAAAGTGAGGTCACAAGGATGTGACTACAAAGTGGAATTCACATCTGAGACTAAAAGCCATGAAAGCACATATGTGTAAAAATGTTATCTTATGCTGTCCAAAAATGGACAGATGTTTCCCTGAGGACATCCGAGTAGGAATATAGTGGCTTTTCCCTGAACTGGAATGAGTCTCTCTATACTGCCAGCCGAGTCTCCAATGGCAGCTGGGCAGCAAGATACTATATTGTTTCATACTGCTAGAAAGGTTTTGCCTTATAATTAGATCGCTAAACTCTAAGAGCTGGTTCACAGTGGGGCTGCACGACTTGCCCAGCGACTTAGCAAGGCGATCTGCACACGACTTCAGAGGCGACTTGCAAAATGACTTCTGTATTGAAGTCAATGCAAGTCGCCCTGAAGTCATACCAAAATGGTACAGGAACCTTTTTCCAAGTCGGAGCAACTTGAGTCGCTCCTATTAGAATGGTTCCATAGTACAGAATGGAGCGCGACTTGTCAGGCGGCTAAGACCCCCCGGCTCTGAATAAGGTCTATGACAAGATCTTCCAAAACACAAAAATAAACAAACAAAAAAAACAAAACACCTTTTTAAGAGCATTGTGTTGTGTATGCAGAAGATCTGATCTGGTTAGGTTTCATGAAGTCTGTTAAAAAACAGCATTTAGATTTACCATACAGCAATGAAAGAGAACAGACCCTACCACTGCTTATAACACTGACCGCTAAGTGTCTCAACTCATTGTTGGCCCATGTTTGCCATTTAAATTGATATCATCAATTTCTGCACAACCACCCTATTGTGTCACTCCATAATAGCAAGTGACAATTATTATTTTCTAGGACTACTACTAGTAGTAGATTTGTGTTAATTTGTACAAGATGATTGTATCTAATAAAAACAGCATTCATCAGGTTCTTAAAGGGGTTGGGGACTAGAAAAAGTTTAAAGCAGAGTTCCACCCAAAAGTGGAACTTCCGCTTTAAGGAATCCTGATCCCGACATGCCACATTTGGCATGGCATTTTTTTGGGGGGAATGAGTGGGTACCTAGTTTTGACAGTTAGGCAGCCCCTTCCTCCCTGCAATCTTCTGGGAAACGTTGCAGGTCCCAGAAGCTTGCCCGGCCATTCAGGACACGCAGCATGACTCATGTATGTGCAGTGCGCACCCGGCTGTGAAGCTGCAAGCTGCCACAGCCAGGTGCCCACAGTAGTGATGCCGGCACTTACAAGGCGAGGGAGAAAACTGAGGCGTTAAGTGGCTGCATCGCTGGACCGTGGGTCAGGTGAGTGGGTGTTTATTAAAAGTCAGCAGCTAAATTTTTGTAGCTGCTGACTTTTCATAAACACAGAAACGGCTGGGACTCCGCTTTAAGAACCACTGATGTAAAGTTTTGTACCATCTGGTTAATAGCTTCTAACCAGATTCTCGAATGTTGGATAGGGAGGATTTGTAAGCTAATAAGAGGATGGTGTCAATTTGGGTTTGGGCGAGAGAGCAACCAAGGTCCCTTTGCCGTTGCCATGTGTTGGATGGTGGGGAGCAGATTTCTGCATCTTTCAAGTGTGAGCGCATCAGTGAAAGTTTGGGTCTAAAAGTGTACGTTTCTGGGTACAGCTTTTCGAAGGGAGTAGTAAGAAGAAACGGAGAATAGTGCATATTGAGAGAGTTGGAATACTAGCCACATGTCAAGTTTCATTCCATACTCGGAATTCAAACCTTCTTTTAACTGAAAACGGGTATCTTTGGTGAACTTAAGCCTAGGTTCACGTTGATGCGATTTGACATGTCAAATTACATGCCAAATCGGCAGCTATTGCCAGCAACGGCACCGCACCGATTCCCAAATTCATTTGTGTACTACTTTTGGCAACTTTGGGGTGTGATTTGTATAGACATCTGTGCAGGAACCCGCACAGATGTCTCTGAAATCGCACTTAAAGTCGGACTGACATGTGGGAATGAAATTGTGCAAGTTCAGCTGAACTCACACGATTTCAAACCCGCTGTCAGTGTGAACCTGGGCTAAGAGTCCCGAAAATGCCTGAGCGAGTTAGGCTACGGAAGGGCACATCTGAAAAACCTGGGCTGAAGACCAACCTGCCTAAAATAGGTGTCACTGACGAGAGGAAAAAATGTTAGGACTTTAACTTTTTTGCAATCAACCATACAAGTAGGGCATATTAATGGACAGTTTCTAAAATAAGGCGGGAGTTGGAATTGTAGCCCGTACCAAGTTTTGTTAAGGTTGTAGCCAGGGCCGGATTTCCCACAAGGCCACCAAGGCCAGGCCTCGGGGCGGCAGGGCACAGAGGGGCGGCAGTGGCATGGAGTCCCCTGACAGCTGGAACATACAGTTAAGGGTGGCAAGTTGCTTTCTAGCAGGACTAAATGTAGTGTGGGGGAATCCACTCGCTCATTAACAAGTGATTGTGACGATGTCGTCAAAATCACTTGTAAAATGTCTCTGTCTTCGGGACTCTGTTCTCCTGTCCCTCCCCCGATGTACACAGCGAGAGGGGTTACCTGTGCTCTTCCCATCTCAGCTGTGACAGGAGTTCTTGCAAAGTGCTAGGACTCCTGTTTTGGAGGTGACAGGGTCAATAAAGAGAACCTGTCATCTCCAATTGCTATCACACAGGGAATTGTTTTTTCCTGTGTGATAGCAATAAAGTTAAGCGATTATTTTTTTAAATAATAAAAAAAAAAAAAAAAAAAAAAAAAAATGTAATTAAAAAGTAAATAAGAAAAAAATATTAAAAATAAGAAAATACAAAAATAAAAAAGTAAACGACAGGCTACAAATAAAATAAAAAAAATGATAAAGTATAAAAGAAAAAGAAACAAAAAATATTTGAACTAACTGTGCCGCCCCTGCCATCCGGTTGCCATTCTTTGTTGATTTGGAGGGGTGGTTCGGTTGGCGGGGAGGGGGTGCATTGCGAAACGTGGCCTTGGGGCTGCAGGGAAAGCAAATCCGGCCCTGATTGTAGCCATTGCTTAGAGGTGTAATGAGAGCTCCACTCTAGACTTCCTGCTAGGTGGGCATCCTCATAAATAGGGCCTGGAAATCCCACACACCTCCAGTATTGTAGGAGTTTAAACCTGAACTCCAGAAATTAACTATTGCATACCACTGAGGAAGCTGAAAATCAGTGTAGTAGTTGGTGCTACTACAGTGATGGCCCCAATCCGGTCCTGCTCAGGTTCTTGGCAAGCAACTTACACTCTCTACACTTACCACAGGGAGTCGCTTGATCAGCACTGCCACCATTCATAAAATGCCTTGTATTTCTTTTCAATGAATACAAGGTGTTCTCTGATTGGAATTAGTGGCAAGGATATGTGGCGAAATCACAATCTCCACATTGACCAATCAGAGAATAGATTGTATTTATTGAAAAAATACAAGGTGTTCTGTGTGTAGAGGGGAAGTTGCTTGCACAGAATCAGTGCAGGACCCAAAGATTGTGGCTGCTATTATAGTAGCACCAACTACTACAGTGCTTTTTAGCTTCCCTAGGGCCCATGAGGTATGGCATAGGTATACTTCTATTGCACTGTGCTGGAACAAGTATGCAATACAGAGAATTCTTATTTGGCTTTAAGAGCTTTAAAGTTTAATCCTGGCTTTTTACTGGGCCAGAAAAATTGAAGGAAAGTGGCATGTACATCCATAAGTAATTTTAAAGGAATGGACAAGTGAGATTGTTTATAGTAGGTATGCAAGATCTTTGACTGTTTGTAAGTCGAGCTCAAAGGTTTGATAAGGTCTGCTGGAATATTGGTTCCCAAGTACCCGATATGAGAAGGTGAGAGGGGTTGTGATCCTTTCCCACTCTTTTCAAAACTCAAAAGAAAAGTTTTGAATAAACATACAGTTTAATTTATCCATAATATATCCAAATACACCAAGTTTGCCATGCTGCAGAGATGTTCCTTGCTTCAGAAATTGCATCAGTTTGAACAGACAAGTAGTAGTAGGCAGCAGCTTTGGGGGAGGATCATAAACATGTCTACATTGTTCTAGCATTAGGATTCTCTTCCTTTCTCTGTCGGGGTCCCCCAAGGTTCTGTTCTTGGACCTCTACTATTTTTAATCTACAACTCCTCCCTGGGTCAGCTGATAGCCTCCCATGGCTTCCATAACCACCTCTATGCCGACAACACCCAAATCTATTTCTCTACCCCCCAGTTCACACCTTTCGTCTCCTCACGTATCACTAATTTACTAACAGATATATCAGTTTGGATGCCATACCACTTCCTCAAACTCAATCTATCAAAAACCGATCTTACAATTTTTCCTCTCCGATGTGCCCCTTCCCCTGATCTCTGTCAAAATCGATGGCACAACTATTAGCCCATTCCTGCATGCCAAGGTCCTAGGTGTAGTCCTGGACTCTGAACTCTCCTCTAAGCCCCACGTCCAATCACTGTCCAAATCTTGCTGCCTCAACCTCTGCGACATCTCCAAAATACGCCCCTTTCTAACTAATGCCACAACAAAGCTCTTAATTCACTCCCTGGTCATCTCTCGTCTCAACTACTGCAACTCCCTCCTCATTGGCTTAGCTCTACACAGTCTATCCCCCCCTTCAATCCATCATGAATGCTGCTGCCAGACTCAACCACCTTACTAATCGCTCTGTGTCTGCTATTCCTCTCTGTCAATACCTCCACTGGCGTCCGCTCACCCAATAAATTCAATTCAAAATAATAACTACTTATAAAGCCATCCACAATTTAGACCCCAGCTACATCACTAGCCAATCTCAAAATACCAACCCAATCATTCTCTTTCCCCTCAAGACCTCCTGCTCTCTAGTTCCCTCACCTCCCATGCTTGTCTCCGGGACTTTTCCAAAGCCTCTCCTTACCCAAATCTTTCCACCTATCTCCTACTCTATTAGCTTTTAGACGATCCCTGAAAACCATTTCTCTTCAGAGAAGCCTATCTTACCCACACCTAACTGTATTTTAATTTTCTCCATCAGCTCACCCTCCGCAGTTATTACCATTTGTACCACTTGACCCGCCCTTCTAGTTTGTAAGCTCTAATGAGCAGGGCCATCCGATTCCTCCTATATTGAACTGTATTGTAACTGTACTGTCTGCTCTCATGTTCTAAAGCACTGTATAAAGGCTGTAAATGCAGTACATTTATATAAATTGCCATATTGTGCACTAAAAAAAAGTTGCAGCACAGTGGTTAAGTGGTTAGCATTTCCACCTTGCAGCACTTGGGTTATTGATTTGAATCCCAACTATGGCACTACCTGCATGGAGTTTTCATGTTGTCCCTGAGATTTTATGGGTTTCCTCCAGATATTCCGCTTTTCTCCCACACTCTATAGACATGATTGGTAGGTTAATTGGCTCCTGTCTAAATTGACCCTGATTTGTGTCTGCATGAATGTGCATTAGGGACCTTAGCTCTTTGAGGGCAGGGACTAATGTGAATGTATAACACATATGTAAAGCGCTGCATACATTTATGGCGCCACATAGGTACATGTAATAAATAAAATAAATAAAACAGGTTTTTGTCAGGAGTTATCACAATCACATGCGTATTCCATCTGAAACACCTTCTTGCAAAAAATAAAAATTAAATTGTGTTATCCAGCAAAACAAATTACATTTGTTTAAATCATCTAAAGAGCCACTACTGTAGTAAAACCTTTGTGTTTTTTTTTTTGTTTTTTTTTTGGAGAAGACGAGGCACCTTCCACAGCTTAAGTTCAAATTACCAGATATTAATGGAAAATGATCAATCTAGTTAATAAAATGCTTTTACATACCCTTTAATTTTGAAATATTGTGCACACAGATTATGACATCAAGTGAAGCTTTCTTTTCAAGACAAGTGAAAAGAACAGCAATTCCCTGTAGACCTCTGTGCTCTGCAGCAAAGATGATGCAACTTGTAAAAATAGACTTCTAGCAACAGAGCTGGAGACCTGTGCAGCATACTAGTCACAGCTGAGCCACACGACTTTCTGCTCAAATGCTCTAATTACCTCTCTTAGCTTTCCTCTAAAAACCTGCATATACATTACCACCATGCCCTTGATCAAGAAAGCTATAGAAATTTCTCAACAATCAACACACAATGTGCATATCAGATTGTTTTGTCAAATTATCTGCTCATAAACCTGCTGGGTTCTACCGTTATTGCCAGTTCTCAGGCATGTGGTATTTTTAAAAATCATATTGGGATAGCTAAAAGGTTGTTTCAATGTGACAAACTGTTGTGCGGATATGAAAAACATTGTTACCCACAGAATCCATTCTAGTTTCAGTCAACTGCAGTTACATCACAGTTAATGTCTGATTGGTTGCCAATGCACATTCCAATTATTATTTCTGGGACCTAAAAATGCAGTTTCAGTACATTACTACTCTGCATAATATATAGAGATACTTAACGGTACCATACACGTTTTCATAGTGATTCACACATCTGAAATGAAAACATTATGGGATAATAATTCATAGCTATAAGGCCTAATTATAGGACTCCAGGGAATGAAAATGAGCCAACCATTCCATGCAGTGTGATTAGATTTACCAAGAATCAAGTCTGTCAATCAGTCACACAGATGGCTTCTGATGAGGTCACTAAACAGGACAAAGAAAACCTTTGATAATATTAGTGTGTAGCCTTTGTATTGTAATCCATCAAGTACAATTTTATTATGAAGAAAAGCTACAGGGACAGAATACTGCAGGCAACCCCCCCCCCCCCAGAAAAAGAAATGTGTTTTATCATTTCCATTGTACAATTTTTAGGTGCTAAATGCGGTGCCTGCCAACAACTGGTAAATCAGCGATTGGCAACCTTAAAAAGGTGGAGATTTACCTGAACAACATGGGAGAAGTCAGAGATCACTGGGCACAGGGTCATCTCACACCTAAATGAGGCTGGGATCACATTCACCGTTTCAAGCTCAATTCCAGACCAGATTTTGGCTGAATTCGGCACTCAGGGGTTTAAATCAGGTGGTGAGGAGGTGACATATCACCTCCTCAACACCTGTCAAACACACTTGGATTGCTTTTCAGAGGAGCAGAAGCGCCTTCTCTGCACTTGTGAATGAGCCCTTAGGCTCGAGTCACATCTACAGTATGCATGTTGCTTTTGAGAGTTTCTGCAGAGCGATTTTCCGTTTTTATGCTTCTTTTTTAAATGCTTTTCGGCTGATATAAAAATCCAAACCACTGCAAAATTGCAGTAAAGACACACTACATGCTTTTCTGCAGCTTCTCCATTGAAGTATTTGAAACCAAAAAAAATGCAAAACACAGTTTTGCATTTAAAATAGTCCCTGATCTTTTCAAAAACAGAAACACAAAAATGCATTGATGTGAGCACGTTCCATAGGAACACACTGGTGTAAATGGAGCGCAAGTTACATTCCGCAGCGGCACACTTAGTTAGGGCTCGTTCACACAAAGTTGGGGGGGGCTAATAAAACTCTGCGGTTGAGTTCACCGCCGCCAATCCCTACCCCCTTTAGCTGTTGAGGTAGTAGCCAAAAGGCGTACACATACCGCAGCAGGAATTATACCCCCTGTTGCTTTTGGTGAGTGCTGCCTCCTGCCTATCATAACCTATTCAAGTAAATGGCGCCACACTGCAAGCTCCCCACAAGGGCATTCTTCTGTGGGGTCCAAGGGGTTAAAGCGGATGGTTAGAATGCAAAACAACGCTGCCTGATTTAACCCCTTGTTTTGCTTTATTGCACAAGGTTGCATGGCACTTGCAGAGTAGCTTCATTCACTTGAATGGATCATGTTTGGCAGGTGCTACACCCACCAACCATGACAGGGCGTACTACTCCAGCTGCGGCATGTGTACACTCCTGGCCAATGCAGCTAAAGGGGGTGCGCTGTTGGAGGTGGTAAAAACACACCTTACCTATGGGATTTTATCACTCTCCAAAATATAAAGGAACCCTTACTGTTCTGAGCCCCTATAAGGCTGCTTTCGCACTGGTGTACTGTGGTTTACCTACACACCGCAAAGCATTTTTTCTGGGTTAGCTGCACTTTGCCATAGACTTCAATTATATCCGGAAGGTGTGGTGCACTTTCTGAAAGCACACCCAAACTCCTGCATTTAGAAAGTGCACCAAACACGCATAATAGAAGTATATAATAGAAGTCTATTGCTAAGCGCAGGAAAGCTGCAGGTACACTGCTCTTTGCCCATGGTGTGGATAAACCCCAGCACATTATTGTGAAAGCAGCCCTATACTGTTATGCCCTGTGTGAAAATGCTAGCAATTTCCGTAAAATCATTACTTTTTGATGCATCTAAAACTGAACTCCAGGAAATCAGATACTTTCTAAAATGTGCCGACTCACAGTGGGTTAAAGGCTAGGTACCCCTTTATAAAGAAAAAAAATATATAATAAAATTAATCATTAATGCTCATATTTGTGCAATGGTCTTATTTACAACTTACATTTTTACCGAGGACAGGGAGTACAGCTATCAATTTATTCCCATCGCTCTAACAGGAAAGGCACTGAATTCTCACAAACAGCAGCTCTGCCCACCCCTTCCTGCCAAATGTCTACTCACAGATTGCTTTGCTTAGAATCAAGTTCACAAAATACAAAGCACTCTGAGTGGGCATCAGGTGGGGAGGGGTGGGAAGGAATATGACTCTGCAATTGCAGGAGCCGAGACAAGCATTGGAAAGTCAGACATTTGATGGCTACGCTCCCAGCGCTCAGTAAAAATGTAAATAGTAAATTAAAGAGATAAGCCCAGGAGTTGGAATGAACCTTGTTGGACTTAACTTCTCATCCACCCCTTTCTTGGGGGGGGGGGGGGGGGCGCCTGGGACACGCCACAGGGACCATTCACAAATGCTCGGGTTGTGCAGGTGCAGTAGGAAGTCGGGTGTGCAGTCGCAGGGAGTCACATCCGGCTTTCCACATTAGACATGACAGCCCAGTGAGGATGGCGCTGGATCCTTTAACACCAAGTGTCTTTTTATTAAGCATACATATTACAGTATTTAAGCCTCATGCACACTGGACGTTAAAATAACATTATAAAAATGTCAGTAGCTTTGCAGTGAGTTTTTCAACTTTTTGCATTTTTTTTCCAAGGTTTTAGAGCGTTTATCAGCGTTAGAGTATTTTTACAGCTGAGAAACGTCTCTCAGAACTAATGAGTTTATTTTTGGAGGGGGGGGGGGGGGTTCTGCTTAAAAACACTACTGCCCAAAACTGCTCACAACAGCCTGCATGGACACAGGATAACACGATGGAGAGTTTAATGACTGTGAAAAAAAACGTCTTCAGCCAAAAACAGCTGCTGTAAAAAAGTCCAGTGTGCAAGAGGCCTTATAGCTGCTGACATCTTTTATTATTATTATTTCTAGGGTGAAGATCCTTAAGGGTGAAGATCAGGAATCCCGACATCAAACCGTCTCAGTTTACTGTAAGTCAATTTCAAGTCGTGAAGTCCTGATGCCAGAGACAGCAAAGATATTAGCATTTTCAAAAGGTGGCCAGCAGTGGCAGGCTATAGATTCTCTTCAGGCAGGTTTTCTATACTCAGTAGCCCGATATTGAAGCTACCTATGCATTTTTCCCAACATTGTTCATTTCCACTTTTTCAGTCAAATTTGAAAAACCCCAAACATATTTTGTTTTGTGTTGTGTTCTCATTCACACAGCATACCTAAAATATTTATAAAAAAATCTCTTAACGCTGTTTTTGTGGAGCATGACTATACACAGGACAGCACATTCTGAAGAAATGCAGTAGAACGAAGTGGGTGAATCAGTTTCCTTGACATATGCACAATTCAAGCCTCGGGATCCTTACAAAAAACCTGCAGCAGTATTTCACTGAACACATTGAGTACAATAAAATAAAAAAACACTCTCCAGTAAACTATTTGTTAAAACAGTTTACAACTTTCAATGGTGATGGCTCCTGATCTCTGAGTGCTGCTTCCTTAACGTCTGGTCTTCACAGGAAGGGTTGTGCGTTATAATTGATGCACACAGTATAGAACAAAGGTCTCCAAACTTTCTAAACAAAGGAAAGGATTACTGTCCTTAAGACTACAGTGGGCCGGACTGTGGTCATTGGAAGTAGAAAATGTCCAGGCATCAGTGGGAGTAAACAATGCCTCATGTATGGTGTCATTGGCTGGGAAGAATCATGCTCCATTCTTGGCTTCACTGGGAGGAACTATGCCCCATTGTTGGTGTCATTAGGCCGAATTGTGCCCCTTTATTGGTGTTAGTGGGGGGGGTCATGCCCCATTGTTGCTGTCATCGGGCGGGAATTGTGCCCTTTTGTGGGTGCCGGGGGGGGGGGGATTTAGTGCTTTTATGAGTGTCAATGGGGGGGGGTGTGCCCCATTGCTGGTGTTAGAGGATTAAACATTGCCCCAAGGGCCAAATAACAAGTAAAGGGCCACATCTGTCGCCCAGCCCGCAGTTTGGAGACCGCTGGAATAGAAAGACACAACGCCAGTATGTCCAGGGACGTCCTCCCAGAACTGGAGAGTCGTGCTCTAGACGTTTATCGGCTATAGCATGGTGTTCAAGAGGATAAAAGATAAGAGACCTGCATCCTCAGTAAGCGATTAAATCAGCTGCTGAAAATTATTAAAATCTGAGGATTTATCAATTTTTTGTTAGGATGTGTGTTGAAATGCAGAAATCTAGTTTACAGCCGATAATGTGATATGCCAGTACAGTATAGAAATGGTTGAAGTGTTAACCCACAGGGTACAATTTACATTATCCTCTTGGTTGATGAATCTATTGCCCCCCCCCCTGTAACTGTGCTATTTAAAATACATAGCTATATACCTTGTTTTCAGAGCGCAGATCTGCGATCACGCGACCCACCATCTTTCTCCTCTCTTGGCCCGACAGCTGCAGCACGTGGGGTCGAGGATCCTCTGCTGACATTATTCATGAGGGTAGGAGGAGAGAGGCAGCCCCGCCTACTGCAGCTATCATCCAAGAGAGGAGAAAGATGGCGGATCACATGATCGCCAATCTGCGCTCTGTAAACAAGGTCTATAGCTTTTTTTTTTTATATAAAGCACAGTCATACGGAGACATTACATTCATCAAGCAAGAGGATAATGTAAATTGTACCCCAATTTGAGTAGCAGAAGGGGAGGGGTGGGCACAGACAGAGGACATAGAGGGGAGGGGGAAAGAGGACAGAGGAGACAGAGCAGGGCTGCAGATGATGGAGGCACGTAAACTGACCACAGTGTCAGGGCTGAGAAGCCAAGATGAACCATGGTCAGTTTACAAAGGGGAAGGCAGAAACTGGCAGGATCAGCCAGGTTTTTAGGTGTTAAAGGGGGACAAGTGACACAGTATAAGCACTGTGCTGTATACAATGTTTTAAAGGAACAGAATCTATTTTTTGGGGAGTTAACAAACGCAATAATTACTATAAACATAAATTTCCCAGCCTCCAAATTAACATTACATATAAGGGGAAAGCTATATGTGCTTATTAAAGCGGAGTTCTACCCAAAAGTGGAACTTCCGTTTTAAGCACTCCTCGCCCCCTTATATGCCACATTCGGAATGTAATTTTTGTCATGGGGGGGGGGGAGGGGTTACTTTGTTTGGAGTGGGACTTCCTGTCCCACTTCCTCTTACTTCCTCTTACCGCCTACGGGCTGCCTAGGTAACTCCTCCTTTCCACCTAGGCAACCCCCCCCCACTCTAGGCGATCTTCTGGACACGTGACAGGTCCCAGAAGATCGCCTATCTACTCAGAGTGCAGCATGATTAGCGCATGCCCAGCTGTGAAGCCGAAAGCTTTCACGGCCAGATGTCCAGAGTGTCAATGGGGCCACCGACGGAGAGGAAGGGGAGAGGAGCGACGCTCTGGACGGCCACATCGCTGGGCCATGGAACAGGCAAGTAGTGTCTGTTAAAAGTCAGCAGCTACACTTTTTGTGCCTGCTGACTTTTAATAAACATAAAAAGCCTGGAACTCCGCTTTGAGCAAGGAAAAAAAGGTAAGAAGCGTTTTTTTTTTTTTTAAGGTTAATCTATATAAATGGAAACAAGGAACAAATTAAAGTAAGAGGAAAGTGGAAATACACATTTAAAGCCCCAGGAAAATAACCAGGAAATATCCAGCAATGCGGGTTAACCCCTAGCAGTTTGGAGGTCACTGTAGGATGACTGGAGAACTTTATATGTGTAAACTGACAGATATTGCCTATACCAATGGAAATGAGTACTTGCAGATAAATCTCTCTCTGTGTTGTTGGACAGCAGTCTGGAATGTATATACATTTTTTATGCATTTTAGTCATGAATTAAACAGTCTATTGAACAACTTATACACCACTGAGGCTGGGTTCACACTAATGCGATTGCAGACATCGCATGTGATTTGAATCGCATTGCTGTGCAGATCAAATGCGATGTCCGATCGGTGCAAATTCAGCCATACAGTATGACTGAAATTGCATCGCATTCACACCAAAATGGTGTAGAACCCATTTTTTTGTACATACTGGATTCAGATCGCATGGATGTGGAGATTGAATCATGGCACTACATTATGGGAAGCTGAGGTAGTAGGATTGGTCGGTCCAGATGATATGGGAATTAAAGGGGTTGTAAAGGTTTGTTTTTATAGGTTCCTTTAAGCTAGTGCATTGTTGGGTCACTTATCTTTTCCTTTGATTTCCCTTCTAAAAATGTGTTTTCCTTTGTCTGAAATTCTCACTTCCTGTTTCTCCTCAGGAAGCTTGCCACCATCATCTGGCTGGGAGTTAGTCAGCCAGAACAGCTTACTGAGGAGGAACAGGAAGTGAGAAATTCAGACAAAGAAAAGAAAACATTTAGAAGGGAAATCGAAGGAAAAAGGTAAGTGAACCAACATTCCACTAGCTTAACCCCTTAAGGACCGCCGCATGTATATATACGTCGGCAGAATGGCACGTACAGGCACATTGGCGTACCTGTACGTTCCTGCCTAGAGGTGGGGCGGGGGTCCGATCGGACCCCCCCGGTCTTTGTGGCGGTCCCGTGGCTGTCCAAGCGATCCAGGATGAAGGGGCGGCTGTTGGTTTTTGTCCGCCCCCTCTGGATCACTCCCAGCCAATCCACGCGCTCCCCGTGCGTGTCACTTCCTACTCCTGTGTAAACACAGGAAGGGGGAAGTGATGTAATCTCTCCACTCAGCGGTATTTTTCAACCGCCGCTGAGGAGAGAAGACTCACACAGTAAGTCTGCACCGACACTACACTGACACACACTACACATAGGCACATTAACCCCTTGCGATCACAGAGTCACTGAATGCAGTGATCATATATGTACTGATCACTGCATTTAGTGTCAGTGTGACAGGCAGTGTGACAGGCAGTGTGACAGGCAGTGTGACAGGCAGTTAGTGTTAGGTTCAGGGTAGCCCCCTACCCCCCTAATAAAGGTTTAACCCCTTGATCACCACCCTAGTTAACCCTTTCACTCCCTATTGCCAGTCACTATCACTAAGCGATCATTTTTCTGATCGCTGTATTAGTGTCGCTGTTCCCGCTAGGTAGCTATTTTTTTTTTTTGCGATTTTTTTTTTTTTACTAAAGACATGTGGCTGAATACATTTTGGCCTAAATGTTTGACTAAAATTTTGTTTATTTGATTTTTCTTATAACAAAAAGTAAAAAATATTGTTTTTTTTTCAACAATGTCGCTCTATTTTTGTATATAGCGCAAAAAATTAAAATCGCAGAGGCGATCAAATACCACCAAAAGAAAGCTCTATTTGTGGGAAGAAAAGGACGCGAATTTTGTTTGGGAGCCACGTCGCACGACCGCGCAATTGTCTGTTAAAGCGACGCAGTGCCGAATTGTAAAAACCCCTTGGGTCATTTAGCAGCATATTGGTCCGGTCCTTAACCACTTAAGGACCGCCGCATGTACATTTACGTCGGCAGAATGGCACCGACAGGCACATCAACGTATATATACGTTGGTGCCTTGGGGGGGATCGGGGGTCCGATCAGACCCCGCCCGTACATGCGGCGGTCCGCGCGACTGCAGGAGCGATCCGACAAGAGGGGGCGGCTATTCGTTTTTGTCCGCCCCCTCCGGATCGCTCTCAGCCAATGCGCGTGCCCGCCCTGTCACTTCCTCCTCCTGTGTAAACACAGGAAGGAGGAAGCGACGTGATCTCTCCCTCGGCGTTTTTTTCAACCACCGCTGAGGAGCAATCACCAACAGTACACATACACACAGACACACAGACACATAAACACATTTATCCCCCGCGATCTCCCCCGTTACAGTGTCACTGAATGCAGTAATCATACATGTATGATTACTGTATTTAGTGTCAGTGTGACAGGCAGTGTAAAAGTCAGTTAGTGTTAGGTTCAGGGTAGCGCTGTACCCCCCCCTAATAAAGTTTTAACCCCTTGATCACTGCCCTAGTTAACCCTTTCGCTCCCTATTGCCAGCGTCACTAAGAGATAATTTTTCTTATCGCTGTATTAGTGTCGCTGTTCCCGCTAGGTAGCTAATTTTTTTTTTTATTGCGATTTTTTTTTACTAAAGACATGTGGTTAAATACATTTTGGCCTAAATGTTTGACTAAAATTTAGTTTATTGATTTTTCTTATAACAAGAAGTAAAAAATATTGATTTTTTTTCAAAAATATCGCTCTATTTTTGTATATAGCGCAAAAAATAAAAATCGCAGAGGCGATCCAAATACCACCAAAAGAAAGCTCTACTGGTGGGAAGAAAAGGACGCAAATTTTGTTTGGGAGCCACGTCGCACGACCGCGCAATTGTCTGTTAAAGCGACGCAGTGCCGAATCGCAAAAACCCCTTTGGTCATTTGGCAGCATATTGGTCCGCGTCTTAAGTGGTTAAAGGAACCTATTTAGAAAATAAAAAACGAACCTTTACAACCCCTTTAAAAGATATACAAATCAATCTGTAGCATCCTTTATTTCTGTTGGCTTGCGGATGGAGGAGAGGGTTCAGGAATAATAATTTTTACAAATCGATTAAATGTCTTTAAACTGAAGTGTGACAGAAGACTGCACAGCTATTTTTCATCCTAACAATGTGGTCTTTTATGGATGATGTCACCGTTCACACAGACATATCGGCATTTCCACCAGCGTGGAAGTGGCTGTTCGGAGTACATGCAAATTTTCCTATGACAGCATGCCTTCATTTTACTGTGAAGGAGCAACCAAGTGAAATGTACACGAGCCGCCTCCTTCCTACCACCACAGCTCCTGGAATATTGCTTTTCAGCTGTGTTATGTTACACTTTCAACATCAAACAAGGCTCATTTTTTCCTGAATATTCCAGCGTAGTCTGCAGTAGAGCGTTCACATGGTAACCTCGGCTGTGTAACGTGCCCCACCCAGTCAGGAATCACAGAGCTATTAATTCACTGCAGAGCGGAGTGATTTGTCAAATAAAAAGAACATTCTTAATCCCAGCCTCTCTGATAAGAGTCTCTGAGGTCTGATGATAGGAGAACTCCACAGCCCCATTAACTTGTTACGTTTGTATGCAAACTCCAACAGCAAAGCTAGAACTAGTTTACAGCTTTTCTCTCACACTGCAGCCCACCCCCTCCACACTGCATATTAAGGAGCATCAACACATTATATGCAACTGCTGAATAGGCCATTCAATAAAATACTGCCTGAAAAATGGTAGAAAGCTAAAGCAAAAGAGCTGGGAGATATTCATCCACTTTAATTCTTTTGTAACATCTGCAAAGATAAAGAGACACATGTGGCCCTTAAAAGGCCATAAAGCCTGGAATATAGCTAGCGCTAGTAATAACATTTACATATATATGGGAGAAGTTTCTGTACACTGACAGATCCCGAGATGTTTGTCATTGTATTCATATTTCTTTTGTAGCAGAGTGCACACTAGATCTGCATAGACTACTAGCGCCTCTTGCCATTTCTAATATCGAAGTGAACTACATACAGAGCAACTGATAGTACAAGCTGAAGGCAACGCAAAAATATGACGCACCAGGACTTAGCCATTCACACTGCTGCGACCCCAGTGTTGTGCGATTTACAATTCAACAACTTTTGTGTGACTTTCAGAGTCTATGGCACCCAAGTTGTGCAGGAACCATTTTAAAAGTTGCTGCTACTTGATTCTTATAGATTAGAATGGCCATAATTGAAAAAAATGGGTTTTCAATTGTCACGTAAATTTGTGTGTTGCAAATCCCATGTAAAGTCACAGCAGTGTGACCCTGGGCTAACAGAAATGTGAGAAGGTTGAACCTTTTCAGTTTCTAAAACCAACACACTAATTTTAAAGTCCGGTGCGATTTTGAAGCCTATTCATTTGAACGCAATGCACCACACAAATGTACCACATCTAATCGCATTGTACTATGGGAGCATGCAATCTGGTGAAGGCAAACGCATTGCGTTTGCAATCTGCATTTTTGATATGCACTTGGGGTGCTGTTATTGCTGCATTAGCACCCACAGCAGATCGCAAAGACTGTGTATTCTGAATGTGGCGTGGGAAAAGTTCATGGAACATGTCTTTCCCGTACCGTGTTCTGGTGTGAACGCTCCCAGAGTCCTTGCCTTTCTTCCTTATAATACTAGCCTAGGTAAGAATAACATCCCCATCACATATTCTAGGAGGCTGAAAGAGTATACACAGAGCAGCCAAAAAGCGGATCTAGATCATTTCATTGGGGGTCCGTGTTCTGTCAGATTAGCAAACCCGTCAGATCAGGTAACAAAAGTGACATTCCATCAGCTGCACATGTGTTCCACCGCTACCAGGTTTGCTTATCTGACAGAACACCTGCAGTCAAAGGCCACAGCGGACATCTTACTACACTCAGCTACATCTTGAATTTCAGAGTCATTTTTGCAATAAAGTGAGCGTTTATAAATAAATATAGTATATTGACATCTGTGATGCCGTTTGGCTGTTTAATTTTTGACAGCCTATTGGTTTAGTGCCGAGCAGTGCGGGGTGTACCAACATGGCCTCCTCCACCATCCTACTGCTGCCGTCCAGCTTCTTTTAAAATGTAACATCAAATTATCATCACAGATGTCAATATTCTGTATTTATTTACGCACACTTTATTGATAAAATTACCCTGCAATTCAAGACACAGCTGGATGTAGCAAGATGTCCGCTTCCACCTTCTGACTGCAGGTGTTCTGTCAGATTAGCAAAGCTGGCAGCAGTGAAACGCACGCACAGCTGACGGAACGTCACTTCATTACCTAATCTGACTGGTTTGCATTTCTGACAGAACACCGGCTGCGTGAACCTGCAAGAGACAGCGTCTGAGAGGACCAAGATGACAGCGCTGAACACAGACTATGAGACCTCGACAGCAGGTAGCTGCAAGACGACATCCTAGTGAAATGAAGATACCTTTTGATTCAATAAATGCTGGATTGCAAATGTTCATCTGTAATGAACTCTTCCGAAAAGATTACTTAAAGGTTCCACAAGGCACAGGAATACATTTTGGGCACAAAGTCAACATTCACACTAGGTTGTTTTTTTTTAAAACAGTGTAATCTACGAAATAATCACTAAAAAAGTGTAATATTTTTTGTAACATTTTGCATCGCGACATATTCGTAGCATTACTGTGTGTTGTGGTGCGATGCTGCGCAGATCTTTTAGCAAGGTGCATTAACATGTACTGTGGCACAACACACATTTTTGTGTGCATTGCAGTCACATGCATGCCAACATGGGCATTACTACAGTAGAACAGTATGGACTGAGTAGATTCTATAAAAAAAGACTAATCAAAGACATTGGTATGAAAGCATAACTCCGGAGTTATCTCCCTATACACATTGGCAGAACTAAACGATGGTTGTCTAGCCTGTGCTTCACATTGTGCCAGATGGGTTGACTTGCTAAAACCAGAGAGTGCAAACTGCTGCAGCTATACAAAGAAACCGATCAGCTTCTATTTTATTTATTTTTTTGTCAATGTACAGCCTAATGGTTTTCAGAAACTGAAGGCATTGATATATACCATATTTATCGGCGTATAACACACACCCTAACTTTAAGGGGGGAGTTTCAGGAAAAAACTTTTCACAGCCCCCTCCGTATAACACGCAGGCACAGTTTACCCTCTATTTTCAGGGTAAAAAAGTGAGTGTTATACACCAATAAATACAGTATATATTTATTATTCTGCTCTGAACAATAGTATTGCACAGAGCGGACTTAAGCCCCCCTCTCCTGGCGTCCTCTGCCAATACTCTCCACACCTCTTGTTGGTGCCGCCTCATAGAAAGCCGTTTTCTATGGTGGCACATCTGCTAGCTCACTCCCGAGCTGGGCTGTGGGCATCTAAAAGGCATTCTGTGAAGGGTGCAACATCTATGAACAACAGATTTGTATTATTGTTCACTTTGGGCCACCTGAGAAGAGGGTTCTAGTTCTACACAGCAATGACATTTCTCAAAACTATGCCAAGAAAAAATAAATTACAGTAGAACTGAGGATCTGTTAAAGGGTCTATGACAATTTGTAGCATATTCTTTATTTATATGGCTAGAATTCATCACATTAGCTCACTGTGGTTAGTTGTAATTGGTTACAGCCTCCTCTTTTCATGAAGTGTTGTAAAAGATTCTTACGCTTGAAGGGGCGGCTCCATGTCAGCAGCCTACAAGCACACACTGGCTTTGTAAGCCTTTACAGATTTCCTTCAGTACATCTATTTTCACAGGCAGAACTCCAAAGCATAATGGACAGCCCTTTTCTTTTTAAATCACATGTATTACTTAAGTAGGCTTTAAAATATGCATGTACAGCAGCCTTGTTGGAGTCATGTGGCAAGGAGGTCGAGTAAAACTCTGTATGGACCTACGTTTGTTCTGTTGAGGATTACACATGCGTTACTAAAATACTGAGTTTCTTTAAGGATTATTAAAACACCTGGAAGTCATCAAAATACTTCTTTAGGAACAGGGGGAAGAAAGGGCCAATGGCTACAAAAAATATAAGTCCAGCTCTAAAAGTATTGAGATCATTTAAAGTCATTCTAGAGTTGAACAGGACCTATGGCAGACCAAATCTAATCAGTAATCTTGGGCCTAGCCTTGCTACAACCCTTGGCACTTCACGACTTAGGCCCCTTTTACACAGGGCGGATCAGTAATGATCCACCCCATGAACCTTCACTTGCTCAGCGGGGATCGCTCTGTTGATCCCCGCTGAGCCGGCGGATGACAGGGCGGTCCCCACACACTGTGCAGGGACCGCCCTATCTTTTTCTCCGCTCTCCCCTATGGGGGGGATAGGATGAACACGGATCGTCTGTCCGTGTTCACCCGATCCGATAGATGGATGGAAAAGTAGGTTTTTCCTCCGTCACACTTTGGCTAATCGTAGCGAGTCGGATGTCAGCGGGCATGTCACCACTGACATCCGAGGCTCCATAGAGGAGCACGGCGCGCCCGTTCAGGTCCGCCTAAAAAACTGGCAGGCAGACCTGAACGGTCCACCCTTGTGAAAGAGCCCCTAAAATGAAATCTGAAGGCACCATATAACCTTTCCAAACCCTACATAATTATTTCAATACAATGCTTCTCTACTGTAACAAATGCCATTACATATTGCGTTCACGTCCTAGCTTCCACCACCGCTTTCTTCAATGCTGCAACAACGTATCTTCTCTGGTCGCTTTGTGTGAAGCATGCATACCTTGTATACACTACAATTGCCATGTTCAATTATTGCCAGTAATGATGATGTCATACAAAGGGGCATTACCTCTATGGACTCTGCAGTGGCTGTAAAACTCCAGTTGAGAGAGGCAGAGTTTTTATATAACCGACACATTGGGATGCCCAAAAGATGGGATTATGGCTACAGACATTGCCCATTATCCTGGACACACTGACCATCCAGATGTACAACTTTAGCTATAGGCAAAAGCTCAGTGCAGTAGGCGATATGACCCTACATATCGAAAAGCAGAATGATTTTGTTTCACTGCAACCATGGAACTTCGTCCAGTATAATTGATCAAAAGGTAGATGTTTCAACCTGACGAGCACTAAATTTAAAACCACTATTGAAGAAGCTGAAGTTAGAGGATAATGAACATTTTATTTTTTAAGGAGCCTGCAGAGCATTTCACCCACAGTCAGCAGATCATGAGTGCAATCTCAGGCTCCTTCAGACTCTCAGCATAGCTGTCTGCCTGTACCTCGCAGGAAGCTACCTGACAGCTGGAATATCAATCAACGAAAGCGCTCATCAGTGTCCTTACAGCTCATGAAGAACTACAGGCTGTCAGCCGCAGTGGCTGATGGTACTTGCAGGCATTAAATCAAAGGAAACTAAATGGTGTGGCTGTGTGGGTGGAACCCCGAATGGATGCACCGTTTTCAGTGGGTGCAGGGAGAGTATCCTCTGTCACAGGGAGGGGGATCAGTGGGGAGAGCCTGCAGGTGCAGGAACTAAAAACAGGTGGCACTTCACAAACAATTTCTGAAAAAAGCATGAAACGTAATATTCTTGTAAATAGGTCTGTGGGTCCTTCAAAATAGAAAACATTTATGACCATCTGATAAATACGTGAGATGACAACAGCATAAAATAACAATCGTATTTTAAAATGTACTTTTAATTACCATGAATTTAATATGAATATGTTATTTAAATACAATTGCACAGACACCAGCGCAATGAACCACACAGCAGCAAAACAAAAGTAAATACAGACACGCCCCAGAGCCTTTCTACAATAGCACTATAGCCCAGCACAGGTACATACATGCTGCCAGCAGAATATACTCTATACCTGGAGCTAGCAGGAGAACCAGCACAGACAGGCAATAAATAAAGTCTTCCTCTATATTAAAAATTTCATAACAAAACCAAATAGTTTACACTAATCGGGTTTAGGAGTCAAATGTGTAAAGGTTGGAATCATTAGATGTGAGCACTTTTAACAACTGGACACTTTACAGCATGTCTGTGAGGCTGTTTCACCTGTAAGCCATTAAAGGGGTTGTAAAGGTTTGTTTTTCATTTTCTAATCAGGTTCCTTTAAGCTAGTGCATTGTTGGTTCACTTACTTTTTCCTTCTAAAATGTTTTTTTTCTTTGTCTGAATTTCTCACTTCCTGTTTCTCCTCAGTAAGCTTTCCACCATCATCCGAGTCGTTCTGGCTGGGGGTTAGTCAGCCAGAAAAGCTTACTGAGGAGTAACAGGAAGTGAGAAATTCAGACAAACAAAACAACAAAAAACATTTAGAAAGGAAATGGAAGGAAAAGGTAAGTTAACCAACAATGCATTAGCTTAAAGGAACCTATTTATAAAATAAAAAACAAACCTTTGCATCCCCTTAAAAGTGTGTTTATACTTTTGCAGTCAAATTTGAACCCCCCCGCACTATTTGTTTTTCATGTGTTCCCATTCACACAGCATATATCATACCAGATGGATCGCTGGGAACCATTGTACGAGTCGGCACTGCTACAGTGATGGCTGTGATCCTCCGAGTCCTGCTGGTGTCCTAGGCAAGATTGGCTTCTCCTTTGCATACTGAACACAGGGGTCTCTGCTGCCATTCTTACGGTGAGTTTCATTTTTTTCAATAAATACAAGGTGTTTTCTGATTGGACAAGGTGATGATTGTAACATTACCACCCTTCCTTGTCCAATCAGAAAACACCTTGCATTCATGGAAAAAAATCCAAGGTTTTATATGAATGGTAGCAATGCTGAGAATGAAACCCACTGTGATCAGTGTGCAGAGAGGAAGTGGCTCTGAGCAGGACTTGGAAGAGTGCAGATACTAATATAGTAAATCCAACTACCACAGCGATCCAGCTTTCCCACCTGTCCATCCGGTTGGAGAAATGCATACTTACATTGTGTCGAGGTTCATCTTCAAAAATATATTTCTCATCTTTCATTTAAGCAGATTTGGACCAAACAGCTTGAAATAGTTGAAAATAGCTTGTGCTATTAGGGGACAGATTGTAGGACTTTTTTTTTTTTTTTTTTTTTTTAATCCCTAGCCGGTTTCAGCAGATTT